>OU342620.1:1250000-2500000 GCA_910589645.1 Tinea semifulvella
AATTGTTAATAAATTGTCATTAAAAATTAACATCATATCCTCGCCAAGCCGTCTGGCCAGCGTGGCGAGTGTAGGCCAAATTCTCCAGATATATGTTCTGGAAGACCCATCTCCAACAGTGGATGTCTAGGACGCTAATTCTAGGGGCTGTAATAATAATAATAAAAAGTAATCATATAATATTTAATAACTGTCATAATAAAATCAAACTATAGGGGCTGCAATGAATATAAATATATATATAATTACCTGTGCTAGCCTTAGTTCATACTTCGTCAGTCTTAGGGTTTCTAGTTTTTCTTCTATAATGTCTCTGACGGTGGCATAACTTAAGATCTGGTTCATCAGGCAGTGGAGCACACGAAATTTGTCATCTGTTAAAAGAGTAACAGATAAGTACATATAGTACTGCTGTGTGTACTATATAAATAAATAACACTGTGGTGTTTTCGCTAGGAAGATGTGACGTAGCTTTCCGAATGCTGCTGAATGCATCTATCGGCTTCTTTGCTGAAGTATTTTGAGTATTTTACTTGACGTAAGTGCAAGTTTTTGTTTTGTAAATTAATTTGCTGTGGACATTATTGGTCAACAGTGGTGTTGTTTTGTTTAATAATGTGCTGCAATGTGAATAATTATGGAAAACGATAAATTGGACTTTACATATGGGGCACAAAGTGGAGTTTATTTTTTGCGGTTTTCCCGCGCTGTCAACTCCCATATTTTACCCGACGTGTTTGGGCTATAATGCCGCGAGTGACTCCAAGTAAAGCATCAAATTCTGCAGCATCTGGAATTTGATGATCCCAACTCGGTTATGAACTCTGTTATGAATATATATTATGCAAATTAATTACGTGTTTAGGGCTGATGTATTCTGTACAATGTCCTTTAAAAAAAAATAAAAAAAATGTTACTTGACGTATTTTAGCACAACTTCGAAAGTGGCGTTATATGATTGCCACTTCAGCACGCTTATATTGAAATCTCATCTGATCACACACATAACATAGTATATTTATAACTTATCTAATATATGTACCAATTAGGTGTCACAGCATTCACCAATATAAAAAGAAGAAGAAATTAGAAACATTACTTTTAAAATCAAAAAATAATTTTAACAAAAACTAACATACCTATTTAAAAAATATGACTTCTAAAATAAAATTATATATTTTTTTTTCAATAGAACTTTAAAGGAAACATATATAAATTTAGTACCTTAAAACGAAAACAAAACATGCTAAATAAATTATAAGCTACTTATATGTTGTTGGTTTGAAATGTTCGATAACATTTTTTCTGATGCATTGTAACAGTCATGAAATATGTTTATATCATTATTGGCACTGCAGAGACTACTGTAGGTGTTGCACATTCGGGATGTTGACGAATGTTCTTGAGGTAGGACAGCACAGCATTTGAAGACAAAAGTTTTTAACCAGTAATGTCGTAAGATGCAGAAAAGTGGGCACTGACGATAGGTCTGGTCAAGTTCAAGTTCGTTTAGCGAGCTATAGAGATAGCAATGCTCGGGATTTCTCTTAAAGATGAATTCAGAAACGTTAACACCCGGAAGAGAACCAAAGTTACCTACATAGCTTTCAAAATTAGCAAGCTGAAATGGTAATGGCCATACATGTTCTGGAGTTATACTTTTTTTAAAGAAACGGATTCACATTTAACCAACTTTACTATAATCCAATCATGACAAATGGCAAGCTTGTAGATGTCTCTAGCGTACCAAACTCAAGAAATATCACAAATAAATAAAATAAATTGTTGAGCCCCGACCAGGAATCAAACCATAGTTAGAGTCCAAATTCACGGACTTAACCGCCAGACCACGTAGGTAGTTTGTATTGTCACAATTCAATGTGACAATACCGCCTCCGTGGTCTAGTGGTAACAAACGCTGCCGTGAACTCAGGAGGTCATGGGTTCGATTCTACATTGTATAATTTGTCTCGGTCTGGGTGTTTATATGTATAATATGTATATATTTACAAAAAAAAAAGTATAATATGTAGTTTATCAACCATCTAGTTTCCGTAACACAAGCCTCGTAGCTTACCACGGAAATTAGATGTCTGGAAATATTTATTTATACAAAAGAGCCGGTGGAGACGCGGGTTTAGTGGACTGTATCTAGGTGGGGGGTTGGCAGCACCAGCACTTATAAATTGTTCTTTATCACAAATTTGGTTTTGCGAATACGGGTATGACAACGACTATTTTTCGATTCGACGACTTCTCCTAGCACGCTCTGCGGTCGGTTTTATAAGCGCTGCCTTTCTTCAGTGTGCCGGCCTTTGGACTAGTGAGCAGGATGGGTAATATAGAAAGGTAGAGGAAAGAAAGAGAGAGGATGAGGGTATAGGGGTATCAAATTAGGACGTCTGTTTACGCACCGACGAATCACAATAATGCCTAATCATCCAAAATTGGTTGAATTACCGCGATCGGCGTAAACAGCCAGAAAAGGCCAAATTGTAATAAATTATTTGACTTTATGAAAGTTTAGTTTACCTAGAGGTAGGTCTGCGACATGTACAGTGTGTAGTTTCCTGAGCACGGCGGGATGAGATCTCCTCAGCCAGAGTCCGGCATCGTCGTGACTGGAGTATCCTCCTCTCTGTTGGTACCTCCAGATTGCACAACGACTTCCGGCTTCGGCACCAGATGATAGGAGGTGGAGTCTGAAATGTTAAATAAAAACTAAACAAATTTTATTTTTATATGGCAATAATACGCCTAAATTATCAAACTACATTATTTATTTTGTAAGTAGGCATAGGACAATAAATATAATGTATTCTGCGCTTTTACATGTCAAAAAAATTAATTAAAATAACGAAAAGCTTATTTTCTGAGAAATAGCTTGTATTTGGAGCAGCACATTACAACCCAAATATACATAATTATAATCTTAAAATTATAGCTGCTGTAAATAGATAGGCATTGCCATATTACAAACTAAGACATACACAATTATAAAATAAATACACCAAGGATCATAGCTGCTGTAATGAGACATTGTCATACTACAAGCTAAGACGAAAACAATTATGAGGATGTCACTAAGATTATAGCTGCTGTAAAGTGGCATTGTCATACTATAAGCTAAAACATTATTAAAATGTCGCATAAATTATAATTTTATTCGAAGTAATATACAACCAGTATAAAAGAATTACAATATAAAAGCTAACTAAATAATTAAATTAAAAATAAACTAAACTATAAATAAAAAATATCCTCTAGAGATGTCCCATCCGGGATAGTCCCAAGGAGACTGGCAACATTTCCCCTCTGTATAGCGAGGCTAATACGTTGGCAGAAATAATTGCCAGCCTTCCTGTCTCCAGACCTTACTGTAAATTATGATTACAAATCTTGTTACAACTATTGATACACAGACAGATTTTCATTTAATAAAAGAACATTTCAATTAAATTTAAAAAAAAGTAAAGTATATTCACGACCGTTTCCCTTTCGGGGTGGTCAGAAACCACGTTTATAAATATACGGATTTGTTTTATTCGTTTAGCCAACTTTAGTATAGGCCAATCATGACAAGTGGCAAGCTCGTCGATGTCTCCAGCGTACCAAACTCGAGAAATATCACAAATAAATTAAATATTAATTAAATGTATTGTATGTGACCACGGAATGAAGCTAATGAGAAAATCCAGCAATACAAATATAGGATATCACTTCATATGGATATAGACATATCAGCAATGCGCTGCAAGCCTATTAATCAATAATAATAATTTACATTAATAAATATGATTGTGTCCCGACCTGGAATCGAACCCGGTAGGTACCTCAGAGTCTAAATCCACGAACTTTACCGCTAGACTACGGAGGCAGTTAATTAAATTTTATATATAATTTATTTTATTTTTATAGCAACTAACCTCAAAACTTCGCTGACAGTGGTGGGATCAAGGGGTAATTTTCTTAGAGGAGTTCCGAGGTATGTTTGCGACCATTTACAAGCTTTAGTGGCTAGTTCTACAGCCTTTGTCACTCCCATTTCTTGTTCTCCATCTCCTACTACATCCTCTGAAACAATAACACATATTATATTCATTTTATTCTTAGTGTATCACCGTACATTCCCACCGGAATTTGGTTAAGTCAAAATAATTTAAACAAAATTGTACACAATATATATTCAACGTTCAAATATCTGTCTTGCCTGGAGAGTGCATTGTGAAGACAAGGAGCAGAACTGGTAGTGTCATAGGAACATCAACACTGCAGTCGATTTGATGAGCTTTTGCGTGATTTCGATTTTAACCTATTTTGTACAAGCTATAAGGCGGCTAGGCGAGCACTCAGTACAAAGTACTTTGATATGTCGCTACCTTGACTTTCTATTATTATCATTTTGCTGTAACTACATGACTGTGAATGATTGCTTTATTGTTCTGTTTATTGTTTTATAATATTTTTGAAAATGTGTTTCTATAGTATAGGCCGCGTTCGTGTTATAGCATTTCCAACATTTCGTAGCAACTTCATAAACCAGCGCGAAATGTCGTTTTTGTTAAGAAATACCACTTTTTTTAACAATGCTAACATTTCTTAAATAAAACGAGCGGTGATGCTACTTTTTGACAAGTGTTTTCGTTCATGTTTTATCATACCATGGCATCCAATACACGTGATATTATTATGGTCTTTGAATTTATTACATAAAATCGTTTAATATACCTTTTTAACAATATAATAGAAAACTATAAAGTATATAAAAATGGTAAACGATCAATTTGACATCTGTCAAAAAGTAACATCAATAAACCCTCCTTTCAACACGGTACTGACATACGGAAATTACCATCAAATGTTAGAATTTTCATTAAACGAACGACTTGTGCTAAAAAAAGTGGTATTTTCATGCTAACATTTCTTAAAACGAACGCGGCCTTAGACTGTTTCTTAAAGAAAATACTTTAGTGCCGTGTCTGTTGTTTCTATCTGTGGAAACTTTTTAGTGGTTTAAGTGTTTATATTTATGTCTAATTGAAATTCTGTAACCATAAGTTTTCCTAATAAAATAAAATAAATAAATAAATAAACAATAACCAAAAATATAGGTACCTATATTAAATATAAATATCTACCTACCTTAGGTAAATAAATTAAGCTGTTGTTGCGGCTGTATATGGGCTTTGTCAGTAAAATTATATATTATTACATACCTACTTAACTAATTAAATTAAAATGTCATTTAAGTAATTAATAATTAGCAGCAAATTCCAGTTAAAGCGGCTGTTCTTTTTTTAAAACTAGAAAACTAGTACTGGCAATCGCCACTAAGGCATTTGTGCCAACATCACGTTTGTATGATTTAATAAAAAAAAATGTTTATGTGTAATTATTATAAAAAAAAAATAATAAAAAAAATACTAAAACAGAAAAAGGGGGGGGGGGGGGGTTTAGTTAGTGGGAATGGCACGTCACAACACAACAGGTGTTATTAATACTGGGGACTATACACAAAATATAATTACATTGTAACATAGTGAGTTACACACGAAATCTTCACCATACGGAGACACAGCGCTGCAAAGAGGGACAAAGCGACGGTTTCGCTGAGCCCCCCCCCCCCCCTCCCCCCAGCCCTCATGCCATTTAACTTGTGCGTAGGTTACGGTTCTTTTTTTATTTTATTATTTATTTAAGGACATGGTACAGAATACATAAGTCCCAAACAATGTTACGGTTCTTCTGTTTTTTTATTGTACAGAGTAATCTGGTAAGGTATGGACAAGAAAAAACTAAAGAAAAACTTTATTTGAACATAGTGTGGTGCTGCCATAGGATCTGCTAGACACACACTTGTAGGGTGCGTTACTCTTCTAGAAAAGAGCTATTACTTGCGCAGACATGATAAAGGGGCTGATACAAATGCAATATCAACCACAAAACTATTGTCAAGCCCAACTCAATCCTTGGCTCCGCAAAAGACTGGAAAATTCTCATGAATACATTTAAACATCATTATAGGATCCCAGATAACTAGCTGTATATTTTAAGTGTTTTCTCGGAACTTGAAAAAAGTTATTGTTATTGACCACAGAGCACAACATAAAGTCGAACAAATACAATGATCAGGAATAGATTCTCAATTATACGCAGTGGAAGTTGGTTGGAAGAGGAATTCCAGCAAAATTACTGAAAGAATTGTGCCTAAGCAGGTCTGCAGGAAATAGGCGGCATTAGGAATCATACAGTATTTGGTTGGAAAGGGGGAGCAGAATTACCGTCCACATAAGCGTCTTGTTACGCATTAAATAAAAATTTGCCCTCATTTGTAAACCAGTCTATAGTCGGTGGCAAAGCCCAAAACACTATTATTCTCCTCTCTTTCCCACACACGATGGACATAATCTGCGTTTAGAAGTAAAATCATTTATTACTGCTGGATTTAGGCCCCCAAGGCTACATTTCTTATGATCTTACCTCAATCATCCAACCCCCACCAGTGTTTTGTCACGCCATCCATCCATCTGTCGGGGGGTTGTCCACTCTGCGTCTTCCCATACGTGGTCTCCACTAAAGAACTACTACTATTTACGACTATTTATCAACTATACGACTGTTCCCCTGACACATGCTGCTTAGCCGATTATATATAATATGCTCCTCTTCAGTGTGCAAGCGCCATAATTTAGACTAACGTGAGCGGGATGTGTAATGCAAAAAGGAAGCGGCGAGAACGAGACATGACAAGGTATAGGGGTAACAAATTAGGAATGTCTGTTTATGCATAGACAGATCACAATATCGCCTAACCATCTACAATTGGTCGAATAACCGCGAATGGAGCTAGAATTCGAAGCGGGATTATACTTTAAAATGACAGCCTATAGGAATGCAATATTTGTACAGCAGTACACCACCAAGCATATAAGAAAGGGCCCCTATCTCAGCCAAACCAAATAGTGTACAAATTATTTAATATATTACTTACCAGCTGAATGTACGATTCCTCCATTTTCCTTCACATCTTCTGCCTCGTCTTCTTGTAGAGAAAAGATAGTGCTCAGCAACATCTGGATCAAATCACTGAACACTCCAGCATGTTCTTTTAAGATCAGGGCCTGAAATATTATTCTTCCTATATATACTGCATGTTTTTTTTATGGTTTAACTCTAAGAGTAATTGTTATTCTTAAGAAACCATATGTCGGAAGTGACCAAACAAAATGGCTTCTCCATACAAACTGTTAAATTTAAAATAGCCAATTTTAATTATTTCTCGTTAGTTTTTTTTACACAGTTGTATTTTTATAGATTTATCTTACCTTCCGGAACATATCCAGTTCCAATCCACCATGGAAGACATCCTTGACTTTAAGAGTGTCTCCGTAGAGGTGAACAAACTCGAGAACGGAAAGAAAGTCACCAATGTGCATAGGAGATATACCTTCTAGCTCTATGGGAGTGCCTTTTGGCATTATCTGAAATTATTTAAATAAGGCATTATTTCACATAAAGCAAATTTTACAGTAATTATTCTTATCACAACCACATTATCCTATATTGTTCACCATTATTTCACGGACTAAGTTAAGTCTTGTTATCTCTTATTGGTCAAAATATTATATACGGTGCAAGCGAAAGGGATCCGTCATATCCGTCAGTGGAGAGATAGACGCTGATGATTGATTATTATATATAAAAGGATATCAAATGAATTTGTTTACCTTATGATCCTCCAGCTCTAGATCATCTTTGACTTTCTGCCACTCCTTCATGTAGGCCTGTAGTTTGGCATTCTTCTCTCTCTGTCTCTCCTTCTCTTCTAACTTCTTCTGCTTCATCTGTTCTCCGGCCTGTCTTAGCGAGTCTGTAAATGCTTCTGCTGACTTCTTTGACGCATCACTCTGAGTTTTAGATCTTGCTGCAGCTGTAAAATTTTATGTATGTGTATTAGTATATCTATAGTGTGACTTATTTAAGAACGAGTATTAAAGTGTAAATTGTATGTACATATTACAAGTATGTATTACAAATATATTATATTGTTACTTTGTTTCTATTTCACCTAATTGCTAATAGCACCTAACCACCTATCCTGACTAATCCTTCCCTCTTTTTGAAACAATTGTGATGTTGGCACAAATGCCTTAGTAGCAATTGCCATTACTAGTTTAAAAAAAAAAGTAAAGAATCATTATGACCGTTTCCCATTCAGGGTGGTCAGAAACCACGTTTTTAAATAAGCAGATTCACATTTAGCCAACTTTACTATAGGCCATACATGACAAGTGGCAAGCTCGTCGATGTCTCCAGCGTACCAAACTCGAGAAATATCAGTTTTGTGTCCCGGCCAGGAATCGAACCCGGTACCTCCGAGTCTAAATCTACGGATTAACCTAACATATCATAGGGTTAAAGTTAATAATTTCATATTACCAGTGGAAAGGTAAAAAAAACTACAGAAAACAATTTTAATAAAAAATTAAAATACTGATCCATTTCCATTAGGAGGATTAAGCATTGCTCAAGTCATTATAGAAATATTTTTACTTTTATAACCTAATTTTAAACAAATAAATAAAAAAATATTTCCAGACAGGTCACACAGGTCCATAAATGTATGGAAGATGAGAAATTTCTAAGCATTCTATGGTTTCACCAAGCCTGTGCCAAGTTATATATCTGGAGTCTAATGTCCCATATAAACACTAACCTTCAGCCTTATCAGTTTTCTTGACAAACTTATCCATTGAGGTCTGTCCCCTTTTGTCTGGTGTTGGTTTCTTTCCCTTAGTGGCCGAGCCCTTAGCTTTGGCCAAGGGTGAGATGCTGGCCTTCATTAGACGTTTTGATGAGGGAAACTCCGGGATAGGACCAGTAAACAGCTGGTCAAAATTTACTTTACTTATGTTGTACTTGTCTAGGGTTGTGCTCTGTAATAACAAAATTTTCAAGTTTAGCCAACATCTTTTCACATTTTCCTGTTTACTAAATGTTGAGTCAAGGAATGGCAACAACACACAAAATATTATATCTAAAACACCAATTAACATTTATCTATTACATTTACTTTCAAATTTAGACTGACATGGATATGTTGCATCAAATATAAGGTACTGCATATTATTGTGGGGCAATGCAGTGGAAATAAATAGAATCTTTATTGGACAAAAACAATGCATTCGTGCTATTTGTAACACACCTATGACTTCCTGTCGTCCTTTATTTATAAAACTAAAATTACTGACTGTTCCTTCTATCTATATACTTGAATGCTGTTTATTTGTAAAAATCCACCCGGAACTTTTTAAAACTCTTGGGGATAATTGCAATTTTAAAACGCGTTATCCTAGTAGAATAATTATTCCAGCTCATAAAAGTACTCAATATAGCCGAAATTGTTATGCAATGGCAACAAAGATATTTAATAAGCTTCCAGTGACTATAAGGGAGCTGCCACTAAAACTGTTCAAATTAAGAGTCAAACAAATGCTGGTTAATAAATGTTTTTATTCGACAAAAGAATACCTAGACACTAAGCTCGACAAAGTCATGCGACTAAATAAATATTTGTATGCTAGGAATAGCGAAGCATGTGATATAATTACATATAATAATTTACATCCCTGTACCTACCATGTTTTTGACAAATAAATTATTTCATTTCATTTCAAATTCCATAAAACTGATAAAAACTATCAACAAACATCAGACACTAAAAAGTTAAACCAAAACTGTCATTAGACATTAAAAAGTTTAATAAGAAACTAAGAACTATCATTAGGCACTAAAATCTGTAATCAGACACTAAAAACTGTCGACAAACATATAAAAAGTGTACCAGACACAAATACTGTCTTTAAATGTTAAAAATACTGTCATCAGTTGCTACATAGTGTCATTAGATTGCTACAATTTACTTCTGAGACACTCTTACATTATGTAAAACCGGAGAAGTCTAATATTATTTTCTTTCCCTTTTATTAGCTGACCCTCAGCTTTAGCCAAGGGTCTTGGAGATAAGACACTTATATCAATAGATTGGCTTGGCATGACCCTTAAAGGACTCCAGCAGCTCTATTCTGTTCTTAAACATTATATAATGGAATCTGTGTAACTGTATATATATCACGCTATTGAAGTTAATATTTGCACGGCCGCTGTCAAGCACTCAGCTTATAGAGTTCAGAATTGAATAATATTTTGTATTGATGACGCAAGCTCCGAAGTAAATAACAAAATCTTCTAATAATGTTTGCGAATAAGTTACAGAATAAAATGTCATTTTTAAGTTTAGCCCACATATTTTCATCGTATCGTATCAATACTCACTTTAATAGTAATAATTCCGCCGGCTCCTTGCTGAACAAATTGTTTGAGGAACAGTTTGTTTTTGTCTCTGGTGTAGACTCCCTTCCTCCGCCTCACTCTGTCGCAGGGGACTGTGCCTATCTGACCTGACGTGGAGTTGTCAGGAAACTGTTCCACCTCGTAACAATATGTTGATGCAGGTAGGGTATGTTTGATGCTAAAATTATCATATATTCTTAGAATTTAACAGCTCTTTTACAAATTAATATTAACATGTAAACTTAATGCTTAACACCTTGGTAGTTGGCTATTGTAAAAAAATATTTACTGTTTGTTTTATTATATCTTTATTTTATCAAAGTGACTGCCTCCGTGGTCTAGAGGTTAGGTCCGTGGATTTAGACTCGGAGGTACCGGGTTCGATTCCTGGTCGGGACACAAAAATATTAATGTAAATTTAATTAATATTTAATTTATTTGTGATATTTCTCGAGTTTGGTACGCTGGAGACATCAACGAGCTTGCCACTTGTCATGATTGGCCTATAGTAAAGTTGGCTAAATGTAAATCTGCTTATTTATAAGCGTGTTTCTGACCACCCCGGAATGGAAACAGTCGTGATGATACTTTTTTTTTTTTCAAATCATACAGATATTCGTTTTAATAAACAAAATCATTACAAGGAATATAAATACAATAGAGGATTGTGAGCGCATAATCACGCAATAAAATAAAAAAGTGAGGCCTCCTTTTTTTAAACCAGCCTATTGTCGGTCGCAAATTCATCTTCTCTCTATTTTAACAGATTAATGTGATCCTTTAGTTATATTATATTTAATTATTACTTGCACCTACCGTTCACTTTAAATGCTTTAACGTTGGCGAGGGAAATATAGAATATCTCATATTATAATTACGTTTTTATCTGGCATGTAAATATAATTACATTTATATTTGAAATTTTAAATTATAAAAAAAGATAAAATAAAAAATAAAAAAATCTTATCAAATAGTTTAATTATTATTAAACAGAAAATATTTGAAATATAGACTTCCAAAAAGATTAAATTTTATTGTTGTATTTAATAATGTATAAAATACAATTTCAGCATTTTTCTTTTGTAAATACTATATTTGTATATATAGAAACATTTACATTATTATAAAGTAAAATGAAAAATAATATATTATAGTAAGTTTATATTGTTAGATATATATATATAGAAAATATAATAAGTTTTTATTATTATTACTTTTTGGGTTAATTGACAAATCAAATCAAAATATCTTTATTTTACAGAATACTGTGTACAAAATAATAATGCAGTCTTATACATAATTTCCGACGCAATTTGCGACATGAAAATATTAAACATTTATGTTATAAACTTCATATATTATAATTAACCCAAAAAGTTATAATAAAAAAAACTCTTATTATATTTTCTGTTCTAGATAAAAAAAATAGGAATAAAAGATATAGAATATAAATCAATAAAATATGCAAATTATTAAGATTGATAGTTGCCAGTACATTTCAAACAACAAAAAACAGCTGTTTAATGATATTGAAACTATTATTGTCATAAATGTATTTTTAAATTAAAATAAGACCTTAATATTAATATAAGTTTAAAATAACTTACTCTCCAGGAGCTTGTTTTGGAGCAACCACTGACAGTACATGAGACTCGCACCAGGACTCTCCGGCCAAGCAAGCCTCAACCATCTCCCCCACAAAGTATCGCTCCCGGACATAATTAAACACATCCTCCGACATATCAGCAAAGGAACTCCGCATAGTCCTTGCAGCAAGGAACAAAATCGGAATCCTCAACTCCATAGGAAAGTCTTTTAATGATCTTCTTGCATGTTTCTCACTATCCAGGGCCTCAGCATATGTCAAATTGTTCTTTCCTGTCATCTCACATGACCATACCATGGAATTAACCAGTATAATCCTTTCACAGTATTCTCTGCATCAAAACAAACAATATTATAACAAAACTCCATCGAAAAAACGGTCACCGCGCACTAAACTAGAGTAAGAACGCGTCACGCTAGCTCAAGTATCCGCGCGGTAACAATGTCGACTTATAACCAATAGATAAAAACTACTTTTACCACAAAAGTTTGCGATCATATGTTCGAAGTAAAAGAGCGGGAATACTCACTCGTAGTCTTTGAAGATCTCGTCGGTGACCTCGCAGTGGAATACCTCATCGTCATCTCTAAGGTACTCTGGCGCAGTAGATTTCTGGAAAGCTTTTCTTTTTAACAGAGGCATGATTAAGGTTCGCTGGTTGCGAGAATCGGAAACCGATTCTCAACCAGATAAATGCACGTATTTAACGTTTAACCAACACTTCTTGTTGTGGCGCATCAGTAGAAAACACTTTTACGGTAAAACTATCGAAAAATCTTAATATTTGATGAGAATATCATGTGAAATTGTTGCGTGGTTTCGGTTGACAAGCCAAAAAACGGCGCGCTGTGAGCCGAGGCGCTTCTTTTTACGCCAGAAACATATGAATTATAAACCGAGTTACCAAGCTTCTTGACAATGAAATGAATGAAATCACCGGGGCACAAAAAATAATAAAATTTATTAAAATTAATATCGACCCTAAACTAATGAACTTAAGGTTTATTATAAATAATAAAATTTGACGTAGATGTAAAGGTTGCCCAATTACATAAATAAATAAAAAAGTTTACTTTATTTCTTGTTACTATAACTTTCTTTAAACAAATCTAATAAAATCCTTATACGAAGCTATAGTATCCAATATTTTTCAAACAAGTTGGCCCTTATTTATCCTCAAATAATCTTCCAAGTACTGTAAACTAGACTTTTTGTGTGGGGAAAATAAGCAAGTCTTCTTGGTTTCTTCGATATAGCCATCTACTTGAAGGATCTGCTTGGTCTTAGAGATAAGCAATAGGATTTCTGCGACCAAGCCGAGCTCAAAAGCCATCATCACAAAAGTGTAAGGTATCTCCCCATGTGTAGCCAATGGACGTATGATTATGGTATCTGCGCCTAAAAGAAAAATACAAAATGACGTTTCAAAATTTTGGCGCACTTTTTGATTTTTGATGTATTATCTTCTACAACTTTCCCAATTCCTTATGCTACTTTTTATTGTATGTATATAAGTAAATGAACTAATAAAAAATAATATCAAACTAAATAATACATACCAAAATAAAAAAATATTCTTTTGAAACGGGACGTTAACATAAGTTATAAACAAGATTAGCTATATAGTCTGTGTAAACAAGTAAAAATGACGTTTCGCTTGTGGTTCCGCTCGTGTTTTTATAGTTTTTAACATTCGTGTTTGCACAAAATGATAACATTTTAAACTTACAGTCGATGAAAGTGCTAATTAAAGTTGAAATAATTAACAATGCCGAAGGAACAATATCGGGAAACCGATGTTGCGAAAAAAATGTAAGTTAGGTTATGTTTACAATATTTTTTCCATTATTACTATTATTTCTGGGGTTTTCTTTAGGTTTAAATTTATTTCTAGAATTTATAATAACATAAAAACGTGGTTTAGGAGTGTTTTTAATTTAAAAAGCTTTGTTTTTAGCTCCCACGTAACATTTTGTGTGGATAGCGCTGTAGATGTCCAGCAGGCGGCTCATATCCAAGTAATTACTAAGAATCTGTACACGCAGGAAGGTGTAAGACAACCAGCGCCTTATGGGGTACTTGACCGGCGTATGGTATGTATTTAAAAAGTTTCAAGGGGTTGCTTTCTGCCTTTCGAGTGTGTTTAGGATCCTGACTAGCCTCGTCGTATGTGTATCCATACTCTAATTACTACCATTCTACTTTACACCAAATTTGACTTATGATATCCTTTAAAGCTTATAGTTATGGAATACAGACTTCTCTGCAATCAACATCGTCGAACGCACGAGTAGGCCTAATTCTCTAAAAATGTGTTCTGGAAAGCCTATCTCCAACACTGGGGGTCTAGGACTCTGTATTCTGGGGCTGTGATGATGATGATAAAACTACAGTTGGTTATGCTGTTATTATTTTGTTAACATCTTTGAGAAGACAAATTTCTAAGCATTCCATGGATCCAGGTGCCGGGTCCATTGTGTGTGGGTAAGAGATGAGAAGAATGGTGTCTCGGGCTTGCGACTGACAATAGGCTGGTTTAAAAAAAAAGGAGGCTTCCTTTTTTATTTTATTGCGCAATAATACGCTTACCTTCCACCACTCTACTTCTCTCCCTACCCAACCAAATACTGTATGATTCCGTTAATGCTGTCTTACCGTGTAAAATGTACTTACCCCAGCATATTATGTTCCTGGGCCTAACTGCTAAGTTATCAAATTCTTTGTAAATGTATTTTATTTAATATTTCAGGGCACAAACCAGAAGAGCGCCAATTGCGATACTTGTGGTCTGGGACTTAATGAATGTGTGGGCCACTATGGATATGTGGAGTTCTCTTTGCCGGTGTTGCACGTTGGATACTTCCAGGCCATCATTAGCATACTGCAGACTATATGCAAGGTACTCATAGTCCATATGCTGCGTGTAATTATCGAAAGAGCAAATAGTTTAGGCTTCAGGTGTCATTATATCCTATCCTCTTCAAGGTTCCTTTTTTTAAGATAAAATCATTATCTGAAATACAAAACACTACTGCATGGTGAACAAGAAATCACACGCGTGAAAATCGCGATATCCATCGTGATAAATACCTAAAGGCGGGGGAGTGTTATTGTTAATTGATCTCGCTCACAGCCGAGAGACAAAATAGAAGGAGAAAGAATTACATAAGTCAATGTTTGCGCGATTAATCTTTGCATGAGTGGCAATATTTTTAGGAAAACTTCTCTACACCATAACTTAAGATTTTATTACTGAATAAATAAAATAAAAAATACGTTGTTCTTTAATTTTATTCTAGATTAACATATAAAAATTTTGCTCTTTATTAAATTCCATGCAGTATATAATACATACTTACAACATCTGTTGAAATAAGACAATAATAAACCAGTGGATGCGAGCATAATATGTTTTGTTAACTTAGAAGAGAGAAGACAAATTTCTAAGCATTCCATGGATTCACCGTGCGGGTGCCGGGTCCATCGTGTGTGGGTAAGAGATGAGAAGAATGGTGTCTCGGGCTTGCGACCGACAATTGGGGTTTCAAGCTTGTTGATGTCTCTAGCGTACCAAACTCGGGAAATATCACAAATAAATTAAATATAATTTTATTTATTTCAATTAATAAATATTATTGTGTCCCGACCAGGAATCAAACTCGTTACCTCCGAGTTTAAATCCACGGACTTAACCGCTAGAGACTTATTATTATTATTGATTAATAGGCGAGTAGCGCATTACTGATATGCCAATATCAAGCACTGGTGTAAAGTTTATTAAATTGTCAGTTATCACCATAGTCTATTTCGATTGTCACTAGCCACTTGTCCAGTTTGTTTTTAAAAGTGTTTACAGTTGAGGACTTTAATATGTCTTCTGGTATTTTGTTCTACATATTTACAACTCTGTTATTCTTAACTTATGGGAGGAACAAAGAGATTTGTTGTGAAAAGATCTTTGTCCAAGACCTTCGCCAACACATAGCGAACTTAGGCCAAATTCTCCAAAATATTGTAATGTTAAAGCAATGTTAACAATTTTATTTCAGGAATGCGCCAGGGTGATGTTGCAAGAGAATTTGAAGAAGTCATTTCGTCGCAAATTCATGAATCCAGAGCTGTCTTACTTGCACAAAAAGACCCTCCGTTCCCTTGTCCATAAGAAGGCAAAAACATGTTCCAAATGCCCTCACTGTGAGACAATTAATGGTGTTGTAAAAAAGAGTCCAGTTGGTATTTTGAAAATCATTCATGACAAGTATCGAGCAAAGAAAAGTTCTGATGCAACGGTGCAAAGAGTCTTGAAAGATTTCAATGAGGCGAAGGAGTCCAATAAAGAGTTGGCTCAAATGGTCAATGCTGGACTAATTGTTGAAATGAATCCTTTGGAGGTAAGATAGCTGTATAAATTCTATTGCTTACCACAATAACATTAATAATCATATAATCATAAGCTTTTAAGGAAGTTAGCGGTTAAATTAGTCCAGATTAACAAATATATACTAATACTACATATACAATACATGTTATACATATCAATAATACATACATATATAACTGCCTCCGTGGTCTAGTGGTTGTTAGACTCGGAGGTACCGGGTTCGATTCCTGGTCGGGGCGTAAAAATGCTGTCACTTGTATACACAACAGTAAATAAATACATTTAATTTATACATAGAAACATTTACAAATAACATAATTATAACTCACAGTAATGTACAAAGCATACGAAACAAAATTGAAGATCTAGAATTGTTAACTTATAAACACAACTGTGATGTACTCTGTTTAACTGAAACTTGGATTAAAGCTGCAAACATTAGCCATATAAACATAAGTAACTTTATGCTAGGGTCCTATTACTGTAGAGCTAACCATAATCATGGCGGTGTTGCCATATTTGTTAAAAATAACATAAAATTTAGAGTTCGCAATGATATTAATAAACATTCTCAAGAGTTACATTGTGAAGTAACTGCTATTGAAATAAAAAAATCAAAGTTAGTTATTGTATGTGTTTATCGCGCTAATTATGATATCAAAGTATTCTTGGACACTATGTCACAGGTATTAGCATCAGCGACTAACGATAACAAAAAAGTTATCATAGCTGGAGATTTTAACTTAGATCGTATCAAAAATAACAATAATGAACGTGACTTTCGAAATGTACTGTATAATTTTAATGCACGTTATTTGTTAAAAAAACCAACCAGAATATGTAACAATACAGCTACTTGTATTGACAACTTTATTGTCAACTTTAAGGATAAAGGCTTAAAAGCAGATGTGCTTAATTATAACATAGCAGATCACAAGGTTATACAACTGGAATTAAATTATACAAATACGAGTAGACAGGTCATAAAAGATGTTGTCAATAAAAACTTTAAATTTAAGGGAAGAATTCTAACAAAATCAAATATATCATATTTCCATTACCTAGTATGTACTGACAAAAACTTTATAAACGATGTTATGACTATTCAGGACGCTAATGACAAAGCAATTTTTTTTTTATCAGGTCTGAAACATTACTATAATATTGCTTTTCCAAAAAAAAGTATACAATATACCAATAAAAGCAACTGGATAAATATGGAAATATTACAACAAAAAGAAGCCATTAAAGATATAGAAGTAATGCAAGAAATACAACCAACAGATGAAAGTAAAATAAAAATACGTAAATTAAAAAAACAATTAAGAAAACAAATGTTAATCGCAAAGAAAAATCACTACTCTAAAATAATCAATAAATCTACAAATAAAATAAAATCGTCATGGAAAATAATAAATAGTAACGTTAACAATAATAAAATAAAAAATGACATAGACTGTATAATAAGTGATCATGGTGATATTATACATAACCCTAAATTTATCTCTGAACTGTTTAATAATTATTTTTGTGGCGTAGCAACTAAATTAACAGAAAAACTAAATATTAACATGCACTCCAGTCTTAATTATTTATTGCAAATAAAACAACCGCTGGATAAATTTAATTTCTCAAAAATTTCTTTCAATACACTATCCTTAATAATTAAAAGAATTAATAACAAAAAATCTTGTGACATTTATGACATGGATTACAGAATACTAAAATTAATTATGACTAATGATAAATTATGCAATCTTTTATTGGACATTCTAAATAAGTGTATTAAACAGGGAGTTTTCCCCGACAGTTTTAAAATCGGCAAGGTAATACCATTGTTTAAGAAAGGTGAAAAGGACAAACTAAATAATTACAGACCAATATGTATATTACCTGTATTATCAAAGATATTGGAGACTCATATGAAGAATGATATTATTAATTACTTTGAACGACATGAACTATTCTCAAATAAACAGTTTGGTTTTAGGTCAGGAAAAACCACAGCAATGGCTGTAAGAAATGTAGCAGATTTTGTGTTGGGGTCCTTGGATGAGTCACGGAAATGCGCGAGCATATTCTGTGATTTATCCAAGGCTTTCGATTGTTTGCGCCATGACATTCTCATCAGTAAACTACAATACTATGGTTTTGATAACAATAATCTTGATTTAATGAAAACATACCTGAAAAATAGATGTCAAAAGGTGTTAGTGAATGAAGTTCTTTCGGGTGATGCTGTCAATATCGTTGGTATTCCACAGGGTTCAATTTTAGGTCCAGTATTATTTCTAATCTACATTAACGACCTGCCTAGTAATATACCTGAACCCGCAGTTGTCAGCTTATTTGCTGATGATACTCACGTGGGATTAAATGGTGCCAATGAAGTGGAGTTGAATAGCAATATAATAGATACAACAGCTATTTTAGAAACATGGTTTGAGGCAAATGGCATACTACTTAATATAGAAAAAAATGTAATTGTTAAATATACTACCACAAATAGATATAATTTAAATAATATCGTTAAAAATACATTTCTAGGGTATACTATAGATAATACATTAAGTCATAAAGGTCATATAGAAAAAACCTGTAAAAAACTAGCATCTGCGAATTATGCCTTAAGTAAGCTAAAACATTTGGTTGATTTTGTCACCTTAAAAACAGCCTACTACGCCTTTGTTCATTCGATAATTGCTTACGTTATAACCATATGGGGTAACGCGGCAGATATTCGAAAAGTGTTCATACAACAAAAGAAATCAATTAGAATATTGTTTAATTTAAAAGCCAGAACCACAGTACGAAATTATTTTGTTGATGCCAAGATTATGACAGTCACGTCTCTGTATGTATATAGTTGCTTACAGGAGGTTCATGGGAAAGCTAATGAACTTCCAAAAATATCTAGTTTGACTAATTATAACCTAAGAAACAAGAATGAAATCTATATAAGGCAAACCAGGTTAAGAAAAACGTTTAAACAAGGTTTGCAGTTGAAAATTACATTATACAATAAACTACCTGAGATTATAACTAGACTACAACCAAGTGAATTTAAAACAAAATTGAAAATCTTTTTCCAAAATAATGCTTTTTATAACCTGTCAGAATTTATTGACATGCCTTTGACGGAAAATTCTTTTAAATAGTTGTATAATTTTGTGGTCTTATGCCTTCTACTGTATTGTGTTCCTATGCTCCTTTGTCTACGATGCATGGTGTTAAAAGCATTACTGTTATTATTTTAATATTTGTTAACTGACATACCAAAATATAACGATTGTTATATAGGTGAAATATACAAATATACAAAAAAATATACAAAATTAATATTTAATTTATTTGTGATATTTCTCGAGTTTGGTACGCTGGAGACATCGACGAGCTTGCCACTTGTCATGATTGGCCGGCAGTAAAGTTGGCTAAATGTGAATCCGCTTATTTATAAGTGTGGTTTCAGACCATCCCGGAAGGGAAATGGTCGTGATGATACTTTACTTCTATTATTCATACGGGGACAGCGTTGTTGACCACCACTAGTTAAAATTATTTGTATTCTAGATCCTAACCTTATTCCGTCGGATCCCAGAAGAAGAAATTCCTCTTCTAGGTATGAACAGCAAACAGTGTCGGCCCGAGGACCTGATCCTTACCAGATTGCCCGTCCCTCCTCTCTGCATTAGACCTTCAGTGGTCTCCGATATTAAGTCTGGCACGTAAGTTATTGTTTATTAATTATCCGTAGGAACCTTGTTTCTGGGAACACTTGGATTTGCCAAAGTTTACACCTTTGTCATATGCAATGTAATTAATACAATGACACAGAAAAATAGCTGGATACGAGAAAGCAAGGAACAGTCTGCTACTATATAGTCGTACATTGATTATATAAACTAAGGTTGGATGCAGCTGTAAAGGGGCATTGTACTTATCAAAAACATTGTCTTATGTCAAATAATAATAATGTTGTATAATAGATTTTTATAATTTTAACGGGTCTTTACGCGATTTACCTTAGAGACATATTTCTCCCGACGTTTTCAGCCGACCCGTGACCACGGCCAATGCAACTTGGCTGAAACTTCGGGAGAAATATGTCTCTAAGGTAAATCGCGTAAAGACCCGTTAAAATTATAAAAATCTATTATGAGTGTGCGCGAAAGTTTAAAAAGTTTAAATGATATAATTATTCAATAATTTTAATGTCAAATGTTTAGGTTTAACACAATGATTTTCCCGTCGTGACCACGGAATGAAGCTAATGAGAAAATCCAGCAATACAAATATAGGATATCACTTCATGAATAACAGAGTTGTAAATATGTGGAACAAAATACCAGAAGACATAGTAAAGTCCTCAACTGTAAACACTTTTAAAACAAACTGGACAAGTGGCTAGTGACAATTGAAATAGACTACATATAATATATAATAATATATATAATAGACTCTATACATAACATATAGATAACATTAATACATAAACATATATTATAAATATTATACATAAAAATAACTACTGGTTTTAAGATAATCATATTTATTATACATAACACCACAAGACCAACTACCCACCAGGGTCTCCAGGTTTGACAGTGACAGTGAAAGAAATGTTGTATGAACATCGGCGAAGGTCTCTGACATAGTACTACTGTTGTCCGATTTTTATTTTTATTTATATATTTATTTATATATTTATCGCCATAGGATCCTATCGGAACACTCGGTTAAGTCAATTTTTCCTAATAACAACGCTAAACAAAATACCTGGCCAGATATGGTGATACAGTATGGCAAGGAACAGCCCCAATTTCCATTATTATTATTTCATTATTATTATCTCTATCTCTTCCACTTCTAAGCCTAATAATTATTATAATATAATATAATAATTTAGGTCTAGTTTGGTAGGTCTAAAGGTGCCTCGTCGGGTATTTTAATAAATAGTACTTAAAATACTATATTCTAATTTAGATGTATCAGTAAACTATAACTAAAAATAAATATATATATATATATATATATATGTGTAAAAAATGTCAATATAATTAATATATAATATGTCACAAATTTCTAAAAAAACTATAAATTAAATCCGCTGTAAAGGCTTCGTCAATCACATAATTTAAACTTAAAAACTAAAAATATTAACAATGTCATAGGTACTGTAACCTGCCCTTTGCAGTTACTTGAATTATCCAACGCCTGCGGTTGGATGTAGTTGCTTTTAATTATAACGGAGAGGATTCTACGGAACTCCTTTAAAATGCATAAAACTTTTTTATACTTTATATTTTAGAAATAATTACATATCTAGAAAAACTAAACACTTATCTACGTGGGACACTATTACGCGGTAGACTTTAACTAATTATTATTTTAATCCTAATCTTTAAAAGCCCGAGCTCCCCCGATCTTCTTTTTTTTTCTATTCTTTTTCTTCTTTAAAACAAAAACCCATCAATCCTGTCATTGTCGTATATTGACATGACTATTCTTTCTTAACATGCCAATAAAACTCTGTAACCTACATGTACCCGTTACAGTACTTATCTAAAATAAGATTATGTGAATTTAAATATGAATTTATGTCGTAAATATGTCATCATCTTCCAACGCCTCATTTATAGTATAATAGGCTTTCTTAGTCAACATACATTTTATTTGTCTTTTAAATTGCCTATCATCCAAATCCCTTAACCAGTTTGGAGTTTTATTTAAAATAGGAACACAAATACATAGATAGCTTTTTGATATTTTTTGTAATCTATGTTTCGGAGGTGGCGCGCATCAGCGCTGATTTGTGGGGCATACCGACCGAGGGTACATTCATTGACTGTCAGACAGTACGAAGTTCGCCTGGTCAGCTAGTATCCTATGAATTAATAAACAAATAAATTGGCAAAACTTATTTTCCTACTTTCAGCTGTAATTATTTTTAATACAAATTCTAGCAACGAAGACGATCTAACAATGAAGTTAACAGAAATACTTCTGATCAACGACGTGATTGGTCGACATATTGCAAGTGGGGGGAAAATAGACCTTATTCAGGAAGATTGGGATTACCTGCAACTGCACACGGCGCTGTATGTCAACAGTGAAATGTCCGGAATACCACTTGGGATGACGGTAATATCCTTATATATAGAAGGAAGACAAATTTCTAAACTAAATTTCAAAAACTAGCGGTTAAGTCCGTGGATTTAGACCCGGAGGTACCGGGTTCGATTCCTGGTCGGGACACAAAGATATTTATTAATGTAAATAAATACATTTAATTTATTTGTGAGTTGGCTAAATGGGAATCCGCTTATTTATAAGCGTGGTTTCTGACCACCCCGGAAGGAAAACTGTTTTTACTTTTACAAATTTTTAAGCATTTCATGGATTTACCGTGCGGTGTGTCAGTAAGAGATGAGAATGGTGTCTCGGGCTTGCGACCGAATTTATCCGACTGCGCGACGCAAAGAAGGGTTATTCCAGGGAACCCCATATTTACAGTATATTTATTTGTACTTAGATTTAAGGCTTTTATATATTGTACTCTTTATTTTGGTTAATAAAAAAAAATTATTATTATTTTGGTTAATATTTTAAATTCTCAGTTTTTAGGCCGGATTTTAATAATGCTCGCCGTGCAGCATTATATTAAGGGAGCATTATTTATGAAAGGATTATATTAAGGGAGCATTATTTATGAAAGGATTATATTAAGGGAGCATTATTTATGAAAGGATTATATTAAGGGAGCATTATTTATGAAAGGATTATATTAAGGGAGCATTATTTATGAAAGGATTATATTAAGGGAGTATTATTTATGAAAGGATTATATTAAGGGAGCATTATTTATGAAAGGATTATATTAAGGGAGTATTATTTATGAAAGGATTATATTAAGGAAGCATTATTTATGAAAGGATTATATTAAGGGAGCATTATTTATGAAAGGATTATATTAAGGGAGCATTATTTATGAAAGTTCATCATCACGACCGTATCCCTTGCGGGGTGGTCAGAAATCACGCTTATGAATAAGCGGATTCACATTTAGCCAACTTTACTATAGGCCAATCATGACAATTGGCAAGCTCGTCGATGTCTCCAGCGTACCAAAGGAGAGAAATATCACAAAAAAAAGTGAGTGAATCATTATTATTTGTTTATCAGCCTATGTATGTGGCACTTCGGAGACCAAACGCGTTGGCCGTCTTCATCGCGGGAGTGACACTGAAGATATGACGTTAATCAAATTTCATTAAGGCGACAACCAGACGACACATTGTAGAAAATAATAAAAAATAAGTCGACGAATCACTCGTATATTTGAGTGGGGTATCATGAAAATAACAATAATAAATATTTCCAGACAGATCACACAGCGCCATCTAGTTTCCGTGGTAAGCTACGAGGCTTGTGTTACGGAAACTAGATGGTTGATAAACTACATATTATACTTTTTTTTTTGTAAATATATACATATTATACATATAAACACCCAGACCGAGACAAATTATACAATGTACAACTTGCCCCCCGGTGGGAATCGAACCCACGACCTCCCGAGTTCACGGCAACATACCACTAGACCACGGAGGTGGTTGAGGTTTCTTTCATTTATTTTTTTGCTGAACAATTGTTTTTTTTTTTTTTTTTTTTTTTTATAGACGGTGAATCAATAAATCATCAATGATACGCCCCCTGCCTGAAGGGCCAACAACGCGGGTGGGGGTCGCATACCCGACTCATCCGTGAAGCTTCCTAGTGAAGCCCCAGGGCGCCTACGGACTAAAATCCTATAAACCGTCTCTATCTCACTGTTGGCCCTGTGTGCCTTTACAGCTAAGTCTGAGTCGTGGCTACGGAGTGAAGGCACTCGTTCGCCGCGTACATGGCTCGGTTGTTCCTTAAATCCTACAAAGATCGGTTCAAAACCCCCCCGGCATGTACCAATGAGAATAGGGCTACAGACCTCTTTTACAGTTAATATTAAACTTTGTATTGCTTCAGCCCAAGAGACCAGGTCGCGGCTTGGTGCAGAGACTGAAAGGAAAACAAGGCAGGTTCCGAGGGAACCTCTCCGGGAAGAGAGTCGACTTCTCCAGCAGAACTGTCATCTCACCAGACCCGAATCTTCAAATACAACAGGTATTCAAATAAACAGTAACCACATGATCTCCTAAAGACATCACTCAATTTTGTGAAAGAAAAAAATACGTTTTAATAATATAATGTTTAAAAGTAAATTAACTTTAATTTTAATTAAAAAATGGTATTATACCTTAGATCAGTTTTTTAATGACGAAACCATTTCAAATATAAATTGTATTGTCATTATTTTTACGATAGTATTTTTGGACATTTCTCTTTTGCCTACATTTTGAAAAAAAAAAAATTTATTTGATTTGAATAATAGTATCATCACGACCGTATCTCTTGCGGGGTAGTCAGAAACCACGCTTTTTGTTTTTTTTTTTCAAAAAAGCGGATCTCATATAGTCAACTTTGCTGCCGGCCCATCATGACAAGTAGTAAGCTCGTCGATGTGCATCATTTTTCATTACAGCCCCTAAGGATTATATTAAGGGAGCAATATTTATGAAAGGATTATATTAAGGGAGCAATATTTATGAAAGGATTATATTAAGGAAGCATTATTTATGAAAGTTAGTGTATCATCATCACGAGCGTTTCCCTTTCGGGGTGGTGAGAAACCGCGCTTATAAATAAGCGGATTCACATTTAGCCAACTTTACTATAGGCCAATCATGACAAGTGGCAAGCTCGTCGATGTCTCCAGCGTACCAAACTCGAGAAATATCACAAATAAATTAACTATTAATTAAATGTATTTATTTTATTAATAAATATTATTGTGTCCCGACCAGGAATCGAACCCGGTACCTCCGAGTCTAAACATACGGACTTAACGGCTAGACCACGGAGGCAGTCAATTTTTAATAAGTATTTATTAACGATTCCGCAAGTTCGTATAAGTGTATAATATAAATATATTTTTGGATTATAAGATATTTTTGGATTATAAGATATTTTTTTTAACTGAGCCTTGATCCAAATTAAATTTGTTTCCAGGTAGGTGTCCCAGTCCATGTGGCTAAGATTCTGACATACCCAGAACGGGTATTTCCTGGAAATCTGGCCTGGCTCCGGAAACTAGTATGCAACGGACCTGACAGGCATCCCGGAGCCAACTATGTCCAACAACGAGGAGAGGTCAAAAGATACCTCAAATATGGAAACAAGGAGAAAATTGCTCAAGAGTTAAAGGTAATGGATTTAATTAATTTTATTGCTTACTTAAGACAATTTTCTAAGCATTCTATGGATTCACCGTGCAGGTGCCGGGGTCCATCGTGTGTGGAAGAGAGAGTGAGACCATATTGCGCAACAATTCCTACCCAACCAAATACTGTATCATAAACAAAATTTATTATGAGCTACAAGGTGCAATGAAAGATAATTTTTATAAATTAATAATAATTAATATTTAAATTTAAATTATTTAATTTTATATTTATTCTTAATTCACATTCTAATTTTATTTAGATTGTAAGGTGACTCGAAGGTACCGGGTTCGATTCCTGGTCGGGACGCAAAAATATTTATTAATGTAAATAAATACATTTAATTAATATTTAATTTATTTGTGATATTTCTCGAGTTTGGTACGCTGGAGACATCGTCGAGCTTGCCACTTGTCATGATTGGCCTATAGTAAAGTTGGCTAAATGTGAATCTGCTTATTTATAAGCGTGGTTTCTGACTACCCCGAAAGGGAAGCGGTCGTGATGATACTTTACTTCTATAATTAATAAATATTATTGGGTCCCGACCAGGAATCGGTTCGTGTACCTCAGAGTCTAAATCCACGGACTTAACCGCTAGACCACGGAGACAATTATTTTATGACTTACCGACCGAGACTGACGGCCCAGCACTGTATATATAAAATACTATTCCTAAGACACACTAATAGCCCTAATAATAATAATGTTTTTGTTGCAGTGTGGAGATGTCGTAGAGCGCCATCTAGTGGACGGAGACGTAGTTTTGTTCAACCGTCAGCCATCTCTGCACAAACTGTCCATCATGTGTCATCGGGCCAAAGTACAACCTCAGAGAACATTTAGGTAAGTATTAACGGAATTACAACAGTATAGACTTATAGGGGATAAATAAATAAATATTTCCAGACAGGTCACTCAGCGCCATCTAGTTTCCGTGGTAAGCTACGAGGCTTGTGTTACGGAAACTAGATGGTTGATAAACTACATATTATACTTTTTTTTTGTAAATATATACATACAATGTACAACTTGCCCCCGGTGGGAATCGAACCCACGACCTCCCGAGTTCACGGCAACGTTTGTTACCACTAGACCACGGAGGCGGTCAATACATACATATTATTTATTTATTTATTTTAGAGATGGACGCTATGTAACATATATAGTTACTTAACTACCTACTGACACGTTTTTGACAACGAAATAAAACTATAGATAGATAAATTATTTATTTCACAATACAGAAAATCCTATTTAAATGTACAGAATGGTGGATGGTGAGCGTATTATAACGCAATTCTAAATTAGAATATACTATTTTAAGTACTATTTATTAAAATACCCGACGAGGCAGCTTTACAGCCACAAACTAGACCTAAATTATTATATATTATAATAATTATTAGGCTTAGAAGTGGAAGAGATAGAGATAATAATAATAAAATAATTATAATGGAAATTGGGGCTGTTCCTTGCCATACTGTATCACCATATCTGGCCAGGTATTTTGTTTACGTTGTTATTTGGAAAAATTGACTTAACCGAGTGTTCCGATAGGATCCTATGGCGATAAATAAATAAATAAAATAAATAAATAAAAAATAGAATAAAAACAAACGGAGGCCTCTGGGATGAGTTGTCAGAGCGGTTGACCGAAAGGTCTGGAGACAAAAAGGTTGGCAATAATTTCTGCCATACAGAGGGGAAATGTTGCCAGTCTCCTTGGGACTATCTCGGATGGGACGTCTCTAGAGGACATTGTCTATTATAGTTTAGTTTATTTTTAATTTTATTATTTAGGTAGCTTTTAATTTATATTTAATGTATATTAATTTACTCCGAATAAATATTAAATAATAAAAAAAAATAGTATATTAATAAAATTTATTGTTTGAAAAAGTCGAGAGAGGTGAGTTAGTTTTGTACTCAAAGATGTAATCCGCAATTTAACTTCTTTACATTTAAAAAAACCTATTGTGACAGGAATAAAAATGTAATTTAGTCCGTTCGGAATTGATATCACGCTTTGAGCATCCAAATCGGTATATATAAATAAATAAATATTTCCAGACAGGTCACACAGCGCCATCTAATTTCCGTGGTAAGCGACGAGGCTTGTGTTACGGAAACTAGATGGTTGATAAACTACATATTATGCTTTTTTTTTTTGTAAATATATCATCCAAATCATCCAAAAGCGATATTGGTTTTGGAACGACTGTCAGTGACGTTTTCTTTCTAAGCGCTCTGTGCATGATTCGGAACGACGGGGTAAACTATCTTCTGAGCTGGTACGCTAGAGACATCGATGGGTTTGCCAATTGTTATATATGGGCCTATAGTAACATGTCAACTCATGCACAAAAAGCGTGGTTTTTGACCACCCCGTAAGGGATACGGTTGTGATGATACATTACTTTTAATATTCTTATAATAGGCTCATTAACTTGTGTTTTGTTTAGATTTAACGAATGTGTGTGCACGCCATACAATGCCGATTTCGACGGAGATGAGATGAACATGCATCTTCCTCAGACTGAAGAGGCGAGAGCCGAGGCTTTAATACTTATGGGGGTAAGTTTATACGGCATATCTATAAAAAATATGGAATTAAGTAATTAATTATTTTAATATAATAATGGTCATACCAGAGCAGATGATGAATATTTTTAGAAATTAAAAGTGTATTTCACCAAATTATTAAACACACTTTTAATTTCCGAAAAATCCCTTGTATTCATCATAGTTCCATTCTGCTCTATCACATGGTCCTTCGATCCGAATTTAATTTGGTGAAATACACTTTTCATTTTTAAAAAATCCCTTGTTTTCATCATAGTTCCATTCTGCTCTATCACATGGTCCTTCGACCCGACTTTAATTTGGTGAAATACACTTTTTTTTTAATCCCTTGTTTTCAACCGTTTCAAATTGTCTTGTTCCAATCTGCTCTGCTATGACCATTATTATATTAAAATAAATTGATTGATGGTAATCTAAACTTTTAAATTCCGAGAAGACACAAAGATGTCTGGCCTATAGGCCGATACAGTTAGTTCACCTGAGATCCTATAATAATGTTCAAATTCACTGGGACTTGAAAGATCTTTAAACATGTTGGATCGTGCCAGCGAGAGGGATGCAAAGCGTTAAACCTTATTAAGATGTTCTTAAAATCTTAAGTTGGACGAAAGTTTTTTAAAATGTTTGATTGTGCGACCGAGAGCGATGCAAAATTGTTACACCCTCTTAATATGGTTCTAGAACTACCAAAACGACTATTACTATGTCATCTGCTAAAATCTACTCAAACTTCCAGAACAAATCGAACCTAGTCACCCCTCGCAATGGGGAGATGCTGATAGCAGCAACCCAGGATTTTATAACTGGGGGATATTTGCTGACTCAGCGCGATTGCTTCTTGACCTTTGAAGAGGCAAACCAGTTAGCGGCCTGTCTGCTAGCTGCTGCAGACTCTAATATGATGCTAGACCTGCCCATGCCGGCCATACTCAAGCCTAGGAGACTTTGGACTGGGAAACAGATATTTAGGTGGGTGTTTACAATAATAGCATTCAGCTAGGATGGGCGGCATTCGGGAATCTTCGTCACATCTTCTTATAGTCCATACCACAATGCTTGAGGACAAAAGTCCGTAATGTCGTATGGAGCAAAGACGTGGATATTGACAGTTGGTCAGCTAAACTGTTTATGATTCTACTCCTGCTAGTGTAAGACTAAGCAGCATAGTGTTTCAAAGATTATTTAATTAGTTCAACATGTCAAAAGACGTGGACATTGACAGTGGTCAGCTAAACTGTTTATGATTCCACTCCTGCTAGTGTAAGACTAAGCAGCATAGTGTTTCAAAGATTATTTAATTAGTTCAACATGTCAAAAGACGTGGACATTGACAGTGGTCAGCTAAACTGTTTATGATTCCACTCCTGCTAGTGTAAGACTAAGCAGCATAGTGTTTCAAAGATTATTTAATTAGTTCAACATGTCAAAAGACGTGGACATTGACAGTGGTCAGCTAAACTGTTTATGATTCTACTCCTGCTAGTGTAAGACTAAGCAGCATAGTGTTTCAAAGATTATTTAATTAGTTCAACATGTCAAAAGACGTGGACATTGACAGTGGTCAGCTAAACTGTTTATGATTCCACTCCTGCTAGTGTAAGACTAAGCAGCATAGTGTTTCAAAGATTATTTAATTAGTTCAACATGTCAAAAGACGTGGACATTGACAGTGGTCAGCTAAACTGTTTATGATTCCACTCCTGCTAGTGTAAGACTAAGCAGCATAGTGTTTCAAAGATTATTTAATTAGTTCAACATGTCAAAAGACGTGGACATTGACAGTGGTCAGCTAAACTGTTTATGATTCCACTCCTGCTAGTGTAAGACTAAGCAGCATAGTGTTTCAAAGATTATTTAATTAGTTCAACATGTCAAAAGACGTGGACATTGACAGTGGTCAGCTAAACTGTTTATGATTCTACTCCTGCTAGTGTAAGACTAAGCAGCATAGTGTTTCAAAGATTATTTAATTAGTTCAACATGTCAAAAGACGTGGACATTGACAGTGGTCAGCTAAACTGTTTATGATTCCACTCCTGCTAGTGTAAGACTAAGCAGCATAGTGTTTCAAAGATTATTTAATTAGTTCAACATGTCAAAAGACGTGGACATTGACAGTGGTCAGCTAAACTGTTTATGATTCCACTCCTGCTAGTGTAAGACTAAGCAGCATAGTGTTTCAAAGATTATTTAATTAGTTCAACATGTCAAAAGACGTGGACATTGACAGTGGTCAGCTAAACTGTTTATGATTCCACTCCTGCTAGTGTAAGACTAAGCAGCATAGTGTTTCAAAGATTATTTAATTAGTTCAACATGTCAAAAGACGTGGACATTGACAGTGGTCAGCTAAACTGTTTATGATTCCATTCCTGCTAGTGTAAGACTAAGCAGCATAGTGTTTCAAAGATTATTTAATTAGTTCAACATGTCAAAAGACGTGGACATTGACAGTGGTCAGCTAAACTGTTTATGATTCCACTCCTGCTAGTGTAAGACTAAGCAGCATAGTGTTTCAAAGATTATTTAATTAGTTCAACATGTCAAAAGACGTGGACATTGACAGTGGTCAGCTAAACTGTTTATGATTCCATTCCTGCTAGTGTAAGACTAAGCAGCATAGTGTTTCAAAGATTATTTAATTAGTTCAACATGTCAAAAGACGTGGACATTGACAGTGGTCAGCTAAACTGTTTATGATTATATTTATTCAAAGATTATTTAATTAGTTCAACATGTCAAAAGACGTGGACATTGACAGTGGTCAGCTAAACTGTTTATGATTCTATTTATTCAAAGATTATTTAATTATTTTAGCTATATAACGCAACTTGCCATATACCTTTATAAACGTTTAACAAATAATGAATAAGCGGTGGTGACCCGTTGAAAGAATGCTTTGCAATCTAAAAAAAAAGGTTCGCGGTTCGAACATGTCATCATCATCATTACAGCCCCTAGAACACAGCGTCCTAGACCTCCACTGCTGGAAATGGGCCTTCCAGAACATATATCTGGAGAATTTGCCACGCTGGCCAGACGGCTTGGCGAACATGTACAAATGATAAATACTTTTCTTACGTACATTTGTCATAGATTACATTTATGGAACGAGCTTCCAAGACGGCATTAACGGAATCATACAGTATTTGGTTGGGTAGGGAGAGAAGTAGTGGATATGGTGGATGGTGAGTATCGCGCAATAAAATAAAAGAGGGAGGCCTCCTTTTCTTAAACCAGCCTATTGTCGGTCGCAAGCTTTCTTTCTTCTCATCTCTAAACCACACACGATGGACCCGGCAACCACACGGTGAATCCTTGTAATGAAGAAATTTGTCTTCTTCTCTCTTCACCACCGTCCCCGTGGCAGTGCACGTGTAGGGGCAGAGCACGTTAAGACGTCTGTCACGGTTCCACTAATACCAACTTGTCGAATCGTTAATAAATTGTCCTTAAAAATTTAAATCTGACCCTTGCCAACCCGTCTGGCCAGCGTGGCGAGTGTAGGCCAAAGTCTCTGTATATACTCGTATGTTTGTAAGTCGCTGTCTTCTAGGGTCCGTAATAAAGTATACCTTCTTTTTAGTTTAATTCTAAAGCCAAATAAGAAATGCGAAGTGAAGGCAAACCTTGAGACCAAAGGGAAGAACTACACCAGCAATAAGGATATGTGCGTGCAGGACTCATGTATGTAAAAACAGTATAGCTATTTGTAATATTTCATAAAACCTAACTACCCAATAGTCTCTACCTAGGACAGACTGTTCAGCAAAGAAACCGACAGACGCATTCAGCTAGGATCGGCAGCATTGGGAAAACTTCGACACTTGTCCTGACAACGATTTTTAAAGACAAGAGTATTCAACCAGTACGACCTTCTTGTAATGGTGTACGAAGCAGAGACGTGGACACTCACCGTGGCTCTGATGCACGAATTCAAGGTCGGCCAGTATTTCTCTGATGGACAGAATTCTAAAAGTTGATATTCGTCACAGACCCAAAGTTACTGACATAGCTTTTAAAATTAGCAAGCTGAAGTGGCAATGGGCCGGACACATCCTCTGCAGAACCGATGACCGATGGGGCAAACGTTGGATGACTAAAGAAGGAAGCTGGTGGGGGTTGGATGAGGGTTACAAAAGACCGCGTGCAGTAGCGAGCCTTGGTGGAGGCCTACATCCAGCAGTGGGTAGATTCAGGCTGGTCATGTTGATGATAATGACCCAATACTACATTAAGATATTATACTTGCCAACAGTCCCCCTAGGACAGAAGGATGACAACCGTGACGATAAAGATTGATAATGAAACTCTAGAACAAGTAAATTAAATTAAATATCTGGGCAGTGTGATCGGGATGATGAAAGAAGAGTGAACGCAGAAAATCGTGTTAACGGTGCTCTGGGGTCACTGATCGGCAGTCGAAATGTCAGGAACAAAGCTCTACTCGCCATACACAATGCCATGCTGGTACCAACACTCATGTATGGAAGCAAGACGTGTGAGGTGTGTGGGTAGGTGTGAAAGAAAGCATAGGGAGGGATAAAACTAAGGAAAGGCATGCTCCGATGGTTCGGACATGTTGAAAGGATAAGTGACGAGAGATTAACGACCCAGATAGACCGGCTCCGTGGTCTAGTGGTAACAAACGTTGCCGTGAACTCGGGAGGTCGTGTGTACGATTCCCACCGGGGGCAAGTTGTACATTGTATAATTTGTCTCGGTCTGGGTGTTTATATGTATAATATGTATCTATTTACAAAAAAAAAAAGTATAATATGTAGTTTATCAACCATCTAGTTTCCGTAACACAAGCCTCGTAGCTTACCACGGAAACTAGATGGCGCTGTGTGACCTGGAAATATTTATTTATTAGATATATAATGCGAAAGTTATGGTTAGCTGAATGTGCATTAAAAAGCCATAAAAAAAGGGCATCTATGAAGAGGTTGATGAATGTCTAAGAAGCGAAAGAGGTATATCGTGATCGTGACAAGTGGCGCTCAATTGTTTCTCCTTACCCCGCAAGGGATTCGGCGTGAAGATAATTATGTATGTATGTTCCCTAGCATGGATGATTTACCTCATAAAAAGCGAATCATCTTCAATAATAATATCATTATTATTATTATTGAAGAAAATGGCTCGGTTGTAAGAACGCTTTCTTTAAAATCCTACAAAGGTCGGTTCAAACCCCCCCGGCATGTACCAATGAGACATACACGTTTCTTACGTACTGCAGTCATATATTCACAACACCATCGTACCCGTGCTTCGGAAAGCACGTTAAGCCGTCGGTCCCGGTTCCACTAATACCAACTTGTGGAATCGTAAATAAAATGTCATTAAAAATTGACACGAGGTCCTCGCCAACCCGTCTGGCCAGCGCTGGCGAGTTTAGGCCAAATTCCCCAGATCTATATCCTGGAAGGCCCATCTCCAACAGTAGAGGTCTAGGACGATGTGTTCTAGGGGCTGTAATATAAAATAAAACTAATAAAACATATGTGCCTGTTTGCTTTCGTTGCCGCTTCTTATGTATTCATAAGCAATTAATAAATTCATTTGTAAAAATAACATTCGTTTTATTTTCTTCACAAATTGAAAGTGACATAATATATACAAGATTTTGACAAATAGATTATTTATAAAAAAAGGTAAAGAACTACAAAAGGTTAGGTCACGCCACACATATAATATTATTATTATTATGTAAATAATAATAACTATTCTTTGTAATTTCAGATGTAATAATACGTAACTCTGAGCTACTTTGTGGATCTATGGACAAGAGTACATTGGGCTCTGGTACTAAGAGCAGTATATTCTACGTGTTACTTCGAGACTGGGGGGAGGAAGCCGCTGTTAAAGCTATGTGGAGGTAACTGGGAGAGTTGTTAAGTTTTGCATCTCTCTCGCTCATACTATCTAACATTTTTAAAGTCCAAAATGTCAGCATTTTATTCCCTAGTAAGTTGATAGACTATATTTTTATAAAGTACACTTACACCCGTATTCTAAGACATTTCCTCAACGCCTGCTCCACTCAACAATAGCTGTAATTTTAGTGTTGTTCACAGATTAGCTAGAATGGCGTCTTACTATATGATGAATAGAGGCTTCAGTTTTGGCATCATCGATGTAACTCCTGGAAAGAAACTGGTTGAAGCTAAGAACAAACTAATGGAGTCAGGGTAAGATACTAGATATATTTAAAAGAAGAGTGTATCATTCATTCATCATTACAGCCCTCTAGGGCTAGCGTTCTAGACATCCACTGCTGGAGATGGGCCTTCCAGAACATATGTATATCTGGAGAATTTGGCCTACACTCGCCACGCTGGCCAGACGGCTTGGCGAGGATATGATGTCAATTTTTATGACATCGATTCCACAAGTTGATATTAGTGGAACCGGGACCGACGGCTTTACGTGCTCTCCGAGGCACAAGAACGATGGTGTTGTAAATTTATAACTTCATTACGTAAGAAAAGTGTATTTCACATTGGTACCTGCTGGGGGGGTTAGAACCAACCTTTGTAGGATTTAAGGAACGCGTTCTTACAGCCGAGCCACCACCGCTCAGAGAGTGTATACTTACTATTTAATTTCAACTAATTTACGACACTAACATCGACTCAGTTATTGTCACAACATTATATGGGACCTTGATGGTAAGTGGCGCGCAAGGCCCATGTTAGCAACTGGAATCAGATACTCATGACTGACATCAGTCCCTAACACTATGCCGGCTTGACTGGGTAAGACGGCAATTCCAGCCTGATCCCGAAACGTGTGAATACACTTTACTGAGTTTATCGGCACGAACGGTGGACACTTATTTTAAGATTTATTTTTCAACTACCCTCTATTACGAGTTTTTTAAAATTTCTTCAGCAGATTAAAAAGTTTGAACAACATTGTTAGTATAAAATAGAACAGGACCAAACTTGGCCTATAGTTTTGTGACTCAAGTTTTTCAAACTCTTCAGCTATTCAAAATGCGACGAATACATTCTCGAAATGGAGAAAGGTACCTTACAATGTCAGCCAGGGTGCAGTATGGAGCAGACACTGGAAGCTATGATGCTAAGTGAACTGTCCAGCATCAGAGAGCTGGCGGCTAAGGCTTGCTTCAGGGAGCTGCACGACACCAATGCCCCCAGAATCATGGCCCAAAGTGGCTCCAAAGGTGAGTATGTAGTCAAAATCGTCGTAATGGTACTGCAGATGTCAAATAAGAACATTATTTAAAAGTGTTTAATGCTTTTGGATTCATCTCGCTCGCACAGTCCAATATTTTCAAGATTCTGAGTGTAGTTATGAAAATCCAGTCTATTGACTGTCTAGGAAATAAAATTGATTTATTTAATTACATTATAGGATCCCAGATGAACTAGCTGTATTGGCCTATAGGCCAGACATCTTAGTGTTTTCTCGGAACTTGAAAAAAGTTATCCTTATTGAACTAACCGTTCCGTGGAAATCAAATATTCCAAAAGACCACAACATTAAGTCGAATAAATATGATCTCAGAAGAAATGATCAGAAACGGGTTCAAGACTCAGCTTTACGCAGTGGAAGTTGGTGCGAGAGGAGTTCCAGCTAAATCTTTGCATCACTTACTGAAAGAATTGGGCCTAAGCAGGTCTGCAGGAGATACATTTATGGAACGAGCTTCCAAGACAGCATTAACGGAATCTGTTAAGACATCCAACAGGATCCTACACCAATTTATCCCATCCACATTCATTCCTAAATTCCTACCACCAAGCCTGGTAGAATCGTCTATGGATCGCGAGTAGTTTCGTGATCTACCACTAGAGGCGCCCAAGTTGGCGCCAGTACAAAATCTACGCTCGGCCCGTGCGGTTCGAAAATCACCGCGATTTTAGTGTGAAAGCTCCCAAGCCGGGTTCGACTCTAAATCGTGCCTAAAACAGTTCCGACAAAGTGAAGTGTGAGAAGAGAGCGTGCCCGCAATGAAAACTTGAAAAAGATCCTTGCCATTTGCTTTAGTGACTCATTTTCTAGACAGTGTAGCAGAGTAGACCGCCTGACCGATGGCTGGACCCGTGTTACCCAGTACGGACCAGAATCATACAGTATTTGATTGGGTAGGGAGAGGAGTAGAATGGTGGATGGTGACTCCATCCAGTCCGTCCTCAGCCCGAGTCTGAGCATCAGAATAGTTCTAGAACGCAAGAGCCCTCTGATTTTCCGGTAGTTTATGTTTTAGCCTAACATAGGTAGAAAAGGAAGGACTCACCAGGAATGGCACCTCGTTAGTTTCACCTTGTAGGTAACTAAACTTGCTGCTTCATTTATCTGGGTCCATGTTTCAATAGAAGAAGAACGCAGAAATTTTAAAACCGGCTATTATCCCTTGGTTCCGATACGCGATAATAGTAACCTAAGCACGCTTAAAGGTGTTCCGAGACGCGCTTAATCTGTTTTTCCAAGCTATGTGACGTCACTAATGACATCATTTCTCGCGCTTAGACTGCTCACGATATCGAGGTAGATCGCTCTGAGCGCTGTCAGTTGTTTGTCATAATGTCGCGCGCCATTTGCAAGTAATTTGATATTAGGTTTTCTTTTAAATTATTTAATATTGTAATTCGTTTATACTGTTTGTATATAACTTCTAAAACAAATCTATAATTAATATTTGAGTAGAAAGTGAAAAAAATAATGTCTGTAACACGGTAAGTTATTTTAAATTACCAAAATAAGTTATTAACTTTACACATATAAAGATGAATATACCGAGAGATGTATATTTGTTAGTATTCATACTCAAAGATGTGGAATATATCATTTTATGAATGAAATTCCGAATTGATGTCACGCTCTGAGCATCCAAATCGCGATATTTGATTCGTATCGACGGTCAGTGTCATATTCGTTCTAAGCGCTCTGAGCGCGATTCGGAATGTGGTGTATATATTCAACTTTTACGAATGCTCTCGACGCGTCACAATGACATTTAACGTTTGAAAGCGAGGGCCGAATAAATAGGGAAGCGACGTCGTATCAAATTCAAAATATTTATTTCCATATGGTTCACATGTAACACTCGGATATTGTCAATTTTTTACAATATTATTAAAATAATAAATTAAAAGGTGAAATCAAATTATGGATAGACCGAAATAAGTAAGTTGCTGCCATAAGCAAGTACTGTAGCTTAACCTTATATAATGAAACGTTATATAATGAAATCCGTTAACTATATATATATCACGCTACGCTGTCAAGGTCGAGCGCTTATAGAGTTGAGAATTGAATAATATTTTGTAATTATAACGCAATCTCTGACGCAAATAAAGAAATCCACTAATAACGTTTGCGACTAAAAGTAAAGTATAGCTTATAAATAAGCGGATTCACATTTAGCCAACTTTACTGCCGGCCAATCATGACAAGTGGCAAGCTCGTCGATGTCTCCAGCGTACCAAACTCGAGAAATATCACAAATAAATTAAATGTAATTATATATATTAATGTTGTTTTTCTCAGGTTCAAACATTAACATATCTCAGATGATAGCATGTGTGGGACAACAGGCTCTCAACGGCAAACGAGTGCCCAACGGATTCGAAGACAGATCTTTACCACATTTTGAAAGACATTGTAAGTAGTATTCCATTCCATATACTCCTTTAGTATTTATTTATTATAAACTTTATAGCACAAAGTACAAAGACGGACCTAATGCCGCTAGACATTCTATATTGGTCAAAAATCGTCGAAAGGTGACTGACCTATGCACGCTACACCGGATCGCTAATGGTTCCTTCGGAGAGGAATTGACCATGAGCCTGAGCTATCGTGTACCTAACCGACCTGTCCGTATACCCAGTCTTTTCCTCTTACCACGGGCTACCAACAATGTCTCGTTTAACAGCCCACTGCTACGTATGTGTCGTCGTTACAATGATTTATGTTTAACCCAGAGTGAAATAGATATCTTTAACTGTACCTATTCAATGTTTAAACACCACGTACATAAACTAAACCAATAAATATGCTGATTTAATTGTTTGATTTAATGTTATTAAGAATAATTATTATTACTACTATATTATTATTGTTTTTGGGTTTTTATAAATATATATAATTTTAGTTGTAAATAAGATATGTATGCCAAATTGTTATTTATATGTTTAAATTTAGATATTAATGTCTTTCTGTATTTTATTCTTAATATTGTTTACTGCATGCTGTGTACAAATATTAGGTTGGCAAACTTACTACTTATTTATATCACTGTATTTTGTCAAATGTTTTGTCTGTTAACTGTTTTTTGTACCTTAATAAATAAATAATGTCTGCGTTTTAGCTAAGATTCCAGCAGCTCGTGGGTTCGTAGAGAATAGTTTCTACTCTGGTCTGACGCCAACAGAGTTCTTTTTTCACACAATGGGAGGACGAGAAGGGTTGGTCGACACGGCTGTCAAAACTGCAGAAACGGGATACTTGCAAAGAAGGCTCGTGAAGGTGAGCTTCAGCCTCGAGTCGACTTACAAAGGTTGGCCTCAACAACTGCCTTCTGCAAAATATTATTTGACTCCAGCAGGCACTGGTCAAAGCATTTGTGACACGTCATTATTTTGAATCATTCTACTCCTGCTAGTGGAAGACTAAGCAACGAAGTGGTCCAAAGAGTAAGCTGTTAGCAGATTCCGGTGATCTGTTAATGTCTAATCTGACTGAGAAAGGAAACTGCAAGAAAAACTCGGCTATAGATCTTTCAAATTCACCTATGAGACTACATACAATATCTGGTACAATGGTAAGCGCTAAGCTGCTAGTCTTCTGCTAACCTCTTTGGACCACTTTGCTGTTTAGTCTTCCACTATCAGGAGTAGTGAGACAAATGCCTGTAATAGGTTTACGTGAATAAAGATATTTTGACTTTGACCCCACCAGGTTTGTCAGAATTAAGATAGGCTATTTGCCCTTGTGCAACAAGAAATCCGACAGAAAAAATTACACAATCAACCTATTTATTTTATTTTTATTCATTCTAACTATCTATCTATCTATCTATCCTCATGAACAGTTTTACTCGAATGAATTGTGTAACACATGTGTTTAACAGTGAAGGCTTTATCATTATTATTCAAAAAATAAAATTTATATATTTTATTTATCAAAAAAAGCCTAATACAAAATAGTTTAAAAATAGTACTAGTTACATAAAAAACAAAATACAACACTACTTTTAAATAAAAATGAAGTAATGTAGGGGGCAGGCTGCTGCTCTAACTAATAATGTGCCCGGAGCTCCAAAACATGGGATCTGTGCTATGGAGACCATTATTATTCAAGTGCTTGCTAGATCGAACTAAATTTTTCAAAACTACACTCAGACTTAAAAACTTCGAAAATGTTTGATTGTGCGAGAGAGACGCAAAAACGCTAAACCCTCGTAATTGTTCAATTAATATTTTCTTCCATAATCGGACTGTAGCTAAAACACAACAAACAAGAACTAATTGCAATAAAATTCAGTCTCTAGAAGACCTGGTGGTGCACTACGACATGACAGTACGGAATGCTTGCGGAGAAGTGGTGGAGTTCAAGTACGGGAGCGACGGACTGGATCCCAGCTTCATGGAGGATGGAGACCGACCTGTGGCACTACACAGGACCCTACTGGCTGTCCGAGCCACCTGTATGGCGTGAGTATACATCATCACCAGGAATGTCGCTTAGTAATTATAACCCTTCAAGCACCGATATGCCTTTTTTCGATAAGCTTAAAGCTACTTTTCTCTTGATCATGTTTGACCCGGCATCAGCACCATATAATATATCTAGCAGTTATTTTTTTTTCTTAACTTAAAATAGACTTTATTACAGCCTCTAGAACACATCGTCCTAGATCTCCACTGCTGGAGATGGGCCTTCCAGGACATATATATGGAGAATTTGGCCTACACTCGCCACGCTGGCCAGACGGCTTGGCGAGGATATAATGACAATTTATTAACGATTCCACAAGTTGATATTAATGGAACCGGGACCAACGGCTTAACGTGCTCTCCTCACACGAGAACGGTAGTGTTGTAAATAAAAATGTACTTAAGAAAAGTGTATTTCTCATTGGTACATGCCGGGGGGGTTTGAACCGACCTTTGTAGGATTTGAGGAACGCGTTCTTACAACCGAGCCACCACCGAGCCTAAAAATAGAATACCGCACGGTTGTTCTATGTAGCTATGGCATGTCTATTATTTCAGAGATGAAGAGCCGCTGGATGGTGATGGCATTATGGCAGCTGCAGAAGAGACGTTGGCTTTAGACGACTTTAAAACTTGTACAGAAGAATTTAAAAAAGAACTATTGTAAGTATTACAGTGGGTCTGATGCACAAGTTCAAGATCGCTCAGCGAGCTATTATTATTATTATTAAATACTTTATTGCACATAGCTTTCGAAATTAGCGAGCTGAAGTGGCAATGGGTGTCCAACGTCTGTCGCAAAACCTGTCTGGTTATTAATTGATCGTTGTGGTGTAGTTCTGTATATGTTTTATTTTGTAAATCTGATATAGCTGAGTTTTTCTTGCAGATTACTTTTTAAGTCAGATTAAACATTAACAGGTTACTGGAATCTGCTGGTCTTCTGCTAACAGCTTACTTATTGGACCACTTTGCTGCTTAGTCTACCACTAGCAGGAGTAGAATCATTTAAAATAATTAAATTAATGACGGGTCACAAATGCCTGTAATAGGTTTACGTGAATAAAGATATTTTGACTTTGAACCGATGAACGATGGAGTAAACGGGTTCTGCAGTGGAAGTCACCTATGGGAAGACGCAGAGTGGGATGACTCTGACAGTAGGATATGACCTGAGAAAGGATGGGGGTGGGGGATGGATGAGGGTGGCAGGAGACCGTGTGAAGTGGCGAGCCTTGGCAGAGGCCTATATCCAGCAATGGAGAGACAGGATTATGATGAAGATGATATAAAGAATATTAAGCGACATGATGTCTAGCCTTTGTATATTTTGTGGTTTAAAGGAATAGCTTTTAGTTCTTGTTGATTAATTTTTAAAAATTATATTATGTTTTTCTCCTTTAATTTAGTTTTTTGTTTGTTTTTTTGTTTCCTTTCATTTATCAACATTTGTTTATTATTATTAGCTGTAAAGTTTATGCAATTATAAATATGTAGTTACCGTGGTGGGTATTGCATGATCTAATGTATCTTATTATTGTTGAATGTTAAAACCTGTGCAATGCTGTTGGTTGACCCTAATAAAGAAAAATAAAATAAATAGTTAAATAATTCTTAATTCCAGAGGTTTTCTAAAAGGCGTGTCCAACAAGGTCCGCATACTTCGCGCAAAGTACTCCCACTGTGGTGACATAGTGAAGCAGTTAGAGCGCGTGACCCTGACACAACTGGTTCGATTCCTGAGAGTGTGCCACGACAAGTACCAGAGGAGCATCATCGAACCCGGAACCGCCGTCGGAGCACTAGCTGCACAGGTATGTGTAATAACCTTTGTTATTGAGACCTTTCAGAGATTTCTGGTGAATTTTGTTTGGGATGGGCGCCATTCAGGAAGCTGCTAAATCTTCTTATCAAACATACCCCAGTGTTTGAAGACGAAAGTGTGTTGTTCCAGTACTGTCGTACGGAGCAGAAGCGTGGACACTGGCAGTGGACCTGGTCCACAAATTAAAGGACGCTCACCGTTATGCTTGGTATTTCTTTGATGGATAACCAAAGTGACCGATATAGTTTACTAAATTAGTAACCTGAACGATTGAGTAGACGGGTTCTGAAGTGGAGACCACGTACGGGAAGACCCCCCGACAGATGGACGGATGACCTGAAGAAGGTCAAGTGGCGAGCCTTGGGGGAGGCCTATATCCAGCACAAGCTGATGATGATGATGACAAAACAATCCTTAAAAGACTTAATAATTATGCTTTTTGATAACAATGTAAAACAATTTATTTCAATTTGTCATTATTCTAGAGTATAGGAGAGCCAGGAACTCAAATGACGTTAAAGACCTTCCACTTTGCCGGAGTAGCTTCCATGAACATCACCCAGGGAGTGCCCCGAGTCAAGGAAATCATTAACGCCTCCAAAAATATCTCTACCCCTATCATCCAGGCTGAACTGGTCGACCCTTATGATCAGGAGTTCGCTAGGAAGGTCAAGGGACGGATTGAGAAGACCACGCTTGGAGAGGTTAGTAAAACTCACTTATTTATAATTAATCTCACTAAATTAATAGTCAGTAGGGATGATACTGGTTTTGTTGTCAAATGCCTGTCAAAGCAAAATTCAGTAAAAAAAAGCGCCAAGTCAAACACGAGGATAATAATAATAAAGCCGTTTATTCCCTAATTCATTAGTAATGTCAAATCTAAATTCTAATAATATCTATAATGTTTTTCTTTCTAATTAAGGACCCCTAGTCGGGTAAAGCTCTCCTTCTTTTCTATCCATTTCTTTCTATCCTGTGCCTCGTCCATCCAGTGTTGTCCTGCTTCTTTTACTATCTCGTCCTCCCATTTTTCCTTAGGTCTTCCTTTATTTCTCTTGCCCTTCGGTCCCTTCCATGTAGTAACTACTTTAGTCCATCTTTTATCTTTAAGACTTGCCACATGACCAGCCCATTTATATGAGGATAATATATAATAACAATTCATAATATATAAATTATTTATATTTTTTGGAACTATATACTTATATGTGTAAATAAAAATTCAAGTTAAACGTCGACATATAGGCAAGCTTTAAAAAAGGTTGATAATTTTAATAACACCAAAAAAAAATTATTTTAGATAACAACGTACATAGAGGAGGTATACCTACCACGTGATTGCTTCCTGCTGGTGAGACTGGACGCAGAAAGGATCAAGTTACTGTCACTAGAAGTCAATGTGGAGTCTATTGTCTATTCGTGAGTATACCATATAGTCGTACATAACTCAAGAGATGTAGGTTAGGACGGATAATAAAAACTAAAAAAAAGCTGAAATCTTTAAAATAGTCTTATATTGGTGTAATTTTTCGTGGTCATCATAATTAATTTAAATGAGGGTAGTTTAACATAATTTTCTCTTTACAGCATTTGTACATCCAAATTAAAAATTAAGCCCAAACAAGTAGAGATAGTGAGCGAGTGGTCTCTCCGCATTTCTCCCGACACCAACCGACAGAATGAGCTCAACTTCTCCCTCCAGCTGTTGGCTACCAAACTGCCATCATTGGTTGTTAAGGGACTACCTCAAGTGTCCAGGGCAGTTATAGCGTGTGATGATACGGCGATCAAATGCAGGTGAGAGGGAATTTTATCTATTTTAGATTTTGATAAAATAGATAAAAACTAGAGACGGACATATTCAAAATACCTACAAGATTGTTTATTCTAATAACAAGGTTGTACGAAGGTGTCATATATTTTATTTGTTTTAGTTTATTGAGAATTAAACGGCATTTCAACAGCGAATAGGTAGGCGTGTATAATAACGGGCCTAGGTGTGAGCCTTGCGGAGCTCCAGATGTTATTTGGACTGTATTCGAATGGGCAGAGCCTATGATTACAGCTTGCCCATTAGTTATATATGATTATTTCCATCTGTATTTGTAGGTTGCCGTGAATACCGAGGTGCATAAGCTTACGCAAAAGCATGATAGCATGATGTGGTCTACACGATCAAACGCCGTCTTAAAGTCTGTGTATACCACATCAACCTGCTACCCTTTGTCCATGTACTGTTTAAGTTACAGCTAAAGATAAACTACCTCCATGGTCTAGCGGTTAAGTCCGTGGATTTAGACTCGGAAGTATCGAGCTCGATTCCTGGTCAGGAAACAATATTATTTATTAATGTAAATAAATACATTTAATTAATATTTAATTTATTTGTGATATTTCTCGAGTTTGGTACGCTGGAGACATCGACGAGCTTGCCACTTGTCATGATTGGCCTATAGTAAAAAGCTAAATGTGAATCCGCTTATTAATAACCGTGGTTTCTGATCACCCCAAAAGGGTAACGGTCGTGATGATACTGATAAAGGTAAACAAATTAGACGTTGTTGAGCGACGCTGACGTTTCATACAGCCATGCTGGTTAACCGCTCTAGAGAGTGGTGGGATTAATGTGATCATGCAATTTTTTTCTAGTATCTTCCTTTGCAGCATAGGCTATATTGGTCGATAGTTAGTGATTTTTAGGTAGTTTCTTTCTTGTGAATTGGTATTTCAGTATCATAGAAACGTTTTTAGGAACATAAAACGAAATTCTAACATTGATTAATTTAAATATTTTTTTCTAGATACAAGTTGTGCGTGGAAGGTGACGGACTGCGTGACGTCATGGGGACATATGGAGTTAATGGAAACAAGACTGCATCTAATAATATTCTAGAGGTAACAATTTTTATTTATTTACCTATATCATAACATTCAAATACATTATTTTACCAAAGTATAAAATAATTTATTGGCAGATAGCGACGATTCAAACAGTTTTCGTTTACGTCACGATGTACCTTGACTTTTTTGGAAAGGCAAAGGGTCTAGCCCATACAGCCAAGTCTGACGTAATATATCTTTCTTTTTCATGAGTTAATGAGGTCATCATCAAATTCCAGATGCTGCAGAATTTGATTCTTTTCTTGGAGTCACTCGCGGCACCATAGCTCAAACACGTCGGGTAAAATATGGGAGTTGACAGCGCGGGAAACCGCAAAAAATAAACTGCAACTTGTGCCCCATATTTAAAGTTCAATTTATCGTTTTCCATAATTATTCACATTGTAGCACATTAATAAACAAAATAAAACCACTTTTGACCAATAATATCCACAGTAAATTAACTTACAAAACAAAAACTTGCACTTGACATGTCCGCGCAAAATGGCGCGAAGAACTCTCCGATGTACGAAAAAAAAAGTGGGTAGCTGTCAAAAAGTGAACACATATTTTTTGCTGTTCCTCAATTTTTTTAAAAATTAATAACTTTATATTCAATTTATTAAGTATAATTTAATAGTTTTATATTATAATACAAGTGTGTGTTGTGGGGAAAATTAAAAAACAAGGGAATGAATTAATTTATTATTTTTGTAAATTTTCCAACATTAACTGCTTTCAACAAACTTCATCTCAAATTTGTGCTACATATTCAAGCTGGCAATGGAGCATTTTGAAGCGGCTGATCCTGTTTCCACTCTTGTCAAGCTGGCTGAAACTTTCCAGAAAAGCATGGAGTCCTTTGAAACCCGCTTCGCTACTACAGCTCCATCAATAACCATCAATCAGCTGTACAAGGATTTCCAGTCCTTCAAGGGTTTTATGCGTGACACTATTGAGTTGATTCGAGCACAATTCACAAGCCTGACGACACTAACGGATGACCTGGAAAATAGAAGCAGGCGTAAATTTTTACTGTTTCGGGGTGTGGAGGAGTCAGCTGGAGAGAACACCAGCGACATTATCAGTGACATAGCAACTAATAAATTAAATCTTACTGTAAATGTCAAGGACATTCGTTTCTCCTATAGACTAGGTGCCAAAAGTAATAATGCCGACAGACCTCGACCTATTTTAGTGAAATTTCAAAAAGTGGAAACCAAGGCAATGGTGTGGCGTGCTAAAAGGGAGCTTAAAGGTACTACAATCTCACTGGCTGAGTTCCTAACCACCCTCCGTAGACGAGTGCACACCGAGGGTCGCAGGTTATATGGAGTTCATAGTTGCTGGTCCCAAGATGGCAACATTTATGTGAAGGTGAAGGATGGAACCAAACAGCGTATTCTATCTGAAGGCCACCTTAAAGAATTTACTGCCAAGTTTCCTCCCCCTCCGCCTGAAAGTTTGGAGAAACGCTCAAGACCTGCCAGAATGGTTAAGCCAAAAAGAAAGTAGTTGCACCAAATAAGAGTTGTGTTTTGACTTTCACTTATTTCCATTACATTTTACATGTTTTCCATACTTATCTGCATAAAAACATAATTCATATTATTATTGCCTGAGTAAATACTTACGGTTTATTTTTATTTTTCCTGTTTTTCTCAATCTTTTTCCTCCAATAGTCATTTGATTGCATGTAATTTTCTATTATAATATTTATATTGTAAATTGTATAAGGTTTGCAAATCATTAGTTTAACTATGTGGAATTTAGGCGGCGGTAATATATGGATTATGGAAATTTAAATAATAGATACAGTGGAAGGCAATGAACACTACTATTCAAGGAACAAAAAACTACCATATTCTTTTTTCTTTTATATTTAACTAGTTGGGTGTGGGAAATAGAAATAACACATGTAATGCCACAGACAAGAAATCTACGGTGCCACAGACTTCGAGAGTAATAATGGTGGCGCCATATCATTTTATTAAAGCCGGCACTACCTCTTCGCTTTTTTTTGTTTTAATTAAAAATCTAATTTCGCTATATTTTATTTTTTATGTTTAAATTGTTTTGTGATGTTTCTGTTTAAATTGTTTTGTGATGCTAGTTTTATTCTGTTTCCTAACACAACCACTATAAAGTGTTTATTAAGTTTACTCTTAATTTTCTTTTGTGTTGGTACGTGGTCGTCCTCGCTTCGGTTCTTTTTCACTTTCGACTGAAATTCCTGTATCTCCATAGATAATATTTAATTATCTCATTAATTAAAATTATATGTTTTACGTATTTCTGGACAAGGGCAGACTTCGGCGCGTACCAGTGCGTTCAATTATTATTGTTATTTTTAATATTGTGAAAATCAGTTAACCGGCAGTTGATGTGAGGGGAAGTAATTATTGTTTAAACCTAATACGTACTTGTAAGATATTGTACCTACTGAAACTATATATGTTTATGTTATAGTAATTATACATTTATAATTATTACTATTTATTTAATTTATATTATAATTTTATTTTATATTATATTATATTATTACATCATACATAATGTCTAATTTAACGTCAGACTCAGAACCAGAATTCTTTTCGTGCGACTCGTCGAGTTCTGAAGAGTTCGACATCACGCAGGGGGCTGCTTTACTTGGCGATATACTTCATGATACTTTTTCATCATCTCCAAAGAATTTGAACGTCTGCCACATAAATGCGCAAAGTATTCCTAGTCATTTTTCCGACCTTCTCGTCACCTTTACCAGCCAACATATACATGCTATTCTGATTTCTGAAACTTTCCTTAAACCTTCACTTCCTTCCACTAGCTATTCTTTGCCTGGATATATTCTTTTACGAAACGATCGCACAGGTAAGGGTGGAGGGGGCGTAGCTATCTACCTTCGTTCAAATCTTAAATATAAAATTATTTCGCAATCTCCTTCCCTTTATAATAGAACATTAGAACATTTATTTATTGAAATCGACCTTAACTCTGAAAAAATATTACTTGGGGTGGTCTATGCCTCCCCAACGCTTAATTACTTCGGCAAATTTGAAGAGCTGCTGGAAACATCTATTCCATCTTATGAACATAATCTAATTCTGGGTGATTTTAATACTTGCCTTCTTAAAAACAACTCACGCTCCAAACAACTCAATCTTATTACTTCTTCCGTGGATGCTTCTATCCTCCCTCTAGATCCCACCTTTCACATAAACTTAACACATAGTCTCCTTGACCTAATAATCACTTCTAACCCTGGAAAAGTATCATTACATGGACAGCATCTTGCTCCTGGGTTCTCCAACCATGATTTAATATTTGCCTCTTATAAAATCAGGACGCCCAGATTTAGACCCAAAATTATTCTTCAGCGCAGCTTTGCCCGAATGGATGTGGATTCACTGATAGCTGATGCTGAAAACACTGATTGGGATGTGGTAGTTCAACAGGACTTACTCGACAACAAGGTCGCTGAGTTCAATCGCTTGCTGCTCGGGCTCTACGACAAGCACGCGCCTATTCGACCGGTTCGGATGAAACGACCCCCTGCTCCCTGGCTAGACGAGAGTATTAAGAAGGCTATGAAGTGGAGGGATTCCCTAAAGCGGAAACATAAGAAAACCTCCAAACTAAACTGGAATGCCTACAAGTTTGCAAGAAATCTAGTTAATATGATGTGTAGGAACGCAAAACGCCAATATATCCATAAATCTATAGAAACTTCTTCTCCCAAAAATCTTTGGTCACTCCTTCGTTCGCTGGGATTTGGTAAGACAAAATCTACACCAAATTTATGCGTAGATATAAACGGCCTAAACCAGCATTTCTCATCACCTCCTGTCATTATTGACCCTGTGGTAAAGGCCGCTACAATATCGCAAATTTATAGTATGTCTCTTTCCAGCAACGTGTCTCTTAATTTTCACCCTGTGCATAGTCATGAGATAAAAAAGATCATCACCTCCCTAACTAGTAAGGCTGTCGGATACGACAATGTTGGTCGCAGTCTTCTCACTCCTATCTTGAGTATCATTCTCCCTTTAGTAACCCACATTGTTAACTTCTCTCTCTCCTCAGGCAGTTTTCCACAATTGTGGAAAAAATCTCATATAGTTCCTATCCCTAAAAAACCTGTTCCTACATTCTTCAGCGATCATCGCCCTATCTTAATTCTTCCCTTTCTGTCTAAAGTTCTGGAACGAGTGGTTCATCGTCAACTTGCCGCTTTCCTCAACGAGAACAATCTCTTTAACGTCTTCCAGTCTGGTTTCCGTCCATCACACAGCACTACCACTGCACTTACTCATATCACTGATGACATACGCTTTGCTGTGGATGACAGAAAACTTACTCTCCTTACTCTGCTTGATTTTAGTAACGCATTTAATAGCGTAGATCATGATATCCTTCTAGCTATCTTACATTCTCTTAATATCTCATCGACTGTGCAACAATGGTTTGATTCTTATCTTCGCGGGCGTCAGCAACGCATATGTCTGGACAATGTATTCTCGGACTGGTGCCCCGTGATTGCTGGTGTCCCGCAAGGTGGCGTATTATCTCCTTTACTTTTCTCTATTTTTATCAATCACTTAGTTCGTTCAATAAACTTCTGTTCCTACCATCTTTACGCCGACGATTTGCAACTTGTAACAACCTTTCATGCTCATGAAATGACGGTAGCTGTCAGTAAAATGAACTCAGACTTAGAGGCCGTAAATAAACACTCCCGGAATCTGGGTCTTGTTGTGAATCCAAATAAAACGCAAGTGATAATCGTTGGCACGAAACAGCTGGTGGGCAGGTTGGATCTTAACTCTCTTCTTAAACTCAAATTCGACGGCATTACGTTACCTCTTTGCCAGAACGTCCGTAACCTTGGTCTTCACCTAAGCAGCGACTTGTCCTGGGATTACCACGTCTCAGAGGTGAGCAGGAAAATTTACGCATCGATGCACTATCTGAAGCGATCACAGAATTTCATTCCGTTCTCGGCAAGGCTCACGTTAGTCAGCTCGTTACTCCTTCCCATTATCGACTATGCAGACGTCTGTTACTCCGACCTCACCGAAGAGCTGCTAAATAAACTCGATCGACTTCTCAACTTATGCATTCGCTATGTTTTTGGCTTGCGTAAGTATGATCATATTTCTCAATTTCGCAAAGAGTTAAAGTGGCTCAATATCCGAAATCGCAGGTCTGCACACCTCCTTACCTTCCTCTACGGCATCCTATATAATCCCAATGCACCCTCTTACCTGAAAGATCGTTTCCAATTTCTCTGCGATACCCATAGCTGTTCTCTTCGCTCGTCGCACAATAATCAATTAAAAATTCCGCCACATTCTTCTAGCAGATGTTCAGATTCTTTTACTGTATCTGCAGCTCGCCAGTGGAACAGACTTCCCCTCGCTATACGAAAAGCACCTTCACTCAACATTTTTAAAAATTTGCTCACCAAGCACTTACATGAAAAGCAAAACAAGACCGCATAACATGACAATATGTATGATGTATTTTATATATATATATACACAATATATATATATATATATTGTGTAGGTATATTATATAGGTATAACATATATTATTATTTCTATATGTATTTTATTGTTGTATGATATATATTTATTGTTTATTTAGTTGATAAGTATTTTAGTTAGTAATTTTAAATCATAGTTTCTAAATATTCTTATACACATGCACCCACACTCTCTTCTCACTCTCCCAAAGGTTAGCTGTTAGAAAATGCCTAGACATTAAGCTCGCCTATGTACATTGGAATGTTTTTTTTATTTTTTTGTGCAATAAAGAATTTATCTATCTATCTATCTATCTATGTACCTTGAGTAACAGTTCTAATCCTCGATCGTAGTGACGTGCCGAGGCATCCCTCTGTTTGACAGCTGGAAGGAATAATGGAGAGGAGGAGCTATTGAGAAAATGTCTTGACGGGTGATAGCCTCTATAGCGCCTGCTACTGCCTATATGTCTGCGACATGTCTATTGATTGATAATATCTTTTTCTTTTAATAGGTCTACAACACATTAGGCATCGAAGCCGCCAAATCCACCATCATGAGCGAAATCCAAGCTGTCATGGAGGGACACGGGATGAGTGTGGACAGACGACATGTAGCACTCCTGGCTGGACAGATGACGGCCAGGGGAGAGGTGCTCGGGATCACCAGATACGGTCTCGCCAGGATGAAGGAGTCCGTCCTCAACTTGGCCAGTGTAAGTGTGGGATTACAACCTAAAAGGTTTATTGTTTAATATCGAAACGCAATCTACCAAGTTTATTGTTTGATATCGAAAGGCAATTTAAAAAGTTTATTTTTTGATATCAAATAGTAATTCAAAAAGTTTATTATTTGATATCGAAAGGCAATTTGAAAGTTAAATGTTTGATATCGAAAGGCAATTTAAAAAGTTTATTGCTTGATATCCAAAGAGCCATCTACCAAGTTTAGTATTTAATATCGAAAGGCAATTTTAAAAGTTTATTGTTTGATATCGAAAGGCAATTTAAAAAGTTTATTGTTTGATATCGAAAGGCAATTTAAAAAGTTTATTGTTTGATATAAAATATTAATTTAAAAAGTTTATTATTTGATATTGAAAGGCAATTTGAAAGTTAAATGTTTGATATCGAAAGGCAATTTAAAAAGTTTATTGTTTGATATCGGAACGCAATCTAACAAGTTTATTGTATAATTTCAGTTCGAAAAAACTGCTGACCATCTATTTGACGCAGCATACTACGGTCAGACGGACTCCATATCGGGCGTGTCGGAATCCATCATCATGGGGGTCGTGGCCGGGATCGGAACCGGCGTCTTCAAGTTGCTGCACAAGCACCAACTGTCCCATCCACTCACCACCACACCACTACTCTTCGAGAGTTTACACCATAACTCTATATGGGAATAACTTAAATTAAATTAAACTTATTTTATATGTTCAAAAAACTGTGTTTATTTTATTTTTATTTAGTCAACAATCAGTCATACAAAAACAATATTACAGATAAGCAAAATTTGCACTGTCGGTACTTGTAAGATACTACATTTTCATAGATAATCCTAGTGAGAACACCCGGTGCTCTTAATAGCTGGACGTGAACTGCTGAGAGCCGCCCGTGTTGCCATATCGTAAGTTTGTCGCCACAGCAATGTGCGGTAAAACTGTACATAGTCCCGGGCGAGATTAGTGATGATGACACGGGGCACCCTTGATGGCCCAACGTCACCTCATTTTGATAGTTAATGCTAGTGAGAACACCCGGTGCTCTTAATAGCTGGACGTAAACTGCTGAGAGCCGCCCGTGTTGCCAAGTCGTAAGTTTGTCGCCACAGCAATGTGCGGTAAAACTGTACATAGTCCCGGGCGAGATTAGTGATGATGACACGGGACACCCTTGATGGCCCAACGTCACCTCATTTTGATAGTTAATGCTAGTGAGAACACCCGGTGCTCTTAATAGCTGGACGTGAACTGCTGAGAGCCGCCCGTGTTGCCAAGTCGTAAGTTTGTCGACACAGCAATGTGCGGTAAAACTACATAGTCCCGGGCGAGATTAGTGATGATGACACGGGGCACCCTTGATGGCCCAACGTCACCTCATTTTGATAGTTAATGCTAGTGAGAACACCCGGTGCTCTTAATAGCTGGACGTGAACTGCTGAGAGCCGCCCGTGTTGCCAAGTCGTAAGTTTGTCGACACAGCAATGTGCGGTAAAACTGTACATAGTCCCAGGCGAGATTAGTGATGATGACACGGGGCACCCTTGATGGCCCAACGTCACCTCATTTTGATAGTTAATGCTAGTGAGAACACCCGGTGCTCTAATAGCTCGACGTGAACTGCTGAGAGCCGCCCGTGTTGCCAAGTCGTAAGTTTGTCGACACAGCGATATGCGGTAAAACCGTACAACGAATCACATTCTCATAAAACTAGGGAATTATAAATAAAACATACTTGTAAAATAATGCTTTTTTATTATTATAACAAAGATAATTTTAAATAAATGCAAACACATATTTTAAATTCAAACTAAACAGACTGTTATAGTTATTATTCTAAGCTTCTTTATCGACTTTCTGCAGTCTGACCGCTAGTGATTCCAAACTATCGATAGTTGACCTCAAAGATATCGATAGCAATATAAATTACTCTGGATATTGTTAGTCAAAAGTGTTGTTTTGTTTAATAATGTGCCACAATGTGAATAATTAGAAAACAAACGATAAATTTGACTTTATATATGGGGCAGAGCGGCTGGATTGTAAAAACGCTTTCATTAACATCCCAAAGAGGTGGGTTCGAACCCCGGCATGTACCAATGAGAAATACAATCTTAAGTACTTTCGTTATAGATTCACAGCACCACCGGAGAGCACGTCCCGATTTCACTAATATCAAATTGTGGAATCGTTATGAAAAAATATATTTCAAGACCCTCGCCAACTCGTCTAACCACCGTGGCGAGTGTAGGCTAAATTCTCCAGATATATGTTCTGGAAGGCCCATCTCCGACAGTGGAGGTCTAAATGCTGTGTTCCAGGGGCTGAAATGGATGGGGCAGAAGTTGCAGATTTTTGCGGTTTTTCCGCGCTTTATACTCCCCATATAGCCGACGTTTGGACGATATTGACGCGAATTACTCCATGAAAAGCATCAAATTCTCAAATTCTGCAACACTCATCCATAACTCGGTTATTGCACGTAGAAGCCCAGACCAGGATATTAAAAAAAAACAACACTGACTATAACAATATCCACAGTAAAATGGCGCGAAGGACTCCATTTATTCTAATTTTTATTTTTTATACTAGCACGACATGTGACCTTGCGCCCACCTGATGGTAAGCGGGATCCATGAATGTTATGGCATCAGTCCCTAACACTATGCCGGCTTGACTGGATCCCGAAATGTGTGGATACACTTTACTGGGTTTATCAGCACGAACGGTGGATACTTCCCCGCCCCAGCAGAATGGACAAATTACCACCATCAGTCTGCCTACCACCTATACTTTGTGTTCTAAATAGTAACCCATTTTTTTGGCATACAACGCGGGCCAAAAGTTGTACCACAGATATTGTTAGTTGTGGCAACAGATTTATAAATAAATATTTCCAGACAGGTCACACCGCCATCTAGTTTCCGTGGTAAGCTACGAGGCTTGTGTTACGGAAACTAGATGGTTGATAAACTACATATTATACTTTTTTTTTGTTGTAAATATATACATATAAACAACCAGACCAAGACAAATTATACAATGTACAACTTGCCCCCAGTGGGAATCGAACCCACGACCTCCCGAGCTCACGCCAACGTTTGTTGTCACTAGACCATTACTAGCTTTAGTTATAATGTTGCAATTTTAGTTCTATATAACCTCATCAATCAAGCGGTGGTAGCTAAGCTAAGGCCTAAAAAAATAAATTGCTAAAAAGGTCGGTTTGAAGCCTGTGAATTACTAACGCTTAATGAGAAATACATTTTTCATAGATTAAATAATAATAACTTACACAAATAAATATTTAAATCTTCTAATTTAGTGTTCTCTAGGTTCTTTTTTTTTTAAATTGTCTTTAAACGACATTGTACAGAATACATCAGTCCTAAACACGTAATTTATTTGCATAATATATGTTCATAACAGAGTTAATTTGATGCTTTTTTGGAGTCACTCGCGGCATTATAGCCCAAACACGTCGGGTAAAATATGGGAGTCCACAGCGCGAGAAAACCACAAAAAATAAACTTCAACTTGTGACCAATATTTAAAGTCCAATTTATGGTTTTCCATAATTATTCACATTGTAGCACATTATTAAACAAAATAACACCACTTTTGACCAATAATATCCACAGTAAATTAATTTACAAAACAATAACTTGCACTTGACATCTCCGCGCCAAATGGCGCGAAAGACTCTCTCTAGGTTCTATATTTAAGAAAAAGAAACGCAACTACAGCATTTGTGTTGCCAATGTAAAAAGTTATATTTATGTTCAAATATATACAGCGTGGAATTTATTAAAGAGCAAATATTTTTATATTAATATCTAGAATAAAAATAAAGAACTACGTATTTTTTTATTTTATTATTTAGTTATAAAATTCTAAGTTACAGTGTAGAGAAGTTGTCCTAAAAATATCGCCACTCATACTGAGCCTAATCTAGTAGGTAGCGAGAGGTAATTCTTTCTCTTTCTACTTCTTCTCTCGGCTGTAAGCGAGATCAATTAAAAATAACACTCCCATGCAGTTGTGTTTTGTTCGGATAATGATTTTTATCTACTAATGAGACCAGTATGCCTAGTGTGACAGTGAAGTTTCGTAAACGCAACTATACTAGTAGAGTTTTTTTTACTGAATTTTCAATGTTCATTGCCTGTTATTATAGCCAAACTTGCAATAACACGCAATGTAAAATAAAAAAAACGTAACTACAGCAGTTACGTTTTCCGAAACTTGCATTTTACACTAAGCACACTGAAGCCTAAAAAAATATTTGCTCTTCTGACAATAACATGCGGTAATTAAAATTCTAATTTATTTTTTATGATTTTGTTGAATATTTCCCTATAATAAATCCATGATTACTTCGCGGTACAACTATTGGCCCAAATAATTGGATCCTTTGTGAGTTTTTATGCCGCCTTGGCAAGTGTTTCCTTGTGCTGATGTAGTTTGGTCCACGCCTCGCTGACCTTCCACAACCACTGTGAAGTCTCGAAGTCCTGCGCTTCGGGAGATGGCTCTACTTTCTTCATGTCACTGGACAAATAAAATGTTTTGGTGTAAAGTTAGTTTATGAGTGTTGTTAGGCTTTTCATCTCTCTCGCTCGCACACTCTAACATATTCAAAGATTTTTATCTGTGAGGGTACTTTTTAGAAGTGATGCCAATCATATTTCACTTTCATAGACCTGATTTACCTCTATTTTACTAAAAACAAATTTCTATGTATTCCATGGATTCACCGTGCGGGTGCCGGGTCCATCGTGTGGTGGGTAAGAGATGAGAAGAATGGTGTCTCGGGCTTGCGACCGATAATAGGCTGGTTTGAAAAACGAGGAGGCTTTCGCTTAGTTCAGTTTTGCCTTTAAGTCTCCTACATTAAGGTTTACTAAAATATTGTTACTAATTTAACAAGTTTTGTGGGAGAAAATAATATTTTTTTTATTTACATTTGCTATTCACAATTCCATTTATCTAAATTTATTTATTAATATTTACAATTGGACCTTATTACTTCTTCCAACGTATTATATATACTCATATCCCTTACTTATACTGATAAGGTCGGCCATTTTGAATATTTAATGAATTTTTGACAGCTGGTTTGATTGGAAGAGTTTTGGTTCGTCGTAGATTTTTGCCTATTTAAAAAATTGGATCTGTATTAAATTTTGTGTGCAAAACAAAATCAAATGCGCGGTCGCATTCCGAATGTGGACTGTGGCATATGGTGATGCTACCTTTGACAAAAGCAACGTTTATCGGTGGTACATGTTTTCACAGGGCCAAGAAGATGTGTTGCAGGGGCGTCGTGCATCATGAGTTCTTGCCACAGAGTAGTACGGTCAATAAAGAATATAACCTATGTCGTGAGTCATCTTCTATCAACTAAATGTGGGTAGTGTAAAAAAAGAGAATAGTACAAGAGTTAAAAAAAAACATAAAACACTTACACCAAGTAATCCCCAGTACACTTTTCCGTGGACTGGTCTAAAGCTGCATGTAGTACTGCCTGGGCTCCGAACCTGGACGTCTTCATGAAGGGCCAGAAGAAGGGGTAGATGAGGTACCACGTGATACTGTTGTTCATGGGCAGGTGACGAGACAGGTTGCTGTCTGTCAGGCCTGGGTCTACCACCGACACTGACACCTTGGTATCTGCAAGTATTTAGCAGTGTCAAACGATAAGAGACCAACAATTTCCCCTTCGCAAAGAACAATGGCGAGCAACGTCTTTAACAGGGGGTGGGAAATGGGGTGTGTCAGGCAAAGCTTTTTGTAGATGTCGCTAGCGGAAATGGTGTTTTACACCTATGTCGCATCATTTTTTAAATGTTTTTGTAGTTTTTTTATTTTTATAACATAAAAAATAATTTTAAATTAACGTTACCTACCTTAAAAGACGAATTGAGAAAGCGAACACCGGTTTTAAAAAGAAAAAAGATTAATAAAACGGCAATTTTGAGATCACCATATCTTTGATTTCGCTTGGAAATCTCGATTTGTACACTTAAAAGCTGCTCACTTCGGCATAATAACCAAAAAATAATAAATTTCGTAATTAAAATACAAGTTTTCTATGCTACTGACAGTTATATTAGGTACCATCTATCATGCGCCATGTATCACTAACTTTATATCACGATAGATGGCGCATATAAACCCAGTAAAGTGTATACGTACACGTTTAGGGATCAAGCTCGAATTGTCATGCCCAGTCCAGCCGGCATAGTGTTATCCCACACTACAGGGCAACCTCGTGTTGGTATCACAAACACATCACCCTATATTGTTCACCTATTTTACATCTGTATACCTTTTGTGACAATAAATGATTTTATTATTATTATTACCTACATTGCAAAATCATCAAAGCATCATACTTACCTAGTAGTCTGGCCGATAGTTCACTGGCAAATAGTACGTTGGCGAGTTTGCTTTGATTGTAGGCGTCTGTGGGGTCGTAGTTCTGATCCAGGTTGAGATCGTCTCTCCGGATGGTGCCTCTCTTGTGAGCACTGCCAGATAGAATCACTATACGACTTGGTTGTGATGCCTGCCATAGAATCATATAGAAACAGGAATTTATTTTAGTAATTTTCTATTGCGAGATGCAATATGCCCAGGATACTGTTGCTACTACTCCGCACGGGTTCCAGTTGCTTAAATTCATCATATGTAAGGTATGGTTAAAATTACCCCAACCAACAATTATCCAACACCTAATGGATAGTGGCACAAACCATTGGATTGAGCTGCATGACCCAAAGATACTTTCCACCGATCGTCACTATTACCCTAGAATAGTACGTGAAGCGATCGAAATAAAGAAACACAAAAATTTCAATCGAGAGGGGGGTTATAAGCTATCTTCATCGTGGAATCCAGTAATCAATAGGTTTCGACGCTGGGAAAAATCGCCCTGTGTCGCCAAGGATATTGTAAGTGTCGTGTGTCGTGCTTTCTAAAAAACTTTTAAAAGTGATAAGTGGGTAGGTTTACATCTACCGCCCAGTATGTACGAGACTACACCGCATAGCTCCAGTCGACCCGTGACCACGGCCAATGCAACTTGGCTGAAACGTCGGGAGAAATATGTCTCTAAGGTAAATCGCGTAAAGTCCCGTTAAAATCATAAAAAGTGCAATAAATTATTTTAATAATAATAATAATGGACTTTATCATCAGGTGGGAGCAAGTATGTCGTGCTAGTAGCTAGGGGCCAACGAGATCTGAACTCGATAGAGTCTTCGAGACCAACTGAAGCGACAGGTTCTAAGACTATACCTTGAGTGTATCCAGAAGTAAGTTAGTAAGTAGGAAGTGTCCGAAGTGGTTGACCCCCAAGTGTGTCTCGAAGCCGTCCTTGGTGACCCCCTTCTCGACCCCCATCACTCCCGCGTTGTTCACCAAAATATGTAACTCTGGCTCTTCGGATTTAAATCTGAAAATTATTAATAAGCTATTTGAGATGATGGTAAGAGACCCGAAGGTATGAAGTGGGACGCCACGTGTGTCGTCAAATTGCGCGCGAAAATTTAAAAATATTGTCTATTTTGGTACTAGTTTACCATACCGTACGATACGTAGGCAGGTACTAAAACTTCGTTCCGAGACACGATAATAGTAACTTAAGCACGCTTAAAGGTGTTCCGAGACGTGTATAAACTGTTTTGCCCAAGCTATGTGACGTCACAAATGACATTATTTCTCGCGGTTAGACTGCTCACGATGTCGAGGTAGAACGCTCTGAGGGCTGTCAGTTGTTAGTAATTATCTCGCCATTTTCAAGTTTATTTAATATTAGGTTTTCTTTTAAATTATTAAATATCGTAATTTGTTTATACTGTTTGTATATTACTTCTAAAACAAATCTATAATTAATATTTAAGTAGGAAGTGAAATAAAAAACTGTAACACGGCAAGTTATTTTAAAAGACCAAAATAAGTTCATAATATTAAACTTTACACATATAAAGATGAATAAACCGAGAGATTATATATATTTTATTCATACTCAAAGATGTGGAATCCGCAATTTATCTTCCATACATTTAAAATAAAAACTATCATGTTATGAATAAATATGTGATTTAGACCGTTCCGGATATCACGCTCTGAGCATCCAAATCGTGATATTTGATTCGGAACGACTGTTAGTATCATATTCATTCTAAGCGCTCTGAGCTTGATTCGGAACGAGGAAAGTTACACAATAGATAGATAGATAAATTATTTATTGCACAATAAACAAAAACAATTTAAATTTATTTTTTTATTAAGTTTGTATTATTCGTTTGTTGACAATAATAGCTGACATGTTAATTAATTGAACCAATGAATAAATGACAACTCTAGTACTTTCAAACCACAGCCATTAAATTGAGTACCTCCCCCCTTCTACTAGGTGGCGCCAGTTTCTATGTGAACCGAAATTTGTCAATGGCTTATTCTACTTTTCGACCGAAACCCTAAAAAATATTAAATATATACGTAATAATTAATATAACTGATATAAGATATCTCTACAATGAAAAAAACAAAGCATGACACAAAAGTATTGAAAATGAGAAAAAACCGAACTTGTAATAAATATTTGTTATATGCGAAGGGCATAAAGATACTTGTATTAAGTTCCTTGATAAAGATATATAGCGGTGACTGGCTTGTAGTGCAAATATATAATAATAATAGTAATAAATATGCTTATAAGTAATTGTGGTGTACCTTGCAACGAATTCCCTGATAGACTTGAGTGAGGCGAGATCACAAGGTCGACAGTACACGAACTTATTGCTGGTCTCCAGGACTATGTCTCGACGAACTGTCTCACACTTCTCCATATCACGACAAGCCATGAACACCTGGAAATATCATCAGCCTAATATTCTACTGGATATAATCATCAGCCTGTGTGATTGGCTTGCGATTTCACACGATCTTCTGCTACCCTTATCCATCCACTCTGCGTTTTCAAGTGCGTGGTCTCCATTCCAGAACACGTTTACTCTATCGTTTATTGGTTCTGTCCAGCCCATTGCCACTTCAGCTTGCAAATTTTATGTCGGTTACTTTGGTTGATGTCAACGTTTCTGATTTTATCCTTCAGAGAAATCCTGAGCATAGTTCTCTCCCCTCGAACTTATGCATCAGACACACTGTTAGTGTCCACGTCTCTGCTCCATACGACATTACTAAAAGAACGCACTGGTTGAAAACTATTGTCTTCAAACACTATGGTATGTTCGAAAGGAAGATGTATTTTTTTTATTTATTTATTTAAAACTTAATTGCACTATGTACAAAGGGCGGGCTTAATGCCGCTAGGCATTCTCTAGCAGCCAACCTTTGGGACAATACAGAACATTACAGTCATGAGGCTAGGTGCAAACGATTGTAAGAAACGTTGCCAAATAAATTCATTTGATCTTACATACACTAAATATTAAAATAAATACACATACATACAAATATGTACACAATAATACATATACTACACACTATATTGGCTACCATATACTACATACAATACATACTATATATATACGTTGTGAGGAGCTCCTTAGGTAATGAAAGTAAACCAGCTTTTTAAACAGCGGTTTGCTGGGTGCTTGGCGAATTTCAACTGGTAAACTGTTCCAGAGATTTGCGGCCACTACTGCGAATGAGTTAGACTGAAAGCTAGAGTGATGAGAAGGGATAGATAGAACAGAATTGTGTGACGAACGAAGAGATCTGTCATGAATTGAGGAGAGATTTCTGAGGTATTTCGGTGTGGCAGGCTCTAAATGAGCGTATAGAATAGAGTAGGCAGAGGATTCTACGATTCCTGCGACAGCGAATTGGTAGCCATCCTAACTTAGCACGATACTCAGAGATGTGATCATATTTTCTTAAACAAAATATGAACCGGATACATGTATTTTGTAGCCGCTCCATCTTGTTCAGCAACACCTCGTAACTTCCTGAATGCTGCCCATCCTAGCTGAATGCGTTTGTCGGCTTCTTTGCCAAAGTTGGCTATTCCTAATTGAATTTAATTCCAATATTCTTTAAAAATTCTTAATTTACAATTTTCTATATTCTTTAATTACTGATAACCTATATATTTTTTACATCATATTTTTAGGTAAAATTGTAACCAAGACAAGTTCAAGTATTCCTATGGACGAATAATAAACAACAACAACAATGGTCTGTCCAAAGCGTAACAACCAACCTTAACTCCTCTATTGGCGAGTTCCCAAGTGGTCTCCTTACCGATGCCGCTTGTGGCCCCCGTCACAATGGCCACCTTACCGTCTGCCCGCAGTTTCCGGTCGAATGGAGCGCCGCTGTAAAAGTCCCTGCACAAAAACGAAATCTGAGTAATCATTTCAATCATCAAAGTCATGAGTGTCTGATTCCAGTTGCTATGTATATTCATGGACCTCGCGCGGCACTTACCACAGATGGGCCCAAGGTCACATGTCATGCTAGTACAAAAAAAATAGAGCGGGAATTGGTGGTTATTTTCATACAAAATGTTTGTTCTTTTTCCTTCATCTACTTTATTCTTCTTCTCTTGTCGAATAATGTTTTTTACATTTCCGTAACATGCAGTTCGGCATATTGTCATTGTTAAAAAAACATCAATTAGAACTTCGTTCCGAGACGCGCTTAAACTGTTTTGCCAAAGCTGTGTGACGTCACAAATGATATCATTTCTCGCGCTTAGACTGCTCACGATATCGAGGTAGATCGCTCTGAACGCTGTCAGTTGTTTGTCATAATAGGACATTTTCAAGTTAATTTAATATTAGGTTTTCTTTTAAATTATTTAATATTGTAATTTGTTTATACTGTTTGTATATTACTTCTAAAACAAATCTATAATTAATATTTAAGTAGGAGGTGAAAAAAAAATGTCTGTAACACGGTAAGTTATTTTAAAAGACCAAAATAAGTTAATAATATTAAACATTTGTGACTAAATAAATATTTGTATGCTAGAAATAGCGAATCATGTGATATAATTACATATAATAATTTACATCCCTGTACCTACTATGTTTCTGACAAATAAATTATTTCAGTTCATTTTCATTTTAAAACTTTACACATATAAAGATGAATAAACCGAGAGATGTATATTATATGTAGACTGCCTCAGTGGTCTAGCGGTTAAGTCCGTGGATTTAGACTCGTAGGTACCGGGTTCGATTCCTGGTCGAGACACAAAAATATTTATTAATGTAAATGTATTTATTTATATAATATTTAATTTATTTGTGATAATTCTCGAGTTTGGTACGCTGGAGACATCGACGAGCTTGTCACTTGTCATGATTGGCCTATAGTAAAGTTGGCTAAATGTGAATCCGCTTATTTATAAGCGTGTTTTCTGACCACCCCAGAAGGGAAACGGTCGTGATGATACTTTACTTTATGTATATTTGTTAGTATGTATACTCAAAGATGTGGAATCCGCAATTTATCTTCCATATATTTAAAAAGAAAACTAACATTTTATGAATGAAAATGTGATTTAGACCGTTCCGAATTGATATCACGCTCTGAGCATCCAAATCGCGAATCAAGGAACGACAGTCAGTGTCAAATTCGTTCTAAGCGCTCTGAGCGCGATTCGGAATGAGAGAAAGTAAACGGCAAACAATAACCGGCATTCCACTGTGTTCGACTGCATAGACTAAACCTGTGTTTGACTTGTGGCTTTAGACGCTTTTTTTCTCTTTATTTCGCTTGAAATTCGTTCGACTTGGCTTTGCTCTACGGTTTTTATACACTAAGCAGAATCCTGTAAAAATAAGCAAGCCTAACTTTCAAGTCGAACACAGCATAAAATTTCTGTGACGATTGTTCGAGCTTTAAAAACTCTGCTGTATAAAGCCAATTAATTTATCTATGTTTTATAAAGTTTATTATCTCTTAAAAAACAGTCTAAGTACTTACTTGAAAAGGCATACGGCACCAGCTGTAGCCGCGACAGCTGTCACCACCACGGTGGGCATACTGGGAATCCACATTTTCCCTAAAAACAAAAAGAGAATAAAATAATAAATATTTTGCCAATCTCACCTTCTGTGGCCTAGTGGTTATAACATGAAGACAACAGATTCGATTCCCGTAATATGTACGGAATTGCATAGTAGTTCCTGAAGCGGTAAGTTTGCCGTTGCTTAGGTTCCCTAAAATAAGGTCGCTCTTTTAGTTCCTCAGATCCGAGCCCCTGTCTCGAACTACAGAAAGGGAGAACACAGTTTTAGGGTTTTCAGGTTTAATAAAGGCTGTTATTGTTGGGTTATGTACTAGTAGGTTGGGAAGTAAACGATAGTGTGACGTGACGACAAGCACCGCTCACCGCTCCCGTGTGCCAATTAAAAGTGCGGCAAAGTTGCAACTAGTTCCAGTAGTTTTTCTGTAGCTCATAGTGTAGCGATAGGTCTCATAAATTGTTCAGTTTTGTAGTAGTTCCAGTTTAGTAGGAGCTTTGCAACTCTAATCCGTAACTCTTCAAGTGTTGAGTGCAGAATATCACATTTCTTTATTATTCTGTTATATAAAAACGAGTTAAGGAAGAAACTAAAACGGCCAGCAAATGCAGTTCTAATACAAATATTGTCCATTGCAGGAACAAGATTTGCGAGCCTCTTTGTAAAAAGAGTCCAATCTTATGGCAGTACGATGACAATGTACAGTGGACGGAAGGATAAACAATCTTCGAACACTAAGCACTTCAGCCTCCTCATATAGCGATATTGACACCATACTACTGTAGACAAGCACGGCCAGCATGGCAAGAGAAGGCTAAGTTCTCCAGTAATATGTTCTGTACGCACATCTCCCGCAGTTCTAGGACGCTATAATACTAAAGAAATACATCATTACAGCCCCTAGAACACAGCGTCCTAGACCTCGGCTTCTGTAGAGAGCTCGGTGGAACTAGTTCATTCGCGAACAACACAAGCCTACATTTTTTTTCTTTTATGTCAAGTTTTCACCGTTTGCTGGTTTTTTTCTTTGTTATAACTATGACATTCGATTATCTTGGGGTTAACTTATAGGTTTATTGCAGCAAATAAAACTAAATGTTTAGTTGATTTTTTATATTTTTGACATCTTTTTGTAAGTGAAGTCTAAGACATGGTGTTATTCCGTATTTTACATGGTGCAAATAAAACTAGCATTTAATTAATTTAATTTCTCGAACTTATTTGTTATTGTACGATTAAGTCCTAATATTTAAATTATTTATCCATCCAGTCAGAAAAATTCTGAGAATCTTTCTTTGGATAATATTTATCTGATGGGACAAATCATTTTAATATTGGAACCCAACCTAAGTATTAAAACTGTTCAGTCTAACTAACCGGAAGGACTGTTGTAGGTCATTTAAAATTAAATAAATAACATCGGAAGCGAATATTTCTTTCCAAAATCAAAACAGCATTTAGGGCGCATTTCCACTGTGTCGTTGTTAATGTTCTTCTTTATTGTTGGGATTTACTTGACAGGGAGTGAATTCCCGCCTATTTCACGAATATGTCAAGTCCAAGTTTTTTTTTTTGTAAATTATTTTACTGTGGCTATTGTTAATAATAAGCTACAATGTGAATACAACACGGAAACCGATAAAATATTTTTTTACGGTTTACCTGTAACCCTGTTTTGTTACTTAGTCATCTTTACAAGGTCATATCTTCAGTGACACTCGCGTGATGAAGACGAATCGATTGATGTGAGATAGAGAAGGAATAAAAGTATCTCAAAAACAAAATATTGAAAAAGTATTAAAGAATTTCAATATGGAAACATGTAAGGCTGCACATACACCGATGGAAGTTGCGTTAAAATTGGAAAAGAATGAAAATGACGTTGAATTGAAAAAGTTTCCATACCAAAGCCTTATTGGTTCTTCAATGTATATAGCACTTGGAACAAGGCCAGATATCATGCATGCGGTTAGTTATTTGAGCCAGTATAATACATGCTATGGTGAAAAACACTGGAAAGCTTGTAAACGTGTTCTAAGGTATTTACAAGGAACAAAAGAACTATGTCTAAATTATAAGAAGTCAGGTAATCCAATAGAAGGATTTGCTGATGCAGATTGGGCATCATGCACTGTAGATAGACGCTCATATACAGGATACTGTTTTATGTATGGAGGAGCAGTCATCAGCTGGGAATCACGGAAGCAGCGAACAGTCGCATTATCTACGTGTGAAGCTGAATTTATGTCCATAACAGAATGTTGTTTAGAAGATATGGACATTAAACATAAAAAGATGACTATCTACAATGACAACCTTAAAATTTATGTAAGAATCCAGTAGTGAGCTCTAAGACAAAACACATCAGTATAAAGGAGAATTTTATTAAAGAAAACTTAAGAGCTGGAGCTGTTAACTTGGTGTATAGAAGGACTGACGATATGATGGCTGACATGTTGACGAAGGGACTACCACTCCAGAAGCTGGCCTACCATAGAGAGGCAGCTGGATTAAACTAGGAGTCGTTCGTGTGGAGGAGTATTGGATTGACAACTGAAAGACGTCTGTGAAAGTCACTCTCGACGAGATTGTGTTAATCCGATATTATTTGTTTATGGTTTATTTAATATACGCACATTGTAGATTACTAATAGTGTTTACTATGTAGGAGACGATCCACCACCTCAAATCCTATTAGAATTATCAAAATTGGCCAACGCGTTTAGTCTCCAGTGTACCACAAAGAAACGTACATACATAAGCTGATAAGCACATAACTCTTCTTTGCGTTTTGCGCTGGTGGGTAAAAAACGTATTTGTGTTGTCTATAGTGGAAATCTTTATACCAATCTTAATAGCGTTTAACACTGGCGTTTCCGTTATCCGTTAAAATATTTAATTATATAACATTTGAGATTAAGTAACACTTTGGCGGACCGCATACGTAACGTCGAAATACGGAAAAGGGTTGGTATGAAGGAAAGCATAGGGACAAAAATAAGGAAAGAATGCAGGCATGTTGAAAGGATGAGCGATGAAATATTGACGAACCAGATATATAATGCGAAAGTTGTAGGTAAAAGAGGCCCTGGCAGACCGAGACTCACATATCACGATCAAATAAATAAAACACTGACTGAAGGTGCATTAAAAAGTCTTCGTAACCAAAGGGCATGTATGAAGAGGTTAATGAATGTCGACGAAGCGAAAGAGGTATGTCGTGATCGTGTCAAATGGCGCTCAATTGTCTCTGCCTACCCCGCAAGGGATCTGGCGTGAAGATATGTATGTATGTAACAGAATAGGGCTGCAGGTTGCTTTGAGCTGAAAATGGGCGGTGCTCAAGAATTATATCCATTTACTTCATAATGATACGCGGTGAACGAGATCGGAAATCTGAAAGCGAAAGGCTATTATGTCTGGTATACGAAACCAAACGGAGTCGCCTATTACCAACAAATGCAGATAATTTGTATTCATTCCCCATAATTTGCCACTTGTTAATTTTGAGTATTAAGCTAATTAATAAAATAAACATTATTGTCAAGTGATTATTAAAATAAACTATGTCCATAACGTAGTGTGATATCATTTTTCTCGTATAAAATAATGAGAATGTTTTGAATATAACTATTCGGCATCCGACCGGATACTGAGTTACTATCCGGTATCCGACCGGATACTGAGTTACTATCCGGTATCCGACCGGATACTGAGTTACTATACGGTATCCGGCCGGATATCGGATAGTTACTGGATATTTGTTTCATCTCTAGATGTAATCCTCGCGCACTGCTTATTTTGCTCGCACTTATTGCTGAAAGCAGACTTTGCGATAAAGTTAGTTTTTATTATCATACTCGGATATATTAAACTAAAAAAACATGGCGGACGTCAAATTACATAAAAAAATATAAAAAACTTAAATAAAATTAAAACTTTGTTAATAATGCGGGCAAGGTAATCCAGGATGTTGGTAAAAAAACAAAAACTCACCCCCAGTTACCAAAAGGATGATTACCTAAACTACGTTCCAGTTTTTTTAGTTCAAAATGTCATATTCTTAATTTTTTTTGTTAAAGAACAGCATATGCCTTAAAAGCAGCTTACATTTTAAATAATTGGAACGCATCTATAGAAAATTTGTAGCTTGCTTGTCACTTTCCTTGTGTTTGACTTGTCGCTTAGTGCTTTTTTTTCACTTTATTTCGCTTTAAAAGTTGGTGTTGGTCTGTTTTCATTCACTTTAAGCAAAATTGGTAAAAAAAAAGCAAACTTTGCTTCCAAGTCCAACAAAACATTTGTTTTAAGCGCTTATTGCAAAAAGTATCATCACAACGGTATTAGACCGTCAGAAAATCCGCTTTTTTTTTAAATGGAAAAAAATTTAGACAATTTTACTTTTAAGCCCATTATGACAAGCTCGTCTCTAATAAGACATCTGTTTACATACTTAAATAAAGTTTTTATATTTATGATTACTATATAAATTTTTTTTAATGAAACATTAAACGTGTGTTAATTTAATCATCTTTTCGAAAAATGGTGGTGGTTAATGCTTGTGGTAGTAGGAACATTTACAAAAATATTAAAATCTAATTTCGAAGCACTTATCCGTGAGCAGTTTCTTATTTATTAATTGTAATTATTTTTGGTTACTAAGGTATTTCTTGTTGTCCCCCACGATTAGTTCCAAAGGGGGGATAACAGGACATACCTACTCCAAGTAAGGTTTAGCCCGACATGACAAAAAATATTTATTCCTAATTGAATGCAAAACAACGACTAAATCTACTTCTCGATTGAGATTTTTAGGTGACGTTGCCATTTGTATTAAATTTGATACTGCTAAATAGTTCGTCAAAAAGTTATTCATTCTATTTATTATCAAAACATATAGTTCAAACACTATACTCGTATATTAAACCTCGTCAACCCGTCTGGCCAGGCAGCGTGGCGACAAATATAAAGCCAGTACTAATACAAATAAAATAACAAATAGGCGGTAGGTGGTAATTTGCCCAGTCTGCCGGGGCGGAGAATTATTCATCTGCCGGGGCGGAGAATTATTCATCGTTCGGGGCCGTCCATTAATCACTTAAAGCTTAAAAGGGAGGGAGGGGGTTTGGCAAAAAAGACACTAAATTTGTATTAATTTTTTTGTCAAACAACCTGCAAACTTTCTGTCAAGCCATCTTTATCATTGTCCTTTCTTTTCTTGTCTATACTTTATCCCTTTATTTAAAGATAATATTATAAAAGAAATAAGATTCTTTGTAGGTAGGTAGACAGGGTTTAAAAATGCTAAATAAACATTACGTGATTAATAGACGGCCCCTAAAGTGTATCTACACGTTTCGAGATCAGGTTCGAATTGCCATCATGCCCAGTGAAGCCGGCATAGTGTTAGGGACTGATGTCAGTCGTGAGTGTCTAATTCCAGTTGCTAACTTTCAGGTTAATGTTTATTTTTATTTAGTTTTGATAAAATGTGGTATTGCATTAGTTTCTTAGCCGATTAATTAACATACATCTTATTGATATCGGCCGAAAGGATATGTCACTGCTCAAAATCAAGTACGAGCTAAACCGTACATTGGTTACTGTATTTTTAAAAACTAACATCAAACATTAATACAACCATCTGACAATCCTAGTTGTCGCTCTTCAGTTTTATACCTATTCCTAATATTAATTCTACAAGGCCATAGAGGTTGCAAGGTGTGCTAACACTAGAATAAATAAATACAGAGCTTTTCATAAACGTTCCGCTAAACTTGTGCTTTGTCTCTTTAATCAATATGTTATGTCTCTTTCGTTCCATTACAATGTGACAGTGACAAATAACAGGTTCTTTTTTTTGGTGTTGTGTAATTATGTTTTTGATTTGTTTTGAAAATCTAATTTAGCTGAATTTTCCTTTCTCAGTCAGATTAAACACTCTGCTAACAGCTTGCTCTTTGGACAGCTTTGCTGCATAGTCTTCCACTAGCATGAGTAGAATCATTTAAAATAATTATTTATTAAAATGCCTGTAATATGTTTACGAGAATAAAAATATTTTGAATTTGACAAATTAGCCCTAGTTTAGCTAACCGTTTATAAATAGAGCTAATGGTGCATGGAATTCTTTGTACCAAAGGATTTGATAAATATAAATAGTGAACAATAGTTTTTTTGTTTGGAATTAAAGTCTTGGAATATGCATAGGAGAGTACTTTACGTAATTTCAATCACCCAACCTAAACGAAATTAACTTAATAACCTTCGATTTTTGCGTATATACTATTTATATAACTTCCTCTCAGAGAAGTTCCTCCTAACTTACCTTGGTCTAATCTAAACCAAGATAAATTAAGTTGTTAGTTCTACGCCAATGGCATGGCCATGACAGGACAGAAGATAAATTTAACAACTCTTTAAGCGAAACGATTCTGAATAGTAATTTTACAGACTTGTAAGTCTATACCTGTGAACAACACATTGACATCAATACCTGTTTATAAAAAATACGAGACAGTATACCTTTGAAATCTTATCAAAAACAAGAAAAAATAATCTATTATTTATAATATGTAGCAAGAATATAAGGCTAATAGTACACTGGGCAGCAATAGATGTCGCTACCCAGTGTAGGTTAGCATGTTAAAATCTGAGTGTAATTAAGCTAATTTGGACGCGAATTACTGTACGATTTGGTGAATACTTAAATAATTTTATAAGCCATTTCATCAACCATTTGTACTGTTAAATTATTAACTTATTCTGGAAACACAGAAATACCAGTAGCCCTATTCCGTTACTTAGTGGCAATCACTATTAGTGGATTTCGTTATTTACGTCAGAGCTTGCATCATAATTACAAAATATTATTCAATTCTTAACTATATAAGCGCTCGACCTTGACAGCGGCCGTGCAAATATCAACTTTAATAGCGTGATATATATATATAGTTAACGGATTCCATTATATAACATTTGCGCTTAATTAACAGAATAGGGCTGCGCTTATAGAGAATGGAATATTATTTAATAATTATGACGCAGTAAATAACAAAATCCACTAATAACAGTAAGTAATACGATAGGGATGCAGGACATAATATGTAACCCAGTAATTTTCTTACACAAAATAATACGTAGTTCTTGCAAAACTTAGTTCAATTATACTTTAAAATATTTTAAAAATATAGAACCACTGATTTTGTCCTTCTTTGGTTAAGTATTTACTATTATTTGTAGCTTATAATAAATATTTTTAAATGGTTGATAAAAAAGCAATAATTAAGCTATATTTACATGTGCACCTTACCTAAGACTAGAAATTGTTAATTTCAATAGAAATTGCAACGTTTTTCTCATTTCAAAATATATCTTTGTAATATACATTAGCACATTTCAATTGCAATGTTTAGATACAAGACATTTTTGTTGCAATTACATATATCAATATATTATGCCACAGCCCAACTATTCAATAATATACTCAAATTTTACTATTATATATACAGACACCGCTTTTAGGGTGTATAAAAAATGTCTTTAAAATGGGGCAACAAATTGTTTTTAAACGTATAAAGAATAGTAAGAAGATCACAAGAATGGAAGCAACTGACATTAGTCCCAAGCCCTATGCTGCAAATATTGATTTAATATTAAATAATAAAATTTGAGTATATAAATATGAAATATTAATGTTCCCACAACTTTATATCGACTCTAGTCAACTTTTTATTACACTTTAAAATAAATATTATTCTATATTCTAGTTATTACATATTATTTTTTATTCGTCTTATATCATATTTGCATGCTTTTTGCATTTTGAAAATTATTTGAAGCTAAATATTAAATAAATTAAAACACACAAAAAAATTGACTCTTTTTATTTTAAAAAATATCTACATATTATAACTCGTAACAATGAAATCAAATTGAATTACAAAGTAAATGTCCTTAAAAAAAACATTTAGCAATTCGTTCAGTGCACCTATTTTATATAGTAACAAGCATTATTTTAGAAGTCAATTATAAGACGCAATAAAATTCAAATCCATACACTAACCCAACGAGATTTAATAAATAATATAAAATTGTTTTTTAATATATTTTATAGCGAGGCGATGTATAGATAGCAATTATAGATTGAAGGATAGATTCCATGCGATTTTACAAAAAACCTAGCATACAGCTAGTGTCATTTTACGGCTATTATTGGACCTTGATTTGAGTTACGGTCATCATATTGAAATTGTTTTATTAAAAATAAATAATATTACGTCATTATATTTCCCATCGGAAGGATTAAAAGGCTACAAATGATTTAGTATGAAAAAAGGTTATAAATCTGTGTTTAAATTGCAATCTATACATTGCATTTTTTTTTAAATTGTTCCCTTAAATACCTACGAGGTATGTGATTATATGCACATTTTAGCACCTTAACGTTTATTAATTTCTTCCCACTAGTCCCAAAAAAATAATTTTCCAATCATCCCCCTACAAGGTTGGTATATTATTTTGTAATCATTTGTGGAACTTCTGGTAATAAATATATTTTTATTTGAATTAGAGATGAGTTAAATAATATAAATAAACTACTATGCTAAATTGCATGATATCTATATATACTAATAAAGCGTTATATATTATATTATTATTGTTTTATTTACTTTGAGCTCTGTTAAACAAATAATAAATATAAAAAAATATTTCAGTTCTTAGAGGAAACTTATAAGAATTCCATTTATCCCCACCAAGTAATGGGAACTAATACAGGAGTGTAAAAGGAACTAACTATTTAAAATAATATTAATACATTTTATAATAAATTTGCTTAATAGGGTATATCACGATAGATGACGCATGATAAATTTAACTATAAATAGATATAATTGCATAGAAAACTTTTATTACAAAATAAACTACACTAGAAATAGGTTTATAATTCGCTCTCTTACATTGTATAATGACCATTTTTCCGATAGTTACATATAATACCTCACCTCCAAAACAAAATGGAAACTGTAACTGTTTAACTTACTATTGTTATTACTATATCATACCTTGTAAGTATAACTTGCTTATCTTTCTTTTAAATATTATGTCTTTCTTCTGTCTTATAATTAACTGCTTACAATTTGTTTAAGTATTGGCCCTAAAGCTCTTTTTTTATTTTATTTGTAATGACTGTTTGTTCCATAATAAAATAAAATAAAATAAATAAAGTTTATTATTTTCTGGATAATATGCTGAAGTGAGTATCTTTTAAGTGTACAAAGTGAGATTTCCAAGCGAAATAAAGTATATGGTGATTTCAAAATTGCCGTTCTATTAAATAAACCTTTTTTTATTTTTAAAGACGGTCTTCGCTTTCTAAATTCGTCTTTTAAAATAGGTAATGTTAAGTTTAAATACATTTTTTTGTCATAAAAATAAAAAAACTACATTTTTAAAATGATGCGTCATAGGTACCATTGCCGCTAGCAACATCTACAAAAAGCTTTGCGTGATACACCCCATGGATGACAGAAAACATGTAAATTATATTAGAATTGCCTTATAACTCTAAGTAAAACTATTGATATATTTTTAAGTGAAATTAAGCTTTCTAAAAACGTTGATATGACTTGAACATTGACTAGACTTGTTGGAGCTAAGATTAACTTGGCTTCGTTAAGTTATTAGCACTTTTTGACTTGGTACAATCAAACGGCGGTAGAGGGCGAGCTACACCGACTTTGACAACTCCTCTATTTGCACCTTTCAATGCCTGAACAGCTTGGTCTAACGTCGCATTCTTTATACTCACACCATTGACAGACATGACTCTATCTCCTGGTGCTATCTCTCCATTCTTCTCCGCTACTCCTCCAGGGACAAGACTTCTTACAACTATAACTGTACCATCAGGGTCTATAGGATCTTGGTAATCGAGGATAGAGAAGCCTAAACCTTGATCACCTTTCATAAGACTCACAATGTCTTCTCTACTTCTCCACAGAGCTAATCCTGACACACATTCCAAAGATTTCGACCTCCTGGAGTTCCCAGAATAATTAGTTAACGTTGCTGTGCTGGATGTGTTGATAGAAGTATCAGATTGAGCTTTTACTAACGTAGTCAAATTGTTTAGGCTTCCGGTAATAATCTTTCGAGTCTCAAAGCCTTCTCTATCCGGAGCTAGGTTTATAACCGGTCTTGGACCACTCTCCGTGCTGCTCCTTGCGCAAACCAGCCGAACACGACTCGGCAACTTCTTTAAAATATTCACAACCTCAGTATGTGTTAACCCATGTAGCCTATACTCATTTACTTCAAGCAACTCATCTCCGGCTATGAGACTCCCTTGTTGCCCAACAGGACCTTCTGGAAGAACAGAGCGGATGTAATGATGTGGCCGCACTTCCTGGCCTCCTTCAACATCAACCGTGCCTTCTAAACTAATCCCAAGACCAGATAACTTCTGTACTTCAGCAACTATAACCTTCTTCTCTGGCCCTACTTCAGGTTCCCATCTCTTCTTTACATCGTCAGGGCTTATAGAAAGCACCTCATCTAGTTTATTGTCTAGCTCTTCCTGTGAAGGTTCTGGATCTTCTATTTCAGGAAAATTTGAGTCTATAGTTGTGTTGGATTCTCCTTCAGGTTCTATTGTTATAGTATTACTATTGTCTGCTTGCGAAGGTACATTGAACCATGAAAGACTGGTGTTCGATGGAGATGGAGAAGGTGGTCTCTCCTCATTGAATATAGCTAACTGCAAATGCTCATACTTTGGTCCTCTCAAGTACCTCTCCAAAACTAAATGTACAGAGATACCTGTGTTTCTCAACAACTCCACAGCTTGTGGATTGCTCTTCTCTGCTAATGATTGTCCGTCTACTTCTATTATTCTATCATTTAATTTAATTTTTCCACTATGTTCAGCACTACTTCCTTCAATTATACTTTTGACAAATATCCCAGATAATTCTTCCTTCTCGCAAACATAACCTGCTACAGTGATCCCCAAACCATACACATTCTTATTCAAATCCACATGTATTAACTCTATCTCGGGTGAATCTATAGGCACTGTAATTGTGATGGTTGGAGAAGTTGACTCTGGCTCCAGGTGGTTGACAACAGGCTGTAGATCTTCAGCTAAAGTCATAGGCACCACACTCCCTTCTAAATCGCCATTCTGACCATTTGTATACACTTCCTCGTAACATTCTGAGTTCTCATACACTGGACCATACCCTGTGTCTAAAAGGTGGCGGTCTAATAACTCAGGGTCAGAGAGCAGTTTAGTCGGGACTAGTGCTGTACCTTGAGGAGCTTCTCTGTACGCGGCGGAGGGATCGGCAGGACGAGCTACCAGAAGACGAACGGTTGGTCCAGCTTGGCGTAGCACTGAAGCTACCTGCTCTGATGTGAAGCCACGGAGATTGACTGACCCTATTTGGAGCACATGATCACCGCTCTGTAGTCTGCCATCTTTATCAGCAACCGTTCCAGGGAGAATGTACTTGATAACCACTCCTGTGCTTCTCCCTCCCACCAGGTTGAAGCCCAGCCCGTTCCCGTCGTTGGTGATTTCCACCACCTCTACCTGAGCCCACTCGGTACTCAGCACCATCGCTGCCGCTAATATCTTCCTCACCATTTAGAAAATTTACACCTTTTTAGTTACGTGATCATAGAACACACTACACCGAGGTTATGTTTGGCAAAATACAACATCTCGAGTAGCAAATGCAAAGACATTCGGAACCCAATATCGAAACGGTTAGAATGCAAACTAGTTTTAACTTAATTTATAGTAAATTAAATATAAAAATGACATTAACATACTTGCTGAAACAGCTACTGAAAAAATGTGGCCAGCCTCCGGAACTTGTAGACACCAAATAAATGATTTTGCTTCAATAAATTCAATAATTTATCTTTAACATTCCTCGATTTGATTAATTAAATAATTATGTATATAATAACACTGATAATCACACAGATCTAACAGTTTACTTATCAACAACGTTTATCTTATAAAAAAGGGGAATTTAAACAAAAAAATAACTAATATTTAAATAATGAACGTAACTCGATTTGATTGAACGCAGTAAGCGTTCTTAATCAGTCTCAAAATTTGTATTTATATTTTACATTGCGTGTTATCTTTAGGCTGACCCAAACTACTAACACCATACCACGTAATCTACTATGAAAAAAACTATACTGTATATAATTTAAAGAACGGTTGTCATTGAATCTGTCAAGCGGATCGAAATTGAAAATGTCAACCATAAAATGTCAACTTTGCTATTGCTTTGTAGTGGTGTCGTATTTTGTTGGAATAAATGTAATTTTAACACTTTTAAATAACAATTACCAATATAATGTGTGACGATGGCATCAGTAAAGGTAGCCGTAAGGGTTCGCCCATTCAACCAAAGGTATTTAACTCATATTTTTCCCATTATTTGCTTTTATACTAATTGTTATTGAACTGTAATTTGTTATGGGTTTCATTATACTCGCCCCTGAAAAGTGAATGATTGATTGGTCATTGTTGTCGTATTTACGCATTGCTGAGATTTCCAAGTGTGTTTTTTTTTACATAGTTGGAGATTTGAAAGTACAAAAAATCCAATGATGTCATGTCGAATGACAATGCCTTTCACGGTTCAGGTGTATTTAGAGCGCGAATTGTGCTCTCATGGTTGAAAGTAATTCCATTTGTGACCAACAGTACTTTTCCTTGACTTTAATTTAACACACAATTTACCCACATTACCCTTCCAAAGTACATGTAATCTTGCTGGACTTAATAGTTCTGCCTGTACATTTATGGAAAGAGCTGTAAAGAGAGCATTAGCAGAATCATACAGTATTTTGTTCTTTAATAGAAGTTGTCACTCAAATAATCGGCCAATCTTAGCTGATTTTTTGTGCAACAAAATAATGGAGGAGGCTGCTCCAATTTGTCAGACTATTTATAGGTGGTTAAAACTGTCAATACATTTATGGAACAAGCTTTCAGCTATATTATTGGAATCATACAGTATTTGGTTAGAGCAGTAAGTCTTGTTTCAAGTGGAATTATTTTTATATAAATATCACCACTGCACATACTTTCTAGGAGAACAACAAATAGGTGGTAGGTAGACAGATGGTGGTAATTTGCCCAGTCTGCTGGGGCAGGGAAGTATCCTCTGTTCATATCAATATACCCAGTAAATTGTATCTGCAAGTGCAAACATTATATTTATAATGGAATCCATTAACTATATATATATATCACGCTATTAAAGTGGATGTAAATAACGAAATCCACTAATAACGTTTGCGCTGCAGGGGCCATTCATCTCACATAGAATGAAACTTGTCTTTTTCTAAAACAGAATATAATAAAGAATTGTATACTTTGGCATTTAAGTAACACAAAAACAATAAACAAATATGTTTACAAAGTGAAATAAATAAACATTACAATCACCCAACATTTATTAATGATTTGTAAACTGTCTGGCATACATATTTCGAGGATGACAGAACAGAAATTTATTACTTTAAATTCAATTGATTTATTCTGCAAGTAGGCATAGGATAATAAATATAATGTATTCTGCGCTATTTCATGTCAAAAAATTAATTAATATAACGAAAGCTTATTTTCTGGAAAATAGCTTCTATTTGGAGCAGCACATTACAATCCAAATAGACATAATACAATATTAATCCTAAAATTATAGCTACTGTAAATAGGCATTGTCATTACAAACTAAGACATACACAATTATAAAATAAATACACTCAGGATTATAGCTGCTGCTGCTGTAATGAGGCATTGTCATAATACAAGCTAAGGCAAAAACAATTATGAGGATATCACTTAAGGTAATACTTTATTGCACTTAAAAACCTAGTACATAGGCGAGCTATACAGCCATAAGGCATTCTTCACCAGCTAACTTTGAAGGTCATGAAAGGTGATGGGCAGGATGAAGAAAAATATATAATAACTTAGATTACTAAAATAACCATAATTATCCATATAATTTTTTTTTGAGTGCTATACTCAAAAATGCTGGAAATGCACCTGGACGTAAACATATATAGACTAGTTTTTACATTTGCCGTAGTCACGGGTCGTTCAGTCTGTCTGACGACCCTTGACCACGGCCAATGCAACTTGGCTGAAACGACAGGAGAAAAATGTCTCAAAGGTAAATCGCGTAAAGACCCGTTAAAATTATATAAAACTATTATGAATGTGCGCAAAAGTTTAAAAAGTTTATTATATGGACTAAACGCCAGGATACCAAACTTAGAAATATGTATGGGTTGATAGGCAGAAACTCAGAAGAAGAAGACAAAAGCATTCCATGGATTCACCGTGCGGGTGCCGGGTCCATCGTATGTGGGTAAGAGATGAGAAGAATGGTGTCTCGGGCTTGCGACCGACAATTGGCTGGTTTAAGAAAAGGAGGCCTCCTTTTTTTTTTAAGTAACAATAACGAAATCCGTATATATACAAAAGAATTCTCAAACATTAAATTTTTTATACTTTTTTATATTAACACTACCTGTAACCTTGCGCCCACCTTATGGTAAGTGGCGCGCGAGGTCCATGAATGTTAGCAACTGGAATCAGACACTCATGACTGACATCAGTCCCTAACACTATGCCGGCTTGACTGGGCATGATGGCAATTCGAGCTTGATCCTGAAACTTGTGGATATACTTTACTGGGTTTATCAGCACAAACGGTGGATACTTCCCTGCCCCGGCAGACTGGGCAATTTACCACCATCAGTCCGTCTACCACCTATTTGTTGTTCTTGTGTGCCATTTGCAATGATGTCAAATGCCAATTTTTACTTCCAAGAAAAACTAATATTGTAAGTGTGACCGTATGTAAGTTATATGCTAAAACATTCCTTTTCATATTAAAAACAAATATATTCACGATGTCTTAATTTTAAACTTAAACTATAAGAGAGGAAATAACATTATACAGCCGCGGTTATCATAAAGAGTGTCTGGCCTTGGTGTCAGGTTCAGCAGAGACTGAGGAAGGAAGTAATGGGTGATAGGTCCATTGTGTTTGGGAAAGACCGACTATATGCTGGCTTACAATTACTAATATGTAACAAACTCTCTTGCTGTCTATAAAGTTATTAGTTAGATGATTATTATTATTATTTTTTACTTGTTTACTCACGTTTGTTTTAGTTTTGATAATAATTTTGATTTAATTTAATATTAGTTTAGTTTTAATTTAATTTATGATTTGACTTAATTTTATTCAATTTAATTTAATTTGATGTTAGGTTCGGCTTAATTTAAATTTAAGTGCTGTCTATAAAATAAAAATCATTCTGGCTAATGTATAACAAAATTCCTATCATCAAATATGTAATAATTTAATGCTGTGATTTTGTAAAACCAACTAATAAATAAATAAATGGCAGAGTTAAGCCAATGAAGTGCCTCATAATCAAAAAGATGAATGTTCATTAATCATTCTCTGAGAAACTGGGGTTAAGAAAGCATGGTTATTATGCAGATCCCATGAGGTTAATCACTTTCACATTGAGTACTTGCCATTGTTAAATATTAATTAGGTATTTTAATAAATCATAATAGTTGCCTAATAGACTGCCTCCTTCTTTGCCAACCCGTCTGGCCAGCGTGGCGAGCGTAGGCCAAATTCTCCAGATATATGTTCTGGAAGGCCCGTCTCCACCAGTGGAGGTCTAGGAGGCTCTGTTTTATTTATTTAAAAACTTAATTGCACTATGTACAAAGGCGGACATAATGCCGCTAGGCATTCTCTGACAGCCAAACCTTTAGGACATTACGACAGTTTGCATGGTAAGTAAGCATAAAAAATAGATATAAAATAACAATTTATAAAACAAATACATAAAAATAATAGAGAGAGAAGACAAATGTCTAAGCATTCCATGGATTCACCGTGCGGGTGCTGGGTCCATCGTGTGTGTAAGAGATGAGAAGAACGGTATCTCGGGCTTGCGACCGACAATAGGCTGGTTTAAAAGAAGGCCTCCCTTTTTTATTATTGCGCGATATAACGCTCACCATTCTACTCCTCTCCTACCCAACCAAATACTGTATGATTCCGTTAATGCCGTCTTGGAAGCTCGTTATCTCCTGCAGACCTGCATAGGCCCAATTCTTTCAGTAAGTGATGCAAAGATTTTGCTGGAACTCCTCTCGAACCAACTTCCACTGCGTAAAGCTGAGTCTTGAACCCGTTCCTGATCATTTCTTCTGTGAGATCATAATATTTATTCGACTTCATGTTGTGGTCTTTTGGAATATTTGATTCCCACATATATTACATATACAAATACGTATATATATTATACAATAATACATATAAAATAAAACTACTCATGTGATGAAGGAAGCGGGACAAAAGTAGACGTCGCGTCGTCGCTCGTTGTAAAAGTGTGAATGAAGAGAGTGGCAATACAATAGAAGTAAAAAAATCAGTTTAATTTAACGATGGTATTTGTACACCCCATTCTTGAATATAGCACGACTAGAAGCTTGTCTAATATCCTGAGGTAATTCGATCCATAGATTTGCGGCAACGACAGCAAACGATTTAGAGACGAAAGAGGTGTGATGGGCTGTAATAAAGACTGCCTTTAAGGCTGTAGATTTAAAATGCGAGGGTGTTAGGCTATTTGTGTAGTCATTATTTTTTGCTGATTTCATTGATATATAGTCTACATCTCAGTAACTCTTGTTGCCAGCGGTGTTATTTTATATAAATATTACCATGGCAAGCTTACAATATTAGTTCTCCTTGGAAGTAAAAATTGGCATTTGACATCATTGCAAATGGCACAACGAGAACAACAAATATGTGGTAGGCGGACTGATGATGGAACCGCCCTTTGTAGGCGCAGTGGTATCTCGGTTGTAGGAACGCTTTCCATAAATCCTACAAAGGGCGGTTGAGAAAAACGATTAATTAACCCAAAATATTGTTTGTTTGCCAAACGATCGTACTCTCACTCTTATCAATAAACTCTTTCAAGCCATCTGAAGTTTAAGTACAGAAACTACGGAAAGTTGTAGTATGTTTTTGTTGTGTTTCAGGGAAAAGGACATGAATGCAAAACTGATTGTGCAAATGGAAGCCAAGAAGACAAGACTGATCACAGTAAAAGTATGTACAGCTTTTTTTTTTTTCATTACAGCCCCTAGAACACAGCGTCCTAGACCTCCACTGCTAGAGATGGGCCTTCCAGAACTGGAGCATTTGGCCTACACTCGCCACGCTCTGGCCAGACGGCTTGGCGAGGATATGATGTCAATTTTTTATGACAATTTATTAACGATGCCACAAGTTGGCATTAGTGGAATCGAGGCCGACGGCTTAACGTGATCTCCGAGGCACGGGAACGGTGGTGTTGTAAATCTATGACAAATGTACGTAAGAAAAGTGTATTTCTCATTGGTACATGCCGGGTGGGTTTGAACCGACCTTTGTAGGATTTAAGGTACGCGTTCTTACAACCGAGCCACCACCGTGCCTGTACATATGTACAGCTTAATTTACATCATTACAGCAGCATTCTGCAGAGTGCCAGTAAAATTCCTTAAGACATAATGCTATAGGAATAGCTAGCTTAGTAGCATGATGGGTCTACGTCTAGCAGTGGAGAGACACAGCTGATGATAACGATGACTCAACATCATCACGGCCAAATCCCTAGCATGGTGGTGTAGTTGTAAACTCACCAATCCTCGAAAGGTATAAATGTTACCATTTTAAATATTTCTTGTAAGTTTTTATTCTGACCACATTGAAGATCCTTCAATATTATTTTTGTTAAAATTACTACACGCTCTAGCTTTTTTGAAATCCGTAAGTCTGTCTCTTTCATATTATAAATATTTTTGTGTCACGAAAATTATTTATAATTTTGAAACTTAATCTGATTTAAATGAGAAAACGTTAAAAAAAAGTTATTTAACGAAAATAATAAATAAATATTTTCCAGACAGGTCACACAGCGCCATCTAATTTCCGTGGTAAGCTACGAGGCTTGTGTTACGGAAACTAGATGGTTGATAAACTACATATTATACTTTTTTTTTGTAAATATATACATATTATACATATAAACACCCATACCCTATTATCCGTATGTGTCGCCTATTTAATGACCTTTCCAGCGATACTGTGAATCTAGACATTTTCAACCCAAATGTTAGTCTATTTAAGAGACAAGTGTTATTGATTGTAAACTAACCTAAAGTGACTTTTTACTATTCTTATATTGACTTATACTAATATATAACCTATGATGTAACTTTTAACATAAATTGCCATTAATAATAACATATTTATTCCCGATATAGTATTAATATATTGATAATGATGAAATGGATGAAACCTAAAATTTTAAAACTGAAAACTGATTGACTCTAATCATCCAAGTAGCTATGTGTAGCATGCCGTGTACACTGCCCTTGGGTTGCAATTCCGACCTTATGAATTGTTGTAAATTTGTGCTTGATTTTAAAACTGAAAAACACTGTTGACTCTAATCATCCAAGTAGCTATGTGTAGCATGCCGTGTACACTGCCCTTGGGTTGCAATTCCGACCTTATGAATTGTTGTAAATTTGTGCTTGATTTTAAAACTGAAAAACACTGTTGACTCTAATCATCCAAGTAGCTATGTGTAGCATGCCGTGTACACTGCCCTTGGGTTGCAATTCCGACCTTATGAATTGTTGTAAATTTGTGCTTGATTTTAAAACTGAAAAACACTGTTGACTCTAATCATCCAAGTAGCTATGTGTAGCATGCCGTGTACACTGCCCTTGGGTTGCAATTCCGACCTTATGAATTGTTGTAAATTTGTGCTTGATTTTAAAACTGAAAAACACTGTTGACTCTAATCATCCAAGTAGCTATGTGTAGCATGCCGTGTACACTGCCCTTGGGTTGCAATTCCGACCTTATGAATTGTTGTAAATTTGTGCTTGATTTTAAAACTGAAAAACACTGTTGACTCTAATCATCCAAGTAGCTATGTGTAGCATGCCGTGTACACTGCCCTTGGGTTGCAATTCCGACCTTATGAATTGTTGTAAATTTGTGCTTGATTTTAAAACTGAAAAACACTGTTGACTCTAATCATCCAAGTAGCTATGTGTAGCATGCCGTGTACACTGCCCTTGGGTTGCAATTCCGACCTTATGAATTGTTGTAAATTTGTGCTTGATTTTAAAACTGAAAAACACTGTTGACTCTAATCATCCAAGTAGCTATGTGTAGCATGCCGTGTACACTGCCCTTGGGTTGCAATTCCGACCTTATGAATTGTTGTAAATTTGTGCTTGATTTTAAAACTGAAAAACACTGTTGACTCTAATCATCCAAGTAGCTATGTGTAGCATGCCGTGTACACTGCCCTTGGGTTGCAATTCCGACCTTATGAATTGTTGTAAATTTGTGCTTGATATTAAGGTTAATAATTGTAACCTGTTAGTGTACCTTAAATAATAAATAAATACCGAGACAAATTATTTATTTATTTAAGGAAAACTATTGACAATATCCAACAACAAATAGAACTAAACGTTAGCAACAGAGTGTCATTTATAAGTTTTCACAAATAGAAACATATTAACAATGTAAAAAACACAAAAAACAAAAAGCCTATGAGATGACAAAGATTTAAAAAAACATACTGAAACATACAAAGTAACACATAAACACTACACAACGCACTACTAATGAATACTTGCATCCACAAACAAATACAATTAAACAATAATAAGTAGTTGAGAATTAATCAAAATCATTTTCAGTAAAAAAACGATTGCTTAGCACATGCCTCACCATCTTATACAATGTACAACTTGCCCCCGGTGGGAATCGAACCCACGACCTCCCGAGTTCACGGCAACGTTTGTTACCACTAGACCACGGAGGCGGTAATATGAACTTACAGCCTAAATAATAAATCCGCCGCACTCCCCGCCCTGAATGAGGTTGCCTGGATGTGAGATGGGTCTAATGTGTCTACACATGTCGCTTCCCACACCAGAGACCGCCCAAGTTTCCGTTTTCATGCCGTCATTGTAACTTTGTATAATATATTTAATCAGACAAGGAAGAGTTATTTATCATGCAATGAAAGTTAATTGTTTAATAATATTGTAATAATTGCTATCAATGACGGATTAGTAAAACTGATAAGAATTATTTATTAAAATGTAAGTGTTTTTTATACTTTTACACGGCACATCGGTCATCACTTCGCATTTCATCAGAAACACTCAAGACGCGTTCGTAAACAAACTAAATACTAAAATCTTTATTTAAATACTAAATTATTAGTAAAGTAAAAAAATTAACTATCATCAACTAGTATGTAGTATTTATTAGTATGTAGATATGTAAATATTATTTATTTGTATGTCTATGTGTATGTAAGTATGTATTAATTTATATATGTCATTATATTGTCTAATTAAGCCTGTAATTGCACCTACCCCTCATTGTTTAATTGCTCTTGTTGTCCCGAAGGTTTGACTGGCATAGAATGCTTAGCGGCATTAAGTCCGCCTTTGTACTTTGTGCAATAAAGATTTAAATAAATAAATAAATAAAAAACTAGTAGAATAATTCGTCATGATCGTAGAACAGTGACGGATCTGCTATATTTAAAATTTTCATGGCGGCCATTCAACTGTCATTTCGACTGTTTTTTTGTCACTTTTTAAGTCTCATAATAAGTGCAAACCTTCTAGATTTCATTTTGGAACCCTTTCTAATATTTGCACTATAAATTACAGACCACAAACAATATAAAACTATATATAAATATATATGCAAAATTATGGGTATTTTTTTAAATCCGAGACACTGTTCTACGATCATGACGAATTATTCCAACGCATAAAAGTACTCAATAATGGAAAAAACTCAAATAATAATAATAAAATAACAATAATGGAAATTGAGCCTGATCCTTGCCATACTGTATCACCATATCTGGCCAGGTATTTTGTTTAGCATTGTTATTTAAAAAAAATGACTTAACTGAGTGTTCCGATAGGATCCTATGGCGATAAATATATAAATAAAAAATATATCCTAATTGTCATGCAATGGCAATAAAGATATTTAATAACTTACCAGTTAGTATAAGAGAGCTGCCACTAAAACTTTTCAAATTAAAAGTCAAACAAATGCTGGTTAATAAATATTTTTTCGCCAAGCCGTCTGGCCAGCAGCGTGACGAGTGTAGCCCAAATTCTCCAGATATATGTTCTGGAAGAAGCCCCAAACGATGGTCCAGTCAGGTGACTGACCACCTAAACATCCCAGTACACCAAGCCATCCACTGCGCCGAGGACCGCAACCACTGGAAACGGCTAGTGGATGGACTGCGACGGAGTCACGATCCCCAACAGTGAGGTACCGACTAAGGAGGAGGAGGATGTTCTGGAAGGCTCATCTCCAGCAGTGGAGGTCTAGGACGCAGTGTTCTAGGGCCTGTAATGAAATGTTAGTATTCGACAAAAGAATACCTAGACACTAAGCTCGACAAAGTCATGTGACTAAATAAATATTTGTATGCTAGAAATAGCGATGATATAATTACATATCATAATTTACATCCCTGTACCTAGGTTTCTGACAAATAAATTATTTCATTTCATGTTGTAAAATACCAAGATTTTTTTTTTTATACGAGCGGATTCACATTTAGCCAACCGGGTACCAGGTTCGATTCCTGGGGCCTAATTTTGGTGCTTTTGACTTGCGTGTCGGTTCGAAATATCCTAATGAAAGACGACAGATCTCTATAGAAGTCGAGCAAACCAAGCGAAAATGCATGTCGAAGGCCCGAGAATCGGGGCCCAGGTCGAGGCACAATAATTTAATTATGATATTTCTCGAGACTTCGAACGAGCCTGCCACTTGCCATGATGGGCTTATAGTAAATTTGGCTAAATGTGAATCGGCATCATTAAAAAAAAACGTGGTTTCTGACTCGGTCGTGATGATACTTTACTATATATATTTCGATAGGCAACCTATCACCGTTGTTTTTGTTAGTGTATTTTATTATATAAAAAGTGGATTTGATTTCGATAACAGATCGGTGAACGTCGGTTTTGTGTTATTTACTCAAATGGTGGAATGAACATTAACATTGTTCGAAGGTTACAGCTGTTTTGGTAGTCTTAATAAAATAAACAATTTAATTATTTTCTTAGTACGGTCAAGGATTTTAATTCACTACCCATTTGGTTGAAATGTCGTTAGACATACGTAATGCATTAAGTAACGTCGTTGTGCTCTAGTCTAGCTAGCTCTTATGGTGGCAGTTTGAATTATACATTAAATTCATTGACTGTACACAGTCTTACTTATTATATTTTAGTATATTATACGACCAAACACGTCTCTGCTCCGTACGACATTACGGGGAAGACGCACTGATTAATGACCTGTTAACATTGTGGTATGAACGATGAGAGGATGTGCGGAAGTTTCCAAATGCCCCCATCCTAGCTGTCGGCTTCTTTGCTGAAAATGACTGCGCCTAATTGAATAGTCTGTCCGAGGTAGCGCTTATCACGCAGATTGGTCTCGTCTTGACACTGACTCATTGTTGGTCCATAAATTTAAAGGTCGCTCAGCGAGCTATGCATCCGAATTCGAAACGTTGATATTCGTCAGAGAGCTAAAGTAACTAAGGCCGCGTTCGTGTTATAGCATTTCCAACATTTCGTAGCAACTTCATAAACCAGCGCGAAATGTCGTTTTTGTTAGGAAATACCACTTTTTTTAACAATGCTAACATTTCTTAAATAAAACGAGCGGTGATGCTACTTTTTGACAAGTGTTTTCGTTCATGTTTTATCATACCATGGCATCCAATACACGTGATATTATTATGGACTTTGAATTTATTACATAAAATCGTTTAATATACCTTTTTAACAAATATAATAGAAAACTATAAAGTATATAAAAATGGTAAACGATCAATTTGACATCTGTCAAAAAGTAACACCAATAACCCTCCTTTCAACACGGTACTGACATACGGAAATTAGCATCAAATGTTAGAATTTTCATTAAACGAATGACTTGTGCTAAAAAAAGTGGTATTTTCATGCTAACATTTCTTAAAACGAACGCGGCCTAGCATTGCTTTTAAAATTAGCAAGCTAAAGAGGCGGTGGGCCGGTAATCTATATACTGAGCGAGATAAAATATAAAAAAAAACATCAACTCGCACACCATATTAATCTCTTAATAACAGATATGCATACACAATTACCTAATTACGTTAAAATAAGCGGCAATTATAGTGTAGTTAGAGCATTGTTACGCTTTATATTTGACCGCCTCCGTGGTCTAGTGGTAACAAACGTTGCCGTGAACTTGGGAGGTCGTGGGTTCGATTCCCACCGGGGGCAAGTTGTACATTGTATGATTTGTTTCGGTCTGGGTGTTTACATGTATAATATGTATATATTTACAAAAAAAAAAAAGTATAACATGTAGTTTATCAACCATCTAGTTTCCGTAACACAAGCCTCGTAGCTTACCACGGAAATTAGATGGATGTGTGACCTGTCTGGAAATATTTAATATTATATCGGTACAAAATGCATAAATTCTATTATTGTAAAAAATATCTACTTCTGGTATATAAGCCTTCGCCACCACACACGTTTTTTTGCATCCCTCATGCAGCCTACACCAGCTACCTTCTTCCAAAGTTTATCATCACTAGTGTTGCCCAAAGCAAGACCAAGACTAGACTTAGCCAGTCTTGGTATTGATCTTGCATTAGAATAGATGGTCTTGGTCTTCGTCTTGGTCTTGTGCAAGTCTCGCAAGACTTCTGCAAGACTTCTGCAAGACTCTTACCCTGACTCAATATTTTATTTTCCAATTTATTTATTTATTTATTAGATGCTCATAACAAGATGCAGTCATACAAAAATATAAACAGATACATACAACTAACTAAGATCTGGACTTCATCTCGAAAATTTGAGCATACAGCTTGCTATTTTTACAATCATTCCAATGATAAGGTTAGGAGGTATGTATGAGAAAAGGAGGTGATTTTGAAACCAACCCCCAATCACAATTTATCAGTGCAATGCATTGAATATACACTTAAGCATACATTTGTTTCGTTGTGAGAATGTATTATATAAAAAAGAAAAAAAAAAAAAAAAGTAATTGTCAGCAGCTAATTAATGTCAAAAATCAAAATAATATAAAGGTCAAAATTAATTGTACTAAGGAAATCTCTCTCCGCAAACTACTACGAGTATCTCGACAACTACTGGTCTGATTTACTTGAAATTAGGTTTTTTTTTCTGTGCAAGAGTCTTGTTCTTGGTCTTGGTCTTGCTTTTTTGCAAGACCAAGACTGCAAGACTAAGACCAAGATTGGACAACACTAATCATCACAGGCCTTTCCAGAAATTTCTGGAATATTTGACCTACACTAGCTCTGAGTTTCATATCAAATTTTAATGACTACTCATATTAATTAATTATTCCAAAAGTTGGTATTAGTGAAACCGGGACGGCTTAACGTGCTTTCCGAGGCACGAAAATGGTCGTGTTGTAAATCTATGACAAATGTACGTAAGAAAAGTATATTTCTCATTGGTACATGCCGAGGTTCGAACCGTTTTTAAATTAATATCCATATTATTCCATAAAAGCTTATAACTGTAGTATAGATGCCACAGACAGAAAGAGGACCAAACAGTTCCTGTAGATTATTTTAGTTTGTTATAATATAGCCACTATCTCAACGCTACTACCAAAATTTGGGGACTCTAACATCTGTCGCACGCTGAAGATGTGAATGGCTCTTCCAGCCAGTGTGTTTCCCCATTCTTATAACCTGGAGCCATTCTTATAACGTTGATTCATAAATTGTTAGTAACAATTTTACTTAATCTATATTTAGTATAACTAATCATTTATTTGAATATATCCGCTACTGGAGGCTGTCTACTTGATACAGCTGTATCCAGTGCTCCAGCAGCGGAGAGTCCCACCGATCTGCCAATACGTTTAAGAGCCTGTTGGTACTGGTTCTCATGCGGCACAGCATAGACGCAGATATTTTGCGCATAATTGTTTGAAAACTGTCAGTCCTTGAATCGGCAAACATACCCGAGGCACTACAGAACCTCGGCAGCCCCATCAGGATCCTAAACGCATTATTATACTGGACGCGTAGGTCGCTGTACGCTCTCCGAGTATAGTCCACGTGTAAAAGGACTGGCAGTACACAGTGCAGCGCGCAAACCGCTCAATATCCATGTCTTTAAGGTCCTCGGTGACCCATTGGGCCAGATATATAAATATTTTAGCTCTGTTTAAGGTGGCACCGCACAAGGTAAGATCTGGCACATGATATGATTTATTGCCAGCCTTGAACAACAGTTCGCTTTTAGATACATTATACCTGAGCCCCTGGGACCTCCGCATAGGACTGGCACATGTCGAGCAGTCTCTTTAAAGCGCTGATCGACGGGCTCAGCAGCACCATGTCGTCTGCGTAATTTATATTGTTAAAACACACATCGTCTATATAACACCCGATAGGCATGCTGCTGAGTCTCTCGATCACCCCATTGATGTACAAATTGAAGAGTCTTGAAGACGACTATGGATGGCGTTAGTTGCTTCCATTCTAAAATAGTTTGGAATAATAGTCTCAGGGCTTGATGAATTTTACATAGAATGACTATAAATGTTAACTTTGTCCTTTCTTACAGAATAGCAAAGAGCAAAACGATGGCAGCCGCGATAAGTACAAGGACTTCACGTTCGACCACTCTTACTGGTCCTTCGACCACAATGATTCACAGTACGCCTCACAGGAACAGGTAAGACACTTGCATAATAGACAAAGGATCAGGTAGACATCGAACGAGAACGTTAGATCTAATATGTTGGCACGTAGGTTTGCACGCAGTAGTGAGCAAGTCAAGATAACGCTATTTAAAGCCTACTGCCAAACTTTTTATACTAGAAGTCTGTGGACCAACTTTGCGCAGGCATTGATCAGCGCCCTACGTGTACAGTACAATAATAGCTTCAGGATATTGTTGGGGCTGCCACGCTACTGTAGTGCGTCCGCAATGTTTGCGCAGGCTCATACATAGAATTCTTTGCTATAAGACGCAAAACCATTGCATCATTGCTTAACAGAGTGAGGACAAGCACTAACAGATGATATCTGAAAGATATGGTTCGCCGTGCATTGGCTGCTTCGTGCGGCTGCTGGTCTGGCGGGAGTGAGGTCCATCCTGTCAGATTGGTGGGGGGCGGAGTGGTTACTGAACGGTCATATTGTTTTAATATTGCCATATTTTATTTTCTTTTTTTATTTTCATTTTTATACTAACATTAGTTGTAAGGATTTTGTAACTAACAAGTGAGCCTAGTTGCTTTGAATAAACGTATATTATTATTATTATAATCTCAAAAAGAGTTTTAAAATTAGTATTACCTGATAAAATCGCCAATTTAATGCATAGCGGAAGTCTAAATTTTTTGCATCGTCAGGCGATTTTGCGACATTCCGTCTTTAAAAAAAAAGTTGATTAAACTTGACTCAAATCTGTGATTCTAATATATATGCAAATAGGATTTTGTTATCAGTTACAGTCTGTAGATTTTATAACGACTGCTTGTATTTTTGCAAAAAAGTAACGTTATTTTTTAACAATTATTTAAAATTTACATACCCCATAACCAGCGAGTAGTCCAAGATAAGAGCGACATTTAGCGAACGATTATTCGAATAAAAATAACTTTTTATATAATAACTAAATAAATTTAACATTGCCGCTAGCGACATCTACAAAAAGCTTTGCCTGATACACCCCATTATGTAAATGTCATATTTTTTGTAGGTGTTTTTGGACCTTGGATTGGACGTGATAGACAGTGCCTTTGAGGGGTACAATGCTTGCGTGTTCGCATATGGACAGACTGGCAGCGGAAAAACCTTCACTATGATGGGCTCTTCGGTAAGTGAATGTTTTTTTCTTCACCAATACTTCTAAGGAAGTATTCATTCAACATCATTTGAAAAAAAAAATATATATATTGTAATCACAGTCCCATAGCGTTAAATATTTTTCCAGACAGGTCACACAGCGCCATCTAATTTCCGTGGTAAGCTACAAGGCTTGTGTTACGGAAACTAGATGGTTGATAAACTACATATTATACTTTTTTTTTTGTAAATATATACATATTATTTATATATTTACATAGAATGTAATTATTAAGTATTATTAGCATGTATTTGTTGTTATGTCTACATATACCTACATATATCTTACAAATTGTCATTTAATAATATTGCACCTACTTACCATTGATACTGTCTAAATGTCCTAAAGGTTTGGCTGTCAGAGAATGTCTAACGGCATTAAGTCCGCCTTTGTACATAGTGCAATTAAGTTCATAAATAAATAAAAAATCAATATTATACATATAAACACCCAAACCGAGACAAAATATACAATGTACAACTTGCCCCCGGTGGGAATCGAACCCACGACCTCCCGAGTTCACGACAATGTTTGTTACCACTACACCACGGAGGCGGTCGAATGCGCTGCATGCCGCCGTTTGCAGACCTGGATGGCGCAGCATCGTCCGAGACAAAGTGATCCGTGGAGGGGGTCATGACCCATCACTTACACCAGCCCTTACATGATGAATTCATTGATTGCTAAGATCCTCTCCGTCCGTATTTAGTCACTTTATGAATTTATTTTTAGGAGTACCAAGGTCTAATACCACGAATATGTCGACAACTGTTCTCACGTGTCGCAGCCGGCAAGGAATCCGGAGCGTCATATCGGACAGAAGTGTCTTATCTCGAGATATACAACGAGAGGGTGAAGGATCTCCTGTCGACAGACGCAGGGCACTCCCTTCGAGTCCGGGAGCACCCAAAATTAGGCATCTACGTGCAAGACCTCTCAAAACACTTGGTTTCTGATTATGATGATATACAGGTTAGTTTTTCACTAATAAATACCCACATTTCTAGGATATATGATACGATTGGATTCCTGGTCGGGACACAGTATTAACATTTATTTGTGATATTTCTCCAGTTTGATACGCTAGAGAAATGGACGAGCTTGCCACTTGTCATGATGGGCCTATAGTAAAGTTGGCTAAATGTGAATCCGCTTATTTATAAGTGTGGTTTCTGACCACCCCGAAAGGGAAACGGTCGTGATGATACTTTACTTTTTTGCTTTTACAGTAAACTCCATGTAACGTCACTCGATTTAACGACAAATTTCCTAAAGCCTCGAAATCAATTGGCTTTGGTTGGTTTAGCTTGTGTTCCAATTCTGTTTTTATTTCTCTTCATTTAACGACAACTCTCTATAACGTCATAAAATGTATAGTCCCTTCAGTGTCGTTATATACAGTTTACACTATATATACGCAAAAGGGTAGGTATAAAAGAAAGCATAGGTACAAAAATAAAGAAAGGCATGCTCCGATGGTTCGGGCATGTCGAAAGGATGAGCGAAGAGAGATTGACGAACCAGATATATAATGCGAAAGTTGTGGGTAAAAGAGGCCCTGGCAGACCAAGACTTGCCTATCATGATCAAATAAATAAAACATTAGCTGAAGGTGAATTAAAAAGCCATCGAAACAAGAGGGCATGTATGAAGAGGTTGATGAATGTCGAAGAAGCGAAAGAGGTATGTCGTGATCGTGACAAGTGGCGCTCAATTGTCTCTGCCTACCCCGCAAGGGATTTGGCGTGAAGATATGTATGTATGTATGTACACTGTATATATATATATATATATATATATATATATTTGTATTTTATGTAACAATTTGCCACTTGTCATGATATAGGCCCCTATAGTAAAGTTGGCTAAATGTGAATCCGCTTATTCATAAGCGTGGTTTCTGAACACCTCGGAAGGGAAACGGTCGTGATGATACTTTTTTTTTTAAATTTAAATTTAAAAATTTAACTGCCTCCGTGGTCTAGCGATTAAGTCCGTGGATTTAGACTCGGAGGTACCGGGTTCGATTCCTGGTCGGGAAACAAAAATGTTTATTTATGTAAATGTATTTATTTACATAATATTTAATTTGTTTGTGATATTTCTCTCCTTTGGTACGCTGGAGACATCGACGAGCTTGCAACTTGTCATGATTGGCCTATAGTAAAGTTGGCTAAACGTGAATCCGCTTATTTATAAGCGTGGTTTCTGACCACCCCGAAAAGGAAACGGTCGTGATGATACTTTTTTTATTATTTAATTTTAACGTTAGCTTTATTTCTCTATTTTATTTTTTAATTGTAACTTAATTATAATAATGTAAAATGTTTTAGTCATTAAAATAAACTATATTGTCACCAGGAATGCATGCACCGCGGTAACCAACAACGCACAACGGCGTCGACGCAGATGAACGACGTGTCGTCTCGCTCGCACGCCATATTCACACTGACGTTTGTACAGGCCAGCTATCTACGGCACAACAACATGCCCAGCGAAACTGTCTCCAAAGTGCATTTAGTAGATTTAGCCGGAAGGTAAAGGCTGTATTTTTATTACCTTCTTTAGGTCATCTGCCTATTCGACAGCGGTCACCCCATAGGCTTAATTTTTCAATTTCTTGCCACTTGTCATTATTGGCCTATAGTGAAGTTGGATAAATGTGAATTCGTTTATTTATAAGCGTGGTTTCTGACCACCCCGGGAGGGAAACGGTTGTGATGATGATACGTATAAATTTGGCGACTCATACATCTGTCGTACGATAAAGATGTGGAATGCTCTTCCAGCCTCTATTTTCCCACTTTCCTATAACTTGGAGTCCTTCAAGCGAAGTGTGAAAAAGCATCTAGTCAAGCCGGCATAGTGTTAAGGACTGGTGGCAGTTATGAGTGTCTGACTTCAGTTGCTAACATTCATGGACCTTGCGCGCCACTTACCATCAGGTGGGCCCAAGGTCACATGTCGTGCTAGTATAAATATATATATATATATATAGGTCATCTGCTTATTCGACAGCAGTCACCCCTAGGCTTAATTTAAGATATCCTTATTTTAATTTTTTTATTTCCTAGTAAGCTGATTGCGTTTTATCAACTTCCAGCTGTCAAACTGGTTTCCTCAAGGGATTCTTAGTTGTAAACTCTCAAAACCATAAATGTTACCATTTAAATATTTTCAATAAGAAAGGTTTTTTTTTCCTGGCAACATTGAATATTCTGATCCCGTATTCTAAATATCAATTATGTTAGAATTACACACGGTCAAGCACATTTGACATCCATAAGTCTCTTTCGTGTTATGAATATTCATGTGTCACAAAAAATAATTATATATTGTTTTCAATTATTCATATGCTATAATAACATAAATACACTTTAAGAAGGTTTCAAGGTAAGGTGTCACCATGTACCTTAAATTTGACAGTTCTCGAGTGTAGTGACGTGCTGAGGGGTCCTTACGTTTGGCAGCTGGAAGGAATAATTGAGTGGAGGAGATTTTGAGGAATCGTAGAATACGGGTGTTACTCTTTCTCTCAAAGAGATTTTGTTGCTGATTAATTCACACTTGCCAAAATAGGCTTGAAGACAGGTTTTGCATAAAACGACACAATACAGAGGGACATATACATTGACATCTACAAACTTCGCGTTCTGCGTTGAACTAAATTTTTAGCGACTGCCCAATACCAATGGTACACCTGACACACAGAAAGAAGTGTTGCCAAGTTTAAAGTTTTTCCCTTAAATTTGGGAAAACTACAGTTGAGAGTGAACACTGTTTTCACATCACGACATCTACTGTTGCAGATGTGTTTTTCAGAACATACATGTATCTGGAGAATTTGGCCTTTCGTTGGCCAGTCAGGGTTGGCGAGGGCCTAATGAAAGTTTATTAACTATTGCACAAGTTGGTATTATTGAACTGCGACCGTGAACGTGCTCTCTGAGGCACGGAAACGGTGGTTTTGTAAATCTATGACAAATGTACGTAAGAAAAGTATTTCTCATTGGTACAACCACTCTAAGAATCAGCCCTCTTGGCCTTAATTTTGATTGAAGTACAGCGTTATATACACTCAACTAACAAAGTCAATTTTAAAGGTAAATTAAAGGAATGGCTACTGACAATGGACTATTATAAAATTGAAGATATTTCAAATATTATGATTTAGGCAAGCTTAAATAAAATCACAATATTGATACCATTTATTTATTGTAATTTTAACATGTGGCGATGGCAATTTTATCTTATTTATTATTTATTTTATTGTAATTTATTATTTATTTATTATTTTTATTGCTTTTGCATGCATTAACAATAGATTCAAATCAAATCAAAAATGTATTTATTTCTTTTAAAATAGTTTTTCACAAAATTGACACCGAGGCTCCCGTACAAGGCCGGTTAGGACCCGTGCTACAGGCAGCCCCGCTCCTACTTCCAGAGTTTATATAATGAAAAGAAAATAAATAATAATAAATTCGACTTAAAAACTTATAACTATGGTTAAGATAGTTTAGATTAGAATAGTTTTAGCTTAAAGTTTTATCAAAATTATTATTATTATTATTTTTAAATGTAAATATTATGTAGAATACTAGGGTAGCTGGTGCAGCTGGAGCCCAAGACACAAAATTCTTGGTTTAGGCTCTAACGTGCAATACAATTGGAAATATGTAGCGTCAATATTGTTCACATCATGTAATTTATTATATAAATATTTTACTATTGTATTTATTACTGTAACTAATTTCTACTGTATAAATAAAGAATTATTATTATTATTACTCAACTACCACCGCTCTGTCTTCAAATAAATCTTTCAATTCCCAGTGAACGTGCAGATGCTACTGGTGCCACAGGTCAACGTTTAGTCGAAGGGGCTCACATCAACAAGTCCTTGGTGACTTTGGGCTCAGTAATCTCAGCCCTGGCCGAGTCCAGTCATGCTGCAGACCCCAAGAGCTCCAAGACCAAGAAAGTGTTCATACCGTACCGGGATTCTGTCCTGACTTGGTTGCTGAAGGACTCTCTGGGGGGAAATTCGAAGACTATCATGATTGCTGCGGTAAGTTATTATTATATTTAATATAATAACACAGCGCCATCTAGTTTCCGTGGTAAGCTACAAGGCTTGTGTTACGGAAACTAGATGGTTGATAAAGTACATATTATACTTTTTTTTTGTAAATATATACATATTATACATATAAACACCCAGACCGAGACAAATTATACAATGTACAAATTGCCCCCGGTGGGAATCGAACCGAGTTCACGGCAACGTTTGTTACCATATGCGATTAGCACATTCGTAATACACGTGAAACTAAATTTAAAATGGGCTGTAGAAAATGTACTATTTATTCAATTTATTTTAAAAGCAATAATAATATTATTATTACATTTTAACTGCCTTTGTGGTTTAGCGGTTAAGTCGGATTCTTGATCAGGACACAATCGTTTATTAAATTTATGAGGAATGAGATTATAGGAAAGGCTATGTCTGTTGTCATATAATATTTATTTACCATGAGTTGGGGCCAAATCATATCAAATTTCAGATGCATTTCTTGAAGTCACTCACAGTAGTCACCCAAACTCGTCCCAAGAAGTAGATAGCTTCTGCATCATATAATAAAGTTTTAAAATGGTAGCAACTACAATTTACTTTCCGTAAAATGTGTGCAGCATGGCTGCTTGTGAAGCAGGCTGGGGCAGCTCCCGTCTAGGTTTCTGTTTTTTATTTATTTATGTTCTTGGTTTTTTTATATTTTAATTTTGTTTCATTATTGTTTTATAACTATTATTTATTACTGATCCACTAAATTTAAATGTCGGCTTTGGTATAATAACATAGGTTGTTGGAACCTGCTTCCAACACCATTTTCTGAACCATAGACGCTTTTCTTATAAAAAAAAACTAAAAAAAAAAAAAAAAGTTTTTTCAATTATTTATTTTACTTACAGATATCTCCAGCGGACTGCAACTACGGCGAGACTTTATCTACGCTTCGCTACGCTAACCGCGCTAAGAATATTATCAACAAACCCACTATCAACGAGGATCCCAATGTCAAACTCATCCGAGAACTGCGAGAAGAAATTGACAATCTACGAGCACAGATATCGCATACTACGGTAAATATATTTGTCCGCCGAAATGGTAATATTGCAGTAACTATTACACATTCAAGTAAAATATTTGATGAACAATCGAGATGGATGCAAAATGCTTGGTGTTCACTCTCAACCGTAGTTTCCCAATTTTTATGGGAAAACTTTTTATCTGGCAACACTTTTAACTGTGTGTCAGATGTTTTGGCAGTAGTCTATGGCCGCGTTCGTTTTATAGCATTTCCAACATTTCGTAGCAACTTCATAAACCAGCGTGAAATGTCGTTTTTGTTAAGAAATTCCATTTTTTTTAACAATGGTTAACATTTCTTAAAAAAAACGAGCGTTGAGGCTACTTTTTGACAAGTAACAAATAATAACAAATCAATTGACAATGTCTTTGAATTTATTGCATAAAATCGTTTAAAATAAATTTTAAACAAATATAAACTATAAACAACAATGTAAACAAACCATTTCTTATGTTAAATAACATCTGTCAAAAAGTAACATCAATGCCTCCTTTCAACACGGTACTGACATACGAAATTAGAATCAAATGTTAGAATTTTCATTAAACGAACGACTTGTGCTAAAAAAAGTGCTATTTTCATGCTAACATTTCTTAAAACGAACGCGGCCTATCTGTAGTCGTTGATGGGAGTTCAACGCTGTAGTCTGTAGATGTCAATGTAGACGTCCCCTCTGGATTGTATCGTTTTATGCAAAACTTGTCTTCAAGCCTATTTTAGCAAGTGCTAGTGTCCTTCCTATTCCTGGTGTTGTGCAAACTGTGTTCACACTAATCATTACATCATCAAACTATTTCTCAGAGCCATGTACACATTATTTATATTAGGTATGCTGCGTTATAACTCCTTAGAAGTTAGACGCAATAAAGCATTGGTCTTATATATATTAAATATTCTTAGAGGTAAAATATATCTACCTACTATATTAAAATTAATTTCATTTTTTGTACCTAACAAGTACCTGCGCGCGCGCGGCCATCAACTATTTGCTGAGGAGAGTGCTCGTACACACCTACTCCAGAGTGCCCCCGTTACCCGTGCAACCGTTTTATTGAACAAAATCGTGCAGTCCTATGAGAATTTTGATGTGTTCGCATCAACGGATGTGGAAAGTGAAAACATTGTCCTAAAGTACTTGCAGCTATATTAATTCACACATCTAGTCACTTGTGTTTGAATTTTGTTATGAAATATGTATGTTTAGACGTATAATCTGTTATGTACATTTTCATGGAAATAAATAAATGAATAGAACACAGCGTCCTAGACCTCCACTACTGGAGATGGGCCATCCAGAACATATATCTGGAGACTTTGGTCTACACTCGCCACGCTGGCCAGACAGCTTGGCGAGGATATGATGACAATTTATTAACGATTCCACAAGTTGGTATTAGTGGAACCAGGACCGACGGCTTAACGTGCTCTCCTCCTCACGGGAACGGTGGTGTTGTAAATCTATGACAAATGTAGTAAGAAAGTGTATTTCTCATTGGTACATGCTGGGTGGGTTTGAACCGACCTTTGTAGGATTTAAGGAACGCATTCTTACAACCGAGCCACCACCGCACCTAGACACGAAGCTGACAATAAATATTTGTATGCTAAAAATAGCGAAGCATGTGATATAATTATATATAACAATTTACATAACGTTTTGCAAATTGTAAAATATGTTTTTTTTTTGTTTTCAGAACACTATGGAAGCTGAAGCAGGTGTGCTCGCAACTCTACAACGTAAAGAAGCTCAAGAGAAGGTGTTGACGGAGAAATGGACAGAAAAATGGAGGGAAACTCAGCAAATATTACAAGAACAGAAAGCTTTGGGGCTTAGAAAGAGTGGCTTAGGAGTTGTACTGGACTCAGATATGCCGCATTTAGTTGGGATTGATGATAATCTACTGTCTACTGGTGTCACTCTGTATCATTTAAAGGTAATACATACATACATCCATATCTTCGCGCCATATCCCTTGAGCGCCACTTGTCACGATCACGACATAAATCTTTTGCTTCTTCGATTTTTATCAAACTTATTATACATGTTTTATTTCGATTGCTTTTTAATGCACCTTCAGCTATTGTTTTATTTATTTGATGTGTAGGCCAAATTTTACAGATATATGTTCTGGAAGGCCCATCTCCAGCAGTGGAGGTCTAGGACGCTGTGTTCTAGGGGCTGTAATGATAATGATGATCAGGAATCTAACCCGGTACCTCAGAGTCCAAATTAAGAGATGCAAATAATATTTTGTCTATCAGGAAGGAGAGACTCAAATAGGCAGTGAAGAGTGTTCATCTCAACCAGACATAGTTCTGACCGGCGCGGGAGTTCTGCCGGAACATTGTAGGATCACTCTCCAAGATGGCGTCGCAACCATACATCCATCTAGCAACGCGCAGTGCTGGCTCAATACTGTACTCATCGATAAACCTTCCAAACTTAGCCAAGGTAAGTCCAGAAACTTATAATTTAGAATATTTTTTCCTTCATATGTGAACTTAATTCTCTACAAATTTGTTCTGCTTTTTTCATCAGCAGCGAAGATCTAGGACTTTGAACAGACCTGCGCGAGGGCCTACGCTGATATTATCGATAATTGTTTAAGAGTTAATGACCTTCTCATATGGAAAACAGGACTCACCCCAAAGCAATCCACGTATCCACGTGTGATTAAACACCCAGACCGAGACAAATTATACAATGTACAACTTGCTCCCGGTGGGAATCTAACCCACGACCTCCCGGGTCCACGGCATTGTTTGTTACCACTAGACCACAGAGGCGGTCATCACCTATTTACCATTTTCCATACAAATAAATATTATTTTATTTCTAAAATGACAGTCAAAGCTGATTGACGCACACGGAATCTCCTCACGGGAACGGTGTTCTTGTAAATCTATGACTAATATACGTGATAAAAGTTTTTTTTTCTAAAAAAATGAATTAGGTGTGTCGATTCGACCGCCTCCGTGGTCTAGTGGTAACAAAGAAAGAAATTAGATGGCGCTCTGTTACCTGTCTGGAAATATTATTTTTTTTTTTATTTTTATCTATTTAAAATATCTGTTCTTACAGGTTGCATTTTGCTCCTGGGTCGTACGAATATGTTTCGGTACAACGACCCTGCCGAAGCTGCCAAACTGCGACAAGAAGGAAGTGTGTCCGTCATGAACCTGTCCCGCCTGTCCCTCCTATCGTGGTCGGCCACAGACCTTGCCGCCAGCACCGAGAATCTCAACACCACGCTCTCGTCAGTATCTAGTCTTCCATACTAATATATGTGTCTGCATGTGTGTTTGTACTGGGCTGAGTAGTAGGTTGAAGAAGATCTTACCGGTAAAGACAAAAGTAACCCCTCCTCACAGTCGTTTTCTTCCACTTATTGATTATTGTGATGTACAAATGTGTCAATTGGAACTTTATAATAAGTGTCAAAATTTAAAAAAAATGTTATTGCATTGTGTTGTGTTGCATAATGTTGAATTGGTCCCAATATGTAACCCTGTGGTACACCATTTGTTAAGTTTCGACGTATATCAGTTTAGAATTTCAGTTTGCTATTGGTTATTTAAGATTTCAACTATTTTAGTAAACAGTCCGAGAAGGTCATGCCCTTTTTTCTCAAAAAAAATAAATATTCGAATTTATTAAAAGCCTATAAAAGTAAACTCGAATCATCTTCATCCTTCTTCTTGGAGTGCCATCCCCTATCGATGATCTAGATTTGGTGTTTGCTGACTAAGATTCTTATCCCCAGTCTTCTCAAGCTTTGTATCTTTCAACTTAGACCTTCACTGCTAAAGCAGAGCCAAATATTTCTGCAGAATTTAGTCAAACTCTTTCTAAGCTGATCACACGGCGAGGGTGTGATGTAATTTTGGATAATTATTTCATCTTTAACAAAGGCTTAACGTGATCTCCGATACAAGGAAACGGTGATGTTGTGTGACACATATGTATCTGCAAGAAAATATTCAGCCAGGTATTGCTCTTTGGTACATTCTAGGGTTTGTACTTCCGAATATAAAAGTTAACTTTTTAATCATAGAAGATATTTTAAACAGTGATCTCGAAAGCGAAATACGTTGCGAGCGTATAGAGGCTCAGCGACTGGAGCTGGAGAGAGAGAGACAGCAGTTCCTGTTGCAACAGGAAGAGAGACAGAGAAGGTGGCATCGAGAGAGGGAAGAGTTGCTGCAAGCTCAGAAGAAACTCGATGAGGTTAGTTTAGGGTAGAGGTCCTGTCGATGAGAAAGTGACTGGATTCCTCCCACTTTTTCTTATAGATATTTGTAACTTTTCATTGACAGCAACCCTAAGTGTTGCTACCCGATATATTTTGGAACGGTCAGTGTAACCACTTGGTGTTAATTTACAAATGCAGCTCTGCTTGAAGACACCATAAAATATACTAAATTTAATTGTATGTTGCAGAAAGGATCATTAAAATAATCTGTTAAATTTTTTTTTGTATACGTCACGTGATTGGTTAGTTAGCAGTTAGCTTCTCACTTTGGTTATTTCGGCCAATGACGTGCCCCATAAGAATACGTTAAACATGTTAAATGATAATTAGGCTTTCTGCAACTGACCTTAATGTTTGAATGTTGCAAAAAATATGGTTTTTTTATATATCAGGAAAGAGTAGCAATGGAAAGGTCATACGCGGCTGCATGTCGTCGTTTGTCTGGAGATTGGCGCGCTTTGGAACGAGGCTGGTGTTCCCGCCGAAAGGCGTTAAGACAAAGGCAACGAGAACTTACAGCCAGGTCACATAGACTACGGGACTTGAGCCAGACTCATTCACAATGTGTAAGTTACTGCATTAATTATTACTATTTTATGTAGAATATTGTTTGTATAAAATAATAACGTTTAATGGATATGATTAAATTGTACGCGACGTTCGCGGTTTATTGACCAATTTTGTATGATTAGGCGATATTGTGATCCGTCGGTGCATAAACAGTCATTCCTAATTTGTTACTCCTATACCATTTCCTGTCTCTTTCTCGCCGCTTTCTTTCTGTATTACCCATCCCGCTCATGCTAGTCCAAAGGCCGGCGCTTGCGCATTGAAGAGAATCAGCGGATATATAACCGACCGTGTCAAGTCGAAAAATAGTTGTTGTTCTACAGTCATCATAGCAGACGCTGCGATCGTTGTTATCACCCCCATTCGTAAACCCAGCAATATTAGTGATATAGAATAATTTTCAAGTGTTGGTGCCGAGGACATCAGGTGAGTTCCTTTACCAGTGTCCTCTTCTTGTTTGTTGATTGCACCGATTATCATAGTATCTTGTATTTATCTAATTTGAAGATCATCGCGACCCCGCACCTCGATACACTCCACTAAACCCGCACCGCCTCAAATAATTTCAGTTAGTAATTAGTTATAATTGCAAGTGACTATTATTGAATAGTCACTTCATCAATCCTACCTTTTGTGGCTCAACAGTTAGGGGTTTGTTACCTGGTTATGAACACAATTTTTTTTTTGTAATAGAAACTTCGTCAGTAAAGTACTATTGCAAATCAGGTTTTTAATTTGTCCAGTCTATTTATTTTACCACAGTTCTATTACAAACTATACTAAAAATTTCCTAGAATTAAATCAAATCATTTATTTCCTTACAACACTTGGATATTGTCAATACATATATTTTTATACAATACAAGAGAATATATATTCATAAATAATATACTATCAGCAGCCATGGATGGGCCGAATCTAACAGCAATTCAATTATAATAAATAAAACATTGTTGCCATAAGCGATGATGCTGTTCTTATTTATAACTAGATACTTAAAATTTAATTCGTGGTTGTAAAAAGGCCGTGTTAGCTTATAATCTAATAACATTTATGTTCTTAAATATAAATTCGTGGCTGTAAAATGGCTGTGTCTGCTTACAATCTAGTAATAATAATATTTATGTCTATAAAAAAAAAATCGTGGCTGTAAAAGGGCCGTGTCAGCTTATAATCTAAAACAATAATTATAATTAATAATAATGTTAACCAAACCCAATTCGTGGCTGTAAAAAGGCCGTGTTAGCTTACAATCTAATAACATTTATGTTCTTAAATATAAATTCGTGGATGTAAAATGGCTGTGTCAGCTTACAATCTAGTAATAATAATATTTATGTCCATAAATAAAAAATTGTGGCTGTAAAAGGGCCGTATCAGCTTATAATCTAAAACAATAATTATAATTAGTAATAATGTTAACCAAACCCAATTCGTGGCTGTAAAAAGGCCTTGTCAGCTTATAATCTAATAACATTTATGTTCCTAAATATAAATTCGTGGATGTAAAATGGCTGTGTCAGCTTACAATCTAGTAATAATAATATTTATGTCCATAAATAAAAAATTGTGGCTGTAAAAGGGCCGTGTCAGCTTATAATCTAAAACAATAATTATAATTAATAATAATGTTAACCAAACCCAATTCGTGGCTGTAAAAAGGCCTTGTCAGCTTATAATCTAATAACATTTATGTTCTTAAATATAAATTCGTGGCTGTAAAATGGCTGTGTCTGCTTACAATCTAGTAATAATAAAATGTATGTCCATAAATAAAAAATCATGGCTGTAAAAGGGCCGTGTCAGCTTATAATCTAAAACAATAATTATAATTATTAATAATGTTAACCAATTCGTGGCTGTAAAAAGGCACACAAGTACCTGCGCGCGCGTGGTCATCGACTATTTGCTGAGGAGAGTGCTCGTACACACCTACTCCAGAGTGACCCCGTTCCCGTGCAGTCCTATGAGAATTTTGATGTGTTCGCATCAACGGATGTGGAAAGTGAAAACATTGTTCTAAAGTACTTGGAGCTATATTAATTCACACATCTAGTCACATGTGTTTGAATTTTGTTATGAAATATAATAAATAAAAAAGATCTAAATATTACTAATATATGAAACAATTTTCTATGCAATGGTATCTTTAAGTGCGTCTTTAAAATCATAGTAACTTTTTAAATTATTATTGATTTAATATCTATGATGATGATGATGATGATGATGATGATGATGATGATGATGACTTAGTTCTACTATAGTTTAATTGAACCCAACGCATGTCCTAAAGCTTGTCATACAACTTTTGTTTTGCATTGTTTTTTGTTTGCGTAGTTTTGAGTAGATTTTGGTATTTAGGCGCTGAACGAGGAAGGTCACGTGAGGGGGCTGGAGGGGGAGCTGGTGGGAAAGAGAAGGGAACTCGAGGACTTCATGAAGAGCAGCATCAGGGAACTCGTGGCGCAGGGGTTCCGGCTGGATGAGGTATGAAGCAGTTAATCCATCTATTTTCACAGTCAAAGTAACTTTATTACAGTCATTTGTTATTATTAAATTGTACGTATTTCAAATTATTATTATTACATGTTTCCTCAACGATTTCTTCCAGCTGTCAAACGGGTTCCTTAAGGGATCCTCAAAATCGGCGTTCTTAGTTTTAAACTCTCCCAACTTTAAAAGTACCAGTAAGTCAAGTACAAGGATATATATTATTTTTTTTGTACTTACTCCTGTTACTAAAACTCTCTTATAGTCCTTTAGGTTAACACACAGAGAATTTAGCTCTTGCTACTTTCGTGCCAAAAAATTAAAAAAAAAAGTCATAAAAGTTACCACTTTAAATAATTCCGGTAAGATAGTTTTTGTTTCTGGCAACATTGAAGATTGCGTTCACGTATTCTAAATATTAATTACTACACACAAGTGCTAGAATTTGACATTCATAAGTCTCTCTTTTATATTATAAATACGGGGTGACTTTGTATGATCTTACGTTATTCTATTGCTAAAAACAACCAACTTTTCCTAAGGAATGTCGGAATTGACAAAAAAAAAAAAACAACTGGCGAATTTATATAATAAATAAATATTTCCAGACAGGTCACACAGCGCCATCTAGTTTCCGTGGTAAGCTACGAGGCTTGTGTTACGGAAACTAGATGGTTGATAAACTACATATTATACTTTTTTTTTGTAAATATATACATATTATACATATAAACACCCAGACCGAGACAAATTATACAATGTACAAATTGCCCCCGGTGGGAATCGAACCCACGACCTCCCGAGTTCACGGCAACGTTTGTTACCACTAGACCACGGAGGCGAACCTTTATATGGCTTCAGAGCTTTTTGTGTATTGTTTTCTAAGTTAGTCCATCCATGTTATCACTGCAACGATCATTATATACCAATAATTAATATGTATTATGTCGCGTTCGTTTTATAGCATTTTCAACATCTCGTAGCAACTTCATAAACCAGCGCGAAATGTCGTTTTTGTTAAGAAATACCACTTTTTTTAACAATGCTAACATTTCTTAAATAAAACGAGCGGTGAGGCTACTTTTTGACAAGTATTTTCGTTCATGTTTTATCATACCATGGCATCCAACACACATGATATTATTATGGTCTTTGAATTTATTACATAAAATCATTTAAAATACCTTTTAAACAAATATAATAGAAAACTATAAAGTATATAAAAATGGTAAACAAACCATTTTATATGTTAATGACATCTGTCAAAAAGTAACATCAATAACCCTCCTTTCAACACGGTACTGACATACGAAATTAGAATCAAATGTTAGAATTTTCATTAAACGAATGACTTGTGCTAAAAAAAGTGGTATTTTCATGATAACATTTCTTAAAACGAACACGGCCTTAATGTAATAAGAAACGAAGGATTTTTTTTCTCGTCACTATTGACGGCTACAAGCTCAGTACGATATTTAAAACTTATAATAAATTTTACTGTTTTTATTTTATATTTTTGTAGTAAGAGCTTTTTTTTTAGATTTATTTTTGGTTGCAGCCTCTCATTCTTAAACCCATGTACGTAGATGTGAGGCGTAGAAAATCTAAACTAAATCCACTTTCGGTAATGGGGTGTATCACTAACTTCTTATCACGATAGATGGCGCATGATAGACGGTACCCAATAGAACTGTCAGTTGCATACAAAACTTGTATTTTTATTACGAAATTTATTATTTTCTGGTTATATTGCCGAAGTGAGCAGCTTTTAAGGGTACAAATCGAGATTTCCAAGAGAAATCAAAAATATGGTGATCTCAAAATTGCCGTTCTATTAATTAAACCTATTTTCTTTTTAAAGACGGTGTTTTTTAAATAAAAATTTAAATAAATGCTCGTGGAGTCAAAATGTGAGAAGACCAAGGTAATTAACGTTATACAATCTAGACGATTGTCGTCATTCCTAGTTGGACCTGGCGGCTCTAGAATTTATAATTTCGGAATTTCTTAAAACGACGCGTGAATATTGCGCTGGCCGGCATATGGGACGCGCTCCGCAGTCCCGACGATCTTATTAATCTTTGGGAGGGACCGACGACATAGGGATGGGATTTTTTTGAAAAAAATATATTAATTTATTTGTATGAAACATAGTAATAAAATACGGGTGGTAGGTAAGTTTTGGCTCAATACATTTCGCCATTTCTGGCATACAAAATTTTAGTCTACATCTAACGTAAATATTGAACAACAAAAAAAACAGAACACAAAATACCTTTAGTCTATAATAACAAACAACAAACAAAAGCCCATTTTGCTCTTATATAAATAAATAATAATAATAAATATTTCCAGACAGGTCACACAGCGCCATCTAGTTTCCGTGGCGTATCTAGGCTTGTGTTACTGATACTAGATGGTTGAACTACATATTATACTTTTTTTTTAATATATACATATAAACACCCAGACCGAGACAAATTATACAATGTACAACTTGCCCACGACCTCCCGAGTTCACGGCAACGTTTGTTACCCTCGGAGGCGGTCAATAGGAGGCGGATATGAGCTTGTCGCAGTTAAGGTAGTCCTTAGTCGCGTAGAAACATACAAAACATTTTTTTTATTTTTTATATTCAAGATTTATTGTACTTTAGAGAAATTTTGTCTATGAACATTCTAGGAAATAAATTTACGGTTATTTCAAACATATTTTCATTTGCATAATAATATATTTAATTTTAAACAGAGAAAAAAGCAAAGTATTTATAACCATTTTCCTAAATCAAATATTAATTAATAATAATTAATATATCTTCAAAATGTCCGTAATTTTATTCCCCAGTAAATTAATATACCACATTGTGCAAAAGTACTCTCAGACTTACGTAAAATATTTAAAAATATTGGATGCGAGAGGGATGCAAAAGCGTTAATAATATTATAATAAACCCTCTTAATATCTTTGTATACATTATTTATTTAAAAGCATTGACAATATTGTTTTAATACAGAGCACGACCTCCAACCCGGACAGTCCTCAATCTGAAGGGTCTACGGAATGTCTGATGCATTTACTACAACAATGTGAACCTGGAACCGCCAAGAACATCAGAGAAACAGTCGAAAGACATGTAAGTTACACATTTTTATAATAATTGTCATGACCTTTTACTTTGCTAAAGGTTGGATATAAAGTGCATAACAGGATTTACAAAGACTATTTCTGGCAAATTTTATTAAAATCGGTTCAGTGATATAAGCGTAAGTCCTTTGTACATAACAAACAAACTAAACTAAACTTAAACTAAACTTATTAAATAGGGGTCCCTTAATACTTTCTTGGGGTACTCCAAACATAATTTAATTCGATTTGTTATTGTTAATCACTGAACCAAAATCTAGATAATTGTTGTATAGACAATGTTTTACAACAAATAAATCACATGAATAGAAGCCTACTGTGATTTTAATTCAAAACGTATATGCTTTGCCAAAGTCAGTTTATATCACGTCCAATTTTCCTGTATATGTCGCTAAGCCAAAAATGTAAAACTAAATTTAAAAAAAAGTATGCATAGAATACTTAGCCTACCATCACATGTATAGCGACAAAAGGCGATCAGCTCGGCGTCCGCAATAACCTAAGGATAGGCCATAGTATCATCATACCAAACCACGCTTTTGTATGCAGCGATTTCACATTTAGACAACCTTACTAAAAAGCCATAGCGCCGATTTTCAGCCGCCTCATTACGAATTGAAAATCACGTCACGGACACAGATTTAATAATTGTATCATCATCACGACCGTTTCCCTTTCGGGGTGGTCAGAAACCATGCTTATAAATAAGCGGGTTCACATTTAGCCAACTTTACTATAGGCCAATCATGACAAGTGGCAAGCTCGTCGATGTAATTACAACGTATTTAATATAGATTAGCAAATTCACATACAAACATATACACATTGTACATATACACACATGTACATAATAAAGGCAACTTCGCAGTCTTGTCTAACTTTTTATCGACATCCTTATTCAGGTTTTAAAGCGAGATGGATTCAGGCATGATTCGCTGAGAAGCAAGAAGTAGTGATTTTAATTTATTCTTAAATCCAAGAGATTACATCTGGCAAAGATTTTCACATATATTTTTTTTATTTCAAGACTAATCAATCTTTATTATCCTATTTATTGCTACAGAAACGCGAGTTGGAAGATCTGGAAGGCGAGTTACAGACGCGCGTTGCTTCGGTTGCCTCGCACCGAGCCAAAGTCGAGCGTTTGCAAGCCGAACTCGAGTTACTGAACACTCAGGAGCTCGGACTGAGGCAAGCTCTGCTCGGAGCTCACGTCTCTCACAGTACTCAACTTACTACTGGTAAGTTATTTTTCTGACTTTATAACATTTTGGCAGGAAGAGAAATTCCAGTAGATAGATAGAATTAATCTTAAATTAAACCTCAATTATTATTATTTTTGTCATATTTCAGATGAGGAGAGACAATCTCCCTTTGAAGCAGTGAAGCGCAGTAAATCCGAATTGGTGTTAAGAACTTCTCCGTGGGTGGATGTGGATCTGGAGCCGCTCTCCGCAGACGAGAGAGATCAGTATAGGAAGAAGAGAATGAGGTAGACATTGTATTATACTTTGTTTTCATAATTTTACACGAGAAATATCAATTCATTTAAAGTCGCGATGGTGTCTCGGTTGTAAGAACGCGTTCCTTAAATCCTACAAAGGTCGGTTCGAACCCCCCCGGCATGTACCAATGAGAAATACACTTTTCTTACGTACATTTTGTCATAGATTTATAACACTACCGTTCCCGTGAGGAGGAGAGCACGTTAAGCAGTCGGTCCCGGTTCCACTAATACCAACTTCGTTGGAATCGTTAATAAATTGTCATAAAAATTTACATCATATCCTCTATAGGAAAACAATAGAAATACATTTATAACGATTTTCTGTTATTTATATTACAGCCCCTAGAACACAGCGTCCTAGACCTCCACTGTTGGAGATGGGCCTTCCAGAACACGTATCTGGAGAATTTGGCCTACACTCGTCACGCTGGCTTGACTGGTTAGCGAAAAAGGAACTAAAACAAATTAATGATTAATACATCATAGAGTTGATAGACTGCAAATGCGTTTAATCCTCTTAATGAGAAAACGGGATAATAATCATGGAATGATATTTTTTACAGCTTAACCCTAGATTTGGATGCAACGACTCCAAATTCCACACAAACGACTGAAGACACTTTCCACACTGCCACTTCTTCCCCCAAAACGCTGGTCACCCCGACACCCTCCACTGACGTCTCCATGATGATGGACACTTCTAAGGTAAACAGGATTTCAAAGTGTAAATATGTTCTTTTATTTGTTTTAGAAGTATTATTTGTCTGTTAGAAATGATATGTAATCTCTCTTGCTATGATGAAAGTTTGTGACTTAGGTGACACCAGTAGACCCCAGCTCGCAAGTCGTCTCCCCATTGGAAGAGAATGGCAAGATTTCTGTTCAGTTCAAACTTGGACCAATGAGCTGTGATGACAGCGACGAAATGTCCAGCACTGAGGATTACAATAAGGTAACTGTTAAAACTTAATCTATCTAGCATTATGTTTTGTAGTAAAAAGTCAATGTTCAGTCAGAGATGTCTAATATGTCAATAAATAACAAAGCTAGAAAAGTATTACTGATATTCTTTATTATTTTATGCAGTGAATAATCTACAATGGCTATGCAGTTTTTAATAGGTTATGGGCCCAGCACGCTTCCACTGCGTAAATATATGGTCGGGACACAAAAATATTTATTAATGTATATAAATACATTTAATTGATATTTAATTTATTTGTTATATTTCTCGAGTTTGGTACGCTGAAGACATCGACGAGCTTGCCACTTGTCATGATTGGCCTATAGTAAAGTTGGCTAAATGTGAATCCGCTTATTTATAAGCGTGGTTTCTGACCACCCCGAAAGGGAAACGGTCGTGATGATAGTTTACTTCTAGATTTTGTGTATATGCTTTAAAAAGAAGAAATATCATGTTTTAGTCGCAAACTATAGACGGTCAGTCGTCTAGTTCGGTGGACAAATCTCCAGAAGACAGGCACCAACGAGCCAAGTACAAAAGAAGGATGACAGGTTAGTTTTACACATTTTAAACTATTACTATTTGACTCGCAACAACAAATTGTAGTCTAAATTCTCCAGAAATATGTTCTGGAAGGCCAATTCCTAGTAATTTATTGATGATGAGTCATCCATCGCTATCCTTTCCTTACTGCGATCATCAACTCCAATACGGATGACCTGTAGAAGGTCGCTGGTTTGGATGAGGGTAGCAAAAGACGGCGTGCAGTGGCTTCTCTTGAGGAGTCCAGCAGTATGGAAAGACAGGCTGATGATGATGATGAACCACGACCTTAAAATTAATATTTAAATTGGGTGAAACTTTATCATAATCATTACAGCCCCTAGAACACTAACTAACTTTCTGAATACGAAAACGAAATATATATTGCCAGAAAAAATGCTTTTCTCCGAAAGTATTTAAAATGGTAACAGGCATAAAGCCTTTCATGATTTAGAGTTTACAACTAAGGTTATTAATTTCGAGGGTCCGTTTGACAGCTGGAAGGAATAATTAAGTGGAGGAACCGTTGAGGAAACGTCTAAGAATACGGATATAAGTCCTAAGACCTCCACTACTGGAGATGGGTCTTCCAGAACATATTTTTGGAGAAATTTTGTCTACACTAACCACGCTGGCCAAATGTGTTGGCGAGGGTATTTATAATAATTATTTATTTTCAGGATCAGGAACCCGACGTCAAATTTCTGAAGCTGAAGCATTAAGAGCCATGCAAAGATTATGCCAACGTATAGCAGCTCAGAAGATGCTCGTCATATCTTCACTTGAGAACGACTGCTCTAAAGAAGAACTTAACCGACAGATTGCGGTAAGTCATTCTAAAATTAAAGCATTTAGCTAGGATGGGATGCATTCGGGAAGTTGTGATTGTGATGATCGCACTTAGTCTCCAGAAGACCATTGTGCGTGATCTTCGATTCGTTAGCGGAGCTATCCGATCTCCAGGAAGGCCAGAAGACCCGTCATGTTTGCAGACTTCCCTTCAGTCTGGAGGAACTTCAGTCTAAGTGCAGCTAACTGCAGCACTCCATCAGCACATGCACATGCACCTTTTACACAGTTACATATATATATGCCGTATTGTTCATAGTGTGTCATCACCCTTACTATTGTGCGAAGCTATGCTCTGTTAAGGCTCAAGAGGCGTCGCGTATAATTGTCAGGGTTGGGAAGTGTTTGAAGACTAAAGTTTTCAACCAATGCGTTCTTCCAGTAAAAATCAGATAAGTGGACACTGACAGTGGTCCTGGTTCACAAGTTTAAGGTCGCTCACCGGGCTATGGAGAGAGCTATGCTCGGTATTTCTCTGATGGATAAAGTCCGAAACGCGGTCATCCGTTAGAGAACCAATGTTACCGACATAGCCTTCATAATAAGTCAGCTGAACAGCAATGGGCCAGACAGGTATTTCACAGAGCCGATGACCGTTTAAGTTTAATCTTGTATTACCTCTGAAATAAGTAGGTTTCCTTTACAGGTTCTTCAAGAATTGCAGAAGAAATACGTCCGTCTAGAGATGGCACTACAGTACTCACTATTTTCCCCTCAACAAAACACTGTACCTCCCATAGAAGAAACTTCCCTCACAGACAGCGATATCTTAAGGGCTGAGGAACCTTTAATACATAGGTTAGTCATAGTTGTAATAATAATAATACCCTGATTCGTCTCGAAGGACCATGTCAAAGCGTGGGCGCCTAATGCAAAAGGCCTATCACCTAAGTCCAAGCTCTTAGCAATATATAAACCTTACATTAAGTAAATTATAATGTGATACCCTATGATAATCTTTGGAAGTTTAAAGGAACACTTAGTTTAGTCACATTTTTAGTTAAATCTATGTATATTTATGACGCTACTTGTGTCGACACCCCTGCTCGGTCTCATGTCCAGGGCACATATGTCAGAGCTGGATGGAGGCGGACTCGGCTGAATGGGCCAAAACTCTCAAATACTAGTATGTTGGTAATGGCTACATATTTGCGGCTTTTGGTCTTGAGACAATGACACTGTGGGGGGCCACGAGACAAGTGCCAATAATTTAATTAATGTTGTATGTGACAAGTGGGCTGCCAGTTATCTTGCGCAGTAATTAGCAAAGCTGTGCAAAGGGGTAAATGCTGCAAGTGTTCTTGGCACACTGCCATATGATCAAGTCATGTGTGAATATTTTTATATATAATTTTATTTTATTTGAAATTTATTAAAAAATAATTTATTGGATTGGAAGCTAACTATTAGCAAAAAACTGCCTGTAGTAGTAGGCATAGTGTCGTATAGAAACTCAGCCAAATGCTGCCTTGTCTAAAATTTAAATATGGATTTTAGTCAATAAATTCTTAAAACAGGTTAAAAGACAGTGAGATCGAAGCGTCAGATAACGTGTCGACGTCAAACGACGACCTCCCCTCTGAGAGTAACGACAACTGGCCTGACTACGTGGACGACCCTCTCAGGAACCACGTGGACAACGATATCGTCGACGAAAACGTCAATAATACTTACGAACAATACTCCAATGTGCCTTTACCGGTAAGTTAATAATTTTATCTAAATACTGAAGTGTGTTTGATTTTGCGGTCCCTTTTTAGTTATATCACTATTAGGCATCTTGTCAAGTAATTCGACGTGTTCTTAGTGACTAGCTTGAATTATATTTTAGAAAAGGTTTAATATGGGGTGGATTTTATAACCTATATCTATTTTTCAAGACTAATTTGTATTTAAATTTCCACTTCCAATATTATGTCAAGGATTCAACCTATTATATATAGCGTGTTTATAATTTTTATTATTTAGCAATTGGAATCTATCCTAATTTAATTATTTGTTCTCATTATTTCAGGATCCTTCCTTGTCTATGAGCTTATTAACACATCCTATAGATTTTGGTGAGTTTGCATTAATTATTTTTCTACTACTTTAAAATTTAAATATTTGGACATTCAATATACATAATTATTTAGGCTTATTATTATCTGTTAATTTTTTTTTATATTTTTAAGATTTGTGTGATTGTTTTATTTTGGAAAGCTAAGCTGTCACGCAGTTGATATTTGTCTAGCAAATAACATTTTACTTCTGAAGTTTTTGTAATATTATTTATTTAATAATTCATTAGTTGTTACGAAAAAAACATTGCAATAGTTTTTGTGACAAATTTAGTCATAAACGACCTTCTGGGTTTTAAAAATTATATATACATTTATTTAGCTGACATGTGTTCACGAATTTACCAATATTATCGTGGTTTTTAGAGCGCGTGATCTCGATATCAGGCTGGGTGACTCGGGGGGCAGGCACGGCCACTCACCACGAGTACGAGGTGCGCGTCTTAGTGGGCCGTCAGCCTTATGCGCTCCTCCGCAGATACCGCCGCTTCAGGGATCTCTATCTCAACATGAAGAACATCTACGGTGCTAAGGTATACGCAAAAAACCACACTCCTTATTACACTAAAGAACAAAAAATAATAACACACTTTTCAAGCATGTGGATTTGGCAAAAGCCTTTGACAGACTTGTATTTATCTTTTCTAGTTTTATTTAATTAATACACGCCAAACTACGCGTTACTTAATGATTTCATACTCTCTTGGTTAAATATTACACTAACATGAATAAACGATCACATCATTTTAGAAAGGTTATTATTTTGTATATACTTTGTAGTCGGTATTTGGAGTCACACCAGGCAATATACTCCGTCCATTTTTTTTTTTCCTATACTCATTAACACAATTACCTAAACTTATTGCCAAAAGCATACAGACCTTTTTTTCGCATTCTTTAAACTCCCTAAACGTCCCTCAACCGTGATAACTTTACAATTTAAGTACAGCATTATTGCATTGAGACCACTGTTTGACTCTAATACGAAACGACCTATTTAATATTTGGTGTTTTGTTAATAATTATCCATACTTATTTCAAATGTAAAAGGAGCAGTGTTTTTGTAATTATCTATTTCACGCCTATATTACTGAAACTATTTTGATGAAATTTGGCAAATACGTTCCTTGGAACCCTGGACGGTTATAGGTTATATTATGTCGTGATGACTCTGTCAGTTTGTCTTACATTGGCCGATTTTAATAAATCTGGCAGATATATTGAAACCCAGGGTCTGACATGACTGAAACATCTACGGTTTTATTTATTGTTGTTGTGTAATTCTGTATTTTATTTTTTGTAAAACTGAAATTTCAAATCAGGTTTTTTTTTTCAGCTAGTTACTAATATAATATTTGTCTGCAGGTAGCTTCAATACCATTTCCTCCTCGTCAGTTATGGTCGTCGTCTGCCGTAGCTCGGAGCAGACGTCCTCAGTTGGAGATCTTTCTCCGTCGACTTCTGACCGTTTGCTCTACGGACAAAAGATGTCCCTTCCACGCACAACCGCTCACTAAGGACACTCTCGTCCAGTTCTCTCCCTTCTTCCGCAAGGTTAGTAGTGTCTTTATTGTTTCTCTAATTATATTATTTGCAGGATTTGACTTCGCTCTATGTAGGACCTAATCAAGGTGAACAAGCTATTGTGATCATGTTTTTTAGTCACTGCCTTTTAGGTCTTATTTATTACCATCATCATTCTGCTACTTACATCGCGGCGATTGTTGTCCCTATTATTAGCCATATAAAACTGAAATTTATTATCATATTGTCTATAGCCACTTTCGTTTTGAATTAGGCTATGTTTAGGTCAGTTGGATGAAGGTTTTGGGATAAATATGGAGTTGGTAAGGTTTATGCGTGGTGTTATTGACCGGCTGAAGTGCTGATGCTGGCGAACACTGTTAAGTGGAATTACCTAAAGCAAATGAAATGTTTTAATGTATGTAAGAAAAAAAGTGGACCAAATATACTGCCTTGTATGAAGCTAAATACATGTTCTACCTACTTTTATCCAAAAATAGCTATAAATGTTTATTGGTACTAGTGTGATATTTCTTTAAGAGATCACGAGATGGCATGTATCATTTAAATCAAATTTTAAACGATAAGCATAGAGTATTGAAGGCTTTTGCAAAGTCTATGTATCTACATAGATATTTTATTGCGTAAACATCACTATATTGTTATCCGCGGATCTTAAGGGGAACCAGTTCGCAGATAACAAGTTGGTATAATTTGATAGTAAAATATTTTTAGGATATTAGTTTAGTTTGGGTAAGGTTTTTAGATACATATGTATTGCTGGTGGTTGTAAACACGCTTTCTAAATTTTCTATCACAAATTCTTTAAATTATCAGATTCTGTGAAGACGTTAAGCGCCCGGTAACTGTTCCACTAATACCAACTTGTAAAATCTTGTTGTTCCGTTAATATTAGCCAAATTCTCCAGAAATGGGCCTTAATAGCGGAATGTCAGCAGTGGAGTTCTTCAACAATGATGGTATTGCTTAGGTTGTAGCGTGTTGTTATTGTCCAGGGAGTGTTTGAGAGCGGTAAGTGCGGCACCGGATGATGTATGTCTGAACTCGCCGCGCAATCCCGCGCGCTGCTGGCCGCGACCGCCGTCCTGCTCGCTCACGCCGCGCTCGTCATGTTGCTGTCTCTTTTACTCCTATTGCTCTTAATAGGGCACTCGCTAAGGAGACGCAACTAACTTTATATATACGAAGTTATAAGCCTTGTTGTTATGATTAATATGTTACCGTCAAGCGAAAAATCTCTCAGACTGGAGCTTAATTAATATGAGATACGAAAAGATATGATACTTAAATTTTTAGTGTATATTGATTAATAATACTTTTAATAAAATTACATCTGTATCACACATAAAAATCAAAATTCAAAAATTAATAATCGTTAATTGCACAGAATACAGGTAAATATAGAATGGTACAATTTTACAGTCCAGATGTATCCTTACCATAATGGTATGCAAATATACATTTGTCAAAATTACAACTAAAATAAATAATACACCCGTATTGTAAGACCTCAACGGCTCCACTCAACATTTCCTTCCAGCTGTCAAACGAAAATTAAGTATCTGTAATTAAGATGATTAAAATTAAAAATGGCGTCAGTCACATATATTGAGTTACTGTTTATTACTTGCATAGATAAATCGAACATTTATTGAGAAAGGTAATAAAAAAAAACAAGAATAAATTTGAATTTCTGATGCTGTTTTTCCTTTACACTCAAGAAAAAGGTTGGACTGTAAAAGTTGGATTCTTTGCCGTTAAAAAAAAGACAACAACTGGCTGTATGGGCTCTGCCTTCCAATAACAGAAAACTTGTATTAAAAAAAAAAAATACTTTTGTTTCTAATTTAGAACTGACACTACGATCAAAAATCTACCTATGAACACTGACAGTGTTCTTATAATCTGAGCGTTTGACAGCTGTAAGGAATAATTAGTTGAAGGTGTTAGAGTTGGCTTTAAATAGGCAACTCGCTAGCATGAAAATCGTTTGACAAACATAAAGCTAAATTCAAAATAATAACAAGGCTTAAAACTTTAAATAGGTTCTCTAGAGTCTGGCTTATGAAAGCAAGCAAAAATGTTATTAGAATCGCATAGCGAATGTTCTACGTTGAATTAATTGTGCACGTTTTCATTAGTGAGACTCTAGTATACACCAGCCAGACTCAAAAGGTCTTTCACACTTGCTCATAACTAAAGACTTTCATGTTAAGGTTATTGCAAATTATATTTTATGAAATTAAATATATTTTTATTTAATTATTCTATTTTGTTATAACAGATTTTTTTATTTTGTCTTATGAGATTTATTTTTATTTTATCCACTATAAGGATTTTAGCAACAATTCGTGATTATTTTAAAGTTATTAGCAACCGTGTGAAAGACCTTTAAAATCCAACTATCATAATATTTGACACATGGCTCATGTTAACTACTGTTATGAGTGCGGACGTCATTGTGTTTAAGGGTTGGTTAGTCTGTGCTGTAAGTAGGTTATTGCGTCTTATATGTGTCTATTTTATTGGTCGATTTTGACCATAGACTATAAATTAATACAATAAATGTTTTTATTTGTCACAAAAATTAAGGTATATTCATAGTAAAAAATAAAACAGTGATAACAAAATGGCCTATGGTTCAGAAAATGATGTTGGAAGCTGGGTTCCTATAACCTCTGTTATTATACGAAACCTGACATTTCAATTTAGTGGAACAGTAAAAATAACAAAACTAAATAAACAATAACTGCCTCCGTGGTCTAACGGTTAAGTCCGTGGACTTAGACTCGGAGGTACCGGGATCTATTCCTGGTCTGGGACACAATAATATTTATTAAAACATATTAATATTATTTTTGTTCTTTTATTGGAAGGAAATAAGGTACAATGATTTAAATATATATATACATATATAAATTATATATATATTAATTAAACTAAAAGCTTACATTTTAAAACATAAACAACATTAATAAAAATAAACCTAATTAATAAATAAAAATACAACTAAAAACTAAAATGAAGAAAAAACAAAATAAAAATTATTATAAATAAAAAAATTGGTCCAAATCGCTGCCAATGGGCAAAGTGCCAAGGATACTGGCAGCATTGCCATGTTGAATATACTTTTAAATGCCTTAGTGACAGTTTTTATTATACTTTCGAACGCCTTAGTGACAGTTTTTACTATACTTTCGAACGCCTTAGTGACAGTTTTTACTATACTTTTAAATGCCTTAGTGACAGTTTTTATTATATTTTCGAACGCCTTAGTGACAGTTTTTATTATACTTTCGAACGCCTTAGTGACAGTTTTTATTATACTTTCGAACGCCTTAGTGACAGTTTTTATTATACTTTCGAACGCCTTAGTGACAGTTTTTAATATAATAGTCTGTCACTTTTAAGCAAGACTGGCTTAGCAATGTCTATAAACACTGTCTAATAACAAAAAACATATTACTTGAAACTTCTACTTGTATAGAATTTATTAGTTGGAGCAAAGTAAAATAGACACGTATAGGACGCAGTCAAACAATAGTCCTCAAATGATTCTCAATTATTTTTGTATATTTATGTAAACTATACTATATGTATAAATTGTAACTTCTATGCATTCCACGTTTTGTGTTGGGTTTTGTTTTTGTGTAAATTTGTGACTTTAGAGTGGATTTAGAATCTAGAAATATGATTTAATTCAGGTGGATTTGGTGAACAACAGTAAATAATAATAATAATAACCTACCTACCTACAAAGTTGAGTAAACATCATATAATATATACCGTGTGTTTAACATTCTAGACAAATTAATTATTATTTTAGATTGTATATATTGTTTATGTATGATCCTTAGGAGCCTATAAGAACACTTGGATTCGTCGAACTTTTTTAATAAACCTATTAATTTTAAATCAATATAAAATAAAAATGACTGAACACAGCTGGCTGTTGTTAGCAAGGAACAGTCTGCTAATAAGGGCATAGTGATAACAGCTGTAAAGGGGCAATGTCTTATTTGTTGATGTGAGTTTTCTATTCGTTTAAGTATATTCGGAATTAAATAGGTGGTAGGCGTGATAGTGGTAATTTGCCCACTCTGCTGGGCCGGGTAATCCACACGTTTCGAAATCAGGCTGGAATTGCCGTCATGCCCAGTCAAGCCGGCATAGTGTTAGGGAGTGATGTCAGTCATGAGTGTCTGATTCCAGTTGCTAACATTGATTGACCTTGCACGCCACTTACAATCAGGTGAAGAAAAAAAAGAATGCAAATCATGACGATAGAAATTTTAAAGATGGTCCCTTACTCCTAACCAAGGTAACAATCTTACAATCGTTTGCACCTAGCCTCATGACTGTAATGTTCTATATTGTCCCAAATATAATAAAGTTCTAAATAAATAAATAAAATGTGTCATGTCAAAATGTGGATGTCAGCCAGTCTCATTTCAGATTACAGATTATGTAAATACAATATATTAACTATCAAATAAAAAAGACACAAGAACATTTATTTTTGGGCCCATTTCTCTAAGTAGATTGGGCATTCTCATATCTCATGCAATAAAAAAAACAATTATTAAAAATTATTGGATTTATCTGATATAAATACTAGATTCTAAACCCTCTACGTTTTGGTATGTTTAAGTAATTGTTTTGTATATATATTTTTTATTTTTTGTGTTACTAAAATCAATTGTTTAAAATGGAGGTAGTTACGCAAAAAGGATCCAATCCAACTTAAGTGAATTTAAAGTTATAGGCCATTAAAGTTGGAATTTAGATTAGTTCATTGATACATTGATGGATTAGTCATTTGATACATTTAGAATATGTCAAATTTTTTTATTTTGTGTGGTTCGTTTTTGATATAAGATATAATTATCCTAAGGATCTGATAAAAAATAATTATAAAAAAAAATTGCCCAAATCCAAAGGGCGTTTTGTTTGAGCGTGCCTGAACAAAATATAATTTAATAATCATATCTTTTTATTGTGTTTTTTTTTTTTAATTAATTACAACATCTGATTTACCCCAGCATTAAAATATAATTTAATTAAATAGTCGATATTTATGTATGAAATAGTTACAAAACACTATTTATACGATTAGGTTCTTTATTATGATCAGGTACTTTATTAAAGATAAAACACTGAATTTAAAATTTGCGGCAAAAACTAATAAATAATAAATATAATAAATAATTATTAAGGTAAAATATATTTTTTGACAATTGTCGTTATGCTAGGGTAATATAAATAAAATTAATTACAGATTATGAAATCACAATATATTAACTAAGAAATAAAAATGAAATCATTATGATACAAGAACATTTTTTTGGGCCTATTTCTCTAAGAAAAATGTGCTTTCACATTTCTGACAAATTGTGGATTGGATCCTTTTTGCGTAACTGCGTCCAAATGTTTAAATGAATGTAAGAATTTAATAAATTACAAATTCATTTGAAATATGTGCTAATGTGTATTATATCGTTTGAGGACGAATGGAGCGTATTAATTGAGCGTATTTTGCCTAAAATATATTATATATTATTGCTATATTATATATTTCCTCGTGGCGAGTTCAACTTGGCTCTGGAATTCCAAAACGGGACCAGAGAATAAATTTAGGTAAATTATATTAAAATTTTAATTAAATTTTAAATAATATGATGCAACATTAATTATATGTTTTTAAAAAACAAAATTATATGTGAATTGCATAATATACTATGTACAATAATAATAGACTTCACGTTAAATACTTGAATATAAATTCTTTTTAAATTATACTTTAGTAAAATTAATTATTTTAGGGCCGGGTTAATGATAAGTTTTTATCTTGAGATAAAATCTCGAGAAATTCTTGAGATTTAACGACTTGTCTTCGAGTGCACTCTCAGACCTATATTTTATGAAATTGATCTCGAGACTGCTCTCAAGACTATTCTCGAAAGCGCTCTCGAGCCTGCACTCAAAACTTCTCTCGAGACTGCTCTCGAGATATAACTTTTGTGAAATGTATTCTATCAACTTACTAAGGTATAAATTACGGACATTGTGGAGATGTATAAATATATGATTAATAAAACTGCCACCGTAGTCTAGCGGTTAAGTCCGTGGATTTAGACTCGGAGATACCGGGTTTGATTCCTGTTAGAGACACAATAATATTTATTAATTTATGATAATGCCCACTCAAGCCGGCATAGTGTTAGGGACTTATGTCAGACATGAGTGTTTGATTTAGGTTGCTAACATTCATGGACCTTGCGCGCCATTTACCATCAGTCGGGGGCAAAGTGTTTTATCGTACTAGTATAAAAAAACTATAGTTTGTTACGCTAGAGACGTCGACGAGCTTGCCACTTATCATAATTGACCTATAGTAAAAGTAAAGATAATTACGACCGTTTCCCTTTCGGGGTGGTCAGAAACCACGCCTATAAATAAGTGGATTCACATTTAGCCAACTTTACTATAGGCCAATCATGACCAGGGGCAAGCTCATCGATGTCTCCAGCGTACCAAATTTGAGAAATATCACAAATCAATTAAATAATAATTAAATGTATTTATATACATTAATAAATATTTTTGTGTCCCGACCAGTAATCGAACCCGGTACCTTCGAGTCTAAATCCACGGACTTAACCCTCTAGACCACGGAGGCAGTTGATAGTTGACCTATAGTAAAGATAGCTTATTTATAAGCGTGGTTTCTGACCACTTCGTGATGATGAATATAGAGAAAATTCGTTATAAATGATTTTGCTATTTTCTCAGTCTTCAATTAGGTATATGAAAGTAAAGAAAAATCAAAAATATCCGTAAATATATAAGATGTGTCCTTAACATTTCCTTCCAGCTGTCAAACGAAAATTAAGTCTCTGTTATTGAGACGATTAAAATTAAAAATGGCGTCTAATGTACCAGCTTACGGCTGACCTTCAAAATAAAACTGTCGGCTCGGCTCTATTTTTAACTTTAAACGTAACTATTACACAAACTTAATTTTCGTTTGACAGCTGGATTGAAATGTTGAGTAAAGAAGTTGAAGATATCAAAATTGTGCGAGCGAGACGGATGCAAAAATGTTAAACCATTTGATGATGTACCGGCCCTTAGTTTTATTAACTAAATATATAGTATGGTGACTTTTAAATACTTAATTGTTAGTATTTATTATGTAATCACGGTGGTGGCTCGGCTGTAAGAACGCGTTCCTTAAATCCTACAAAGGTCGGTTCAAACCCCCCCGGCATGTACCAATGAGAAATACACTTTTCTTAAGTACATTTGTCATAGATTTGTAACACCACCGGTCCCGTGCCTCGGAGAGCACGTTAAGCCGTCGGTCCCGGTTCCACTAGTACCAACTTGTGGAATCGTTAATAAATTGTCATAAAAAAATGACATCATATCCTCGCCAAACCGTCTGGCCAGCGTGGCGAGTGTAGGCCAAATTCTCCAGATATATGTCCTGGAAGGCCCATCTCCAGTAATGGAGGACTAGGACGCTGTGTTCTAGGGGCTGTAATGATAATTATTTTATTGTTGTAAAAGTAATTGAGTTGCATCATAATACTTAGCTGTATCAAAAATTTACATAATTAGTAAATTCTGTTGGTACCTTTGTTATATAGATAAATTAAAAAAAGAACTGCGTTGAATTTGTTTAAGAGCCATTTTTTTCCATATTGGAATTTATTATACCTAGAATAAAAATAAAGAACTAATTATTTTTTATTTTATTACTCAGTAATAAAATCCTAAGTTACGGCACAGAGAATTATCCTAAAAATATCACCACTCATGCTGACCCTAATCTAGTAGGTAGCGAGAGGTCGACGATCGCGCGAACGTTGACTTACGTAATGTTTCTCTCTTTATATCGTGTATCGGCTGTGAGCAAGATCAATTAATAATGATTTGTTATTCGGATTTTTACTTTTATTTTTTTAGGCTTTAGGTGTCATTAGTAGAATCTCTATTTGAAAAAAGAAAGGTCATTTTTTAAAGATAAAAATCATTACCCGAAAAACATAACACTACTGCATGGTGAATAAGGTCGCGCCTGAAAATCGCGATATCCATCGTGATAAATATCTAAAGGCTGGGGAGTGTTTAATTGATCTAGCCGAGACGAAATAGAGAGAGAAAGAATAACGTAAGTCAACGTTCACGCGATCGTCGATCTCTCACTACCTACTCGATTAGGCTCAGTATGATTGGCGATATTTTTAGGACAACTTCTCTGCACCGTAACTTAATATTTTATTACTGAATATTTAAAATAAAAAATACGTAGATTTTAATTTTATTCTAGATTATAATATAAAAGTATTAGTTTTTTAATAAATTCCACGCAGTATAAACATAGCTATTTTTAATGTGATTTTTGCAATATTTATTTTGAAACGTTATTTGATAGTGTTATAATATATGTATATTGATTTCTTGCGTCGGAAAATTTGACATTAATTTTTAAGATTAATTATTTAATAATGTCGTTCAAATTTGATTCTCTTTTTTTACCCAAAGATAATAATAGCTAATGAAAGTAGATAACGAAAAAGCGCGGCAAATTCAAAATTTATTGGTATGGTATCCCTCAAAGTTTCCTATCTAATAAGTTTGATCATCTATGTTCGGGTTAATTCACTTGTTAACCACACGGCAGAAAAATTGAAACGAAAGTAAAATGCTTTGAGAACAATAATTAATAAATTATACTAACACAAGAAACAGAAGGAGAAATATCTACAGGTCTAGCGCCTCCCGCGTTCTTACCATATTTGAAATGAGTAACGAATAAAATTGGTACAGCTTTCAAATAGTTATCCATCAATGCTGTGTACACCCCAATCTCCAAAGTAGCCAAACACGTACGCACCCTAAAAGATGTCATTCCTTTCCAAACGCCTGGCGTATATAAAGTAGACTGCAGCTGTGGAAGTTCATATATTGGCCAAACTAAGCGCACGATAGCCGAGAACAAATTAGCAGCTATAACAAATAAACAAGTCAGCAATATCAAAACACCTAATGGATAGTGGCACAAACCATTGAATTGAGCTGCATCACCCAAAGATACTTTCCACCAATCGTCACTATTGCCCTAGAATAGTACGTGAAGCGATAGAAATAAAGAAAATTAAAAATTCAATCGAGAGGGTATAAGCTATCTTCATTGTGGAATCCAGTAATCAATAGGTTTCGACGCCGGGACAAATCGCCCAGGATATTGTAAGTGTCGTGTGTCGTGATATCTAAAAACTAAGTGATAAGTGGGTAGGTTTACATCTACTGCCCAGTATGTAAGAGATAACTCCGCGCAGCTTCAGTCGACCCGTGACCACGGCCAATGCAACTTGGCTTAAACGTCGGGAGAAATATGTCTCTAAGGTAAATCTCGTAAAGACCCGTTAAAATTATAAAAACTATTAGGAATGTGCGCGAAAGTATAACTTAGAAATTCAACACCACACGTAATCAATCTTATTTTTAGTTGAATTCAGCTTTTTTTAATTGTTTTTCTCGGAATTTAAACATTATTATTAGTTATTTTTTATATTTTACAACGCAAATGAGGAATTAACAACAAAACAATACAAAGCAAATGTTTGACAACAGCCATATTGAAAAATTGACACTGTCACAATAATTCGATTATCTACTTTCATTAGCCAGACTCTTGCATAGCTAAAGTAATCATTTTCATTCATTCCAGCCCCTAGAACACAGCGTCCTAGACCTCCACTGCTGGAGATGGGCCTTCCAGAACATATATCTGGAGAATTTGGCCTACACTCGCCACGCTGGCCAGACGGCTTGGCAAGGATATGATGTCAATTTTTTATGACAATTAACGATTCCACAAGTTGGTATTAGTGGAACCGGGACCGACGGCTTAACGTGCTCTCCAAGGCACGGGAACGGTGGTGTTGTAAATCTATGACAAATATACGTAAGAAAAGTGTATTTCTCATGGGTACATGCCGGGTGGGTTTGAACCGACCTTTGTAGGATTTAAGGAACGCGTTCTTACAACCGAGCGACCACCGCATCCTAGCTATTTGTGTAATTATCGAATTGGATTATTATAACACTATCCTTTAGATAAATGGCATGTACCATTAAGTGTAGGCCAAATTCTCCATCCATATCGTCGGTTAAAAAGAACTCATTAAGTGACATATTGACAAAAAAAACTATTAACTACGAATATATCAAGCCAGCAAAACAAAGGTGATGATCGTAGACCGAGCCAACAATAACTGGCCAGAAATAACGACGATATTAAAGTGCGATGTGGTCCAATCTTACATTTATGTGTGAGCACTAATAACTGTTGATGCGAGGATGAAATCAAGCGTCGAATGGCAGTTACAAGCTGAAGAAGATATGGAGGAACCGAGACGTTACCAAATTCACTAAAATCCGACTGGTTAGAGCTTGTGTGTTCCCTATTTTTCTGTACGCTGCGGAGACGATTTACGAAACTGATATAAAAACGAATTAATGCCCTAGAGATGTGTTGTATGGACGGAATTCCGAACCAACAGGTCCATACTGGAGAAACTGGGGATCAGACAACGCCTTTCCTCGACTGTATGAATCACGCATTCTCACTTTCTTCGGACACGTGTCACGGCGTGGAGAAACATCCATCGAGCGCTTGGTAGTCCAGGGGAAAGTCGATAGCAAGAGGATGCGTGGCTGACCAGGTAAAGGCTGCAATGGATCCGTCCCCTACATGAGTCCACAGCTGCGGTCTGAGAGGAGTGGCGACGGTTTGTTAAGCGTGCCACTAGCACTCAAATGGCGACCACGACCACTAGCACTCAAATGGCGACCACGACCACTAGCACTCAAATGGAGACCACGACCACTAGCACTCAAATGGCGACCACGACCACTCTTGGAAGAGTGTAGCAACTAGAAGAATTATTCAAATTCATTTGTTCAGATTACAAATTAATTATTTAACTAATCATAGTATGATAGCGAATGTATAACAGCAAAAAACAGCCTTCGTCGTTACCAGGTGACTAATAGATGCTGCTGTAAAATACGTCATTGGTAATTGTGGTACTTAATGAGTTTTACCTCTAATCTACGATATGTTCTGGAAGTTCCATCTCCAACAGAGGAGGTCCATAACTCTGTGTTAATGAGGATTTAATAGTAAAAACACTGTTTTAGTTACTCGTTTAAGCAAACAAATAAATTTATTAATGTTTCATAATCCTTAACTAAATCAATTCTATGTGTTGGCGGTTGTGACATATTTCTTACATACAGTGTAAACTCTATATAACGACACTGAAGGGACTGTGCATTTTATGAAGTTATGATGAGAGTTGTCGTTAAATTGTTATTGTGTTGATGTTCCTATGACACTACCAGTTCTGCTCCTTGTCTTCACAATGCACTCTCCAGGCAAGACAGATTTTAACGTTAAATATATATTGTGTACAATTTTGTTTAAATTATATTGACTTAACCAAATTCCGGTGGGAATGTACGGTGATACACTAAGAATAAAGAATAAAAATGGAGAGATGAAAAATCAGAATTGGAAGACAAGCTAAACCAAAGTCAATTGATTTCGACGCATTAGGGAGTTTGTCGTTGAATCGAGTGACGTTACATGGAGCTTACACTCTATATATATTATTCTTGTTTATTGTTCTGTGTGCACAATTATTTTTGTTGTTATTTACTACCTATTATTTGTCATAATAATAATACAGCCTTAGGGCCTGAAACTGAATACTTCCTTAGTGACATTTCTTCAATTAAATAAAAAAAATGTATGGAAACATTGTATTTAAGTGAACAAATGCCAGTAAGGAAGGATTCAGTTACCTGTCCTAATTCTTTAGATTATTTTTTCTCTATTTAAAATATATTAAGGGTTAATAATAAATAATAGCATATCTGAATTTAGTGCAATAAAGTGTTTTTTTTTTGCGTTATGTATTAATAATAATAATATACAAGAAAAAATCTCAGATACAGACAAATTAAAAATATATATTTTTTAATGGTTCTGAAAATGATTTTTAGGCCCACAACACACCAAAGATACGCACAACAATTGTGTCCTTGGTGTGCGTGCTTGCATTAGCTCATTGTGGCTCCAGACTTAGTTAGACCCATATCTACAGGGTGATTGTAGTTTTTTGTTAGTATATAATACTTTAGAATAATTATATCATAATACTTCATTTTTAATTTATAAGTTAAGTTATAAATTAATAGGGAATAAGAATTTCTCCACTGAACTAAATATCCCCATATATTATTTTATAAATTAGGCCTAGAAATAATTAACTTAGTTCAATAATTATTTTTAATAGAAAAATATAAACAAAAACTATAGGCATTTAAATTATTCAACATATTAGAATTAATATAGTTTAAAATGGCTGTATTTTTGTATAAAAAAAAACAATATCAATGTTTAAGCTTAAGTCAGGTTGCGTGGCGTTCGTTTTTTACACTTTTATCACATTATTTTTCACCTTATCTCGTTTAACAGAACATTGAAACAGAAAATATATAAATGTTTCTCATATCACTTACAATCATCGATGTATATCATCGTCGTCATCATCATCAGCCTGGGACTCCACTGCTGGATGTGGGCCTCCCCCAAGGCTCGTCATCTGTCCATCAGGCGAGAGGTCGTCCCACACTGTGTGTGTCTTCCAGTGCGTGGTCTCCACTCCAGAACCCGTCTACTCCATCGTTCATCGGTTTTTATATCTGTAAGTGCCTACCTATACCAATCAAGCCGACATAGTATTAGGGACTGATGTCAGTGATGAGTCTCTGATTCTAGTTGCTAATATTCATGGACCTCGCACGCCACTTACCATCAGGTGGGCGCAAGGTCAAATGTCGTGCTAGTAATAAAAAAATAAATATAAAAAAAACCTATATATGTCGATCTAGGTTTTACTACTTTTTACTAAAACATTTGTATGTTTTTCTGAGTAAACGAGAAATTTATTTATTTATTCAATGTACACAACAGATGCACATTAAAACATGGTACAAGGAAGAAAGTTCTCAGGCGACTGAATGTGATCCTAAACATATACATATGACATTTCCATCAGATAATTATTTTAGTGAATGCAATAATTAAAACTACAATTTAAAAGTACTTAAAACTAAGATATTATATAAAAATGTATTTACAGAAATAAAATAAAAATAATTTAAATATAATAAAAAAAAAAAACAAAGTATTAATATTAAAAACACTATATTTAATTTAAACTGAAATAATTTAATATGTAAAATGAACGCCATAATTATTATTATACCAACAAAAACTTCACACGAAGTTCACGAGGGTAACGCTTCTGTGCGCTTTCCTTATTTATGAAAAGCCAATACGCATGCGTACAATATATCGTGAAGTTGTGTAAGATTGTTTTAAATAAACTGAGAATTTCTAAAATGATGATTAAGAGTTGTTAGGCTTTCACAATGTTGAACTGTGCAAGCGAGAGCAATGCAAAGCTTAACAAGTAAGGTTACCCGTTAGATAACAAAAAAGAGAAACGTTCGATTTTTATAATTGAGTCAGGACCACCGCTCAAGTCCTACGGCACCCACCGTCTCGGGAAGGGGAGACCACGGAGGAGAGCTAAAGTTGTCGAACCTAAACCCTTTAGGTTCGTGAGCCACACGGGCACTGTAACTCTAGTAACGGCGCCCTGCACCAAATGTGTATTGAGTTGCCATCTGTATAGCGAGGCTAATACGTTGGCAGAAATAATTGCCAGCCTTTCTGTCCCAAGACCTTTCCGTCAGCCGCTCTGACAACTCCTTGGCCAGGTGCCTTGCTGAAGGCACTGATGAGCTCATCTTCTCAACCCCAAACGGCGTAAATTCGTAACCAGTACCAAGGTTACACACGTCGCATCTGCAAAGTTTCCACGACCCAACAAGACATTCCGTCTGGTCTCTTGCCATCGCTCCGCACAATCCCAGAGGGTTCTAAGATTGCGCGTACACCAGCAGTGACAAGAGCCCTCCGAATGATTGCATTTACACAAAAAATATTTCAAGTTTACATTACGGGGAAGTAGAATAATGTTGGTTGAATGTGGGGTAATAAAATATCATTTCATTGGTATCATTTTAAAATGTTACTCATGCGTCACAGCTGTCAGACATGTGCGGTGTTTTCGACTCTAGAAAGCATTTATTTGTTTATAAAGTTGAAAGTACAACTGTTTTAACTAACATTTTTAGTTATTCTTAACTATAAAATGGCCTTTGTAGATAGAATAATTAATGTAGTGCAACAACTAATAGAATATTGTCCCGTAGTTTTAAGTTATTATTATTATTATTGATTAATAGTCTCGCAGCACATTGCTGATATGCCTATATCAAGCACTGGTGTAAAGTTCATAAAATAGTCAGTTTGTTTTTAAAAGTGTTTACAGTTGGGGACTTCAATATGTTTTCTGGTATTTTGTTCCACATATTTACAACTCTGTTATTCATAAAGTGATATTTCACATTTGTATTGCTGGATTTTCTCATCAATTTCATTCCGTGATCACGACGAGTTATGGTGACTTTTATTTTTGTGTAATATTTAGGACTTCTTAAGAGGGTTTAACGGTTTTCCATTCCGCACAATCAAACATTTTTTAAAACTTTTGAGATTGTGTGAGCGAGAGGAAAGCACAATTGTTAAATCCTTCTAACATATATGCTGTGTTAATTCTTTTTTAAATATATTAATAATCATTATTTAATTAAAATGTATTCATTTTTGTATTTATCATCAATCATGTATTCATCAACCATGTAATCAAGAGTCAACCCAGTACGGCCTGTTAATAATAAGAAAAAAAAATGTATATTCAACTGCTATAATTTTAATAACCAATCAGCGTGTTTGTAAAGTTGCTGCTTTACTCGTATCTACCCTCATTAAGTTTTCATTTAAAAAATATGATTTGAGCTCATAGGCGTAGAGAATGGACTGAGTTTTCTCTATCCAGTGTTGCCTATTGCTTAATAATAGAATGCTTTCGGTATCTTTCGTGTTCGACCTTGAAGCAAACTAAAGCTCGCTTTTTTCACAAAATTTTGTTTAAAGTGAGTTTGCTTAAAACGCAAGTCAAACTACTTTCAAAGCGACAAGTCGAACATGGGGCTAGTAATGAGCAAATGAGCTAGTATCTGTAAAACTATGGGACGTTAAACAATTAGTGTATTAGACGTTAGTATCACTTGTCAATGAGGATGCCTTCTAAAATAAAACAAATATATGTAGTACAAAATATTTATTATTGTTATTTATAAAACATAATTTTAATAACAGGCGTAGCATGGACAAAGGTTAAACAATATTTCCCTACTCCTCCTTTGCTTCTCAAATTGTCTGTGTTATGCTTATAGTTAGTTAAACCTCACATATTTTTTTCATAAACAAGTTCTCTTCTTTGTTTTTAGCTTCAAGGTTGCATCCCTCTCTCTCTCTCGCACAATCCAATATTTTTTAAGTAAGAATGTTCTGTTTCAAAGTAGGTATATAAAAGTGAAAATATATCCCAAGTTCAAAGGCCGCGTTCGTTTTAAGAAATGTTAGCATGAAAATACCACTTTTTTTAACACAAGTCGTTCGTTTATTAAAAATTCTAACATTTGATGCTAATTTCGTATGTCAGTACCGTGTTGAAAGGAGGGTTATTCATGTTACTTTTTGACAGATGTCATTTAACATAACAAATGGTTTGTTTACATTGTTGTATAGTTTCTATTATATTTGTTAAAAATGTATTTTAAACGATTTTATGTAATAAATTCAAAGACCATAATACAATGTCATTTGATTTGTTATTATTTGTTACTTGTCAAAAAGTAGCCTCACCGCTCGTTTTATTTAAAAAATGTTAGCATTGTTAAAAAAAGTTGAATTTCCTAACAAAAACGACATTTCGCACTGGTTATGAAGTTGCTACGAAATGTTGGAAATGCTATAAAACGAACGCGGCCATAAACTACATTAGTCATAAGTACAGTCGGACCTTAAAAATATTGGATTGTGCAATTACACTATTTTATGAATTAAATGATATTAAAAAATATATATCAATAATTATTTATATTTGTTTTTCAATTTGTAAATCATTATGATGTTTAAATGTATATTTTTCTTATTCGAAGTTGTTTTTAAAATATAAAAAGTAGCTACGATATATTGTGAAAGATATCGGATGTGAACCTGTAATGTAATTATTTTAAAACTCTTAGTTTTGTTATGAATAATAAAGCGTATGTTTTAAATAATGTTTTTTATTTAATCCAATAATCATGACTAAAATATTAATAAGATTAAAAATAATAATTAAAAAAAAAACGGCGGGGTTCTTAGCGCCATTTTGCGTGGACATGTCAAGTGCAAGTTTTTGTTTTGTAAATTAGTTTGCCGTGGATATTATTGGTCAAAAGTGGTGTTGTTTTGTTTAATAATGTGCTACAATGTGAAAAATTATGGAAAACGATAAATTGGACTTTAAATATGGGGCACAAGTTTCAGTTTATTTTTTGCGGTTTTCCCGCGCTGTCAACTCCCATATTTTACCCGACGTGTTTGAGCTATGGTGCCGCGAGTGACTTCAAGAAAAGCATCAAATTCTGCAGCATCTGGAATTTGATTTTCATTAAGTTATAAAAAAGAAAGATGACATGGCTGTATGAGCTAGACCCTTTGCCTTCCCTATAACCTTATTCATCATCCATCGGGAGATGAGAACCAAAAAAAAAAAGTTTAACCACCCAATTAACTTAAATCTATGACATTTTTATATGCTCAGTAGCAACCGTGCCGCAGGTCGTAGCATACCATATTGTTTTGTCCGGTCGACAGCAAATACAATTTATTTTATTATTAAACAGCAGCACAAACAAATACCCACCAAAACTTCTTCTTCTTTCATATAAATCATATGTAAATCGTTCCGAATCATGCTCAGAGCGCTAATGCTAAATCCATTCCGAGACGTGCATAAACTGTTCTGTCAAAGCTTTGTGACGTCACAAATGACATCATTCCTCGCGCTCAGACTGCTCACGATATCGAGGTAGTCGCTCTGAGCGCTGTCAGTTGTTTGTCATTTTAAAGTTTAAATAATATTAGGTTTTATTTTTAATTATTTAATATTGTAATTCGTTTATACTGTTCGTATATACTTCTAAAATAAATCTATAATTAATATTTAAGTAGGAAGTAAATAAAAAAATTCTGTAACACGGCAAGTTATTTTAAAAGACCAAAATAAGTTAAAAATAGTAAACGTTACACATATAAAGATGAAAAAACCGAAAGAGGTGTATTTGTTAGTATTCATACTCCAAGATGTGGAATCCGCAATTTATCATGTATACATTGAAAAAAAAAACTATTATGTTATGAATAAAAATGTGATTTAGGCCGTTCCGAATTGGAATCACACTCTGAGCATCCAAATCGTGATATTTGATACGGAACGAGGTCAGAACTTTACGCAGTGTACACAAAAAAGAACACAGTTCAGAGTGATCTACCTCGATATCGTGAGCAGTCTGAGCACAAGGAATAATTTCATTGGTGAAGTCACAAGCTTTGGTAAAACAGTTGATGCACATCTCGATACGGCTTTAAGCGTGCTTAGGTTACTATTATCGTGTCTCGGAACTAGGGGAAGGGGATAGCCAACTTTACTATAGGCCCATCACACTATCATCTTCAGTCTTGGAAGCTCGTTCCATAATATATCAGACATACCTACAAGAAATTCTTCATAAATATATTAATGTCTAAGTATTTGTTAAATATCAGCTTAATAGACCATCAAGATCAAAATTGGCATAACAAGAGAACTCGTTGGCTAAATTATTTTTGTGGTGCGGCTGAAATTGGCACAAATCCAAGTCTAACAATTTTTCCACATGATCCTTCATTATTGCACCGGTACACACAATGATTTGACTCTTGGCTAATAATTTTATAGTTCTGGAAGTTTTTGTTAGACATTCCTGTGACAAAAATGGTGGATCTGCTATTACTAGATTGTATGTTTCGGTTAGGTTTGGTGGTAATTTCTCCGGTTCATTGTAATCGTAGAAGATAAAGTCTAGGCCGTGGATCTCAAATCTTCTATCATATTCTAGAAGAGACACTGAAATTAAAACAATTTGGATTATATAACAACTTTAGTTTTAAAAAAAAGATGATGGCCCTGTTGTAAGAATGCTTTCCTTAACATCTTAAGAGGTGGGTTCAAACCCCGGCATGTATCAATAAGAAATACTTTTCGAACGTACATTTGTCATAGATTTACCACACCAATATTTCTGTTAGGACAACATGTTAAGCCATCGGTCCCGGTTCCGCTAATACCAACTTGTGAAATCTAATAAGCCTGTCTGGCCAGCGCTGCAGCGTGGCGAGTGTAGGCCAAATTATCCAGATTATACACTGTGGAAAGCCCATTTCCAGGAGTGGAGGTGATGATAAAGTTTTTATAATTGTTTATTCGATATATGTGTAAATACCTTTCTGTAATCTTTGTGTTTGACTTGACGCTTTAGGCGCTTTTTTTCACTTTGTAAATCGTTCGACTTGCGAGTTGCTTTATGGTTTTCATACATTTTAAGCAAAATCATATATAGCAAATGTGTGGCAATCACAGACTATTGTGGCAATTTTAAATATTTATTTGTTGACAACTTAAGTCAGCGATTATTGCTATGCTCGACTTGAAAGCAAAGCAAAGCGGAGTCTTTCGCGCCATTTTGCGCGGACATGTCAAGTGCAAGTTTTTGTTTTGTAAATTAATTTACCGTGGCTATTATTGATCAAAAGTGGTGTTGTTTTGTTGAATAATGTGCAACAATGTGGATAATTATGGAAAACGATAAATTCGACTTTAAATATGGGGCACAAGTTGCAGTTTAATTTTTGCGGTTTCCCCGCGCTGTCAACTCCCATAATTTACCCGACGTGTTTGAGCTATAATTCCGCGAGTGACTCCAATAAAAGCTTCAAATTCATAAAAAAGAAAGATATATTACGTCAGACTTGGCTATATGGGCTAGACCCTTTGCCTTCCCTATCATCTCATTCATGATCCATCGGGAAAAGAGAACCAAAAAAAAGAGCAAAGCGTTCGACCCTTTTTTTTTTACCGAATTTTAAAAACCATAGAGCAACGCAAGTCGAACGACTTTTAATGCGAAATAAAGTGAAAAAAAGCGCTTAAAGCGACAAGTCGAACATAGAGTAGGTGTGACTCAAAGTACACAAATGCATTAATTTTCAGAAAAAAAAACTAATGTACTTTTTTTTAGAAAGTATATTTTTAACTAATATTTCATTTACCTGAAGCCCGGCTTCCAAGCTGTCTCTTGACCGGCACAAACAAAGTAGGACAAGATATAAGAGCCACTTTTCCTCCATCTGGTGTCACACTATCTACAACCTTCACCAGTGACTGCACTGTCGCTTCGTCATACCAAAACTGGCTTAGTTGCTGTAGAAGAAAACTATTATTACTAAGTGATAGTAGCGGTGCGGTGTTGGTTTGGTTACCAAGTACATAAGACATATAACACATACACAAAGGACACTGTTAAAACCCCATTATGTACAAATGAAAAATACCCTTTTGTATGTACATTTGTCATGGATATACTCGTACATAGAAATCCTTCTTAAGGCAAAATGAAGATCATGACTACAGAGCATGCAACGACTCTAGAAGTTTGGGCAATTTCTGCATCCATTCAGCCCTGAAGCGCACTAATGTACTTTGCGTTGAATGACTTTCAAATGTCCCTGCCGAGCCAGAGTATCAGGTAAGGTGGGGAAAATCTACAGAAAAGAACTGTACATTATGTGGTGCTGCTATAGAAACTGCTAGACACATACTCATAACTTGTCTAGAAATGGAAAAAAAAATCGACCACATTCAATTCAAGTGCACCTAGATCTTTGGCGCCATCTCTGTAAGGAAAAATCTCATGGATACTGTGACGGACACCTCTTTTTATAATTAAATAATAATGTCACTTTTTGATAGATAGTCTTTTATATAACAAGCTTGTTTGGTGAATTAAATTGAGTGAAGAACATGGTATTTGGTTAGACTTTAAATATTTATCCATTTACAGTCCATTATCGCCCACAGATACATTTGAACATTATATGATCCCAGATGAACTAACTGGAACAACATATAGGCCAGACATTCTAAGTGTTTCCTAGGAACTTGTAAAAGTTATTCTTATTGAAGTTATTGTTTCATGGGACTCAAATATTTCAAAAGAGCACAACATCAAGTCAAACCACTCTTGGCATTCAACACAGCAGTTAATGTAAAGACTCAGCTTTAGGCAGTAAGTTGGTGCTAGAAGAATTTGAGCAAAATCTTTGCACTACTTGTAGCGCAAACAAAACACTTTGTGGAAATGTCATTTATAAAATTGCGTGATATGCATTTATTGGAAAGACAGCATTAGTGCAATCATACAGTATTTGGTTGGGTAAGAAGAGGAGCACTGGTGGATGGTGAGCATCTTGTTGCAATAAAAAAAATGGAGGCCTCTTTTTTAAACCAGCCCGCGACACCATTCTTCACCTCTCTTTTCCACACACAACCATGAATCCATGAAAAGCTAAGAAATTAGTCTTTACCACCGTTCCCGTGAGAAGAGCCTGTTAAGCCACTTTTACTTATTGGTTTCACTAAAACCAACAAATTTAGTTCTTGAAGGCCTATCTCGAGCAATGGAGTTTAAGGACTCTGTGTTTTTAGGGACTGTAATGACGAAGATTTATTAAAAATCTATTTCCTTATCAAGCGTTATTACCCAATTTTCATCAAATAAAATATTCTCCGTTAGTTTATTTTCAGAGTCAAGTTTTGAGAGTATTTGTTCTCTTTTCTGCTGTTCTGTGTAGAACTCCTGGAGGGCAGCAAATGTCTCTGCAGACAGCTGGGGCACATCATCCTCATCCTCCACCATGGTTAAAGCTAAAATTATATATTTATTTTTAATATGCCTTTAATTTATTTTATTTTTTCACTTATGATTAGGTATTGCATTACTGGCAATCAGTACAGATACAATAGGTCACCCTTTTGTTAGATTTTACCATCTGTATTGATTTTAGTATTGGAAAGGAAACCAATAGTTTCTTCCTGTCTCTGCTGAACCTGTCCCTAGGCCAGGGACACTTTCATATCAGCCAGCGGTGTTTGATACTGCCCATGTTTAACACGGCTATAATTAACTTAATGTTGTTGGAGGTGCATTTCAAGGTGTCTTGATATTTAATTTAAAACTCAAACAAAAAAATATATTTAATTTCTACTAATTACTGAGTTTAATAATAGTTAATCAACACTAATACTGTAGAAATTGTGATGATAAGAGAATATAGAAAAACAATTACTTCTTGCGTATTTTGTTGTACAAATAATAGTGATAATATTTTTATTATAATTAATTCAGTACAATAAGCTGCGATTATAAAATATGTTCAAGAAAAGTCGGTGTTTACATGGTAAAGGTCATGACATCAAAAATAACCTCACAAAATTAGAATGTGTGTTTTCTGTTGGAATTTATCTCTGGCCGCTGTAGCTATCTGGCTTTGATCAAGAAACTCACTGACATGGTTATTTTAGGCAACAAAGGATTACAAAACTCGCAAAATGACGTCCACACAACTAGAAAATTTATTTTGACAGCTTATAAATAGGTTAGTTTAGCAGAGCGCTCGCAGACGCCGCGCGCTGTTTTGTACAAAATAAAATGTTCAGAGGTGAAATTACGTACCTAAAATGTGAAAAGTGGAAACAGAAAACAAACACAACTATTTGTTTAAATTAGTAAGTCGCATTTTGCATTTGTTTATTCATAAAATCGTTACAAAAAACAACAATCGACCAACTTTTGATAACTTTTTTATTTTTAAATATCAAATTGGCCTTGACTTCTTAAACTGTGTTCATAATTAACATAAGGCTATTTTGTTCCATATACATTGCGTGTATCTTTAAACTACGCACAAGTTTGGTACAAAATAACACGCATTGTATTGTAGAGAAACAACATATGCAATGTTTTCTAAGAGCGAAACGAACAAAGGTCAAACATGTCACTTTGACAGATAAATGTTGCCAAGTTTTATTTTATACAATATAAAAAATACACTGCATTTATTTTTTGTTTTAGGATTAGCTCTAGCAAAGATAATATGGATTTAGCAAGTTTAGAAGTGTTGCCAATTCATAAGCACTCGGAGTACATGACGCAATGTTGCCAGCTCATAAACGACGAATGGCCGCGTAGTGAGACTGCACGGATGACGTCACTGAAATCTTCGTGCGATAAGTTACCAACTAGCCTGATTCTACTTACACCAGCTAAAATAGTTATCGGCCATTGCAAGTTAACTGCCATACCGAGTCTGCCAGAGAGTTGTTTTATAGAATCAGTAGTTATAAATAAAGCATTAAGAGGAAAGAAACTGGGGACATACTTGATGACCAAAGCCGAAGAGTATTGCAAATATATTTTGCTTTTAAAAACTGTTCATCTGTCTACAAAAGGCCAAGATGAGTTTTATGCAAAATTGGGCTATGAACCTTGTGCCCCCGTTTCTATATATGGAAGTTTTTTTCCGTTAAACAATAAGTGTAATTCCATTAGCCATAAGGATGATCCAACAAAGATCCTGAACAACTGTTACGACTCGGCCACAAAACCGAACCAGCCCCCACCGCCTCCACCGATGCCGAAATTAGATATACAAATTATCAATAATGTTCAAATAAATAAGACTTTCATGTTCAAATATTTATGAGATTATATATTTTACTACAGATACGTTATTTTACTTGGTCTTATTAGAATAGGGTGTGTCAGGCAAAGCTTTTTGTAGATGTCGCTAGCGGCAATGGTACCTTATTTTACGCCTATATCGCATCATTTTTAAAAAGTTTTTGTAGTTTTATATTTTTATAATAAAATAATGTATTTTAAATAAACGTTACCTACCTTAAAAGACGAATTAAGAAAGCGCAAACCGTCTTTAAAAATAAAAAAGGTTTTATTAATGGAATGGAGATTTTGAGATCACCATATCTTTGATTTCACGTAGAAATCTTGATTTGTACACTTCAAAGCTGCTCACTTCGGCATAATATCCAGAAAATAATAATTTTCGTAATAAAAATACAAGTTTTCTATGCAACTGACTGTTATGTTAGGTACCATCTATCATGCGCCATCTATCGCGATAAAAAGTTAGTGATACATCCCATTCTGTTAGAACTTAGAACCTATTGTTTTTGTCATTGGCAACACGAAATTAAAGTTCACAAACATTTTCACTAAATTTTGTTTGGGAAAGTCGGGCAAATAAACGAGAAATAAAGCTTAAATGATAACCGATCATTATTACTTATTGTAAATTTCCATGTACTTTGTCGTAATTATATGCATATTACGAATTCTATAATAATAATATTTTAAATTCTAGGTGATGCTTACAAATATTGATAAATACCACATATAGTACGTTATAACTCGGCTAGTTTCCCCCTTGGCTGGGAAAACAATAGAAAAACAAATATTTTAAATATTTAACAGAGCAGACAAGTGTCTTGTCTTTAGTATCTAAAAAGTGTTGCCATTTTTTAAAATCACTGCTGTTTTGGGAGTTATAAGCAGTGATTACCCCATATCTACATTTGCCCCAACCCACTTTACAGGATTTACCAGCGGTGCTAGCATTAAATGTTCATTATATAGTCGCTCCATTACCAAATATATAAATCTGTTTATATAGTTTATGCTAAAAATGCTAGCATGTGATGTGTAGCGACGTAGTAGTTACTTTATAATCTGTGGTGTAGCGCGGCTTATATACACGGGGATCACAGATTATATAATATAATAATATGTTCACTACGATTAGCTATATGGTCTGTGTCACTACGTAACGGGGATGCATCTCAATAAATTTGTGCAACCGCCCCTGTGTTCGACTTGAAGATCTAAGCGCTTTATTTTACTGAATTTTGCTTTAAATCGAATGAAAATGCTACTCGAACGCACTTCAAAGCGAAATAAAGTAAAAAAGCGGTCAGAGTCAAGAACCACGTTCCTTATTATAGCTGGGTGATGAATTATCGCATATAACTAAATACAACATTGGTAAAAAATATCACTTGAAGAAATATGCCAAGTAAAAGAAAAGCTATCAATGGTTCTTTTTTTTACCGACAAGGGTTCGATTACTTTCAGCGCAAACGTTTAGTGGCTATTTAAATTAATTCCGTTATTTACGTCATAGCTTGCGTCAACAATTCAAATATTATACAATTGTCAACTTGAATAACGTTTCCTTTAGTGCCCGTGCGTTATTTATATATAGCTAACGGGTTCCATTATACATTTGCGCTTAAGTAATGATATACGGCGGCATTACCTGTTAAAGCCAGTTCTGTGACCCATCGGAGGGTACCAGTCGCACCTCAGCCTCGGTCGGCGGCAGACGTCTTCAATATTCTGTTTTGGTGACGTCACACCGCATGTGCTTATTTTTCGGTGCTGGAGCAATGTCTGGTGCGTAGCCACGCGCGTGTATATATCGGTTACTTGGATTATTAGTTGTGTGTGAAAAGAGTTGTAGCACCAGAAAAGCTGGTCTTCTTCTGGAACCCTGGGGTCGACTCCGGTGGGACGTGGTCAGCTGCTGCTGTAAGTGCTTCTGCCTCTTTCTTTGGACTTCACAGAGCTGGCTCGTAATTAAACCCAGGGGGGGTTCCCCTCACAACCATACACAGTCCACTCATCTACCACCCATGAGGGAGTTGGAAATCTCTACAAGTCATTTTTAGCAGGTAAAGATCTTATCGAAATAAAACACAATAATATTAAATATTGATTGTATTTGTATTTTAATTTTATAATCACATGACTTAGCCGCGTTAATTTTTGTAACCCCGCGTGGGGTTCTGAAGTGATCAGACCCGACATTCTTCTTCTTCTTTTTTTTTTATTCATTTTGGAAAACCAACCGTTGAGAATATTATAATAAATATTATACAGTAAATTCACTAAGAAGTTTTAAAGGTTTTCACATATAAATTTAAAGTTAAAGAACTTAAAAAAAAACTAGTAAACTAGTAATGGCAATCGCCACTAAGGCCTTTGTGCCAACATTTATTTCGATTTACGAGCAAAATGTCATTGTCAGAATAGTCTCTTGAAAATTATCTTCACTTAAGACATATTTCGCATATTATTAGTATCTCAGAAGAATGACAATATTAGTATAGTAAAAAATAAATTTTGAGTTCAGTTGCGTATTTCACAGATTATTTGCTACCTATGTTTTTAACTATGTTACCTGTCACTTTGACATTGACAGGAACGCTCAGTTAACACCAGTGTTGGGACCCGAAACATTTTCGAACGGCCAGTGTCACTCATCGGTGTTAAGAACCTTACACGGGGTTAGTTTACGAACGCAGATCTAAAAAGTATTAACTAAGACAAAAACAAACAAATTAACATCAATTTCAAGTACAAAAACGATATATATATATAAAAAATTTCTTAAATCTAAAACTGTGCTTTTTCTATAAAGTCCTTAGCTTTTTGCCGAATCATGTCGATTTGTTCATAATCGCCGATTTTCTCTTCGACTTCTATCCATTTCTTAAAAAGAACTTTCATTTTTCGAGCTGGCAACTTCAGTGAGGTCATACGTTCCATTACTTGTCTAAAACAATATTTAACAAATTAGATAATAATATAATAACAAAAAAAGTTTCCAGGTAATAATAAACTGTTCTATTTTTTTCTGGTAACTTTTTTTTTGATATTATATTATAATAAAAGTTTAAATATAAATTAAAAGGTAACTAAATAATAAAATAAAATAAACTATAAATAAAAAATGTCCTCTAGAGACGTCCCATCCGAGTTAGTCCCAAGGAGACTGGCAACATTTCCCCTCTGTATAGCGAGGCTAAAATAATAATACGTTGGTAAAAATTATTGCCAGCCTTCCTTTTGATTTTGCATTTAATAAAGTCATTAACTTCCCTTGCGGAGTAGGCAGAGACAATTGAGCGCCAGTTGTCACGACCATAACATACCTCTTTCACTTCTTCGACATTCATCAACCTCTTCATACATGCCCTTTTGTTTCGATAGCTTTTTAATGCACCTTCAGCTATTGCTTTATTTATTTGATCGTTAAAGGTCATGGACTGCCAGGGTCTCTTTTACCTACAACATACCGTTTCAAGCCGGCATAGTGTTAGGGACTGATGGCAGTTACGAGTATCTGACTTCAGTTGCTAACATTCATGGACCTTGCGCGCCATTTACCATCAGGTGGGCCCAAGGTCACATGTCGTGCTAGTATAAAAAAAAAAAAACAACTTTTCCATTATATATCTGGTTCGTCAGTCTTTCTTAACTCATCCTTTTAACATCCCTGAACTATCGTAGCATGCCTTTCCTTATTTTTGTCCCTATGCTTTATTTTATACCTACTCTTTTACGTTTTCCGTATATCCGACGCAACGACCTCATTTCTACTGCATTAACTCTACTCTCATGCGTATTAATAATAATAATAATAATAAAAATCTTTATTGACACATTTTTTTTCTTCTACCTAATATATAAATGTGCTCTGTCTCCTGGACTAGTCTGATGAAACAGACTGTGTTCCAGAAGACAAGTGCTCTTCGTTAAAGTTACATAATATATGACAATAAAAGACGAAAATAATAAAAGCAAAAAACAACACATAAGCAAAACATAAATATAAAAATAAAAAAATGAAAGGCTACAAGGGGCAGAAATAATATTTAAAAATCAAATAATAAACAAAGCTATAATATGACCAATATTTAGTTGGATATTTAGATAATATTTTATTCATTTAATTTCTTTTAGAAGACATTCGGTTTCGTCATAATTAAGAGACATAAGCCATTTGTTTAATACTTTCTTGCACAATGATTTGGTTAGTGGGTATATATTTAATTTACTATTAACTTTATTATGTATTCGAGAGCCAAAGTTATAGTAAAATCTACTTGCAAATATGGATTTGAATGGAATCACTCTGCACACTCTGTTTCGTCTGCGTGAGGAGCTATCGTAATCAGGTGTAAACTGTACCTCTGAATGTTTACGTAGAATAATCTACTGGATGAAAAGTTGTCTTACAGTCAGAACCTGGCATTCGCAAAACAAATCAACTGTGGGGTATCTAAATGGCTTTCTGGTCATGACCTTTAGTACCGCTCTCTGCGCACGTTCAAGCTGGAGAAACGCAGTTTTATGAGCTCCACCCCAGGCAGTTATCCCGTAGGACAGAATTGACTGCGCAAGTGACTGATACACCAGTTTTAATATTTTGTAATTTGCAACACAATTTGGTTTTTTGAATACAAATATTAATTTGCGCACTCGACCCTTTAAGGTGTCAATTTGTTTGTGCCAACAAAGAGTTTCATCTATATGTAACCCAAGATATTTAATAGACTTTGTGCGCCTAATTGGACTACATGAGCAATCAGCACCAAGTATATCTCGACAGGTATGAGCAACAATAGTGAAGTCGAGAGGTTGGGATTTCTGTGTCATGGCAAAAGTAAGAAAACTGGTTTTGTCAACATTTAGGGTCAAAAGATTAGTATCCAACCAATTCACGACAACACTTAGTGCATGCTCTGCATTTCGACGGGCGGCCCCCCAGCTGTCACCATGAATAATAAGAGCCGTATCATCGGCATAAGCAATAACTTTACAATGAGGCAGGGAGAGTCGACACATATCGTTGATGTATAAAAGAAAGAGCGTTGGGCCAAGGACGCTACCTTGCGGGACCCCGTGGGTTAACGTTTCCACGTCACTGATGTAGCTGTCAATTTTTACAATTTGTGTCCGATTACTGAGATAGTCTTTGAATATGTCCAGCACCATACCTCTTATACCCATACTCTCCATCCTGTCCACAAGAATGGGGATCGAAACACAGTCAAAAGCCTTCGAGAGGTCCAAAAATATTGAAAGTGATTTAAATTTATCGTCAAGACTCCGGACTATAGATTCAGTAAGTTCCACAACAGCGTCTTCGGTGGACTTGGCTTTTCTGAAGCCATATTGATTATTAGCAATTATTTTATTTTGTTCCAGAAAATTGACTAGTCTCTTGTTTAGCACCTTCTCGAAGACTTTGGACAGCGTCGAAAGTACTGAGATAGGTCTGTAGTTATTTACGATACTCCGGTCACCAGCCTTGTAGACAGGATAAACAATAGCTTTCTTGAAAACATCCGGGAAAACGCCCGACGAAAGGCACAAATTAAATAAGTGAGTAATGGGAGGAACTAAAAAGCTGCAACAGATTCTGTCATATCCACAGTCTCGCTTCCATACATAAGTGCTGGTATCAGCATGGCATTGTGTATGGCGAGTCGAGCTTTATCACTAACTGTTGCGGCCTCGCATGGTAGCAGGTTCAACTCCCAGTAAAACGCATCCAAAACGTTTGCAACTGACGTCACGAGCTACGGGCCAATGACGATCAAGTTGCCATATCAGTTGCAATTTTTCAACCGCCCGACTCATGCCTCGCTTGTGTTTTTTATGAATTTTTAATTATAATTTGGATGTTTTTGGAGAATATTAGTGATATAAACTGCATGTGCGTGTATAATAAAGCTTGTGGTGCATAGACTATAAAATTGGACAAGAAACCTAGTGTTTAATCGAGGTGGATGGCCATCCTACACGTGGATACGTGGATTGCTTTGGGGTAAGTCCTGTTTTCCATATGAGAAGGTCATTAACTCTTAAACCATCTAATTCTGTGTTCTTCATTTATGTCCTAAATTTATTTTATCATATTTTTTTTACAATTTTAGCACATTTATCGATAGTATCAGCGTAGGCCCTCGCGCAGGTCTAAACATTAAGATTTCGACTAGTGATCAGTGACCCCAGGGCACCGTTAACACTATTACCCGCGTTCACTCTTCTTTCGACATCCCTATCATACTTCCCATCCGCAGTGATAACACTGCCCAGATATATAATTTCATTTACTTGTTACAGAGTTTTATCATCAATCTTTATCGTTACGGTTGTCATCCATCTTCTTTGAAATCTTGAGTTTTCTCGCTCATTATTCTTTCATATCTGTGACTAGTGATTGCAGTTGTTGTTCTGCATAAGTTCACCACTGGATCATTCATCTTTATTCCCTAGTTTTTCTAACTTACCTAATTCTCTCCGTGTCCTTGTTTTTGTATAGCATGTCTATGTAGGTGGCGCACACGTCGACCCGTTGTGGGTAGGCGCTAAGTAATTGTTCGAAAAGCGTCTCCGCACGTTCCTGCGATCCTTTACTGCGTTCCAATAACGCAAACTGAACTATTACCGACACATCTGGAAGAAAAATTTACGATAAGAGCACAATTTTAAGTTTTTTTATATTTTTACTGTCCTATACCTAATTTAGACAGACAAAAATAATAAAAACATTAAAACCGATTTTCTACTATTTTACATGACTCGGCCACTGTACAACCACGATATTAATTTAAGTTAATTTGATTATATTGTAATTCTTTTAGATTATAAGTTGACACGGCATTTATACAGCCACAAAATTGTTATTGTATTTTTTTATATAATTTGACATAAAATTATTATTATTTAGATTATAAGTTGACACGGCCTTTATACAGCCACAAAATAGTTATTGTATTTTTTTTTTTATAATTTGACATAAAATTATTATTATTTAGATTATAAGTTGACACGGCCTTTATACAGCCACAAAATTGTTATTGTATTTTTTTTATAATTTGACATAAAATTATTATTATTATTTAGATTATAAGTTGACACGGCCTTTATACAGCCACAAAATTGTTATTGTATTTTTTTTTATAATTTGACATAAAATTATTATTATTTAGATTATAAGTTGACACGGCCTTTATACAGCCACAAAATTGTTATTGTATTTTTTTTATGATTTGACATAAAATTATTATTATTTAGATTATAAGTTGCCACGGCCTTTATACAGCCACAAAATTGTTATTGTATTTTTTTTATAATTTGACATAAAATTAATATTATTTAGATTATAAGTTGACACGGCCTTTATACAGCCACGAAATTGTTATTGTATTTTATTTTTATAATTTGACATAAAATTATCATTATTTAGATTATAAGTTGACACGGCCTTTATACAGCCACGAAATTGTTATTGTATTTTATTTTTATAATTTGACATAAAATTATCATTATTTAGATTATAAGTTGACACGGCCTTTATACAGCCACGAAATTGTTATTGTATTTTATTTTTATAATTTGACATAAAATTATCATTATTTAGATTATAAGTTGACACGGCCTTTATACAGCCACGAAATTGTTATTGTATTTTATTTTTATAATTTGACATAAAATTATCATTATTTAGATTATAAGTTGACACGGCCTTTATACAGCCACGAAATTGTTATTGTATTTTATTTTTATAATTTGACATAAAATTATCATTATTTAGATTATAAGTTGACACGGCCTTTATACAGCCACGAAATTGTTATTGTATTTTATTTTTATAATTTGACATAAAATTATCATTATTTAGATTATTAGTTGACACGGCCTTTATAAAGCCACAAATTTAGGTTAAGCTGCAGTACTTGTTTATGGCACTAATGTCACTTACTTATTTCGGTCTATCCATAATTAAATTTTAATAATATTGTATTTTATTTGTAAAAATTGACAATATCCGGGTGGGAAATAAATAATTTGAATTTGAATTCACCGTGCGGGTGCCGGGTCCAACATGTGTGGGTAAGAGATACGAAGAATGTTGTCTTAGGCTTGCAAACGACATGTATTTTATTGCGCAACAAGATACTAACCATCCACCATTCTACTTCTCTCCCTACCCAACCAAATACTGTATGATTCCGTTAATGCCGTCTTGGAAGCTCTTTCCATAAATGTATCTCCGGCAGAAGTAAGTGATGCAAAGATTTTGCTGGAATTCCTCTTGCACTAACTTCCACTGCGTAAAGCTGACTTAAGTTTATTTGACTTCATGGTGTGGTCTTTTGAAAAATATATATAATATTTCTCCAAAATGTGCGTAATTTTATAGTATAAATAAAATACAATAAATTATATCATAATACATAAATACGGTTTAATCTACTGTTAAAAGGTAAAACTCATTAAGTGACATATTGATTTTTATTTGGAGCAAATCTATGACAAGTTTAAGTTATAAGTTAGTTACAACTGCTTTGCGGAAAATCAATATATATATACCTATATATTTAATGTTTATTTTTTATATATAAAAACAATATATTGTATTATTTTTTTATTTGTCCATTTATTAGGCATGCTCTGATGCTGAAAGGATGAGCGAATAAAGATTGACGAACCAGATATATAATGCGAAAGTTGTGGATAAAAGAGGCCCTGGCAGACCGAGACTCACGATAGAATAAATAAAACAATAGCTGAAGGTGCATTAAAAAGCCATCGAAACAAAAGGGCATGTATGAAGAGGTTGATGAATGTTGAAGAAGCGAAAGAGGTTGTCGTGATCGTGACAAGTGGCGCTCAATTGTGCTCTGCCTACCCCGCAAGGTATTTGGCGTGAAGACATGTATGCATTTGCATCCTACTTAATTTTACATGTCGTGTTATTAAAACATATATATATAAAGTAAAGTATCATCACGACCATTTCCCTTGCGGGGTGGTCAGAAACCACTCTTATATATAAGCGGATTCACATTTAGCCAACTTTACTGCCGGCCAATCATGACAAGTGGCAAGCTCGTCGATGTCCCCAGCGTACCAAACTCGAGAAATATCACAAATAAATTAAATATTAATTAAATGTATTTATATACATTTATTAAAATAACAGTGGTAGCTCGGTTGTAAGAACGCGTACCTTAAATCCTACAAAGGTCGGTTTAAACCCCCCCGACATGTACCAATGAGAAATACACTTTTCTTACGTACTGCAGTCATAGATTTACAACACCACCGTTCCCGTGTGAGGAGAGCACGTTAAGCCGTCGCTCCCGGTTCCACTAATACCATCTTGTGGAATCGTTCATAAATTGTCATTCAAGATTGACATAATATCATCGCCAAGCCGTCTGGCCAGCGTGGCGAGTGTAGGCCAAATTCTCCAGATATATGTTCTGGAAGGCCCATCTCCAGCAGTGGAGGTCTAGGACGCTGTGTTCTAGGGGCTATAATGAATGAATGAATAAATATTTTTGTTTCATGACCAGGAATCGAACCCGGTACCTCCGAGTCTAAATCAATAATAGTAATGTGTATGGGTGTATTAGGTAATATACTTACGTTCTTTCTTATCCAGTAGAGACACGGCTTTTTGCATCACATGTCTGGCTTTATCCAACATCTGTACATTATAGCACGCGTTTCCAATCAGGATGTAACTTTGGGGATTTCTCTTGTATTTCCTCATCATCAGCTCCACAAGAGAACTTAGATCCTCAGTGTTGCCAGTCTCAGCCAGAATATCTAGCAGCTTCGAATGTACTTTGAATGTGTCGTTCATCTGTAATGCTTCTTCTAGCGTCTTTTGTTGGGATTCCTAAATATTTTTTAAATTATGTTAGGAAATTTAAACTTTGTTTAAAGTGGTAGTGGCTTGATTGTGAGAAATAGAAAAAGTAAATAAATAAAAAGATTCGCTGTTTGAATCCCGGTATTGAAAAAGCTATTTGAAAAGTCGAGAGAGATGAGCTTGTCAGTATTTGTACTCAAAAAGTGGTCTCCGCAATTTAACTTCTTAAGATTAAAAAAAAAAAACACAAATAAATTTATCATTATAATTTTGTCCCGACCAGGTCTAAATCTACGGACTAAACCATGGAAGCAGTTAAAGTATAAAAATGAATTTTAGTCTGTTCCGAAATTATATCACGCTCTGAGCATCCAAGTAGATATCCAACTGATATTTAATTCGGAACGATTGTTAGTATCAAATTCATTCTAAGCATGGTTCGGCTCGAGTTCTTCGCGCCATTTTCCGTGAACATGTCAAGTGCAAGTTTTTGTTTTGTAAATTATTTTACTGTGGATATTATTGGTCAAAAGTGGTGTTGTTTTGTTTAATAATGTGCTACAATGTGAAAAATTATGAAAAACGAAAAATTGTTTTTAAATATGGGGCATAAGTTGCAGTACATTTTTTGCGGTTTTTCCGCGCTGTGGGCTCCCATATTTTACCCGACGTGTTTGGGCTATAATGCCGCGAGTGACTCCAAGAAAAGCATAAAATTCTGCAGCATCTGGAATTTGATGATGACCTCATTAACTCATAGAAAAAAAGATATAATACGTCAGACTTGGCTGTATGGGCTCTACCCTTTGCCTTCCCTATCACCTTATTCATCATTCGGCTCGTTCCGAACCATGCGAAATATAGAACTATAAAATTTTTTACGTTTCAGAACGACGAAAAAAATCGAACTATTATATAAACATATTTCTCGGCTTTCTAATAAATTAATTTGACAAACATGTTCCTGGGCCTTTTATATATTTTTTGATGTAAAGACGTTTAAAATTAGTTCAGTATGCCTAGTGTGACAGTGAATTTTCGTAAACGCAACTATAGTAGTAGAGTTTTTTTACTGAATTTTCGATGTTCATTGCCTGTTATTATAGCCAAACTTGCAATAACACGCAATGTAAAACAAAAAAACGTAACTACAGCAGTTACGTTTTCCGAAACTTGCATTTTACACTAAGCACACTGGTAAATTCATGGATGAACAAAGGCGTGGAAGGAAGGAGTACTTGAGACACATCATGCGCCATAAAACGTATGGCTTGCTTGTCATGCAAGGCAAGATACAAGGCTTCAAAAACAACCTCAGGAAGTGGTTCGGGATGGCAACCCAATCCTTGTTCCGGACAGTGGACAATAAAATTATAATTGCCTTTATGATGGGACAAAAATAAGGAAAGGCATGCTCCGATGGTTCGGGCATGTTGAAAGGATGAGCGAAGAGAGATTGACGAACCAGATATATAATGCGAAAGTTGTGGGTAAAAGAGGCCCTGGCAGACCAAGACTTGCCTATCACGATCAGATAAATAAAACAATAGCTGAAGGTGCATTAAAAAGTCATCGGAACAAAAGGGCATGTATAAAGAAGTTGATGAATGTTGAATAAGCGAAAAAGGTATGTCGTGAGCGTGACAAGTGGCGCTCAATTGTCTCTGCCTACCCCGCAAGGGATTTGGCGTGAATATGTATGTATTAATGATAGCTGACCTCCGATACTCCTATTCGGCACCATTGTTCTTTCAGTAAGGTGATAATCAGACGCCATATTTGACCGCCTCCGTGGTCTAGTGGTAACAATCGTTGCCATGAACTCGGAAGGTCGTGGGTTCGATTCCCACCGGGGGCAAGTTGTACATTGTATAATTTGTCTCGGTCTTGGTGTTTATATGTATATATTTGTAACGCCTCAAAAACTGTGGCGCTACTTAGGACTTAGGGACGTCATCGCCAACGTCTCAGCTTCTAATTAAATACAAAACGTCAGTCTGACATTTGACGATATTAGACAAGATTTTGCATCGGGAAGGAAGTAGTGATTTTTTCTTGAATTCTTTCAATTTTTAACTCGGGGGTAGGGACATAGAAAGTTGCCTATAAAAGGTGACACGCGAATTTTAAAGTCCTTTCCGAAAACTTCATCTGAAGAACTGACACGCGGATGCGCTGCTCGGCGACTGAACCATCCACACCTCGTGTTGCGCGTGACCTTCCACAAAGCTACTAATTTCTAAAAGTACTCCGCGAACTTCTACTAGACCTCATCGGTGAGTTTTTTTATCAGATCACAATTAGTGCAACCCTTTTGTGTGCTTTCGGACAAAATCCTAATGTGCAATTCTTTTGCACAGACTGCTCCGTTAGAGGTACGACACATGTCACACATCCTGAGCCAGGGAAGCGTCAGGAGCCCTGCCGAGGGTCTGCTGCCCTCACGGTTCCGCCGCGTTCAACACAGCCGCTACATCCCAGGTGTATCCTATTTTATACCTAAAACACAACTACTAGTTTTCTTTAAAGGCCAGATCGCGTTTTGCATTTTAACGATCTGCGCTACTAAATCTTAACCACAAAGTGCATGGCGCCCACCTATCTAACCTGTGTGATAGTTCTCGGAACTATGCTGTGAGAGACTGTTGTGTGGAGGATTAGAAGCACCAATCCACGACCGAACCCTCTCTGCTTGTGCTCACACGACTGTAAAAATTTAAGAAAACCTATAATCGGAAAGACTGATTTCCAAAACTACCTACCCACTTACTTAACTAATCTCTCTTAAATATATATTGTATAGCTTAATTTAACTTGTTTAAACTACTGGTTGGGTAACGGTACTCTCTGCCCTCTGCAGATTACCTACTCACAGCAGTAGCCTGCTGTCTGGTTTGTGCTTCTCGCCGTGTGGTGACGGCTTTAGAATACACTTGTCACCACTCCCGTGTACTTGATCCAGGGATTCTGTAAGAGCCAGAAAGAGGATCCTGCCAACGTGAAAGGGACCTTCAATGGTTAAACCTGAAGCGCTGGCAGTGTAACTCACACACACATACACACATACACACCTCATTCTCACACCACACCTTCTCACCTACTCTCTGGAAGCACACTCCTCTCCTAAGCTGTTGAAAGCTGCACTCCTTAAGAGTGCAGAACAAATTAATAACTGTTGTTTTTTTTTTTTATAACTAATTGTAATTCTGCTTGATCTAGTTTTTTTTAATTCATTAATATTCAACTACAAAAAAAAAAGTATAATATGTAGTTTATCAACCATCTAGTTTCCGTAACACAAGCCTCGTAGCTTACCACGGAAACTAGATGGTGCTGTGTGACCTGTCTGGAAATATTTATTTATATTGTAGAAAAAAAAACGAAAGTCGACGAACTATGTTCTGTGGGGTATCATAATAATAATAATAATAAAATTCTTTATTGCACACAAAATATACAATATAAAGTGTTGTACATAGGCGAGAATAATACCATGAAGGTATTCTCTACCAGCTAACCTTTGGGAGAGTGAGAGATTAATATTATGGGTGCAGAGTGTGAAAATGGAAATAATATAGTAAAAACCAGAATTAAAATATGTAAATAAATACAATATATACATTTATAATACTATAATACCTAACAGAAAAATAATAATACATAATTAAGATAAATACATAAATAATTATATATACATATATAGGTACTAATAATATGTCAGGTGATTAGGATTCGTTTTGCTTTTTAAGAAAATAAGAGAGAAGAAGTTTTTTGAATATATTTAAAGACTGTGCCTGTCTGATAAACAATGGTAGCCTGTTCCATTCTATATATCATCCATCATCTAATAGGTATTTAAATTTGTGTCAAAACTTACCTTATTACCAAACCTGTACTCAAAGTTGAGCATGGCGAGCCACACATTGAGTTTCTCATGTTCCTCCCTGAAGGAAATGGTGGATAGTGCCTTCCTCCCTACTGCACGAGCCTTGTCTATTTCAGTACTCTGGAGAAACACAAAATAAATACATATCCGGACCAGTAGCCCTATTCTGTTACTTAAGCGCAAACGTTATATAGTGGAATCCGTTACCTATGTATATATATATATCACATTAAAGTTGATATTTGCACGGACACTGTCAAGGTTGAGCGCTTATAGAGTTGAGAATTGAATAATATTTTATATTATAATATATATTTTATATATATATAATATATATATTATAATAGGTTACAATTTCGCGTATCGGAACACCTTTAAGCGTGCTTAGGTTACTATTATCGCGTATCGAAACACATTTAAGCGTGCTTAGGTTACTATTATCGCGTATCGAAACACCTTTAAGCGTGCTTAGGTTACAATTTCGCGTATCGAAACACCTTTAAGCGTGCTTAGGTTACTATTATCGCATATCGGAACGAAGGGTGTGACGCAAGCTCTGACATAAATAACGAAATCTACTAATAACGTTTGCGACTAAGTAACAGAATTATAATTATAAGAAAATAATAATAAAAGGCGCGGTGGTGGCTCGGTTGTAAGAACGCGTTTCTTAAATCCTACAAAGGTCGGTTCTAACCCCCCCGGCATGTACCAATGAGAAATACACTTTTCTTACGTACTGCAGTCATACATTTACAACACCACCGTTCCTGTGAGGAGGAGAGCACGTTAAGCCGTCGGTCCCGGTTCTACTAATACCAACTTAAAATTAAAAATTGAGATCATATCCTCGCCAAGCCGTCTGGCCAGCGTGGCGAGTATAGGTCAAATTCTCCAGATATATATTCTGGAAGGCCCATCTCCAGCAGTGGAGGTCTAGGACGCTGTGTTCTAGGGGCTGTAATAAAAAAAAAAAAAAAACATTATTTTATTTATTTATTTATTTAACACTTTAATGTACAAAGACAAAGGCGGGCTTTAATGCCGCGAGACATTCTATCATAGCCAACCATCGGGACAACTTTAAACACTTAAATGAAAAATAGGTGTACACATATTAAAATAGAAATTATGAATTATATTTTATAACTACATATAAATTTATACATAAACAATAATACTTAAATAATAATTATATATACATAGATAATATACTAATAATATACTTACAACCGTTGAGATAAGAAATAAGAATAAACCATTCTCTTGAATGCAAATCTAGTAGATGCTTGTCTTATATTTTGTGGTAGATTATTCCACAGATTTGTGGCAACAACTACGAATGAATTTGAAACAAAACTAGAATTATGGGAAGGGACGGCAAGAAGAGAGTTGTGGGAGGAACGAAGAGATTTGTCGTGAAAAGATGAGAGAAAGGCAAACTTGTCCTTGAGGTATTCCGGTGTCGCAGGCTCGTTTAAAACTGAATAAAGAAGACAAAGGACCCTAAGTTTCCTGCGACAACGAATTGGCAGCCACTTTAACTTAGTGCGATACTCAGAGATGTGATCATATGTGCGTAAACAATATATGAACCGGATACAAGCATTAAGTAACCGGTCCATCTTGTTGAGCAACACCTCTGAGAGATCGACACTACATACGTCACCATAGTCAAGGATAGGAAGAAGGAGGCTTTGGACTAGGGTAATTTTAGCTTTCAATGGCAGAAAATTCTTAAGTTTATTGAGAGAGTGCAGTGAAAAGAAAATTTTACGGCTAATATTGTTAACCTGTGCTACCCAGCTTAGGTTAGAATCCAGTTGAATGCCTGGGTTTTTTACTTCGCTACTGTACGCAATAGGGACGCTGTCAAATCTGACCGAGTCAATATTATTTAAGTTAACTTTGCCAAGTAGCCGGGAACTTCCCAGTAGAATTGCCTGGCACTTGCTCGGATTAACAACGACCCCAAAGCGATCCGACCAAGAGCGTATATTATTAAGATCAGAGTTAAGCCAAGCTATTGCACTATTGAGTGTACTTATATCCGTCTGCAAATAGAGCTGCAAGTCATCTGCATACAGGTGGTAGTGAGAATGAAGGAGAGAGGTGATAGAATTAATAAATATCGAGAATAATAGAGGCGAGAGTATGCCTCCTTGTGGCACACCCGTGTCGGTGTCGCACCAATCCGATGACTCCTGATCAACTCGAACCTGTTGCTGGCGACCATGTAGTTATTGTGAAAACCATGACAGAGCATCCGAAGAGATCCCAAGACGAGACAACATAGCGATTAGCAAATCGGGATCTACTGTGTTAAAGGCATTTGTGAAATCTATTAGTACAAGAACCGTGATTTTAGTTTCATCCATGCCTCTTCTGATGTCTTCAGTTACTTTAAGTAAAGCTGAAGTTGTACTATGACCACGTCGGAATCCAGACTGGTAGGGATTTAAAAGATTATTTTCAGTAAGGTATAAGGATAATTGTTTATGGACAATAGACTCAAGGACTTTGGATAAGAAAGGTAGTATTGAAATAGGGCGAAAGTGAGTAGGAAGTGTTGGTGAAGAGATTTTAGGAAGAGGGATGATAAAGGCCTTGCGCCATTGGCTAGGGAATTGACAAGATGAGAGGGAAAAATTTATGATATGGGATACTATCGGTAGGAGAAGGTCAATAATTGTAATGATCATAGTACGACTGATAGAATCACATCCCATTGCTTTAGAAGTAATTGAATTAATCGTCTTAAAAACCAAATCATTAGAAACCTGCCAGGTAAAAATGTTCTAAATTCTCAGGTACTAACAGTTCAGCTATCTCAGCTAGAGTACGAGTTTTTACTTCACTGTTCAGCACTGTAGACGCGGAAAATTGAGTGTTGAGTTGATCAGGAGTCACAGATCCGAGGATGACTGGACTACGATTACGACCCAAACCCAAAGAATTAAAAAACTGCCAATTTTTTGTAGATGTATTGTTGATAATCATATCAGAGAAGTGATGTCGTTTGGCAATTCTACACACCTGATTGCAGCGGTTTCTCGCAATCCTATACGCAGACAGATTGTCGACACAACGGTTACGCCGATACTTTCGGTACGCACGATCTCGTCTTCTCATAGCAATTCGTACATCGTCGGTGATCCAGGGCGCTGGTGCCCGCTTTAATTTTGTGGATTTAAGAGGAGCATGTGCGTCATAAAGCGTAAGCAGCTCGTGATTAAAATTGTTGACCATATCGTCAATATTGTTGCCAGTTAGTAAGTTATTCCAATCAATTCGAGCTGCATCATCGCGCAATTTGTTTATGTCGATTCGAGAGAAATGACGCATCATTACTATCGGCGGACGGTACCTTGGCGGTCTCACTCTGTACGAGGCGAAAACGAGGTCGTGGTGGGAAAAGGGAGAAAGGAGCTGACCGTGGCTGGCAACAACATCAGGGCGTGAAGTAAATATTAGGTCCAAAAGGGTATCAGATGTAGCAGTATGATGAGTAGGCCCAGACGGCAATGAAAACAAATTAACTGAAGAAGTGATACTAAGCAGTTTGGACGCCCTTGATTTGCCAGCCTGGCGACTGTCCAGGAGACATGTGTTAAAATCGCCCATGATGACGTGATGAGTATAAAGCGGTACTACCTCCTCAAGAACGCCTTCAAAGTCAGAGAAATAGTTAATAGAGGGAGGGCAGTACACTACACCAACCAGCATTGGACAACCTAAGAATCGTACTTCGATGAATAAATATTCTGCAGACACTGAGTACTGGTTAGGTGAAGAGCAGATTAATTTATAAGGCAGATCAGCTCGCAGATATATAGCTACGCCACCTCCGGCTGCACCAATGCGATCATTCCGAATCAGAATATAGCCTTGAAGAGAATAGGAAGTGGAAGGTAAAGATGGTTTAAGCCACGATTCGGAAATGAGTATAGCGTCAACTGTCTCAGGGGAAGAGAAAGTAGAAAAAAGGTCCGTGTAGTGTGCCGGTACACTTTGGCAATTAATGTGACATATATTAAAGTATTTTTTTAATTGGGAAAACTCACTGTTTAATAAATCCACTAAACTGATAGCATCATGAAATGAATCAGTAGAATCACTGTTTATTAACGAATGAAATGAATCATCTTCGCTGGAAGAATACATGTTAAAGATTGTAAGTATTATTGTAATATATATAAATAAATTAAATATATAATAATAAACTAAAACTAAACTTAATTAACTATATAATAATAAAAAATAATAAAAAACAATAATTACATTGCAAGTCCTGCCGGCTGTATTTACTAATTTATAACTGAAATCTATAAAGTACCTAACAATGATAAATCATGACATTTGGATAAAATAATACAAAAGAAAAGAAAAATAAACAAAATAATGAATTATGATTGAAATCCTATGCCACGAAAAATATAAACAAAATATACGTTCCAGTAAGAACATTATTAGTATAGAGTTTTAATATATATATTCAAAACTTATGCGACATATGCTCCCTGTATCTGAATCGCAACTTCAAGCGCCAAGTCGAACCACCTTCAAACCAAAATAAATTGAAACCAAAAAAAATAAATAAATAAAAATAAAGCGCTTAAACGTTACAAGTCAAACACAGGGATAAGCAAAAAGTAAACAATGTCAATTTATTATGCCGTTACTGGAACGTCACTTCACGCGTTCAGTTTAAACCTTTGTGGTTTTAACAAAGAACAGTCACACTTCCTCGTACAATGCGTGTTGTAAGAAGACAAATATGATTGATTAAAACTGACACATCAATGTACAATGACCTATGGTACTATCACAAACAAACCGACTGAACGTGAACACATCTGCGCACTATTCCTGTGTTTGTTCGCCTCGTTTTACCTTCACTAGTTTTTATGAATTTTTAAAACCCCTGCTGTGATAAATATTAAATGCAATTAACACAATTATACTCGTTTAATAGTGGTTAATCGTTCCAATAATTATACTTTGATACGGGTTGCACGGGTTAATAATTAGGATTTGTTAAAGTTTAGTCGAGTGTATCGAACAACAATCTGTGCGTATCAGCCAGCCACACCTCTTGACAGTATGATTGCATGCATTAATTTGAAATTATGTAAGCGTCCATAAAGAAAAGATCAAAGAAATAAATGAAAAATATACCTAAATATAAAAAAAAAAAAAAAATGTGTGGCTGTCACAGCACCAGATAAACAAAACGAAACTACAAGCATCTACTTATATACCCCATTAGTGGCATTACAAACACAAGAACAATACACAAATGACTATTAAATACTGAATTTGACACAACACTATCTCCTGGCTACCGCTCTCCTAATCCGTTCCTTAGGTGCCCGCTGTGATGCTGCCTGCTGTGATGCTCCCGGCTGAGATGAAGAAGGTCCTGGATCATTCTGGTTATGGGAAGATATTAACGCGCTGAGTTCCGTGTGACCCAAAATCTTCTGCTTTGCTCCATCAGGAAGTTTTACCACAATGCAACCATCCTGGGTCCAGCAGTTACGGATTCCGAATACCTTCCGCGCCTCCACAAAGAGTAGCTGTCTACTTCTTATTAGGAATTCTGAGCAGCTATATGGGGAAACCTTGAACTTAGTTTTGTTGCTCCAAACTTGTTGCCTAAGATTGTAATCCCAAAACCTAATAAAAATAGACCGGGTGGTAGCTCCATTGCTCCTCCCAATACGGTAGCAGGCACGAAATGACTGTGGATTGATATCCTGAATCTTCAGTGTGTCACGCAACGCCTCAACCACTCTTTGCGAGACACTCTCACCCTGCAGCTCCGGAACACCTTTCAGCAGCAAACAATTACCTCTGTCTCTTGTCTCCACTTGGTCCATAGTAGCCTGAAGCTGAGAAATCTGTTGTCTCAGGAGTGACATCATCTCAATCACAAAGTTTTTAAAATTGTTAAATTCCCGAGCCAACTCCTCAACTTTTGTGGTCGAATTGAGAGGAGTATTCTTGACCTGTGCAAGCTGCTGTTCAAACTCCGCCATTCTTTTGGCTAGCTTTTCTTCCAGCTGTTGCTGTGATTCTTCTATTTTATCTGCCATTTATCTAAATTTTTTTTCTTAAATATTACGAATAAATTCAATATTAATTAAATGCATTTACATTAATAAATATTTTTGTGTCCAGACCAGGAATCGAACCCGGTACCTCCGAGTCTAAATCCACGGACTTAACCGCTAGACCACGGAGGAGTAGAATCATTCAAAATAATTAAATTAATGACGTTTCACAAATGCCTGTAATATGTTTACGTGAATAAATTTATTTTGACTTTGACTTTGAATCCAGAGGCAGAAGATAACATCAGATTGTCTTAAAATTTTGATTTGATTTAAACCCTATTAATCAACCGCTCTACGTCGATCGTTGACTTTATAGAACTTTCTATCCAAATTAAATAAAAATGCAATTACCTGTAAATGGAACGCCATATATGCGATCCAGAGCTGACTGTTATCAGGGTTGGCAAGCAAAGCCCTTTCGAACTGCTCGCTGGAGTGGGGAGAAGCCTCGCTCTCTATGGCCCCCCTCTCCAGCTCCCTCAGCCTCTCCTCCTCTTCCCGAGCTTTAGCTACCTTCTCCGCAGGCGAAAGTTTCTTGCGACGCTTCTTTATTACCGATTGCACCTGTTTTTACATTGTTAAGTCTTACACCCGTATTCTTAGACATTTCCTCAACGGCTACTCCACTCAAATATTCCTTCCAGTTTTTTTTTTTTTTTTTTGTTCTCTTCTCCCGATGGATGATGAATGAGGTGATAGGGAAGGCAAAGGGTCTAGCCCATACAGCCAAGTCTGACGTAATATATCTTTCTTATTCATGAGTTAATGAGGTCATCATCAAATTCCAGATGCTGCAGAATATGATGCTTTTCTTGGAGTCACTCGCGGAACCATTCACTGCTCAAACACGTCGGGTAAAAGGGAGTTGACAGCGCGGGAAAACCGCAAAAAATAAACTGCAACTTGTGCCCCATATTTAAAGTCCAATTTATCGTTTTCCATTATTATTCACATAGTAGCACATTATTAAACAAAACAACACCACTTTTGACCAATAATATCCACAGTAAATTAATTTACAAAACAAAAACTTGCACTTGACATGTTCACGCAAAATGGCGCGAAGAACTCCCTATTATTCCTTCCAGATATCAAACGGAGGGACGCCTCGACACGCAAGGAATAGACCTGTCAAACTCGAGGTACATCGCGACGTACCTTGAAACCTCCTTGAAGCGTGTGCATGTTATTTCAAAATCAGATTTAGTTTTTAAATTTAAAATAATTTCGTAAAATATATATAATAATATGTAAGACAGACTTATGGACGTCAATCAAAAGCATAAGATCTTGTAGTAATTGAAGCAAAATTAATATCTAAATATTATTTATTTATTTTATTTATTTAAAACTTTATTGCACTATTAGGCTGGGGCCGTTATGGATTTTTATAGCTTTAAAAAAAAAAAATTAGTAACAGGCAACGGCCGGCTGGAATATGTAGTTGAGGTCATAAACAATGAAAAAAAAAACTTTCGAACTTGAGATTAAGGGAAGTAGTGAAATGGGGTGCTATTTAAGGGATGAAAACCGTTTTTCGTTATTCGTGGCGGAACGAGACCTCCTAGAGAAAAGTATTTCATACAAAAGTTGTAGATAATAAAAAAATCTAAAACTTTTATTATATATATTTTTCGACATAACCTCAAAGTTTACGAGAAAATGACGAAAAACCGATTTTTCTGTTTTTTATTTTTTTCTCGCGTGAAAATTATTTAATTTAAATGAAACTTTGTGAAAACACGTAATTATTTGCACACAATAAGCATGAATTTTTTCAATTATGGAAAGTTAATATTTTTCGAGATTTCACCATTTTTCCGAAAAACACCCTTATCTTTGGTGAACAACTTTATTGATTTTTTTTTGGTTTCTGGTGTTGTACAAGGTCTTTTTTTTTTCATCGTGATGTCTACTTTCAAATGGTATATCGATTTTAATTATTCATTGTTATTTAGTAGCTTAAAATTAAGAAAAACCGAAAAAAAAAAAATTACATAATTTTTTGAGAACTTTTTTTATAATATTGTTCAGGACCATTTTTTACATTTATGCAATATTTCTTCCGACAATTACTTTTTATACTATTATATAGAAAAAAAGGAAAACAAACAAAACTCAACAAAATGTTTTTAATAAGTCCCTGGTTTAAATTAGTCAATATTATTTCGTAATGAACTTTTAAAAATGCAAAACGAAACACTTTCAAAGAGTCACTGAATGACACTGTTTTTGACAATTTTGACAAAAATTAAAACGTGTACCTGAAGTATATATACGACATCTATAGCACAACGCGTCGCAAGCAACCATGCAAGATGTACGATCTCCCTTTCTCGTTTGTGTGTACATGTATTTTAGATGTACAGTAAATATTTTTCTGAAATGTTAATTCGGTTTTGGTGAAATTAAGGCTAATAGTTGTAGCTTCAAGCGTACACATCAAAACAAAACATTATTGTAACATTTAAGAATTGTAATTATCATGTATGAATTTACAATAATATTAAAATTATAAAAGCTACTGACAATGTTAAAGGCTATAAAATTAATACTCAACTTACTTTGTTACTATCCAACGGCAGTAAACTACTGTCAAATAATAATTTGTTTAATTTTAATTGAAATCTTAATCACCACGTGTGTTAACAAAGGACGCATCAACAACTGAAAAAATATTTTCACACAACTAGTCGAATAGAAATTTACTACTACAACAGAACGAGCTCTGCTGCTCTTGTACAGGCTCACTTTATCCTACCCCTCTCTCTCCCCAACCTTTAGTCGTTTTTGGCGGGAATTTCAAATACCTGTATGCTGTGAAATTTTAAATTTTGTAATTTTTTTTTTTTAATATGTAACATTATTTTGTGATTTTTTATTCTATTAAATTATAGCGTTGTTTCCAATAAATAAATTCATTTAAATTTATTCATTTTATACCAAAGTAAGTTATTTCACCAAAATATTATAAATTATTAACATAAATATGCTAAAAAATTTAAAATAATGAAAAAAATCGGTAAGTTCGAGATTCGTTTTTTTTTCGGTTTTTCTTAATTTTAAGCTACTAAATAACAATGAATAATTAAAATCGATATACCATTTGAAAGTAGACATCACGACGAAAAAAATAAGACCTTGTACAACATCAGAAACCAAAAAAAAATCAATAAAGTTGTTCACCAAAGATAAGGGTGTTTTTTCGGAAAAATGGTGAAATCTCGAAAAATATTAATTTTCCATGATTGAAAAAATTCATGCTTATTGTGTGCAAATAATTACGTATTTTCACAAAGTTTCATTTAAATTAAATAATTTCCAAGCGAGAAAAAAATAAAAAACAGAAAAATCGGTTTTTCGTCATTTTCTCGAAAACTTTGAGTTTATGTCGAAAAATATATATAATAAAAGTTTTAGATTTTTTTATTATCTACAACTTTTGTATGAAACACTTTTCTCTAGGAGGTCTCGTTCCGCCACAAATAACGAAAAACGGTTTTCATCCCTTAAATAGCACCCCATTTCACTACTTCCCTTAATCTCAAGTTCGAAAGTTTTTTTTTTCATTGTTTATGACCTCAACTATATATTTCGGCCAGCTGTTGCCTGCTACTATTTTTTTCATCTCAAAAAGGTAATGGCCCCAGCCTATATGTACAAGGGGCGGGCTTAATGCCGCTAGACATTCTCTGACAGCCAACCTTAGGGACAGAAAAAGCATTTAAAGTGAACGGTGGGTGCAAGTAAAAATCAAATATATTATAACTAAACGATCACATTGTAAGCAATAAACAATACGTAAATTATATACACACAATAATACATACACTAAGTAGGTATCTTGTTAGGAGCCATTTAAGAAATGCAAATAGGCCATCTTTTTAAATTGAGCTCGATTTGATGCTTGTCTTATATTTAAGGGCAGGTTGTTCCACAAATTCGCAGCAACAACTGCAAAAGAGTTTGACACAAAGGAAGAATGATGCGAGGGAATTGAAAGAAGGTAGTTAAGTGAAGAGCAAAGGGATCTGTCATAAAATTGTATTTCGGTGTCGCAGGCTCGTTGAGAATAGAGAAAAGTAAGCAACAACCCTAATTTAGCGCGATACTCAGAGATATGATCATATTTTCGTAACAATAGATATTAAGGAATCTGGAAGCTGGAAGGAATGGTTGAGTGGAGGAGCCGTTGATGCAACATTAGAATACGGGTAGTGATTATCAAGCTAGAAAACTTTTGTTAAAGATGTGGGTAGTTTTATGTTATACAGCGCCACCTATTGGTGGATGCCTTAATGGTAATGACGTCTTTATTGGCGGTCGTAGCTTTCCTTAAAATCGTAAAGAGATAGGTTCGAGCTACGGCATGGTACCAATGAAGTACACTCTTTGGTCCGTACTGGGTAACACGTCATGCGGTCTACTCTGCTACTTTGTCTAGAAAATGAGTCACTAAAGCAAATGGCAAATATCTGCTAGAACCAACAAGTGGACAGTTCCAAAAAAAGGTCATACCACGGGAAAAAGCGAGGTTTTCATTGCGGACACGCTTTCTTCTCACACTTCACTTTTTTTGGAACTGTTTTAGGCACGATTTAGAGTCCAACCCGGCTTGGGAGCTTACACACTAAAATCGCGGTGATTTTCGAGCGGGTCGAGCGTAGATTTTGTACTGGGGCCAACTTGGGCGTCTCTAGTGTTAGATCACGAAACTACTCGCGATCCATAGACGATTCTACCAGGCTTGGTGGTAGGAATTTTGGAATGAATGTGGATGGGATAAATTGGTGTAGGATCCTGTTGGATGTCTCAACACTCTTCTTATGTACATTTGCCATAAATTTACAACATCACGGTTTCCGTGCCGCAAAGAGCACGTTAAGCCGTCGGTCCCGGTTCCACTAATACCAAGTTCTGATAAAATCATAATTAACAAGCTAAAGAAAAATATGTGGTTATTTTTATGTTAAACAAGCCACCTATTGGTGTAATTTAAAACTTTGATAGTAACGACAGTGACCGATAGATGGCGCTCTTTAAACTGGTTAATTCCGTTAATGCCGCCTTAGAAGCTCGCTCCATAAATGTACCTCCTGCAAAGGTTTTGCTGGAATTCCTCTCGCGCCAACTTCCACTGTGTAAAGCTGAGTTTCGAATCCGTTTCTGAACGAATACGAACGTAACATATCACGTACTTTTAGTATGATCATTATTGGAAGATTGGTTTACCATAATGAACTATTATTTTGTGTTAATAAAAAAATTGTATTTATATTTACCTCGTCATCGCTGCTGCTAAGATCTACATCTTCATTATTATCTTCAGGAGTCAGCAAAGAATCAGCATTTAACGACCAAAAGTCCTTAACACTTGGCAACTCTAACACAGGCCCATTTTTGTCAGCCACTTTAATATCCACTTTCTCCTTTCCATCTTCCACTATCTTCTCTTTTACTTTCTCCTTCTTAGCTTCTGCTATTTCCTCTTCTCTGTCTTTTCTTTTGCGTTTGAAACCTTCCTCGTCTTCAGGTAAAGCTTCAATATTTTCTCGTACTATTCTCAATGCTTCCTTTAATCTTATTAAACGTTGCTTCACAATTTTCTTATCAGCAACCATTGCTTTATACACTTTTATACTGAGTTTTTTACTCTTTAATTGTTCTATTTTCTTTCTAATTATCTCAATTCGTTTTTCGCGCTTCGCTATTGAAGCTTTTAAGATTGATGCACGCTTTTTGAAATCTTTGCTTGTGATACAATCGTTTAAGTTTATTAATCTTTCGTCTTCTGGTTGCAGGATTTGTTTGCTTTTCCTTTCTTTCTCCGTATCTAATTCTTCTTCGTTTTCTTCAAGCTTCCTCCTTTTTCTCTTCTTACTGTCAGTCCCATTTTCTGTAATTTCTTCACGTTTCTTCTTTTTCTTGCTAATATCAATGTTTGCATCGTTTTCAGATGTTTTACGTTCACGTTTCTTTTTCTTTTCCTTTATATTATCAATTTCGTTGGATTCCGATACCAGCCTTTTACGTTTTAGATTAGATTCTGAGGGTTGTGCCTCATTCTTGTTCTTTTTATTCCATTCCTTAAAAGACAAGAAGCTGCCAAAGATTTTCTTTTGCTCTGGAATTACGCTCAATATTGTGACGTTTACCTGAAAAAGTTAATAATTATTGGATTATTTATACATTTAAATATTAGTATTTACAATAATATTTGTAAGATTTTGCGTTTAGAGAAATAAGCTTACATGTTTGATAATTTATGACTGTAAAAATAAACTTACAATTTGTCCAATATGAAATGCTTCTGAAAGTTTACTTATAGGTTCTTGAGAGACACACGATTTGTGAATGTAAGCCTTTACGTTGTTGAAGAAAGACACCAAAATATAGTCCGAGATGTGCTGAAAAAAAGAATAATCATGAGAATATACTTTAAAATGTAATCAAATTCAAAAGAGACACACTCCAAGATTGGTTTAAGGCATTTGACTATAAAGCCACAGGGCAGCTACTTAATGTGCTTATATGAAAAAAGATATGATATAAACTATTTATAAATACGAGTACATATTATTAATTATAGTTAATATTTTATTACTTTATTAATAATTATATATTATATATTTGTGTTATGTATATGTTATTTCTCTACTTATGTATTAATAATATATAATATGTCCTTGATATAGGAGTCGCAAGCTCTTTCAAAACAGGAGACGAAGGACTCCAAGATTTCTGCGACAACGAATTGACAGCCACTTGAACTTAGCAACAATATAGCAATGTTTTTCTCAATATAGTTTTTTTTTTAAATTTAACTTAGCACAATTTTCAGATTTGTGTTATTTAAATTATTACTTGGTTATTCTGACAATGCCTCTATACAGCTGCAATAAATACTTTTCATAATAGTCTAGTTATATTTAAGTTTATTATAGATTTAACATAATAATTTTAATAATTAGACATTTAATATTTACAGCTGCTATCCACTATCAATATCATGAAACAATATTCTGAAACTCAACAAACTCATCAAAATTCATCTTCACGTCGACGTCATGACCTAGTAATTAGAAATCAAATATTTGTTAGGCATACTTTCGCCCAAAGGTTCTATTGTTTTCTTGGTCCTTTTCTTTATAATAAAATTAACAATTAAATTAACAATTACATCCGCTTAATAAAAAAGAATGTAAAAATACTCTCACAAATTGGATACAACTCCAAAATTATTATGAAACAGAAAACCTGCTAGAAGTTTTAAAATGATCTCCAGAATTAGTTTCAATTATATATAATTTTATATTTATTTTTAATATGATTATATTTATATTATATATATGTATATATTATTATTCTTATATTTATTTTTACTTTATTACTTATTTATATTTATTTATATTGCAGTTACTGGGTAAAATTTTTATTTAATGAAATTTGTTGTATTAAGTCGGAACCAATGCACCTCTCCCGGTTTCTGGGTTTGTCTCTGTACCAGAATAGGTACTAATAGGTAAATATTATGGTACAATTATTAAAATAATGACTTCTTTATTCCAGAGATCGGGTGTTTTGCAACTGAGTTCGAGCCCTGCTGCCTGAAACACAAGACCACTTTGTTCAGGCACAGAAGTATCTTTATGTTTGTAACACACAATAAATTGTAACTTATCATAAGAGCCAACTTGTATTAGGTTTTATTGAAATAAACTATTATTACTATTAGAATTAAGTTTGTAATTCTCAGGCACTATGCCCTTATGAGCAGACTGTTCCTTGCTAACAGCCAGCTATTTCAGCCATTTTTATGTATATTGATTTAATATTAATAGGTATCAAATAAGAAAAATGAAAATTTGACGAATCCAAGTGTTCCTATAGGCTCCTAAGGATAATAAATAAACAAAAAACAACAAACAAACTGCCTCCGTGGTCTAGCGTTCAAGTCCGTGGATTTAGACTCGGAGGTACCGGGTTCGATTCCTGGTCGGGACACAAAAATATTTATTAATGTAAATAAATACTTTTAATTAATATTTAATTTAATTGTGAAATTTCTTGAGTTTGGTACGCTGGAGACATCGACCAGCTTGCCACTTGTCATGATTCGTTTGTAAAGTTAGCTAAATGTGAATCCGCTTATTTATAAGCGTGGTTTCTGACCACCTCGAAAGGGAATCGGTCGTGATGAAACTTTACTTTTTTAACTTTTTACAAATATTTATTTAGTCACATGACTTTGTCGAGCTTAGTGTCTAGGTATTCTTTTGTCGAATAAAAACATTTATTAACCAGCATTTGTTTGACTCTTAATTTGAACAGTTTTAGTGGCAGCTCCCTTATAGTAACTGGAAGTAATGATACAAAAAACAATTGATAAGAAAATTCAGCAAATATTGAATAATGTATGGAACCATTTTTTTTTTACTTACAGTTATAAATCCAGTATAAGTTTTCTTGGGCACTGCGTCCTCTATGCGCTTGATGATGGCCAGGTCTTCTGCCAGGAGGGACGGCTTCATCGTTAGGAGGAGAAGGTTCGAGTCCGACTTGCGCAGGAACACGCGAGCTCTGATTCGCTGACCTACCTATGAGAAAGCATTCCATTGGTTACATTTCATTTAATGCTACTCTAATCAAAATTAAAAAGTTAATTAACCTTTAATAAGGCAAAGGGAGATTATATCCCACCGCAATCTGTAAACAAAAGTGTTCTTTTCGAATGAACCATAGATTTATAGAAGTATTTAAATTTGTCACCTGGCAACACTGCTTTTTTGCACTGCTGTGACACCTAATTGGTATATATGTTATGGACCAAGTGATTAATTCGGGCATTATTAATAATGTCTAGCTCTATTGGGCAAAGTGATTAATAACTATCAAAAATTCATTATTTATCATTTTGCCCGGTCACTATTATATTGCTACGTGACAAATGGGCAATTTGATAATAAATTTTAAAGTTCTTCTATACCACACGAAGTTCTGCTTGATATTAATTCAGAAGAAGACTTGGAGAAACTGTTATCTACTGAGAGCACTATTAACGAAAGGAATCTTGAGGATTTCACTGAAAATGATCAAGAAGATTCCGCAAAAAATTATCAAGATGATTCCGAAAAAAATGATAACGTGGAGTCTGCCAAAAATGATCGAGTAGTCCGCCAAAAAATATCAACTAGAGCCCATCGAAACTGACGAGTCTACTAAAAAGAATATGAATTTATTATCAGCAAGTTCAAGCCAACATTCACCAACTTTTACCTTAGATAAGGGGTCTGAAAAAACTTTAGATATAGATTTAAACTCAATACCCACAAACGAAAATGAAACCTTGGAGCGCAAGAAAGAAAATGTTATGACAGTTAAAAAACTGGCTTTAAGTAATTTGCAGAAGCAAGCAAATAAAATGGTCGATGTATCAAACGCTAAATATCCCATGGGTGCAATTGGTGACACTGTAAGAGTCCGAGTTCCAGATGTTGATCGAGCTCGTAGCAATGGAAGAATTATATTCATCATTAAATTAGCTATATTCAAGAAACCAATTTACAGTGTGCAAGGAAATATTTATTTCGCTTGAAGATGTTCCAGAAACAGAAATATCGCTGAGAGAGTGTTGTAGAATGTACTCTAAATGCGGAGGACAGGGTTATAGTAGATGTGGTTGTAAAAATGGTTGCAAAACTAATAAATGTGGTTGTCGTAAAGGCAAAAAGTTGTGTACCTCAAAATGCCATTATAGATAGATACATAGATAGATAAATTCTTTATTGCACAAAAAAATAAAAAAACATGTACGTACATAGGCGAGTTTAATGTCTAGGCATTTTCTAACAGCTAACCTTTGGGAGAGTGAGAATTAAGTTGTTCTAATTAATAAATCTGTTATTTACTAAGAGTACATATTGTATTATTATTGTTTTAAATTTTATGTTCTATTTTTATTATATATTCATTCAGCTTTGAATAATTTTTAAGTGCTGAATACTTGTTGATTCTAAATGTAGATGCTAACTATGCCAAATAATAATAAGTATTGCTTTATTTTTAGTTTATTATATGATCTTATAATTTAAATTGATTAACATTTAGTTTATTTTAAGTTAAGTGACTGCAATAATAAAAAAATGGTAATTAAATATGTTTGTATTACTCTGCCCAAAAGATAATTGACATTATGTATAATGCCCAGTCAATTTGATTATTTGAATAATTATTATCAAATTGCCCTCTCATATTAGGCATTTTTCATAGTGCCCGGTCATTATGAAAAATGCCCGATTTATCACTTAGTCCATAACATATATATTAGATAAGTTATAATTATACTATGTTATGTGTGTGATAAAATATCTACTGCTGTGTGTACTATATAAATAAATAAATGTTTTTTAAAATATCTCCAAAACTGTTTTTATGTGGAGGGTTATTCTCACTTTGACAAAGTTGGTCGTACTGAAGATGGGACTTCCAGAACATCTGTATAATTTGGCCTCGCCACGCGTTGGCAAAGGACCAATATAGATTAGATATGAAATTGTGGGGATTTTATAGGTGGTAGACGGACTGATGGTGGTAATTTCCCCAGTCTGCCGGGGCGGGGAAGTATTCACCGTTCGTGCCGATAAACCCAGTAATATCCACACGTTTAGGGATCACACTCGAATTGCCCTCATGCCCAGTCAAGCCGGCATAGTGTTTGGAACTGATGTCAGTCATGAGTGTCTGGACACTTAACATCAAGTGGGCACAAGATCACATGTTGTGCTAGTATAAAAAAATAAAAAACCTACAACCTGGAGTCCTTCAAACGAAGTGTGAAAGAGCATATAGGCCGGCATAGTGGTACGGACTGATGTCGGTTGTCTAGAGGCTGGCGTCAGTTGCTTCCATTCTTGGACCTCGCGTACCGCTTACCATCAGGTGGGCGCGGTGTCACATGTAGTGCTCAGTAAAAAAAAAAAAAAAAAAAAAAAAATGCATAGCTTACCTTGAACTTTTTCTTTGACACAGTGGAAACATTCTTAGGGTCTGTGACCACACCAGACTCTGTTGTATGCATTTGTGGAACTTTACCTGAAAAAAATGACAAAAGATTAACACTATCTAAGTTGTACAACCGTCTAAACTTAGGTATTAGTAAAGTATCATCACGACCGATTCCCGATCGGAGTGGTCAGAAACCACGATTATAAAGAAGCGGATTCACATTTAGCCAACTTTACTATAAGCCAATCTCGAGAAATATCATTTATTTATTTACTATAGGTACACAAACAGATCACAATCTATACAGTTCACATATTACAGCAATTTCTTAAGTTCTAGATTGCAATTCAAAAGCAGTGTACACAGCACGCTTATTGTGATTTAGCCATGACATTGACATTTCAATTAAATTATTTCATTTCAGTGAAATATGTCAAAAGGAAAATAATAATAATAAAAATAATTATAAAATAAGCAATTAAAATTTAAAATAGAAATAATAATGTCACTTAATTAAAATAATAATAATAAAATAACAATCATAAATATATAAACAATAAAATCCAGAACAGACAGAACAAATATCAAGAAAAAAAAACAAAACAAATAAATTAAATGTATTTATTTACATTAATAAATATTTTTGTGTCCCGACCAGGAATCGAACCCGGTAACTTCGAGTCTAAATCCACGGACTTGTGATAGGTAGAGTAATTAGTATTTATTATTATATAAGTATTTATTTATTTTCCGAAAAATCGCAGCTGATAACTAGAATGCTTACAGTATTATAGATTATTAGATCTCAAGCCAAAAATATTTTATATTATTTATACAATTCATTCTTCCAAAATAGTGGGTGAGACAGAAAGGCTGGCAATTATTTCTGCCAATGTATTAGCCCCGCTATACAGAGGGGTAATGTTGCCAGCCTCCTAGGACTATCCCTGAAGTCGTCTCTGGAGGACATTTTTTGCTTATAGTTTATTTTTTTATTAGGTTTAGTTTATATTTAATTTTTACTCTTTAAGTAGTTTTAATTATATGCCTTCGAATAAATATATTTAAATAGTGAGTTAAATTTAAAAAAAACATTAGAAAAGAATAATAACATGTTATATATGTATGTTGATATACATACAGGATACAGGGGGTCAAATTTATTAAAAAAATAAAACTGCATTAGATTTTTTTTATTTTATACTCCTAGCCGGGATTCGAGCTGGTTTATTTTAAAAAATAACTTATCCTGTGTGAGTTATGTATGATTATAGTGTGTAAGTTACGTATGATTGTAGTGTGTGAGTTATGTATGATTGTAGTGTGTGAGTTATGTGTGATTGTAGTGTGTGAGTTATGTATGATTGTAGTGTGTGAGTTATGTATGATTGTAGTGTGTGAGTTATGTATGAGTATAGTATCTGAGTTATGTATAAGTGTTATTACTGTGTGCATCTTACCCGTTAGTCTTCCCACTTTGACCATGACATTAGTGTCGTGGACAGAGGTGATGGTTCCCTCCACGAAGTCTCCTATAGTGACGTCATCGTCGCAGAAGTATGGCTCGTTAAGAAGACTAGGATCGTCAGTCACAGAGTACATATAATCCAGTAGATTGTAGCATAACACACGGACTCGGTGTTCACTGCCTGTTGATTTAACGTTTTTTTTTAATATTGATAGGCACTCTATTGTGACATTTGACACCAGAATTCATTTGACTTCGAGTTGTAATGCGTTTAGAATGAATATGATACTAACACTCGTTCCGAATCAAATATCACGATTTGGATGCTCAGAGCGTGATATCAATTCGGAAAGGTCGAAATCACATTTTCATTCATAACATGATAGTTTTTTTTTTTTAAGTAGAAGATAAATTGCGGATTCCACATCTTTGAGTATGAATACTAACAAATATACATCTCTCGGTTTATTCATCTTTATATGTGTAGTTTAATATTATTAACTTATTTTGATCTTTTAAAATAACAGACTTTATTTTTTTATTTTTTTTTAATCGTCGCCACAATGAAATTTGATTAATGTCATATCGATGTAGTAGTATCATCACGACCGTTTCCCTTTCGGAGTGGTTATAAATAAGCGGATTCATATTTAGCCAACTTTACTATAGGCCAATCATGACAAGTGGCAAGCTCGTCGATGTCTCCAGCGTACCAAACTCGAGAAATATCACAAATAAATTAAATATTAATTAAATGTATTTATGACCAGGAATCGAACCCGGTACGGAGGCAGTTTTAAATGAATGATTACTTACCAATAGGATAAGATTCAGCTAACACCTGTTCGTCTGTACGGTCCTCATCAATAGCTACCCTCTTCAGACTCAGTCGTCCGAGACATTTTTTTCCCAGCTTTAGGATTATTGAACGACCGGAGATCTTGATGACCTACAAAATTAAAACCAATAAATGAAATGAAATAATTTATTTGTCAGAAACATACAGGGATGTATATTTGTATATATTTTGTATATTTGTATATTTCACCTATATAACAATCGTTATATTTTGGTATGTCAGTTAACAAATATTAAAATAATAACAGTAATGCTATTAACACCATGCATCGTAGACAAAGGAGCATAGGAACACAATACAGTAGAAGGCATAAGACCACAAAATTATACAACTATTTAAAAGAATTTTCCGTCAAAGGCATGTCAATAAATTCTGACAGGTTATAAAAAGCATTATTTTGGAAAAAGATTTTCAATTTTGTTTTAAATTCACTTGGTTGTAGTCTAGTTATAATCTCAGGTAGTTTATTGTATAATGTAATTTTCAACTGCAAACCTTGTTTAAACGTTTTTCTTAACCTGGTTTGCCTTATATAGATTTCATTCTTGTTTCTTAGGTTATAATTAGTCAAACTAGATATTTTTGGAAGTTCATTAGCTTTCCCATGAACCTCCTGTAAGCAACTATATACATACAGAGACGTGACTGTCATAATCTTGGCATCAACAAAATAATTTCGTACTGTGGTTCTGGCTTTTAAATTAAACAATATTCTAATTGATCTCTTTTGTTGTATGAACACTTTTCGAATATCTGCCGCGTTACCCCATATGGTTATAACGTAAGCAATTATCGAATGAACAAAAGCGTAGTAGGCTGTTTTTAAGGTGACAAAATCAACCAAATGTTTTAGCTTACTTAAGGCATAATTCGCAGATGCTAGTTTTTTACAGGTTTTTTCTATATGACCTTTATGACTTAATGTATTATCTATAGTATACCCTAGAAATGTATTTTTAACGATATTATTTAAATTATATCTATTTGTGGTAGTATATTTAACAATTACATTTTTTTCTATATTAAGTAGTATGCCATTTGCCTCAAACCATGTTTCTAAAATAGCTGTTGTATCTATTATATTGCTATTCAACTCCACTTCATTGGCACCATTTAATCCCACGTGAGTATCATCAGCAAATAAGCTGACAACTGCGGGTTCAGGTATATTACTAGGCAGGTCGTTAATGTAGATTAGAAATAATACTGGACCTAAAATTGAACCCTGTGGAATACCAACGATATTGACAGCATCACCCGAAAGAACTTCATTCACTAACACCTTTTGACATCTATTTTTCAGGTATGTTTTCATTAAATCAAGATTATTGTTATCAAAACCATAATATTGTAGTTTACTGATGAGAATGTCATGGCGCAAACAATCGAAAGCCTTGGATAAATCACAGAATATGCTCGCGCATTTCCGTGACTCATCCAAGGACCCCAACACAAAATCTGCTACATTTCTTACAGCCATTGCTGTGGTTTTTCCTGACCTAAAACCAAACTGTTTATTTGAGAATAGTTCATGTCGTTCAAAGTAATTAATAATATCATTCTTCATATGAGTCTCCAATATCTTTGATAATACAGGTAATATACATATTGGTCTGTAATTATTTAGTTTGTCCTTTTCACCTTTCTTAAACAATGGTATTACCTTGCCGATTTTAAAACTGTCGGGGAAAACTCCCTGTTTAATACACTTATTTAGAATGTCCAATAAAAGATTGCATAATTTATCATTAGTCATAATTAATTTTAGTATTCTGTAATCCATGTCATAAATGTCACAAGATTTTTTGTTATTAATTCTTTTAATTATTAAGGATAGTGTATTGAAAGAAATTTTTGAGAAATTAAATTTATCCAGCGGTTGTTTTATTTGCAATAAATAATTAAGACTGGAGTGCATGTTAATATTTAGTTTTTCTGTTAATTTAGTTGCTACGCCACAAAAATAATTATTAAACAGTTCAGAGATAAATTTAGGGTTATGTATAATATCACCATGATCACTTATTATACAGTCTATGTCATTTTTTATTTTATTATTGTTAACGTTACTATTTATTATTTTCCATGACGATTTTATTTTATTTGTAGATTTATTGATTATTTTAGAGTAGTGATTTTTCTTTGCGATTAACATTTGTTTTCTTAATTGTTTTTTTAATTTACGTATTTTTATTTTACTTTCATCTGTTGGTTGTATTTCTTGCATTACTTCTATATCTTTAATGGCTTCTTTTTGTTGTAATATTTCCATATGTAAATTATTATATGTAATTATATCACATGCTTCGCTATTTCTAGCATACAAATATTTATTTAGTCACATGACTTTGTCGAGCTTAGTGTCTAGGTATTCTTTTGTCGAATAAAAACATTTATTAACCAGCATTTGTTTGACTCTTAATTTGAACAGTTTTAGTGGCAGCTCCCTTATAGTAACTGGAAGCTTATTAAATATCTTTGTCACCATTGCATAACAATTTCGGCTATATTGAGTACTTTTATGCGTTGGAATAATTATTCTACTAGGATAACGCGTATTAAAATTGCAATTATCCCCAAGAGTTTTATCAAGATCCGGGTAGCTTTTTACAAATAAACAGCATTCAAGTATATAGATAGAAGGAACAGTCAGTAATATATAGTTTTATAAATAAAGGACGACAGGAAGTCATAGAAGGTGTGTTACAAATAGCACTTTGCCTAAAGTAAAGCCTTCCACCAGCTCAGGTTTCGGGGCAACACATTTAATATCGACCGAGAAATAAAGTGGCCATTGACAAGCTTTCCAACAGACCAAATGGCGTGGCCACATTCCAATTAAAATTTTTCAAGTATCTTTACAGACATTGTAGAAGACAAATTTCTAAGCATTCCATGGATTCACCGTGCGGGTGCCGGGTCCATCGCGTGTGGGTAAGAGATGAGAAGAATGGTGTCTCGGGCTTGCGACCGACAATTGGCTGGTTTAAGAAAAGGAGGCCTCCTTTTTTTCTATTGCGCGATAATACGCTCACCATCCACCATTCTACTTCTCTCCCTACCCAACCAAATACTGTATGATTCCGTTAATGCCGTCTTGGAAGCTCGTTCCATAAATGTATTGACGGCAGACCTGCTTAGGCCCAATTCTTTCAGTAAGTGATGCAAAGATTTTGCTGGAACTCCTCTTGCACCAACTTCAGTCCTAAACACGTAATTTATTCATATTTTACATAACTTCTTAATATTTTATAGTTTGATTTTATTTATTTTATTTAAATTCTTTAATGCACTTAAAAATAGTACAGAGGCGAACTATAATGCCAGTAGGCATTCTTTACCAGCTAACCTTGGAGATCGAGTAAGGTGATAAAAAAATATATATTAATGATACAGTTAATAAGTTACTTAACTAATTTTAATATACTACACATTATACCTATAAACATACAAACAATTATACATACAAGTACATCATATACATTATAACTTAAATAAATACACAGTTATTTAAATAATGTTTTATTCTGTTTCTCCAGGAACGATGTGGTTATTAATCGTTTAACGACGTTGACATATATGACATACATACATACATACTATATACACCACACTATATATATATATGTATATGCTGTGGCCCAGAGTCGCAGCCCCATGCTAAGCTGATTCCCTATTTGTCACCACACATCTTGTGTATACTACCAGTCTTTATCTGTTTAAGTTGTTATTGATATGTGGCAAATAAATTATTTTTCTTTCTTTCTCATATTAATTGTTTATAACAAACTAAGTTTGAGATCATCAATTCCAAGTGTTACAGAATTTGATGACGACGGGTATATGGGAGGTACAGCGCGGAACTGTAACTTCTGCCCCATATATTTATATATTTTTATTTAAAAAACTTAATTGCACAAAGTACATAGGTGGACTTAATGCCCGAAGACATTCTCTGACAGCCAAATATTAGGGACAAATTTGAACAATTATAGTCCAATCATAGAAATAATAATAATATTACAATTATAAAAGTTAATTTAATAGGATTAATATATACTTCCAACATATATCTTCATATATATCATAATATCAATATACTAAATACTACATAAATAATACACATTATTATACATAAACATACATATATACTACGTACTAACGCTGTCGTGAGCTATTTAAGAAGTGTGAATACACCAATTTTTTAAAAGATGACCTGGTAGTTGCTTGCCGTATGATGGCAGGAAGATCGTTCCATAAATTAGTAGCAACTACTACGAAAGAGTTGGAGACAAATGCAGTGTGATGTGAGGGAACAGATAGAAGGGAGAAGAGATTTGTCATGGAAAGAAGAGAGATAAGCGAAATTGTCCTTAAGGTATTTCGGTGTTGCAGGCTCATTCAAAACCGAGAACAGGAGACAGAGAACTGTAATATTTCTGCGACAATGAATAATTCAAAATATCAAATATAAACTCAAATTAATCGTCTTCCAGAATTATTCACATTATTAAACAAAAAAACACCATTTTTGGCCAACAATATCCACAGTTAAGTAATTAACATAACAAAACCTAGGACTTGACTGACTTAAAAGGCGTAAACCTACTCTCACCTCATTCATCAGTGTTGCGAGATGAGAAAAAACAACTTGTCAAAGACTTACCTGAGCTTCTTCAATAATATGGCCTTCCTTGAACTTAATTTCTTCATCTAAATCCGGGTATGAGGTTTCGAACATGGGTTTCATACAGAAGTAGGGTGTTTTCCTAGTCGGCATGACATAAAGAAGTCTTGGCCTTATTTTCTGTCCTAGAGCCGGCTTCTTCCCTTTACTCTTGTCAGTATGGGTCCGCTGTATATAAGACGTTATTGTGTGGAATATATGGCCTTCGATTCCAGAATCTAAAGCCTAAAAAACAATAATATGTTTAATAGTAAAGTATCATCACGACCGTTTACCTTCCAGTGTGGTCAGAAACCACGCTTATAAAGAAACTGATTCACATTTAGCCAACTTTACTATAGGCCAAGCATGACAAGGGGCAAGCTTGTTGATGTCTCAAGCGTACCAAACTCAAATAAAAATTTAAATTAATAAATATTATTATGACCAGACCAGGAATCGAACCGGGTACCTACCAGTCTAAATCCACTGACTTAACCACTAGACCACGGAGGCAGTTATTATTTAATTTCTTCAGGTGGTAGGTAGACTGATGATGGTAATTTGCCCAGTCTGCTGAAACGGGTATCCACCGTTCGTGCCGATAAACACATTTCGGGATCAGGCTCGAATTGCCGTCATGCCCAGTCAAGCCGGCAAAGTGTTAGAGAAAAAAGAAATGTGTAAGCAATTCAAGGGTAAGAGATGAGAAGAATGGTGTCTCGGGCTTGCGACCGACAATAGGCTGGTTTGAAAAGATGAACTCCTTTTTTAATTTATTGCTCGATAATACGCTCACCATCCGCCATTCTACTCCTCTCCCTACCCAACCAGATACTGTGTGATTCCGTTAACGCCGTCTTAGACTTCCTTTCCATAAATCTTTCAGTAAGTGGTGCAAAGATTTAGCTGGAACCCCTCTCTAAAGCTGAGTCTTGAACCCATTCCTGTTCATTTCTTCTGTGAGATCACTTCTTACCCACAACGTAATTGGCATCCATGGAATGCTTAGAAATTTGTCTTCTCCTAATAAATGCCACTAATTCAATTCAATTACCATTCCTGATTCTTTATTGTTGTTTTGTCAATTAAACAATTACCTTATCAACGTAGAAATTGACAGCGGTGCCGGGCAGCAATGTCGTAAACGAACCAGATGGTTCTTTTTTGACAACCGCATCCTGTATAGATGCCAGGTGGTTGGTCAGAGATATAACGCAGTCTTCTTCAGATGGAGTCACCGACTTCACCACGCACCACGTAACTGAGCCTATATCTAAAAAAAGTAAAATCATCTCAACGTCTAGATCACACAAGTCCTACACGGCATTCACTGAGACTTGATGTAAACAAACCACTAAATTGGGTCTCAATTATAGAATTAGCAATATTTTATTTATTTATTTAAATCTTTATTGCACAATGTACAAAGGCGGACTTAATGCCGCTAGGCATTCTATGACAGTCAAACCTTTGGGACAACAAAAACAATCAAACAATGAAAGGTAGATGCAATTACAGGCTTAATTAGATGATATAATGACATATATAAATTAATACATTCTTAGCTACCTAAATAAATAAAATTTACATATATATACTAATACTACATACATATAAGTAAATGTAATACCATCTATAACCATATCAAATACAAGTATAATTAACAACAACGCCAGAAACAAACTAAGTTTATCATGACTTCGTGAAGTGTGCATATATATTTTTTAAAGATAGCCCTGATCGGGGCCTGCCGGATATTTATATAATATATACTTATATTGGAATTTTGAGACAGGATTTTAATTTCTAGGAGACCATACATAACTTTTTGAGATATGCTGAACTGAATAATAACTAATTTAGATAAACTATTCTACGATGTTTGACAATGATGACTGATTTCGAAAAACTACTCTACAATGTTTGTCAATGATGACTGATTTCGAAAAACTATTCTACCATGTTTAGGAATAACTTACCAAGTTGCATATCGGGGTTGGCATTAGACTTGGGCATAAAGGCACGTGTGTTTGGTATGCCAACATCCATCACATATCCATGTTCTTCTGATGACGACACAGCTGCTTGGAGAAGACTACCTGGTGAAAAAATTTAATAGGAGTTATATAAAATAATGTAACATTTAGAAATGAAAATGAAACCAATGGCTGTTCGTACTCTGCCCCCTTAGTAAAAACGGCCCCGTATATACCTGATAAAGGTTAGCACAGAAATATTTATATTATTAAGCTACCTGACAATGATTTCAATGTTTATTGTTCTAATAGAAGTCTCCGTGTCTTACCTTTGAAGAGATCTGTGTGTTTGATAATGTTGACATGTTGTGGCATCATAGACAGCACCAGTTTCCGATCCTTTCCTCCGCACACCCTCACTGCTGCATACTGTCCCGGACGGAACATAGAACTTAGTGAGGATACACTATCTATCTGAAATTTTTAAATATTCATTTATACTTTTGACAGATTAATTAATATTCGTTTTAGCAGTTTTGGCAAATCGAACATACACTTGCCTGTAAACTGTCATAGTGTGTCAGTTATTTGCCTGCTATGGACAGTGTGGATTGCTATATGTAGACAAGCCAAGCCGGTATACAAGCCATTTAACTGCTGACTGCTGCCCGTCTAGTGTGGAATTGGATTAGGTATTCAGTGGCTACCACAGAATTAATCTGTCAAGTGACACAATAACTTCATAACACAATTTAGTCAACAAATAATTATTTGGCTCAGCAGACTGAGGAAGAAACAATGAGTTCCCCTCCAATACTGACATACAAACAGATAACAAAATCAACCAAAAGGGGTGGACTATTGTACACACAGACTTCACACCAGATCCCTTGCAGGGTAGGCAGTGACAATTGAGTGCCATTTGTCGCCTCTTTTGCTTCTTCAACATTCATCAACCTTTTCATACATGCCCTTTTGATGGCTTTTTAATGCAGCTAATGTATTATTTATTTCATTGTAATAAGTGAGTCTTGGTCTGTCAGAGCCTCTTTTAACCACAACATTTGTATTATAAATAAATAAATATTTCCAGACAGGTCACACAGCGCCATCTAATTTCCGTGGTAAGCTACGAGGCTTGTGTTACGAAAACTAGATGGTTGATAAACTACATATTATACTTTTTTTTTTGTAAATATATACATATTATACATATAAACACCCAGACCGAGACAAATTATACAATGTACAACTTGCCCCCGGTGGGAATCGAACCCACGACCTCCCGAGTTCACGGCAATGTTTGTTACCACTAGACCACGGAGGCGGTTATATATCTGGTTTGTCAATCTTTCAATATGCATGCCTTTCCTTATTTTGATCCCTATGCTTTCTTTCATATCTAGGACTATTGTACCTGTACAGATTGCCACAAAAGCAGTACACAAAAGAAAAAGACCCTTGCCATCTTATCTGTCCTGCATGACAAGAGAAAGCAAATTCTACAGAAATAGTTTCTGGAACTCTTCTTCAGCAAGGATGGTCTAGTAATTCTGTGATGAATGAATGAACAAACCTTATCATTAACATACGCCTGCAGTAGTTTGTTGTATGGCTCGCTGATGTGACATGCCAGAACATGGCCCTGCATTCGACAAGGTAATGTCATGTGAAGGTGAGTGTCGGTCACCAGACGGACCCGGGCCAGTATCAGTAAACCCTCCTTTGCTGTCTAAAAACAAAAAAATGTCAGTGGATAGGTAAAAGTGAGGAATATGTGCCACATAAAAAAAGGGAAGTTTCATTGACTGTATCAATTCTGGGGTGGTCAGACCACTCTTTAAAAAAGCAGATTCATATTTAGCTAACTTTACTATAGGCCCGTCATGACAAGTGGCAAGCTCGTCGATGTCTATACCAAACCAAACTCGAGAAAAATGATAATAAATTAAATTATTGTGTTCCGAATAGGAATCAAACATATATTTTCACTGAAGAATGGTGTCTCAGACTTGCAACCAATTATAGACTGGTTTAAAAAGGCCTTAATTTTTTATTGCGTAACAAGACACTCACCATCCAACATTCTACATACTGTGTAATTCCTTTAATGCCTTCCTGGATGCCTGTTCCACCGAGCCACCACTGCTGAATTGTAAAGACTACCTACATGTTAAAAACGAGCTTAAATTTTGTAAATTATAGAGCCTTGTGATGAAATCTTGACAATACGGTATTAATACAGTTAAAATCATCTGCATATATTCTATATTTGTGTCATATATAGCTAAGACTAACCCCAAAAAGTATTTTTTACTCACAACATAAGATAATCCATTAGCACAATTTTTCGTCGATAAATTAAAATTTGCATTTAAATCATCTGATAAGTATCCATCGTCGCCTTCAGATTTCTTCTTCGGTTTACTCTTTTTCTTCTGGACTCTCTCAATTCCCCCTAAAAACTAAAATTACTAAGAGTAAATAATGGTTATTCATTTATGACAACTTACTGTTTATTTTATGTTTTATCTTACATTGTTACTTTGTTTATATAATTTCGTTGTCGGCTTTTGTCCTCCACGAGGAAAGTATTCCTCTGTATCGACCATAATTTCAATATTTTACTAAAAATCGAAGAACCGAAAACCAAAACACAGACACACATGAAATAAATTGGTTATAGTTAAGTTTTGATACTGCATTCACTACCGAATCATAGATATAGCTTTTATTTAAATAAAAATCTATTATATTTGCTAAATGGAAATGAAATTCAAATTAAACCATTTTAATTGGTACTCTAATTACTTTTACTGGATTAGTAATAGATAGTTTAATTACAGACGATATTTAAAGGGTACGTTAGGTATTTAGCAATAATGATAAATTTTATTCAAAGTTAATTATAGTACATTAAATATAAATTAAAAGCTACCTAAATAACAAAATTAAAAATAACTATTTAGCAATAATGAAACGCAATTTTCGAATATTTTTTAATCTTTGTAATGCACAGACACGCATTGCCTGCGGCCTTATATATTTTGTATTGGCAACAATTTTATGTAAGTTGTGTTCCAAAATATCCTTCCTGACAGATGTTATTTTATCCTAAGAAAGAGTCCTATGCCGATCAAAAGTGCTACACGAGTGAGAATTTTGAGTTACATTTTTGAATTTTGGAACGCAATTAGCTGTCAAACCCACGGAGCAAGTTAGTTTATTTTTATTTAGTTTTTTGTTCGCAAGTTCTAGTAGTGCGCGTGCCGGAATCAGCTTCCTCAGCAATTTACGACGGAAACAATACATTATAATAAATTACCGACTATTACGTACGAACGTTCGAATTGCAAGTCACACGGTATAAACATTTTTATTAGTTTTACCTTCGTTCAGGCGTACAAGTTTGTTTAACTTTAACAAGGTAAATTTTTAAAACTTTTTATTGCTTTAATTTAATATTTTAAATATTTAAAAACCTGTTTTATATGGCACTTGATGCTATTATCCTTGATTCGCCAGTACAATGTTATTTACTCAATGTTAATTATTATGTGAGGGAATTATATATTTATATTAATTATTTCTTTCAGAATCATGAATAAAGTAGTAATTTTTGGTTCTACTGGCATGACCGGTGTCTGTGCCGTTGAAGCTGCCGTTAAGAAAGGTATTTTTTTATTATTGCTTAATTATGTTACAATATTCAAGACTAAAGAACAAGCTTCCAAGATGGCTTAGCGGGATCATACAGTATTTGGTTTGGGTAGGGAAAGAAGTAGAATAGTGAATGATTAGCGGGGACTCCCTTTTAAAAACCGTCAATAGTCAGTAGCAAGTCTGAGACACTATTCTTCTCTCTTTGCTACACACAATGTACAGTCCATCCATGGAATACTAAAAAAATTGTCTTCTCTTCTAGAACAAGTTAACTAAACTACATTAGCCATTCAGTACATCTTATACAAATGTAGATTTGGTCATTTTATTTTACTACAAATGTTAAGAAAGGATCAAAGTTAAAAATGTATGTAAACAACAAAGATGTGTTCACTTTGAATATACTTGTACTTCGATAAATATAAAGATATATTAGCTATAAATATTTTTTATACCTGAATTTGAAGTATAATTTTTGCCAAATTTCATTAAAATCAGTTTAGTAATATAGACGTGAATCCAAATTAGACAGATGATTTTGGGGCCACATGTCATATAGCATATGTCCTTCCCTAGGGCTCAATAAATATTTGTGACAAATTTAATCAAAATCAGTCCAACAATGTATGTGTGAAAGATGGACAAACAGACATAGATAGATACACACATTCACCTTTCAGAACATAAAAAGTATCATCATCACGACCGTTTCCCTTTCGGGGTGGTCAGAAACCACGCTTATAAATAAGCGGATTCACATTTAGCCAACTTAACTATAGGCCAATCATGACAAGTGGCAAGCTCGTCGATGTCTCCAGCGTACCAAACTCGAGAAATATCACAAATAAATTAAATATTAATTAAATGTATTTATATATAATAATTAATATTTTTGTGTTCCGACCAGGAATCGAACCCAGTACCTCCGAGTCTAAATCCACGGACTTAATCGCTAGACCACGGAGGCAGACATATATCTGGAGAATTAGGCCTACACTCTCAAAGAGCCAGACGAGGATCTAATGACAATTCCTCAAGTTGGTATTAGTGAAACCGGGACCAAGGGCTTAACATGCATGATCTGAGGCATGGGAATGGTGGTGTTGTAAATTAATGACAAATAAATAAATAATAAATAAATAAATAAATATTTCCAGACAATCACACAGCGCCATCTAATTTCCGTGGTAAGCTGCGAGGCTTGTGTTACGGAAACTAGATGGTTGATAAACTACATATTATACTTTTTTTTTTGTAAATATATACATATTATACATATAAACACCCAGACCGAGACAAATTATACAATGTACAACTTGCCCCCGGTGGGAATCGAACCCACGACCTCCCGAGTTTACGGCAACGTTTGTTACCACTAGACCACGGAGGCGGTCTAAATGAATGTAACAAAAGTGTATTTCTCATTGGTACATGCCAGGGTTCGAGCCACAGGCTTTTTGATTAGAGGACAGCATTTATACAACTGACCTAGCACTGCTGTCTCATAATACACCTACTCCAGAGTGCCCCCTACAGGTACCTATAGGTACTGGTTAAGGGTTTGATTGGACACGATGAATCACAAACACTAAAACAGAAAATGGAGTGGTTAGTATGATACGTCACAACACAATACATTGATTTGTTAGTACTTGGGACAACATATAGACAACACATACATTTAGGGTGTGATTACATTGTAAGTATAGAGAACACTAATTTAATCATAAAGATACTTAAATTCTATTGTGTATGCAAGTGACAGTAATGACAGTTGATATTAACACCCACCCCGTAAGTACGGTCATGAAGATACTCATTTGGATAACAGATTATTGAAAGTTTTAGACTTTAAGAGTAAGAAGGCAAAGTCCATTTTGACTTATCATAGCAACAGTAAAACATAGTATTCAACATTTTTAAGAGACAAAAGTAGTAACAATAGGCAAGTAATTTAATTTAATAGCTTCATTAAACATATCTATTAAAATGTGCCTAAATTGACTGAAACATAAATTTGATTGCTTAGCAAACAACATGGTGTAAGTCAATTTGATTTATTTTTCATTAACTGTTTTCTAATTGAATTTATTATGTATTTAGGTTTTATCCATGATCCAACTTCACTGCTAAAGTTCCATCTTTTTAATACTACCCACATATACTATGTTTTACTGTTGCTATGATAAGTCAAAATGGACTTTGCCTTCTCAATCTTATAGTGTAAGAAATTCACGGATTAAAAAAAAAAAGTATAATATGTAGTTTATCAACCATCTAGTTTTCGTAACACAAGCCTTGTAGCTTACCACGGAAATTAGATGGCGCTGTTTGACCTGTCTGGAAATATTTATTTATTTACTGTTTACTGACGAAACCCTGTGCTATCTACCAATTACATACGTCTTGAAATCTGAAATAAAACAATTAGGTATGTACTATTATTTATTTTTTTAACAGGGGAAACATAAAATTGAAAATTATTCTTAGTAACCAAAGACTACATAGAAGTCTTTGTTAGTAACTACTTATTTATATTAGTGTGAGCATTGCGTCTGAGCATCATCTGATAGATTAGCAAAAAAAGATTTGTAATTGCCAACCCTAAAGAATCCAATATATGAGCGTCTGTCAAGCGAGAACGGTGTTTATTTTTTGTTTTGTTATGCAGACTGACATAAACATGTTGAACCAATAAACGAATGCAGTTGTTGTTCGGAGGGAGTTGCGTGGACATGTCAAGTGCAAGTTTTTGTTTTGTAAATTAATTTACTGTAGATATTATTGGTCAAAAGTGGTGTTGTTTTGTTTAATAATGTGCTACCATGTGAATAATTATGGAAAACGATAAATTGGACTTTAAATATGGGGCACAAGTTGCAGTTTATGTTTTGCGGTTTTCCCACGCTGTCAACTCCCATATTTTACCCGACGTGTTTGAGCTATGGTGCCGCGAGTGACTCCAAGAAAAGCATCAAATTCTGCAGCATCTGGAATTTGATGATGACCTCATTAACTCATTAAAAAGAAAGATATATTACCTCAGACTTGGCTGTATGGGCTAGACCCTTTGCCTTCCCTATCACCTCATTCATCATTCATCGGGAGAAGAGGACAAAAAAAAAAAGCAGTTAAACACATTTATTTAAATTTGAATATTTCTCTTGGAAACCAATGCCCAGAAATAATACAAGGTGATGCGTGCAACAGTTAGTGATTACGTTGCGTAGTCTGTTTTACGTATTTATATTTTTTGCCTTACAGCCCTAACTTTTTTTTTTAGGCTTAGAAGTTCGAGCCTTCGTCCGAGATGCTTCCAGACTTCCGGACGAGCTTAAGAATAAGGTGGAAATAATAAAAGGCAATGTCTTGGAGTTTGATTCTGTCTTTGAAGCTGTGGAAGGTGTCGATGGGGTTATAATAGTGCTTGGGACTCGAAATAAGCTCGAGCCTACTACAGACTTGTCAGAAGGTAACTGTATTTATTTTGTCCATACTTCGGATACATTTCAGACGGACCTCGTATCACCTCCACATCCATATTACTTTACCAGTTTTCCTTTAATTTACTATTTTGTTTGCTTAAGGGGAAGTAATGAATTACAATCCCTAAATGATAATTTATTTAAAGGAACGAAAAACATTCTGGAAGCGATGAGGGCTAAGAATGTTAAGACTGTGTCTGCTTGTATGTCTGCATTCTTATTCTACGAGCCAGAGAAAGTGCCTCCGAGGTTTGCAGCCCTTAACGAAGACCACAAGAGAATGTATGAAGATATTAAGGACAGCGGACTCAACTGGGTCGCCGTCTTTCCTCCACATATTTCTGGTAAGTCTATCTTAATATTGTTTTGTCTCTCTTTTGTCCTCCCCTTTGCTTTCCTTCTCTACTTTGCTGTCTTCCTCCCTCAGATTTAGTACTTGACGTAATCCCTGACATTTATTATTGGCACCCATAAAATCAACAGCTCTTATAATAACCCTATTATCAATATGTGTCTACTATTTAATGACCTTTCCAGCGATACTGTAAATCTAGACATTTTTAACCTAAATGTTAGTCTATTAAAGAGGCTAGTGTTGTTGATTGTAAACTAAGACGCTTATTATATATATTACATATAATGACTTTTCGACTTATACTAATATTTATATAATTTTATTTTATTTTATTTTATTTTATTTTATTTTATTTTATTTTATTTTATTTTATTTTATTTTATTTTATTTTATTTTATTTTATTTTATTTTATTTTATTTTATTTTATTTTATTTTATTTTATTTTATTTTATTTTATTTTATTTTATTTTATTTTATTTTATTTATTTATTAGGGTCGCCAACAGTGACAGCAACAAAACATACATTGATTTTTACTTACAAGTAAGACAGAAAACAGATGCTGCACCAATTACAGGCAACCACCACATGCTATTACAGTATCAATTAATTGGGACTTTTAACACAAATTGACGTTAATAATATATTTATTCTCGTAAATACTAATATATTAATAAATATAACGTAAAATTTTATAAAACACAGTAGACTTAACTGGGTTGCCGTCTTTCCTCCACATATTTCTGTTAAGTCTATGTTAGGATTGTTTTGTCTTTTGTATAATTTATTAAATGACACAAAATACCTCCCAAAGTATGTGGCTCTCAATAAAGACCATAAAGATATATAGAGATATTAAGGACAGTAGACTCAACTGGGTTGCCGTCTGTCCTCCACATATTTCTGTTAAGTCTATGTTAGGATTGTTTTGTCTTTTGTATAATTTATTAACTGACACAAAATACCTCCCAAAGTATGTGGCTCTCAATAAAGACCATAAAGATATATAGAGATATTAAGGACAGTAGACTCAACTGGGTTGCCGTCTGTCCTCCACATATTTCTGTTAAGTCTATGTTAGGATTGTTTTGTCTTTTGTATAATTTATTAACTGACACAAAATACCTCCCAAAGTATGTGGCTCTCAATAAAGACCATAAAGATATATAGAGATATTAAGGACAGTAGACTCAACTGGGTTGCCGTCTGTCCTCCACATATTTCTGTTAAATCTATGTTAGGATTGTTTTGTCTTTCTTTTGTATAATTTATCATACTGAAACAAATAACCTCCCAAAGAATGTGGCTCTCAATAAAGACCATTAGAGATATAGATATAGAGGTATTAAGGACAGTGGACTCTATTGGGTGGCTGTTTTTGCTCCACCTATGGTCCTTTTGTATAATTGGACGTAGTTTAGCAGAAAGGTCTTAATCCACAAACAGGTCAAAAAGGCGTTACGGGTTGTAAGCTGTCGGGATCTTACAATAGGCCTGACATTAGCCTTGATACAAATAACAAATTAAAATTAATACATAGAGAAAATGTTATACAGTTATTTTCACCAAATATTATGATGGGGGGGAGGGGGGTTTTTGTTACTTTTAGTTTAGAAATTCGTTATGTACTTGTCTAGCTACGGTGTTTTAGGTGAAACAGAATGCGGAGTGCGTTTGGTCTGGAATTACTATGATATAGTTATTATTTCCAGATGAGTCAAGTCGGGAAATAATAGTGGAAGCAAACGCCACCAAGTCTCCGGGGAGGGCCATCTCTAAACATGACCTTGGAGCCTTCCTAGTGGATGTCCTCGACCAACCCAAGTACTACAAGACTGTCGTAGGATTAGCCAATGTTCCTAAAGAATAGATATTCACTTTGAAATAATCCTGCTCGATTGTACACTACAATAATATTGTGTTTTTTTTTATATAAGTGTATTTTTAACTTATACAAATTTGGTATTTTAAAATTGTCATTATGTGTGGAGAAGCCATTTTTTTTTGCCCGGTTAATCGTGATTTGGAAAAAGAGATGAGAAGAAAACCGACAATAGGTTCTTTTTATTTTATTATGCAAAATATGTCAATGTCCGTAATTTTTTTCCCTCCCCGAAGGGGCCGTCCATTAATCACGTGATGTTTTTTTTTGGCATTTTTTAACCCCCCCTCCCCTTTGGTGATACGTGTTGAGGTTACACTACCCCCCGCCCATTTTTTCTAACCCCCCTTTTTTTTAAATTTTATTTTTTCATTCACTTAAACAGTTAAACCAACAGTTGACAATATTTTAATAAATATTATACAGTATAAATTTAAAGTTAAATAATAAAGAGCAAGAGAAGAAAACGCCATTATTGTGAAAGGAAATTGTGAAAACGAGTATTTTTAGTAACTACATAGAATATTAAAATTATTATAATATTATCTTTAAATACTGGTATAAAGTATAATCAAGAAAATTAAGTACCATTGTAAAAATGTCTAGACATAAAGGTTGCAGGTTGTTCGACGAAAACATAAATACACGTACTATTTTACTACATCCCCCTTGTGATTTTTCGTGTTTTTTTTTTCGATCCCCCCCTCCCCACCCCCTTTCAAGCCTCACGTGATTAATGGACCTAAGTTGATAGACTGCATTTCTCAAAAGTACACTCAGACATAAAATAAGTGTGCGAGCGAGACAGATGCAAAAAAAAAGATTGTTTTAAAGTTTAGTTTTTTACTATTTTATTGTTTTTATGTGTAGTTTATATGTATGTATTTGCATGTAGTATGTAGATATGTAAATATTATTTATTTGGGTATCTATTATTATTATTGATTAATAGGCGAGCAGCGCATTGCTGATATGCCTATATCAAGCACTGGTGTAAAGTTTGTAAGTATGTATTAATTTATATATGTCATTATATTGTCTAATTAAGCCTGTAATTACATCTACCTTTCATTGTTTAATTGTTTTTGTTGTACCGAAGGTTTGACTGTCATAGAATGCCTAGCGGCATTAAGTCCGCCTTTGTCCTTTGTGCAATAAAGATTTAAATAAATAATAAAAATAATACTAATCTACAAGTCAGAAATGATAAATAAAGAGATCGTTTAAAAAATCGGGCGGTTTATCGCTGCGTTTATATATACCGAGTTATTTTGTATGCCCTTACTTTAGACCAATATGCTATTCTATTGATAGAAACTTGATAGAAATATGTGCTGGTAGGCTAAGTATTTTTCGCATAACCATATATCGGAAGTGAAATATATTTGACTTCTCTATAAAATAGCCAATTTGTATGGAGAAGCCAACAATTTTTGTCACTGCTGACTTTTGTCGCTTATTAGGAAAAGTTGTTTGTTTCTATCAATAGAATAACTGGTGGCGCGGGTTTAGTGGACATTATCTAGGTTTATGATAATTGTCAAATTAGATACAAGGACATGGAACTGGAAAAGGAACTCACATGATGTCCTCGGCACCAGCACTCGGAGTTTTGTTCTTTATCACAAATTTTGTGGGTTTTAACAACGATCGCGGTGATTTCTTCAGCATCTTCTATGACGACTGTAGGAAAAGGTAATAAGGTGGTAGGCGGACTGATGGTGGCAATTTGCATATCCACCGTTCGTGCTGATAAACCCAGTAAAGTGTATCCACACATTTCGGGATCAGACTTGAATTGCCGTCATGCCCAGTCAAGCTGGCATAGTGTTAGGGATTGATGTCATTCATAGACCATTCAGGTGGGCGTAAGGTCACATGGCGTGCTAGTATTTAAAAAAACGACTATTTTTCTATTCGAACACTGCGCGCTAAGCACGCTCCTACGGTATATATTCGCTGTTTCTCTTCAGTGCGTAAGCGCCGGCCTTGGACTTGTATGAGCGGGATGGGTAATATAGAAAGGAACCGGCGAGAAAGAGACACGACAAGGTTTTTGGGGTAACAAATTAGGAATGTATGCTTATGCCCCGCGGATTGTAACATCGCCTAACCATTCATAATTGGTAAATATACCGCGAACAACGCAAACGTTAACATATTAGTCTGGAGTAAGGGCATACAAAGTCACCCCTTATAGTTTTAAATAAAATAAATAGTTATATCAATTACAATTATATTAAACGTGTTTGTAAAAATATATTTCTATCCAGTCACTGTTAGCTTTTTGAGTTTTATTATTGAATTATGTATTATAAAGGTCTTCCTAATATGTGTTATATGTATTAACTGCCTCCGTGGTCTAGCGGTTAAGTCCGTGGATTTAGACTCAGAGGTACCGGGTTCGATTCCTGGACGGGACGCAATAATATTTATTAATTTAAATCATTTTTTTTACAATTGTGATATTTCTCGAGTTTAGTACGCTAGAGATATCGACGAGCTTGCCACTTGTCATGATTGGCCTATAAGTAAAGTTGGCTGTGAGAGAATATGAATCCGCTTCTCCGCGTGGTTTTAGACCACCCCGGGAGAAATGTTGTGGAAATATTTATCATTACTTTTGTAAAATATATATTTGTTGATTTTTCAATATATAACATTTATGTTTTAACATACTTTATTTAAATAGGAATTGAACTTTGTGGCCGCAATATTTGTAAGCAAAATTTACAATGCAATTTATGAATATCCATACTAATACTATAAATGTGAAACATGTGTGTATGTCTGTTTGTCCGTCTCTCACGCCTATATTATTGAACTGAATTTGATGAAATTTGCCATAGATATTGCTTGGAACCCAGAGACAGGCATAGACCTTATAATTCCACTGTTGAAGATAGGCCTTCCACAAATTTCCAGAAAATGGTGGCGTTGTAATTCTATGACAAATTTACTTAAGAAAAGTGTATTTCTCATTGGTACATGCCGGAGGGGTTTGAACCGACCGCTGTAGGATTTTAAGAAAAGCGAGCCACCACCAGGCCATAATTCGTTACTGTACACAAAATATAAAATTATATAATATAATTCCACAATATGGCGTCTGGTTGTCGTCTTACTGAAATTTGATTAATATCATATCTTCAGTGACACTCGCATGATTGAGACGATTCGATTGACGTGAGAATCATCGTACGGAGCAGAGACGTGGACACTAACAGTGGGTCTGGTCCATAAATTCAAGGCGCTCACCGAGCCATGGAAAGAGCTATGCTTGGTATATCACTAATGGATTGAATTCGAAACGTTGATATTCGTCAGAGAACGAAAGTTACTGACATAGCTTTTAAAATTAGCAAGCTTAAGTGGCCGACACATCTACCGCAGAACCGACGAACGATGGGGCAATCGGGTTAACTCTAGAGTGGAGACCACGTACGGAACGACGCAGAGTGGGACGACCCCCGCCAGATGGACAGATGACCTAAAGAAGGTCGCTGGTGGGGGTTGGATGAGGGTAGCGAAAGATCGCGTTAAGTGGCGAGCCTTGGCCTACATCCAGCAGTGGAGAGATACAGGCTGATGATGATGATGAGAATCATCAAGATCAGCTAACGTCATACAATCAAATCAATACAAAAAAAAAATCTTACATAACCCTTTGCGCCGCGCAAGTATCATCACGACCGTTTCCCTTTCGGGGTGGTCAGAAACCACGCTTATAAATAAGCGGATTCACGTTTAGCCAACTTTACTATAGGCCAATCATGACAAGCTCGTCGATACCAAACTCGAGAATATCACAAATAAATTATATGTATTTATTTACATTAATAAATATTTTTGTGTCCCGACCAGGAATCGAACCCGGTACCTCCGAGTCTAAATCCACGAACTTTACCGCTAGACTACGGAGGCAGTCGGATAAAAACACGGGCGACACCGGGTAAATCAGCTAGTAATATTTTAGTGCAGTTCGAGTCATTGAACTTTAATACGCGCAGAATTATGAATAAAGAATCGATTTATTTAGTGACCTACTTTTATTGTTGACACGTGCTTGTCAACATTTTTCAAGTTCGTTTACTCTATGGCGCGTTCGTTTTATAGCATTTCCAACATTTCGTAGCAACTTCATAAACCAGCGTGAAATGTTATGTTTTTGTTAAGAAATACCACTTTTTTTGCCAATGCCAACATTTCTTGAAAAAAATGAGCGGTGAGGCTACTTTTTGACAAGTAACAAATAATAACAAATCAATTGACAATGTATTCTTTGAATTTATTACATAAAATCGTTTAAAATACATTTTAATACAAATATAATATAAACTATAAAGTATACAACAATGTAAACGAACCATTTCTTATTATAAATGACATGTGTCAAAAAGTAACATCAATAACCCTCCTTTCAACACGGTACTGACATACGAAATTAGCATCTAATGTTAGAATTTTCATTAAACGAACGACTTGTGCTAAAAAAGTGGTATTTTCATGCTAACATTTCTTAAAACGAACGCGCAATCCAATCCAACAGCCGTTCAACATTCCGCTAAAATCCTTCAGCGACCTGGCCGTGACTACGACATCTGTGGATGACATGTATGACTTTTATGCTGCACAGTCTTCAGTCCAGCATTTTAAAGACAGACAAGATATTATGTCGCCCTGTCGTACGTCGTCTACGCAGTTGGATCGGTTTTGTATACTGTCCTTGTATCTGGACGGTCATGGTCTCTGTAGACATCTCAACACTTCAGTTTTCTGCCTTGGTTTTAACACGCAAGGTTTTATGCCTGTATTATAATAATTTACGTCTAGTTTTTTTTCGTTGGATAACTTTAACGGATTCTCTAGAAATATGTGCCCATCTCCATGGTCTAGCGGTTAATTCCGTGGATTTAGACTCGAAAGTACCGGGTTCGATTCCTGGTCGGGACACAAAAATATTTATTAATCTAAATAAATACATTTAATTAATATTTAATTTGTGATATTTCTCGAGTTTGGTACGCTGGAGACATCGACGAGCTTGCCACTTGTCATGATTGGCCTACAGTTAAGTTGACTAAATGTGAATCCGTCTATTTATAAGCGTGGTTTCTGACCACCCCGAAAGGGAAATGGTCGTGATGATACTTTACTATCTCCAGCAGTGTAGGTCTACGACTATGTTCTAGGGCCTGTGATAACTATCTCGTAAAACAAAAAAAAAATGAAAATATATGCAGACAAACTAAAGTCACGATGACAAGTTTAGATTTTCGATAAACCTAACAAATTCTAAAGATTATTTACAACTGTTATCTTTTACCAAATATACTTTATCTTGTATTTATCTAAATGTTATTATTATTATCTATATAAGGTTATGTGACGAAATTAACATTATCATCGATGGATGAATTTTTGATAAATCACCTGTATGATTGCACGAGCTGATAGTTTTGCTTATAATGATCAAATGCTGGAAAGTAACTTCAAACGCCAAACTAAAGGATAGTCCTGATTATTTGTTTTTTTTTTCGTTCTCCTCTCCCGATGAATGATGTGATAGGGAAGGCAAAGGGCCCATACAGCCAATTCTGACGTAATATATCTTTCTTTTTTATGAGTTAATGAGGTCATCATCAAATTTTCTTGGAGTCACTCGCGGCATTATAGCTCATACACGAGGGGTGCAAAACCGTTAAACCCAGTTGCATACAAATATACAAGCCAATACAATTTAAACGACAAGATCGTCCGTCACTATGGTGCGACGAGGTTTGAATGCGCGCTAAGAAAATCAATCCTGTCGTATAAGTGTCAATTATACGACAGGATTGATTTTCCATTATTATTATCATCGGAACGCAACCGTAAGGTTATAATGTTAAATAAAACTATTATTATTATTGCAAATGATTATTTTATTTTTTATAAATATCCCCATATGATGAAGTGAGACATTCGTAGATAACCTGCTTTGGAGTCTATTTGTCAAAGTTCAAGTAACGCTAACCTCCAGGTAAAACGACTAATATAATAGAAGGTACCTAATCTTCGTTCTATTCTAAAGAAAAACCACAAATATTTTAATTTTTCTGTTTTTTAGTTGGCAACATTGCTCAGTTTAAAAAATTAAATGCAATTCTATACTATATATTATTTATATACTGCCTCCTCTAGCGGTTGTCTGTGGATTTAGACTCTGAAGTATCGGGTTCGATTCCTGATCGGGAAATAATATTTATTAATTTAAATAAATACATTTAATTAATATTTAATTTATTTGTGATATTTCTCGAGTTTGGTACGCTGGAGACATCGACGAGCTTGCCACTTGTCATGATTGGCCGGCAGTAAAGTTGGCTAAATGTGAATCCGCTTATTTATAAGCGTGGTTTCTGACCACCCCGAAAGGGAAACGGTCGTGATGATACATCACTTTTACAGATTATATAGTAATATATACTACGTTAAGGGAACTGTCATTTACACAAATGTATGGGAATTTGTCAATTTTGCGTTTCACAAAGCAATAACAAATAAATATGTAATATTTGACAACTGTTTTCTTAAGTAGCCGAAATGCTCCATTAAGTTTTTTGTAACTTTAATTATTTCTTATTACCTACATAGCTACGAGAATATGAACATAAGCATGCGGGTGTTTTTTTATTTATGTTCTCTTATGATGAATGAGGTGATAGGGAAGGCAAAGGGTCCAGCCCATACAGCCAAGTCTGACGTAATATATCTTTCTTATTCAAAGTAATCATCAAATTCCAGATGCTGCAGAATTTGATGCTTTTCTTGGAGTCACTCGCAGCACCATAGCTCAAATAAGTCGGGTAAAATATGTGAGTTGACAGCGCGGGAAAACTGCAAATAATAAACTGCCCCATATTTCAAGTCCAAGTTATCGTTTTCCATAATTATTCACGTTGTAGCACATTATTAAATAAAACAGCACCACTTTTGACCAATAATATCCACAGTAAATTAATTTACAAAACAAAAACTTGCACTTGACATGTTCACGCAAAATGGCGCGAAGAACTCGGGTGTTTTTTTAATTTTAACTGTAATGAATAAACAATAATACCATCGACTGTCATCTGTTTGGTCCATTTCTTCAAATACTACAAATTAATATTACATTGTAATAATATTTATTGCTTAAAAATCTCAAGGCAATTATAAAACATACTATAAAAATCACTCAAAACTTGAAAATATTGGATTGTGCGAGCGAGAGAGATGCAAAAGTGTGTAAGAGGGTTATAATAATGATTTAAATTATTAAAATATATTTTTATTATTATTTATTACCCTTTAGCACTTATTCTGTCCTTATATTTTCCTAACAATTCAATATCCAGTAATGTTTTCCCAAGCTCTCCCACTCTGAAGGCCTTGATCATCATTCTGGCAACTTCTAGCAGATCTGGCACATCCCTAGTTGTGCCATCGAAGTCCCTCACCCTTCTTATCCTGTTAAATTTGGCTGCTCCCATGATTAGGACCTGTAAACAAAATTTTTATTTATATTTATATCATTGCTTGGATTTGGACTCGAGGTACCAGGTTCTGGTTGGGACACAAAAAAATATTTAATTTTGTAATATTTCTTAAGTTTGATACGCTAGAGACATCATTGTCAAGGTTGGGTAAATGTAAGTCCGTTTCCTTAAAAAAAAGTGTGCTTCTGACTACCCCGGAAGGAATACGGTTGATGACAAGACAACATTGTGTCCCAACCAGACATATAATAATAATAATAAAAATTCTTGCAGAGTGCCAAAAAATATATAAATGATAGATAATAAGAAATATTATAAAATATTAATTTATACTAATACTTACAAATATTATTATAATACTGGTACAATAAACTACATAAAAAACAATACATTCTATACATTCATAATACACACATACAATACACAGTACAATATACAATAATCAGACAGTCTAAATCCACAGACTAAACCACTAGACCACGGAGGCACAACGGCAAATGTGATAGAACAATATAACTGCAATTTCTATTTTGAGACATATATGTAACATCAAAATCATTTATTAGTTTTTATTTTACTAGTGTAAGCAGTTATCTATTGTGTACTTATCTGGTTCTGGCAGAATACCCATAATGTGTATAATTAAATTTTACCTTATTAATATCATCGCTTGGTTCCTCCATGCCCATGTAGTCAACATACTTGAATTTGCCGTGACTATTAAGCCAGTACAACAGGTAGTCGGCGATGGCCTCCTCCCCTACCAGATGATCTTGCAAGGATGAACATAAAGCTAGCTTCAGACCCATTTCTACATTGCTTATGGTAGGCTCCAGTATACCTGAAAACATATTATTATTATTATTAGTGATTAATAGGCGAGCCTGATATGCCTAGAGAGGAAGACAAATTTCTACGCATTCCATGGATTCACCGTGTGGGTGCAGGGTCCATCGTGTGTGGGTAAGAGATGAGATGGTGTCTTGAGCTTGCGACCGACAATAGGCTAGTAGCAATACATCCACCATTCTACTCCTCTCCCTACCCAACGAAATACTGTATAATTCCGTTAATGCCTGAATATAACTAAATAATCAATGTTGTGTAATAATTTCAGTGAATTTTAAATTATATGTTGCCCCCTATACCATGCCAATGCCTTCTATTACTTTCTTGGCCTCTTACCGGCCCCTCTAGTCCAGTACCTTTAAGGTGGCGATATCGCCCACTTTGAGAATGACTGCTTTAGAGGAATACTATAAATATTCTAAGCAACACAAACAATATTGGACTAAAATCTTTCATAGGCACTTCAGATGTGAATTTTGAGGAAATAGCAATATAATAATAATAGAAATTAAGTGACCTTTGAAAAGTAAAGATAAACACAACACAGAGGTTACTTTACTTTAGTTACTTAATTCAAGTTACTAAAGAAGCAGCTTTAGTCACTTTACTTCTTTGACTTCAGTTTTTACATTGCAATTGCATGCTTATGGCAAAATATATATGTGAACCTCTTAATGTTAATAAGATCTAATATTGTTTTGTTACCATGTTTCTTGCAACGGCTCTTCCACTCCAGACTTAGGTTATATTTAATTAAAAGCTGAGAAACAGCAATATCTTACCTGGAGTATCAAACATAAATATGACTGGATTATTATTGATTCTAATTTTAGTATGCATACTCCGTGTGACACCAGCTACAGCTCCCGTGGCCAGGCTGTGGCCTATCTTCATATTCCTAGTCCTTAACATATTAATTAATGAGGATTTACCAACATTCGGCACCCCGATGATCATCACATTAAAATCTGCCTCCTCACTCCTATTATATCTATCTGAAGCATTAATAAGATCCACTATGATAGGACTTAAGGACTTCAAACCTCTGCAATTTTGGTCTTTGCTGTTTGTATACACAACATAGTCAATATTCTGTTCCGCCTTTAACTGGTCTCTAACTTTTGGTATTAACGAGGGAATAGTCAAGTCTTTTTTGTTCAATATGAGTATGTGAGGCTTAGCACCAGTCAATGTCCTCGTAAATATAGGATTTCGACCTGTAAAAGGTATTCTAGCATCATGAACCTCAATGATACAATCAACTGTCTTTAACTTCCTTTGTATCTGTTTTAAACCCTTGTTCATGTGACCAGGAAACCAGTGGAGCAGTTCCTTGCTGATGTAAGGACATTTTTTGCGAAAATTATAAGCAGCAGCATCAAACTTTGAAGCCATTCCGTTTGTTTTGACAACAATTTTATATTTGGTTTTAGGTTATGTTAGAAAAAAATATATTAGTTAAATCAAAGCGTCTTGAGATTATATCGATATAACTAAACAAAATAGTACATAATACAATAATAATTATAAACTAAACCATAATGAAACTAAATATAATGGGAAAACGCAATTGACGCAGTATCTGAATATTGACCGGTTTGACATTTTGATTTCAGTCGGAAAATTATTAAGCAAGAAATATGTTACTATTATGTTTGACTTGTCGCTTAAAGCGCTTTTTTCACTTTATTTCGCTCTTTTCATACAAATTAAGAAAAATTCGAAAAAAAAACAAGCTTTGCTTTGCTTTTCTTTCAACTCACAGATTATATAGACATGTACTACTTTCAACTCAAAGATTATATAGTAATATTTTCAACTCGAATATAGCATTGCAATATTCGGTAAGAAAAGTAAGCTTTGCTAACATAGCAGAAAACGGCATCTATAAATATTTTGTAAACTTTTAAGGACGTTAAACTTACTTGTGTTATGTTTCTTGATTAGCTATATGGTCTGTGGTTCCTTGCGTTAAACAGTTTAGAAAAAAAAAACCATTATCAAAAAAATGAAAATAAATAAACCTTGGAACCTTGAAAAAATGTAATAATGTTCCTTGATAATGAATGTGATATCATTTATAGTGTTAGTAATGTTTCATAAACATATTTGTGTATATGTTACAATTAAAATGTTGTTTAACGTGTGTTAGGATTTTACAATTTATGTCGCTATAATAAATTCACACGCTATGGATGGATATCTTAGAAATACGCTATTACTGGGAGACGAACTGAATTCTTCAGAACAATCAAATGCAACAAATTCTAATAATTTTACAGAAGATATAAATTCACAATTTAAGAACAATGTCAAAATACAGAATTCATCATCACTTCGGCTTACCACGTACGACCTGCTAGATGCCAATTTCCATACAGGCAGTGGTCCAAACATAACCATACTTAAAGATCTCCCTGGGCACAATCCACCGAGAATCCACAAAGTTGCAAGACCTTATTGTACAGAATTATTGCATCCATCGAAGCTTCCGGAAGCTTTTTCCGCTATTACCTCAATGTGGGGTTCAAATATGGACAAGAAAGCTGGATTAAAATCTTTCGTAGGTACTTCAGATGCGAAATTTGAGGAAATAGCAAAATTAAGTGACCTTCGAAAAGTAAAGATAAAATATCCAGTCTCCGATGTTGGTGAGTCCCCTCTTGCCACTTGTCAGATGATTAAAACGAGGCACTCACTAGATTTAAAAGCAACCAGATATAAAAATATAAAACTCGACACCATACCTCACAGACTTGTGAATCCGGAAGATAGCACTATCTCTACTGCAGATCATTCACTAGTCAAAGAGGGTCAAGAATTGCTGTATATCATTAGAGTGTATCTTCCTATGAAGGACAGTGCTAGGATGACAGAAATCAGGCCTCGATTTGGCTGTGAAATCCGTCTTAAGGGCAGTCAGTCTCTTTGTGCTCTTAGCGACAATATAGCATGCATTAACAACATTGGTCTACAACTTGATGTCTCTAACAAACCCAATGCACCAAATGAGCCATCAAAATTTACTTCTAGCTTTCTTTTTATTAACAATGTCTTCTATAAAGACTTGAGACTACCTCTCTCAACAGATCTGACTGAAGTCATTCGTGTTTGGGCAAAGAATCAGGGTTTAGGTGAATTTCCTGTTAAAAATATGTCTGATGTTAGACTCCATGATTTGCAATTACGACTCGGCTATCCAGAAGTTTATGTGCATCAAGGGAATTGTGAACATGTATTGACATTTTCAGAAATCCGTCTAGCTAAACTCGAAGACTGTGCTATACTAGGCACTGTCCGACGTTACCGTGGACAGAAATGTGTGACATGTGCTCGGTTTCCTGCATTGTGGATCGTAAGACAATGTGTTCGTATACCCTACGACCCTGCATATCTCTGCCGTAGTTGTTTTCGCTTATATTTATACAAAGATGGTAAAAAGCTGTGCGACTTCAAAGCTTATCATTTGACAGCATTGGACCTTGAAGCTGGTAGTGATGATTGTGAAGATGAAGAGGACAAAAGTACATCACCAGACCCAGAAGAACCTTGAAAGGTTTTTCTCATCATTGAATGTCAATTTTATATAACGCACAACGCTGGCCCTGGGGTAGAGCGCAAGAAAGGATTGCTCTAGACACTGGGTGGCAATTTTGTAGATCTATAGCTAAAAAATAATTATGTAAATAATTTTATTTCCTATAGACTTGTAAATGTTGGGATTGTGAGAGAAGGAGGGGTGCAAAGCTTAACGACCTTAACGGCTGTAGTTCATTACCTAAATAGAATAATTTTGGTAACAAAGCCTTAATGGCATTGAATTACGAGCCCTAAGTTATAAATGAGAATGCCCATTTTTTTAAAAATGAAATGAAATAATTTTTGAAATGAAATGAAATGATTTATTTGTCAGAAACATGGTAGGTACAGGGATGTAAATTATTATATGTAATTATATCACATGAACATTTTGGGAGAAATGAGCCCAATAAAATGTTCTCATGATTTCTTTTTTATTTGATAGTTAATATATTGTGTTTTCATAATATAATCTGTATAACGACCCTAGCATAGGACAATTGACAAAAACTTTTTTTTACGTTAATAATTACACAGTTTCGATCTCGCCGAGTTGAAATCCAGTGTTTTATCTATGATAAAGTACCTGGTCATAATAAACAACCTAATCGTATAAATAGTGTCTTATAACTATTTCATACATAAATTTTAACCAATTGACTATTTAATTAAATTATATTTTAATGCTGTGGTAAAAGAGATGTAGTAATTAAATTAAATAAAAACTCAATTAATTGTTATGATTATTGAATTGTATTTAGTTGAGGCACACTGCAATAAAGTTGGGGCCTGGTTTTGAGCAATCTCTTTTATTAATATTAGGCCAGTAACTGAATCCTTCCTTGGCATTTGTTCACTTAAACACATAAATTTGTTTAGGAAGGTGATCATTTAGGTGAATGAATGTCACTAAGGAAGGCTTCAATACTTGCCTTACAGTAATAATTCATTTATTTATTATTTATGCTAAATAAAGAGCCTATTAAAATTTATATTAAGTTTTATTTTCACATCCTCGGAGCCCCTAAAACATATCTATACCTTCACTGCCTTCCGGAACTTATTAACAAAAAAGGTAGCTAGATATGAAAAATAAATATATAAATTTAAGGTGGCAATGATATTTTTTAAAATTGAAATGTATTTAGCGCCATCTATTATTGACTAGCAAAACTAATAATGTCAAATTAACTTCACTATTCAACAATAGATGGCGCGGCTTAAATAATGTACATCAAAAATTACAAAAAGAAAACGTCATTATAAACGCGATTGATATTTTTATATTAAAAAATGGCGTTAATGCTCGAACCAGATATTATTGCAGCGGCGGAGAATGTTCTTCCTGACCTAAACAATGATTTGGTACTTGCAAAGAATTTTTTAAAGCAGCAAAGTGGCGCTACTGGTGATAGTTTGTAAGTGAAAAAAAAATCAACAAACAAAGCAATCTTACTTTTTGCGTGATCAGATCAGATATTGGCTACTATATACTACATACAATACATACTTATATACGTTGTGAAGAGCTATTTAGGTAATGAAAGTAAACCAGCTTTTTAAACAGCGGTTTGCTGGGTGCTTGGCGAATTTCAACAGGTAAACTGTTTCAGAGATTTGCGGCCACTACTGCGAATATGTGTAAGACGCGGTGGTGGCTCGGTTGTAAGAACGCGTACCTTAAATCCTACAAAGGTCGGTTCAAAGTTTCAAACCCACCGGCATGTACCAATGAGAAATGCACTTTTCTTACGTACATTTGTCATAGATTTACAACACCCCCGTTACCGTGCCCGGAGAGCACGTTAAGCCGTCGGTACCGGTTCCACTAATACCAACTTGTGGAATCGTTAATAAATTGTCAATAAAAATTGACTTCATATCCTCGCCAAGCCGTCTAGCCAGCTTGGCGAGTGTAGGCCAAATTCTCTAGATATATGTTCTGGAAGGCCCATCTCCAGCAGTGGAGGTCTAGAACGCTGTGTTCTAGGGGCTGTAATGAATGTGTGTAAAATCATTTTATTTTATTTATTTATTCACCATTTTATACAATTGGTACAAATGGTTTCGTCAGATTATTATATATTATATTCGTATGATTAATAACAGCTTTCGTCGTTTGTAATTCTGTATATGTTTTATTTTGTAAATCTGATAGACCTAAGTTTTCCTTGCAGATTCCTTTCTCAGTCAGATTAAACATTTACTGGTCACTGGAATCTGCTAAGCTGCTGGTCTTCTGCTAATAGCTTAGGGACTCCGTGGACTACTTTGCTGCTTAGTCTTTCACTAGCAGAAGTAGAATCATTAAAACTTTAATTAATGACTGTATTTGTGACACACAAATTCCTGTAATAGGTTTATGTAATATAATGACTTTGACTTTGACCTATACTAATAGATGCTGTTGTAAAAGGGCGTAGTCATTGGTACTAATATAAATAAATATTCAAAGCTGAAAAGACAAGGCCTCCACAATAAGATCTGGCTGAGAATAGCTTCTAGGAATACTTCTTAAAAAGGTGTTGGTTATTTATTGTAGATACGACCACCTAGTAGATCTGGTCCATAAGGTACTAACCGAGATGCCTCCGAATGCTGTGGACAACTTTGAGCAATATTCGTGGAATGTAAAGCAGGAAAAACTAAAACCGAACTTCGATCTACTCAATGACATCTACCTTTCGCCTCAACAGCTCAAAAGTGTTCAGAAATTGGATCAAATGTTTAAGGTTAATATTCTCTTTACGCAACATTGATATAATTATAACAATATTATCTTAAATCAGGAAATGGGTCCGTCACATACCTAGGTATGCTAGGTAGGCTCAGAATGCAACTACAAATGACCAAAAAAACATTATTTGTAAAAATAAGAGAAGGTATCTTTACTATTACTCAATCTACATTAAGGGTTGTATAGGTACTATGCTTGTGTAGATCGCGAACGAACTAGTTCCATAGAGCGCACAGAGAAACTACCGGAACTACATAGTACTTTGCCAGATTTCCCGCACCTTGGTTTGTAATTTCGCAATAGCGAGAAAGCGGGAGCTACGAACGGGACTGTTGAGCGGAGCTTGTCACACTATCGCGGAGCATGTCTCGTTCGTTTAGTTTGGTTGTTAAAAATCAAAACGTAGTTAAACTTTGTTTATTTACCCTGATTGACCGCCTCCGTGGTCTAGTGGTAACAAACGTTGCCGTGAACTCGGGAGGTCGTGGGTTCGATTCCCACCGGGGGCAAGTTGTACATTGTACAATTTGTCTCGGTCTGGGTGTTTATATGTATAATATGTATATATTTACAAAAAAAAAAGTATAATATGTAGTTTATCAACCATCTAGTTTCCGTAACACAAGCCTCGTAGCTTACCACGGAAATTAGATGGCGCTGTGTGACCTGTCTGGAAATATTTATTTATTATTTATTAGAGTTATGGAAGTATAGACCAAAATATATAGAGTACTACTGCCAATTTCATAATTCGCAATCTCATTCCGAGACAGGTGTCTAAACTGAGGAGACTAAAAGAGCGACCTAGTTCCCCAAGGAGTGGCGAACTAAACTGAGCGCTTTGGTCAGGAACTAGGTACTATATGCGCAAACATAGAACAAGTTAAATAGTGTTGTACACTTCCGTAGCATGCAGGTCGGCGTATTGTTAGTGAAACAACGAAATCAGTTTGAAAATGCATGTCAAACACAATGCACTGTCATTGACGTAATTAATTCTGAGGCGATTGTCCTAGCTTATCATACTGTTTGCCTTCTTACTTTATATTTAATGACATTGGCGTCGCGTAATGTGTGCAGCAGCCCAATTCGTTACTTATTCGCAAATGTTATTAGTGGATTTCGTTATTTACGTCAGAGCTTGCGTCTTACGAGTAATTACAATATTTTATTCAATTCTCGACTCTATAAGCGCTCTACCTTCACAGCGGCCGTGCAAATATCAACTTTAATAGCGTGATATATATCTAACTAACGGATTCCATTATCTAACGTTTGCGCTTAAGTAACAGGGCTACAGGATCCGTTCCCGTAACTCATAGATCACTTTAGGTCTTCGGTCCCGATTCCACTAATACCAACTTGTGGAATCGTTAATAAATTACTATTAAAATGTATGGCCAGTGAGCGTGGCGAGTGTAAACCAAATTCTCTAGTAAAATGTTCTGGAAGTGGAGGTCTAGGACTTTTGTTCTTTCTAGATGCTGTAACGAATATTATTTTAGAAGTGCCTACACTGGTTATTAAATAATATTTATTGCAGTTCGTAGCAAGTAAAGTGAAGAAAGAAGATGAGTTGGGCGAGGAAGAAGATTTGGATCTGGAAGAAGACTTCATCAAACCGTCCGTCACTGATCTTATTGAACACAACTATTACTTCCGAGAGGTATTTATTTCTCTAACTTCGCGTCTACGTAATAGATTTTTAAAATACACTATATCATTAAATACTCGTATAACCTTACACATCTACCTTAAAAATGATACCATACCACGGAGGAAAACTCTTTTCTCTGCAAAAATTGCGTTGATAAGTCAATCCAAAAACTCTACGTCACTATCACGCCATTTCTGTGACGTCACAATACATTAAACAACGTATGTGGTTTTGTATTGTTTGAAGTTCATTTTGTGACGACCAAGAGTAGCTCCCCTCTAAAGTCATTCAGTAATTAAAGACATATATATTTACAAAAAAAAAATGTATAATATGTAGTTTATCAACCATCTAGTTTCCGTAACACAAGCCTCTTAGCTTACCACGGAAACTAGATGGCGCTGTGTGACCTGTCTGGAAATATTTATTATTATTATTAATGCTGGTAGTTGAATAATTTAATAGGTATCGTTAATGTTACAGGCTGGCTTCGGATTACCAGATAGCGAATGTTACAGTTTGTTTATTGCACTTAAAATGTTGGCGGAAAAAGAACCAGTCGCTACCGTCAGGTAATGATTTTGTAATAATCTATATATAGTTCTTAAATGGTAGATCATCATTACAGCCCCAAGAACACAAAGTCCTCGACCTCCACTGTTGAAGATAGGCAGGCCCGGTCTTAGAGAACCAGATAATATAATTTTAACAGATCCAATTCTATTGCCTGCCGTCAGAGGTGGTCTGGGTAGCTAGGTGGCTGGGGTCCATAGACTGGCCTCGCAGGCCTGGACGGAAATCCGGATCTGAAGATGGTAATAGAAATTGATTTAATTTTAAGTTCAGAGAAAAATATAAGTAGAATGAATGGACTCTAATCCCGAGCCATAAAAGTATAAACTAGGTCACGTGATCGTGGAAGCGCCATGTTGACACTTGAGTGAGATTGAGAAAAAAGAGAGAAAAACGTATAAGCATATAAGACTGTTTTTAAGATTTCTCCTATAAGATTTTTAAGTGTTTTTAAGCATAGATTTAGTATATAGTATCCTATATCTATGGTTTTAAGTCTAAGAAAATATAAGTACATATAAGAATCCATCCGAAGTTTTATTTAAGAAGAATTACCGCAGTTTCTAACAGATGGGCCTTCCAAAACGCATTTATTATTATTTTATTTATTTAGAATAAATTACAGTCTTGTAAGATTGACCTTTTTAAAAAAAGAACTGATGAATAAATCTAACATCAAATAAAAGGATCAATGGAATTTCTGGAGTATTTGCCCTACACTCGCCACGACAACTTATTAACGATTCGAGTTGGTATTAGTGGAACCGGGAACGATGGCTTAACGTGATTTACTCCTCATAGGAACGGTGGTGTTGCAAATCTATAACAAATGTCGGGGTACAAGAAAAGCGTTCTTACAACCGATCCTCCACCACTCTGATCGTAAATTTGTGATTAAATAATAATAAAATACATAACTGCCTCCGTGGCTTAGCGGTTAAGTCCGTGGATTTAGACTCGGAGGTACCGGGTTCGATTCATGATCGGGACACAAAAATATTTAATAATGTAAATAAATACATTTAATTAATATTTAATTTAATTGTGAAATTTCTTGAGTTTGGTACGCTGGAGACATCGACGAGCTTGCCACTTGTCATGATTATGCCTATAGTAAAGTTGACTAAATATGAATCCGCTTATTTATAAGCGTGGTTTCTGACCACCCCGAAAGGTAAAGGGTCGTAATGATAATTTACTTTTTTTCTTTTATTTATATACATATTTCTCTTTATACTTAATAAGACCTTCTGAGTGTAAATATTTCCGTAGTAACCTACTCTACGATTACTTCTCTTCTCACTCTTCTCTTAGGTTCTTTGGTAAAATATACGGAACAAAGAAGAATTATTATGTAGCTGAAACGGACCTTACTTTAATAGAGTTGGATAGAAGAATTAGGGTTAGTAGTGGTCGCCTAAATTTATTTATCATCATCGTCCCTCGGCAATTTGATAGTTGCAACGCTATAAGGATCTTAGCGAAATGTTAAACGTGACTTCCCAGCGGGTGATGATGAGTCAAGCCGATGCCAATCTGCGTGGGAAACGCTACTCTCGTAGTTGTGCAAACTTACGTCTACCTCGGACAGACTATCCAATTATGCTCAGCGAAATACAGCAAAGAAGCTGACAGACGCATTAAGCAAGGATGGGTGGAATTCGGGAAATAGTTTATGACGTCGCGTCGTACGGAGCAGAGACGTGGATACTGACAGCGGTATGGTCCATAACGTTGGTCGTTTTCCAAATGATATATTGTATTTATCATTTGAAAAATCAACAGTTGACAATATTTTAATAAATATCATACAGTAAATTCACTACGAACTATTAGAGGTTATCAAAAAAAGAGGGTTTCAAAATATACAAAAAAAAATTAAAAAGAAACATCACTGCAATAAAAAATACTTATATAATTAAAAACTGAAAACAGATAAATAAAAAATCAATAAATAAAACTGAGTAAAAATTAACTTTAAATAAAAACTGTAAAGAAAAAACAACAATTGAAATAATTTTATGATTAATACAGACCTAAATCAAATAATAAATTCTAATGCGATAAAGAAACAAGTGTTTACAGTGATGTTTTAATTTAGTATATTGTTTAGGACTTATGTATTCTGTACCATGTCCTTACATAAATAAAATAATAATAATGAACAATGCTATAATACACAGCTTAGAAGTTAAGGTTGTGTCATCATTATAATAATCTTATGGTCTATAGGAGTTCGAACTAAAAGACATGCCTGGCGAAGGTGAAGAAATGGATGAGCACGCTGAAACTAGAGCTGACGAAATGAAGGAAATGAGTTAGTAGCACTACGCTTAACATCTAAATAATATTTTGACCATGTATTTTAATATTTGATGGGAAATGTCCTGCGCTTTGTCGTGAACTATCACACTGATAAAAATTGATTGATATTTAATGTAAGTAAATTGAAAACTGCCTCCGTGGTGGTTAAATCCGTTTTAGACGCGGTTTCGATACCTGGTCGGGACTTTATTTAATGTATTTGTGATGTTTCACGAATTTGGTTGAAAAGCTTGCATGATAGGCCTTTAGCAAAGTTGGCTAAATGTGTGGGCCAAACGTGGATTCTGACCAACCCGGAAGGCCGTGAAGGTGGGTTCTTTTGTCTTTAAATTGAAAATCGATGGTTTAACGATAAATGTTTAGTTATATGTCGATAAGATGAACGTTTTCGAATACAATTGTTGGGAATAATTTGTCAAATTAAACAATTCTTCAATGTTGTATAATTTATTTCCACTGCAAATATTCAGATACAACTTTCACTATTTTAAAAGCGCGCAACGACCGAATCGTCTGCTGTTTTCTTGTAATCTGCCGTGATTACATATTACTTTATAATCTGTGGCCGCGATATAATTCGCGCCATTCCCTAAGCGGGTCGTGAATAGTCGTTATTTGAACAATCAGAAATCAGCACGTGACTACTTTCGTACACAACGCCACCTACTTTACAAAACTTACCTATCGTTCCGATACGCGATAATAGTAATCTAAGCACGCTTAAAGGTGTTCCGATACGCGCTTAAACTGTTTTGCCAAAGCTGTGTGACGTCACAAATGACATCATTTCTCGCGCTTAGACTGCTCACGATATCGAGGTAGATCGCTCTGAGCGCTGTCAGTTTTTTGTCTTTATGTCGCGCGCCATTTTAAGTTTATTTAATATTAGGTTTTCTTTTAAATTATTGAATATTGTAATTCGTTTATACTGTTTGTATGTTACTTCTAAAACAAATCTATAATTAATATAAAAGTAGGAAGTGGAAAAAAAAATGTCTGTAACATAAAAACATTAAAAGATCAAAATAAGTTATTAATATTAAATTTTACACATGATGAATAAACCGAGAGATGTATATTTGTTAGTATTCATACTCAAAGATGTGGAATCCGCAATTTATCTTTCATAGATTTAAAAAAAAAACTAACATTTATGAATGAAAATGTGATTTTGACCGTTCCGAATTGATATCACGCTCTGAGCATCCAAATCGCGATATTTGATTCGGAACGACGTCAGTGTCATATTCGTTCTAAGCGCTCTGAACGCGATTCGGAATGAGGGGAATATTGCAACAAATCATTCTTAACTAGGATAATAATATAATAATTACTATGTTACATTAAAGGTTAAGTACAATTTGACTGAGAGTATGACAAGAACACCGTAGTACGTATTTACCTAATTGTGTTTTGAATAAATTAAATTCCTATAGGTGCTTTGGTGGCTCGGTTATAAGAACGCTTTTCTTAGATCCTACAAGGTCGGTTCAAACCCCCCGGCATGTACCTATTAGAAATATACTTTTCTTACGTACATTTGTCATAAATTTACAACATCACCGTTCCCGTGCCTCGCAGAGCACGTTAAGCCGTCGGTCCCAGTTCCACTAATACCAACTTGTGGAATCGTTAATAAATTGTTTTAAAGTTGACATTAGTTCCTCATTAACCCGTCTGGCCAGCGTGGCGAGTGTAGGTAGGCCAAATTCTCCAGATATATGTTCTGGAAGGCCCATCTCCAGTCTAGGACGTTGTGTTCTAGACGCTGTAATTATGAGACTTCAGTTTACTTGAATAACGTTTAACTTACAAAAAACTGTACCGTGGTCTAGCGGTTAAGTCTGTGGATTTAGACTCGGAGGTACCGGGTTCGATTCCTCGTTGGGACACCAAAATATTTATTAATGTAAATAAATACATTTAATTAATATTTAATTTATTTGTGTTATTTCTCGAGTTTGGTACGGCTGGAGACATCGATGAGCTTGCCACTTGTCATAATTGGTCTATAGTAAAGTTAACTAAATGTGTATCCGCTTATTTATAAGCGTGGTTTCTGACCACCCCGAAAGGGAAACGGTCGTGATGATACTTTTTTTTACAAAAAAAGTTTTGATTTAGTTGTGCAATATTCGTATATAGATGTCATTGGTGCTATAAATAGATAAATAAATGTTGAAAGAACCAAACGATCCACGGAACACTGCTGGAATTCAATCATAAAGTTGCGCGTGTCATTTACATATCCTGCTGTAGATTATCGTAAATTATAGCCGGTGAAGGAGAAGAACATTCAAAGAAGCCGGTAGAACCAGCTCGTCCGACTCTTCCACTCCTACCAGTATCCACCTGGACTCCTCCCCCTATCATCCCAGTAGAGAGACCTGGACAGGGTTGCAATAAGAAGGTTAGTCTACGAGATTCCCTAGCAGCTCTTTTGCCAGGATAATTATACAGACACAAATCAGCGCCAGCTCATTTAAATTGAAATAACCTTAAAGTCCAAAAAATTCGCGGTTAGAACCCTCGACATGTACCAATGAGAAATGCAATTTTCCTTTTTTCAATTCAATTTCTATATATTTATTCTGCAAGATTCTTATAGGACAATAAATATAATGTATTCTGCGCTTCTATACATTTCAAAAAATAATAAAAGCTTATTTTCTGGGAGCTTGTATTTGGAGCAGCATTACTACCCAAACAGATATCTCTACATACAATATTAATCTTTAAATTATAGCTGCCGTATAAAGGCATTGTAATACTACAAGCTAAGACAAAAACAATTATGAGGATGTCACTTAGATTATAGCTGCTGTAAAGAGGCATTGTCATACTATAAGCTAAAACAATATTAAGGTGTCGCTTAAATTATAGGTACAGTAAATTATAATTGCTATATTATGCATTGTCATACTATAGCTAGAACAAAAACAATTTAAGACGTTACTTAAACTATAGCTGCTGTAAAGAGGCATTGTCATAGTATAGCTATAACAAAAACAATTAAAGATGTTACTTAAACTATAGCTGCTGTAAAAAGGCATTGTCATACTATAGCTATAACAAAAACAATTTAAGATGTCACTTAAATTACAGATGCTGTAAAGAGGTATCGTACATATCGTCATGATCGTAGAACAGTGACGGATCTGCTATATTTAAAATTTTCATGGCGGCCATTCAACTGTCATTTCGACTGTTTTTTTTGTCACTTTTTAAGTCTCATAATAAGTGCAAACCTTCTAGATTTCATTTTGGAACCCTTTCTAATATTTGCACTATAAATTACAGACCACAAACAATATAAAACTATATATATATATGCAAAATTATGGGTATTTTTTTAAATCCGACACTGTTCTACGATCATGACGATATATACTATAAACTTAAGACACACAAATAACATTTGAAATAAATTAACGCTTGTTATCAAAATACTTCTACGTACATTTGTCAACACCACTTTCTATAAGGAGGAGAGTACGTTAAACCGACCCTAATAATATATAAAATACGCGTACATTGCCATCGGGAGCAATGTCATACAGATGGTATGGTATTGGTATTGGTACATCTTGTTCTTAGATATAACAATAATAAATAATACATTTTTTTATTACCAAGAGAAGGAATACGAATGAATTCGGACGCCTAGTCGTCGCCTAGCGGTCGCTGAATTCATATTAAAACCCTGGGCATATTTTTCATAGTATACGATAAGTATATTTCCAGGTGTACTATGTGTGCAATTCTCTTGGAGAACCTTGGGTCTGCCTACCTGATGTAACTCCGCAGCAGATTGTCACGGCTAGGCTCTCGGTCAGGTGCATGACTGGGGACCTGGATACTGAGGTAGGTACCTGAAGACATACTTGAGGTGATGATGAATGAGTAAGTATAATATGTGAAATTCTCCTGGAAAGCCTTGTATGAATCTTCCTGACTTGACGACGGTAAAGATCGTCATTAGGTGAACGGCTTAAACATGGTGTCCCATCAGTATAATCATGTCAATCATAATAGGTGGTAGGCGGACTGATGGTGGTAATTTGCCCAGTCTGCCGGAGCGGGGAAGTATCCACCGTTCTTGCCGATAAACCCAGTAAAGTGTATCCACAAGTTTCGGGATCAGGTTCGAATTGCCGCCATACCCAGTCAAGCCGGCATAGTGTTGGGGACTGATGTCAGTCATGAGTCTCTGATTCTAGTTGCTAACATTCATGGACCTCGCACGCCACTTACCATTAGGTGGACGCAAGATTACATGTCGTGCTAGTATAAAAGAAAACAAGACCAATCTGTGTGGGTAACGCCAATCTCGACGTTATGCAAACGACATTAGAATTTATTTATTTATTTATTTATTTAACATTTGGAATACAAACGGAGATCATGGCTAAAGTAAGCATTTAACAACAGATATTAACATTATGTGAGCCAGATTCCATAAAAAGTACTCACCAAGAACATATAAATTTGTACATTGATTGGGGTGAGTTAGCAAAATTTAACAAACAATTCAAAGATTAAATTAAATAAAACTAAAACTAAACTAAAACTAAAAGCTTCAAGTTAACATATGGTCACAGTGGCCTGGTCTAAATGACAAACAACAATAAAAAAAATATAAGTTCAACTGCAATGCTCGAAAAACTATCAGAGTTGTTGAAGTATGGAGCACACGCTTGACTTAAAAACTTCCTTTGAGCCGAAGAATAAATAGAAGATGACTATCTTGGACAGACAAAATCCTCTGGATATCTTTCAACCTCAATCCCAGATAAACTTGCTGTATCAGCCAGACATCTTAGTCTAGATTGTTGGTGTACACAAGGATATAGGAATTTCATAAAGTCTGATGGTTCATTTAGGTGAGAACATTCCCCCCATTTGAAGGCACAGAGAGGCACTACCTCCGCGCGCAGTTGGCTCGACTTGCTGCAGCTACATCCGTGTCTCCTCAGGGGTTTTACACATTCGGTTCGGAAGAAGAGGAAGAGGATGTCGACGTGGAGGAAGGAGGTATGTTTGATTAAGGTTAAATAGATTTGAAGGCAGTTGAATCTGTAAAAAAAATATGTTTTAATTTAGTCAAAAGTCTTTATCGTGGAAGGTTCAGTAAGTCTTGTTTAAGCTTTTCAATATTAGTTCTCCTTGAAAGTAAAAATTGGCATTTGACATCATTGCAAATGGCACATACTTTCAACGAGAACGACAAATAGGTTATAATTTGCCTATTTTGCCGGGGCGGGGAAGTATCCACCGTTCGTGCCGATAAACCCAGTAAAGTGTATCCACACGTTACGGGATCAGGGTTCGAATTGCCGTCATACCTAGTCAAGCCCGCATAGTGTTAGGGACAGATGTCAGTTATGAGTGTGATTCCTGTTGCTAACATTTATAGACCTCGTGCACCACTTACCATCAGGTGGGCGCAAGGTAAGCGCCTTTCATCTTATATATAAAATTCTCGTGTCACAATGTTAGTTACCGTACTCCTCCGAAACGGCTTGACCGATTTTTATCAAATTTTATATGCATATTCAGTAGGTCTGTGAATCGGTTACTATCTATTTTTCATACCCCTAAGTGATAAGGGTTGGTCCACCCCTAACATTTTATTTTTATTTTTGGACAAAATTTTAATTTTATTTTTTTTTATAATGTGCCATAAAAATACATATAACCCTAAATTTTCACCCTTCGTATCACCGACCCCTATTTTTTAATAGTCATTTTAGTAATTTAATCATTTTCCATCCCGCTCGATAACTGATCAATTATCACTTGATAAGTTATCCCCGCCAGTTAAGCCTAACATTTAATTGAAACTTATTACTTGGTAACATTAGTATCAAGACAGTTTATTCCTGCTATAATTAGTGTTACCAGTGCTAGATTTTTTTAATTTTCCGCGCTTTTTCTGGGTCAACACTCATTTGCCAGACTATACCAGTGTCACTTCCCAGTAAACAGCACGGAGTAGGGATGAGACCGAAGCCGGTCTCCTGTTTCTCTCACGATATATATAATTTTAGGGAATAAAAAATGTTTGGTGTTTTGTTATTTTTATATTCGCTCATCGCTCACAGCGCTCCATGCCTCTTTCACTTATATACCACATCCTTACACACTTACAATAAGTTAATATTTTTTTCTACACTAGAAATTCCCTAGAATTAATTTATATGGCAAAACAACGTTTGCCGGGTCATCTAGTTTACTCTAAAGACGTTAAATTAGCGTTTTTATTCACTTTGAATTATGGTATATGTTCTCGATTCGATAATGACGTTTGTATATGCTAATGCTAAAGGACATAATCCATGGATACAGCACTACACCTATTACGTTGTAGACCGTAATATGTTTTTAGCTGGTGATATGGCGTTTAACCCCAATCCATTTTACCACGGCCATAGTCTGAAGGACCTGGTGGATACCACTTTGACGTACTGGGTGCACCACGGAAGACACATCCTACCACAGGGTCGAACACTATGGTGGAACACACATGCCGATATAGTAAGTCGATTTAAAATTGAATATTTTGTAATTTATGGCCGCGTTCGTTTTATAGCATTTCCAACATTTCGTAGCAACTTCATAAACCAGCGTGAAATGTCGTTTTTGTATAGAAGTGGTTATTTTTTAACAATGCTAACATTTCTTTAAAAAACGAGCGGTGAGGCTACTTTTTTGACAAGTATGAAGTAATAAATAATAACAAATCAATTGACAATGTATTATATATATGTATTTGAATTTATTACATAAAATAGTTTAAAATACATTTTTAAAAAATATAATAGAAACTATAAAGTAAACAAACCATTTCTTATGTTAAATGACATCTGTCAAAAAGTAACATCAATATAACATCCTTTCAACACTGACATACGAAATTAGCATCAAATGTTAGAATTTTCATTAAACTTGTGCTAAAAAGTGTGATATTTTCATGCTAAAATTTCTTAAAACGAACGCGGCCTAAATATAAATTTTGTATTTGTAAAAAAATATTGACAACCTTTTTACGCAAACATTATTTTTTAAAATGTAAATGATATCCTGGCATATTTGTATTAAATTGTCTTTAAAATTTGCCTGAGACGCGTTCGTAAACAAACACCGTGTAAGGTTTATGACACCGGGTAGCGACACTCGTTCAAAAATAATAATAATAATAATTCTTCATTTATACAGTAGAAATTAGTTACAATAATAAATACAATAGTAAAATATTTATATACTTAATAAATTACAGATGTGAACAAAATTGACGCTACATATTTCCAATTGTAATGCACGTTGGAGCCTAAACCAGGAATTTTCGTCTTGTGTCTATCCTAGTATTCTACAGTTATTTATTTCACCTGAATTTCACAATTAACGTATTATCATTCGTGAAGTATAAAACAAAAATTTAAAAACTTTAATCTTTATATACCTATAATCAATTTAATAATAATTCGGGTCCCAACACTGCACTGGCGTTAACTCAGTGTTCATAATGTCACTGTTATGACAGTGACATTTTGCTTGTAAATCGTTCGTGAATGTCGGTGTCGAGTATCTACACTGATGACGTCAGAACCCTACGCTCTGTTACAAAAACGAATGCGACTCGGAGTGGTCTCTTGAACGCCGTGGTTCGTGCGTAATTCCGTCATAGCTCGAGACTTGGAGATGCCTACTATTGAGGAGTTTGTCGTTGACCTGATATGTTCTATCGGGCTGACAACGGACACTTCAAGCATCTGCAAAATATCGCTCCGTCTTCCCCCCAACTTCCTAGAGAAGTGGTCCTGGAGAAGAGCTGAAGCAGTCATACCTAGCCCTCTGGGTTCGTGAGCCACATGGGCGCTGTTATACTAGTAACGGTGCCCAGCACTAAAAGTGCATGAATTACCGGCGGGTGGTTACCGATTACCCGGGCCTGGATGACGCCACTGTCTGTCATTGGCCGAGCGGCGACAGAATGTTGTAATCGCGACTATATGGAACATGGAGTTGTTGTGGCTTAACCTATTTATTATAAGAGATATTCATACGTAAAAGAAGCGGTGTTGTTGAAATTCTTTAATCCAAAAGATCACAGTTCCACGGCATTTTATTAAGTACATTCGTCATACATTTACAACACCACCTTTTGTGTGAGTGATCTCCACATTAAGTTTTTTTTTTTAAATACGTTAATTCAGATAAAAACTTAAACTATTTTCATTTTTTAAATTATACGCCAAACTGCTTAACAGTTTGTTAGCGAATAGTACTCTTTTTTAACAGTTTTTTTTACACTATATTTTTAAAACACAAAGTTATTTAACATTAAATCACATTACTGTTGTATTTACTTAGCAAAAGCAACTTTAATTTTCCTTTAAATTCTTTTTTTGACATTTTTACACAGTCATCAATGGGCATAATATTATTAAATATAATGGGAGTTAAGAACTTTCTAGTTCTTTTACCATAATAGTTGTTATACCGTCATTCATTTCACATCCAGTATATACATTTTTGTAGGCACTACCTTCAAATTGCTCCAGGGCTATTAAAAAAGTCGGTCAGTCCTTATTCCACTAGTACTTACTTGTGGAATCGTTAATAAATTGACATCAGTCGCTAGTCCGTCTGTTATACCTAAACCTTTCAGAAATATTCCAGCTGGATTTTCTTCAGTAGTGGAAGTTCAAGGAGCTGTAATTTATATCGATGTGATAATGAGTTCCCACACTTTTTTCATAATTATGTTTATTTATAGGACGAAGCAGTGGAAGAAGAAGAAGACGAAATGCCGGCAGTTCCGGAAACTGGACCCTCTCTTATGGCTCCACTCGCTTATGATGCTGGAATCGAGGGTTATTGAACATATTCGCTATTTACCAATGAACTGTTATTACTATGACAATGACAATGCCACTTTACAGCAGCTATAATCTTAGTGACATCCTCATAATTGTTTTCGTCTTAGCTTGTAGTATGACAATGCCTCATTACAGCAGCTATAATCCTTGGTGTATTTATTTTATAATTGTGTATGTCTTAGTTTATAATATGACAATGCCTATTTACAGCAGCTATAATTTTAATATTATAATTATGTATATTTGGGTTGTAATGTGCTGCTCCAAATACAAGCTATTTCCCAGAAAATAAGCTTTTTGTTATATTGATTAATTTTTTTGACATGTAAAAGCGCAGAATACATTATATTTACTGTCCTATGCCTACTTACAAAATACTTAAAATAAATAAAATAAAACTAGAACCGACATTTCCGCCACGCCTTGATGCCGCAGTGATTTAGTCGTCCAGTGATTTTCTGGGAAGAGATATGTCGCGATCTGACAATGCTTCACCTTTGCAATGATTCACACCGGAGATATTACTATATGCAAGGAGATCCACCTGTTCCTGTAGTCTTTCAGTAACCGAAATTGGAGTATAACTAGCCTTGATCGTGTAGATTTCCTGCTTCAGTGTCAAAATGTCTTTTAGCAGTTTAGTTACATCCACCTGATCAAACCTAATTGGTGGCAATCTATGAAGATCTTTAGCAACAAAGATTGGTAGTTGTTCAGAATCCGTTTCCTTCAGTATTTTTATAATATCTTGAATGTGCCGCTGTACTCTTCCGTCTCCTTTTCTTGTTGCTCTCTTTGCGTATAATGTTTATTGTATAATAATATAGGTACATAATTATCATAGTTTGACTCTCCGAAAACATGTATCAAGGACGTCAATCTTTTATGATTTATGAAAAAAGATTTTTAAAAAAATTTACAACAAAATAAAATTAATATTAAGGATAGGGATATACGAGTAAGTCCCGTCCGCGTGGAATGGTGGCAAGAACGCTGGCTGCCCGTCCGCGTGGAATGGTGGCAAGAACACTGGCTGCCCGTCCGCGTGGAATGGTGGCAAGAACGCTGGCTGCATTTGAATTGCAATACTGATTCTCTGGGCGAAGAAAGAGCCAGCCCTCTTGTCACCGGAGAAGACAACAAGACGCGGTGTTATGTCTTTTAAAAACTTAAAAAAAAAAATCTATTTTTTTTCGCCACTTTAACAATCAATTTCTCAAAAACCGTTCAGCAGAAACGCATGACATTTTTTTTAAAACATCTCAAACAAGAATTTTCTTCAAAATGCGCAACCGGTAGGTAGCTACACGATTTTGTATTAATTAAAAACTGTTCGCACAAACCGTCCGTACGTTTCGGATGACAACTTTATATAATGCTACCGCCTTTCCATTCAGTTCATAAACATTTTATTTTATTTATTTTATTATTTAAATTCTTTAATGCACTTAAAAATAGTACAGAGGCGAGCTATAATGCCAGTAGGCATTCTTTACCAGCTAACCTTGGGGATCGAGTAAGGTGATAGGCAGGATGAAAAAAAAAAAAAATTAATGATACAGTTAATAAGTTACCTAACTAATTCTAATATACTACACATTATACACACATAAACATACATAAACCATACATACAATTATACATACAAGTACATCATATACATTATAACTTAAATAAATAATTTTTACATTATTTCATGCGTTTCATTAAATTTCAGATGTTACAAAATGCTTTTCTTGATTCGCTAAAAATATCGCTTAAGTGTTTTATGTCGGGTTTTATGGAACAGCGCGGGAAAACTAAAAAAATATACTGATACTTCTGCTCCATAGTAAAATTTTTAGTTTTCCATAATTATACAAATTGTAACACGTCATTAAACAAAATAACACACACCACTTTTGACTAACAAAATCCACAAGCAGATTAATTCACATGATAAAAAAAATGATATGACTTTGCAAAAGCGCGGGAACGACTCGTTTTTTCGTGTTTTTAGGTATGCCAGCGTGGAGTTGTCGCACTAGTAACATGATATCCCCCGAGCGAGCTGTAGCCGTACTCAGGAGCAATATCTGGCCAGGAGCTGTGGCTTATGCTACTACTGGAAAGTAAGCGAAATATTTCTATTCAAATTCACTTCACGTTATGTCCAGCGTAAACCCTAAAAAACATTGGCGCCTTTTATGTAGTGTTGCCAGATCAGATTTTTAAATGTAATATCCTTTATTTTACATAAAATACATAACAAGAAGTTAGGTTTTAAAATCAAAGCTTTGCCAATCGCCTAGAAACGCATTAGTGTATAACAGAGCATTTCCGGTTATGGCTGTATTCAGTGTACTTTTAAACTGATTATTATTATTTATAGACAATATGCCGTTCTTGCTACGGAAGTGAAAAAACGTTTTTCTTATTCGACAAGATAAACTCGTGTCTGCTCTATAGTAACCTCGTTGGGTTAATACGATATTGTTTCCAGATAACAGGCTGCAAACTTGTTTTTTATTTGAATTTATATTGTCACATCAAATATGACAATGTTTAAGACAATTTGTAGCAGTCATTATGCATTAAAATAGGTCCTTACATATGAAATTGACGTTTTGTCGAACTGGCCACTTTAATCTCGAATTCACTTGTTAATACGCCATTAGATGTTCACAATATGGAAATTTTAAAATATTGCGTTATTTACGAATGCGAGTTCCACCGTGGCACCAACGATGCAGAAATAGCTGCTCGAAGCTACTATAAAAGAAAACACAGTTCCAATAAAACCCATAAATGGCGAAAGTACATAGATAATAATAGTACGTACAGTATTCCCAAATTAATAATGCACATACAGATCTTCGCTAATTGTCGTATTCCCGGAAACACCCGAATCATTGATTCGTAAGAGCCTAAACATTGCACTTGCATTTTGCACCTTGTTCGAAAGAAATAGAAGTCAATATCATGTGTACACAATCGAAAACAATTCGGGCGGTCGGTGACTGCATGTGTTCTCTCTGAGTGGAATTATATAGAGCTGATATTACACACCGTTCTTGGTTTTGTTTTCAAACTTTAATTATCTTATTCAACTTTAAATAGTTTATTTTGTAAAATAGGAAAACGTACTAACAACTAGCACAAAACACATAATTCTACTAAGTTATGCATGAAGAAAATGCACTTAACCACTCTATATACATATCGTCTTCCGACGCTCGGGGAATACGACCGTTGCCGAACAGTGACGAAGATTTCTATGCGCATTATCACTTTGGGAGAACTGTACATACTTTGATTGATTAAATATACAATTTCATTAAAATAGTTTTTTTTTTATTTTTATAATACAGCACGACATGTGACCTTGCTCCCACCTGTGGCGTGCGAGGTCCATGAATGATAGCAACTAGAATCAGAGACTCATCACTGACATCAGTCCCCAACACTATGTCGGCCTGACTGGGTATGACGGCAATTCGAGCCTGATCCCGAAACGTGTGGATACACTTTACTGGGTTTATCGGCAACAACGATGGATCTTCCTCGACTTGGTGGTAGATGGACTGCTGGTGGTAATTTGCCCAGGTTGCCGGGGCGGGGAAGTATCCACCCGTTTCGGGATCAAACTCGAACTGCCGAGCCGGCATGGTGTTTGACACTGATGTCAGTCATGAGTGTCAGATTCCAGATTCATGGACCTCGCGCGCCACTTACCATTAGACACATGTCGTGCTTTAATAAATATATATATATATGTATTAGATTGTGCCAGCGAGAGCATGCATTTAACGGTTAAGAGAAAATTTTACTCTTTTTTTTAAATCTAGGAAATCAGAATGCATGTACTGTGGCTGGGGACTGAAGCAGCAGGCTCCTAACTACTGTCCTCCTGCACTTCCTTTAGCCCAGCAGGAGTATCCTTTAGGCCCAGAGGTGCTCGAGATGGCAGACCCCAGCTATGATGATGAGGAGGTCAGACTAATCACTTCCCGCCTGCACTCAGACTTATCTTTTATAAAGCACAAATAAGGTCATGCGTGGAATACTATTCTCAACTCTGGGATAATTCCAAATTACCTTACAGATGCTCCTAATGTCTTGCAGAGGCAGGCGATTTGAGTAGTGGATGACACTAACTCTTTTCCTCTTCTTCTTCTTCTACAATCTATACTACGATGAACGTTCTGAAGATCTCCACAACCTAATCCGTTCTTTAATATGCACCCCCATACCGTAGCCACTATCTTTAAAGTACATATAAATTTTGCGACTTTAATCTGTCGCATGGTGAAGATGTGGAATGCTCTCCCAGCTAAACTGCCTCCGTGGTCTAGCGGTTAAGTCCGTGAATTTAGACTCGGAGGTACCGGGTTCGATTACTGGTCGGGACACAAAAATATTTATTAATGTAAAGTTTGGTACGCTGGAGACGTCGATGTCTCCAGCGTACCAAACTCGAAAGCTTGCCACTTGTCATGATCGACCTATAGTAAAGTCGGCTAAATGTGAATCCGCTTATTTATAAGCGTGGTTTCTGACCACCACGAAAGGGAAACGGTCGTGATGATGATGATACTCTCCCAGCCAGTGTGTTTGTCCATTCCTATAACCTAGAGTCCTTTAAGTGAATTGTGAAAAAGCCGATAGGCCGACATAATGGACTGATGCAGGTTGTCAGTGGCTGGTAAGGCCACTAAGTTACTTCCAATAGTGCTCTATAAAAAAACATCTATATATTACTCGCCAAGCCGTTTGGCCAGCGTAGCGAGTGTAGGCCAAGTTCTCCAGATATATGTTTTGGAAGGCCCATCTCCAACATTGGAGATCTAGGGCGCTGTGTTCTAGGGGCTGTAATGAAATATATATACAGTGTACAGACCTGGAACTCTACTGCTGGAGATAAGATTAACAGACATATTTAAGGATAATTTTTGTGACCCATCGGAGGGTACCAGTCGCACCACAGCCTCGGGCGTCTACAATTTTGTGTTTCGATGACGTCACACCGCGTCTGCTTATTTGTAGCTACGCGCGTGTATAATAAATAAATATTTCCAGACAGGTCACACAGCGCCATCTAATTTCCGTGGTAAGCTACGAGGCTTGTGTTACGGAAACTATATGGTTGATAAACTACATATTATACTTTTTTTTTTTTGTAAATATATACATATTATACATATAAACAACCAGACCGAGACAAATTATACAATGTACAACTTGCCCCCCGTGGGAATCGAACCCACGACCTCCCGAGTTCACGGCAACGTTTGTTACCACTAGACCACGGAGGCGGTATCTATCGGTCGGAACTGTAACTTGGATTAAAAGCTGGTCGACTCCAGTGAGACGTGCTTGGTAAGTACTTCACGGTGCTGGCTCGCCATCAAACCCCCCCTCCAACCATATACAGTCCACTGATGAGTGGACTGTACTGATGAGTGGACCAACCTCGTGAGGGAGTTGGAAATCTCGAAAAAAATCCTATATTATTTTCAGGCATTCCGCATAGCACATTTGCCACCGCAATTACCTCAACACATTACTGAAGAAGGTCTTGAAGAAGCCACAGAAGAGGAGGAAGACGAATAAATACGAAGATTCGTTTCAAAATTATAAATACCTATCATAATAAATAATAATAATAATAAATCTTTTATTTTCAACATAAAATCGATAATTTTATTGTTAGTAACAATTTTACCTAAGAGGATTTTGCACCCTTCTCGCTCTCACAGTCCAATATTTTCAAAGAGTTTTCAATTCAGTGTAGGTACTTTTTTAGGTTGTAAAAACGCATTCCTTAAATCCTACTCAAACCCACCCGGCATGTACCAATAAGAAATACACTTTTCTTACGTACTGCAGTCATAGATTTACAACACCACCGTTCCCGTGAGGAGAGCACGTTAAGCCGTCGCTCGGTCCTGGTTCCACTAATACTAAATTGTGGAATCGCTAATGAATTGTCATTAAAAAAATGCATCATATTCTCACCAAGCCTCTGGTCAGCGTGGCGAGTGTAGACCAAATTCTCCAGATATATGTTCTGGAAGGCCCATCTCCAGCAGTGGAGGTTATAAACGTTTTTGCTATTTTTTTCTGTCTAAACTTAGGTAGGTATATGAAAGAAGTAGACAAATTTCTAAGCATTCCATGGATTCACCGTGCGGGTGCCGGGTCCATCGTGTGTGGGTAAGAGACGAGAATAATGGTGTCTCGGGCTTGCGACCGACAATAGGCTGGTTTGAAAAGAAGGCCTCCTTTTTTATTTTATTGCGCAACAAGACGCGCACCATCCACCATTCTTCTCCTCTCCCTAACCAACCAAATGCTGTATGATTCCGTTAATGCCGTCTTGGAAGCTCTTTCCATTAATGTATCTCCTGCAGACCTGCTTAGGATCAATTCTTTCAATAAGTGGTGCAAAGATTTTTCTGGTACTCCAACTTCCACTGAGTGAAGCTGAGTCTTGAACCCGTTCCTGATCATTTCTTCTGTGAGATCATAATATTTATTGGTCTTAATGTTGTGCTCTTTTGGAACATTTGATTCTCACGGAACGGTAAGTTTAATAAGGATAGCTTTTTTCAAGTTCCATCTGACCTATAATACAATATAGGCTGATACAGCTATGAGAATTTTCCAGTCTGATGCGGCGCCAAGAATCGAGGTGGGCTTGCATTTACTTCGCATAGAAAATATTTCCTAATTGTTCGTAATTTTATTTCCTAGAATGATTTAAAAGTAAACTCAATAGTAAAAAAAAAATGTTATAATATTGGATTGTGCTAGTGAGGGAGCCCAAGCGTTAAATCCTCTTAACCTATTTTTCTATAACTATTCAGTGCTGATCTGACCAAACCGCATAAGTAGGTAATACTAGTTTATTCTGACCTGCGCTGCGAGGTGAAGCGGATTGCACATTCGTCCGAAAATGTATCTTCTAAGATCAATTAAGTCTTTTTTTTTTAATTGTCTTTAAAGGACATTGTACAGAATACATCAGCCCTAAACACGTAATTTATTTGCATAATATATGTTCATAACAGAGTTCATAACCGAGTTGGGGATCATCAAATTCCAAGTGTTGCAGAACTTAATGCTTTTCAAGGAGTAATTCACGTCAATATCGCCCAAACACGAAGGGTATACGTGAGTTCAGAGCGCGGGAAAACCGCAAAAAATACAGTGTAACTTCCCGTCAAATTTATCGTTTTCCATAATTATTCACAACGTAGCACATTATTAAACAAAATAACACCACTTTTGACTAACAATATCCACAGTAAACTAATTTACAAAACGAAAAACTTCGACTTAACATGTCCGTGCCAAATGGGGCGAAGAACTTCCAAAAGCTTTGACATTTCGCCTAGCTTATGACATTTCTGACAGACGTAAATCTTAGACGATACGTTTTACTAAATACAAACGTAAATAGACTTTTATTCATGTATGGCGGCCATACAAACTACGGTCCGCCTGTGCAGGTAGTCCGGAGCGTGTGTGAGAATAAACCTGTACAGTTTTTTTGAACCTGCGCAAGATTAAAAATCAATTATTTCCAGTGACACCGTATGGTGTATCTGTGCGTGTGTGCAACTACTCCGGTCAACTGCAGGTCGCGTCAAAATTTTCTAGTGTCTGTCCATTCTGAGATAGTTTAAAAAAATCTTTAGGTTCGAATTTTAAGTTATTCAATAAGTTAACACGACTATATTTTTCCTTTTCAATACCAAATGCTTGCACCACTTTTTTCCATTTTTCACTGTTTTTATATGATTTTCCTCCAAAACTAAAGCAAGGCCTAACAATGGCAGCGCGTCATCGTTTTCAATCGATGCCATAAAATATCTGAAGACGATTGAAATAAAAGACTATTTAAAATTATACAAATGCTTTATTTTCAACAAAAAATCAACTCGGTAAAATATAATAAACAAAAAACTGCATAGTTAAACATGCAAATGTTGTTTGTGCTGATAAAACTCGAGACAATTTTGACGCAGTTTTAATTTAATAGTTAGTATTTATTTATTTATTATTCATAACATTGAATAGTTATTGGAACGCTAAATAAATATAAGGCATGCTTAACATATAAAATATCATTGGAACTTATAACGATCACCGGTCGGTTACTGTAGGTTGATAGGTCGACTTATTTGCGGAAAGTTACTCGGTTGATAGTTCGACTTATTTGCGGAAAGTTACTAAAGGTTGATAGGTCGACTTATTTGAATAAAGTTACTAAAGGTTGATAGGTCGACATAACATTAAATAGTTATTGGAACACTAAATTAATATTGTCTTTTTTTTTCGCAAACAAGTATATAAGGCATGCTTAACACATGAAATATCATTAGAATTTATACCGAACCGGTCGAACTATTTGCGGAGTTACCATAGGTTGATAGGTCGACTTATTTGCGGGAAGTTACTAAAGCTTAATAGGTCGACTTATTTGCGGAAAGTTACTCGGTTGATAGTTCGACTTATTTGCGGAAAGTTACTTGGTTGATAGTTTGACTTATTTGCGGAAAGTTACTCGGTTGATAGTTCGACTTATTTGCGGAAAGTTACTTGGTTGATAGTTTGACTTATTTGCGGAAAGTTACTCGGTTGATAGTTCGACTTATTTGCGGAAAGTTACTCGGTTGATAGTTCGACTTATTTGCGGAAAGTTACTCGGTTGATAGTTCGACTTATTTGCGGAAAGTTACTCGGTTGATAGTTCGACTTATTTGCGGAAAGTTACTCAGTTGATAGTTCGACTTATTTGCGGAAAGTTACTCGGTTGATAGTTCGACTTATTTGCGGAAAGTTACTAAAGGTTGATAGGTCGACTTATTTGCGGGAAGTTACTAAAGGTTGATAGGTCGACTTATTTGCGGGAAGTTACTAAAGGTTGATAGGTCGACTTATTTGCGGGAAGTTACTAAAGGCTGATAGGTCGACTTATTTGCGGGAAGTTACTATAGGTTGATAGGTCGACTTATTTGCGGGAAGTTACTAAAGGTTGATAGGTCGACTTATTTGCGGGAAGTTACTAAAGGTTGATAGGTCGACTTATTTGCGGGAAGTTACTAAAGGCTGATAGGTCGACTTATTTGCGGGAAGTTACTATAGGTTGATAGGTCGACTTATTTGCGGGAAGTTACTAAAGGTTGATAGGTCGACTTATTTGCGGAAAGTTACTCGGTTGATAGTTCGACTTATTTCCGGGAAGTTACTAAAGGTTGATAGGTCGACTTATTTCCGGGAAGTTACTAAAGGTTGATAGGTCGACTTATTAGCGGGAAGTTACTAAAGGTTGATATGTCGACATAACATTAAATAGTTATTGGAACACTAAATTAATATTGTCTTTGTTCTCTAAACAAATATATAAGGCATGCTTAACATATGAAATATCATTAGAACTTATAACGAATCGGTCGAGCTATTTGCGGAGTTACCATATGTTCATAGGTCAACTTATTTGCGGAAAGTTACTAAAGGTTGATAGGTCGACTTATTAGCGGAAAGTTACTAAAGGTTGATAGGTCGACTTATTAGCGGAAAGTTACTAAAGGTTGATAGGTCGACTTATTAGCGGAAAGTTACTAAAGGTTGATAGGTCGACTTATTAGCGGAAAGTTACTAAAGGTTGATAGGTCGACTTATTAGCGGAAAGTTACTATAGCTTGATACAAATTATTTTTTATGTTTATGTAATTGTGGCGCAGATAATTTGACTTTTCCGGGGAAATTTCTTGCTACATCTTCGTCTTTGACTGCTTTAAGAAGATCCTTTTCTCGAGGGGTACAGGTTCTATCCCGGAGGAACACTTGGACCGCAGTCTTGGCAGCTTTCCCGCGCTTTCCAGTACCAGGTGTCAGCTTTACTTTGTACCTGAAATTATTATTGTAATATATAATTTTTGTCCGTGCAAAATATGTAGCGGTACTCTTTTACTATTTAAATTATTTATTTATTATTATTTATTTATATTATTAGTATTTATATTATTTAAAAATACACACAGACTCAAAAAATCTTTATTAATGAAATCATTTCTGTTTAATGTTAGTAATTTAATTTCTTAGTCAGATAAAACATTAGTGTTTTATGCTAGTAATAACATCTCTTAGTCAGATAAAACATTAGTGTTTTATGTTAGCAATAACATTTCTTAGTCAGATATAATAATAAAACGTTTTATGTTAGAAGTAATATTTCTCAGTCAGATAAAACTTTAGTGTTTTATGTTAGTAATTACATTTCTCAGTCAGATTAAACAGTGTTTTATGTTAGTAATTACATTTCTCAGTCAGATTAAACTTTCGTGTTTTATGTTAGTAATTACATTTCTCAGTCAGGAAAAACTTTAGTGTTTTATTTTAGTTATTACATTTCTCAGTCAGATTAAACTTTAGTGTTTTATGTTAGTAATTACATTTCTCAGTCAGATAAAACTTTAGTGTTTTATGTTAGTAATTAAATTTTTCAGTCAGATAAAATTTTAGTATTTTATGGTACTAACTTGTAGTGATGCAGAACACTGTATGGAGCGACCACTGGAACTGCAAAAAGCAGCTCGTCTTCACCGAGCGGAGCACCACTTAGTTGTCTTAGAAGTGAACTTTCAGCATCTGCTGCTAAAGGATCCACCTGGAAAAAATCAACATGAGGTCGTATCGGTATTCGCATACGGAAAATGGTGGGTATAAAAGAAAGCATAGGGACAAAAATAAGGAAAGGCATTCTACGATGGTTCGGGCATGTTAAGAGGATGGGCGAAGAAAGATTGACGAACCAGATATATAATGCGAAAGTTGTGGGTGGCAGACCGAGACTCACATATCACGATCAAATAAATAAAACACTGGCTGAAGGCACATTAAAAAGCTTTCGTAACAAAAGGGCATGTATGAAGAGGATGATGAATGTCGACGAAGCGAAAGAGGTATGTCGTGATCGTGTCAAATGGCGCTCAATTGTCTCTGCCTACCCCGCAAGGGATCTGGCGTAAAGATATGTATGTATGTATGGAAACATTCATATTTCTATACTGAAAAATCGTACTTATGTCGTCAGTGGGAAGGTCAAAAGTCTAAAGCGACACAAATGCCTAAAATGAGTCATAGTATTGTTGGAGATGGACCTTCCAGAACATCTGGAGAATTTGGCCAAACGGGTTGGCGAGGATCTGATGACAATTTATTAACGATTCCACATGTTAGTATTAGTGCAACCGGGACCGACGGCTTAACGTGCTCTCCGAGACACGGAAACGAAAGTGTTGTTATGACAAATGTACGTAAGAAAAGTGTATTTCTCATCGGTACATGCCGATTGCCGGTTCGAACCGTGACCTTTTGGATCAGCGGAAAGCGTTCTTACAACCAAGCCACCATCACTGCTCAAATGAGTTACTTGGTTTTTTTTTCTGCGACGACTGACCTTTTTTTATCTGATGGTAAGTGGGGCCAAAATGCAACTGTAATCAGACACTCATGAATGACATCAGTCCCCAACACTATGCCTAATTGACTGAGCATGATCCCGAAACGTGTGATACACTTTAGACTGGGCAAATTACCACCATCAGTCCGCCTACCACCTATTTAACTATTTGATCTTGGCTTTAAAAGTATTTTTCGTGAACTGCCTCCATGGTCTAGCGGTTAAGTTCGTGAATTAAGACTAGGAGGTACCGGGTGCGATTCCTGGTCGTAAAAATATTTATTAATTTCTCGAGTTTGGTACGCTGGAGACATCGACGAGCTCGTCACTTGTCATGATTGGCCTATAGTAAAGTTGGCTAAATGTGAATCCGCTTCTTTATAAGCGTGGTTTCTGACCATCTCGGAAGATATACAAGATATACATATGTATGTAAATTAGCGCTGAACCTAGAATACGTTACAGACTTCATATACCTTGGATCCAGCATCTCCAACACCGGCTCATGTGAGACAGAAGTTCGAATAAGAATTGGCATGGCTAAAAATGCAATGAGTCAGTTAAAAGGAATATGGAAGGATCGAAATATCACCCTAAAGACCAAAACAAGACTTGTACGCAGCTTAATATTCTCCATATTTCTTTATGCCGCTGAAACTTGGACTCTCAAAGCCGGTGATCGTGGCCGCATCGATGCTTTTGAGATGTGGTGTTGGAGGCGTATGTTGCGTATCCCTTGAACAGCGCGAAGAACTAACGTGTCAATACTCAAGGAGCTCAAAATCTACTAGGCTGTCTTGCATCTGCCTAAAACGAGTCCTTGATATTTCGGCCATATAGCCCGCAAAACACCTGGTAACCTGGAAAGGCTTGTAATCACAGGGAAAGTCGAAGGCAAAAGACCACGTGGCCGAAGCCCCATACGCTGGTCTGACCAGATCCGCACCTCACTAAATACCCAGATGCTCGATGCCCTACATGCAGCCGTGAACAGACCCGGATGGCGCAGCATCGTCCGGGACAAAGTGATCCGTGGAGGGGGTCACGACCCTCAGCAGTGAGGAAAACGACGCAAGGAGGAGGATGTATGTAAATATAATATAACTATGCCTGCCAGAGAGAATTGTCTATGAATTTCTATGACATGCGTCTGCGCAGGAGTGTTAAAAAGTAACGTAAAGTTGGCGAAATGTGAATCCGCTTCTTTATAAGCTGGTTTCTGATCACCCCGGAAAGGAAACGGTCGTGATGATTACTTTACTCCTGAAATCCATTTTTTTACGAAGGTTGTTCACCCCATATTGCTCTTGCTTGCATTATGAAGATTTTTCAAATTCAATAGTTGTTTTAAAGAAAATATCATGTCACATAAGAAATGATCAGGAATGGATTCAAGACTCAGCTTTACGCAGTGGAAGTTGGTGCGAGAGGAGTTCCAGCTAAATCTTTGCATCACTTACTGAAAGAATTGGGCTTAAGCAGGTCTGCTGGAGATATATTTGTGGAACGAGCTTCCAAGACGACATTAACGATTTACATACAGTATTTGGTTGGGTGTATGGAATGATGTATGGAAGCGAAACGTGGATATGTCAGAATACGCATGAGAGTAGGGTTAATGCAGTAGAAATGCGGTCGTTGCGGCGGATATGTGGCGTCACTTTGGCGGACCGCATACGTAACGTCGAAATACGGAAAAGGGTTGGTATGAAGGAAAGCATAGGGACAAAAATAAGGAAAAGCATGCTACGATGGTTCGGGCATGTTGAAAGGATGAGCGATGAAAGATTGACGAACCAGATATATAATGCGAAAGTTGTGGGTAAAAGAGGCCCTGGCAGACCGAGACTCACATATCACGATCAAATAAATAAAACACTGACTGAAGGTGCATTAAAAAGTCTTTGTAACCAAAGGGCATGTATGAAGAGGTTAATGAATGTCGACGAAGCGAAAGAGGTATGTCGTGATCGTGTCAAATGGCGCTCAATTGTCTCTGCCTACCCCGCAAGGGATCTGGCGTGAAGATATGTATGTATTTGGTTGGGTAGGGAGAGGAGTGGAATAGTGGATGGTGAGCGTATTGCTCATATAAAAAGAAGGCCTTTGTATTGTCGGTCGCAAGCCAAGACGCCATTCTTCGCATCGCTTACCCAGACACGATGGACACGGCACCCGCACGGTGAATCCGTGGAATGCTTAGAACTAAAACAGCAGTGGAGGTGTAGGTGTCTGTGTAGATGTATACCTCAAGTTGTGTCTGATCGACTTCACCATCGGAGTCTGCCTCCAGTAGGAGTGGGGCCGGCATCGGAATCTTCTCCCGACCTGCTTTACTCTTGGATATCGGATTCTTCTTGGCGACCTTCTTGGGCTCTTTGTGGGGCTGCAACAAGAACCAACATATTATCTGATCTGATCACACATCATCCGTGCTCTAGCAGTTAATGTACATGGTTCGATTCCTAGTCGGAACACTAAAATATTTATATTTTAATTGTGATATTTCTCGAGTTTGGTACTCTGGAGACATCGACGAGCTTGCCACTTGTCATGATTGGCCGGCAGTAAAGTTGGCTAAATGTGAATCCGCTTCTTTATAAGCGTGGTTTCTGACCACCCCGGAAGATATACAAGATATGTATGTATGTAAATATAATATTACGATGGCTGCCAGAGAGAATTGTCTATCAATTTCGATGACATGCGTCTGCGCAGGCGTGTTAAAAAGTAACGAAAAGACGGATAAATGTTAGCAACTGGAATCAGACACTCATAACTGACATTAGTCCCTAACACTATGCCGGCTTGACTGGGTATGACGGCAATTCGAATCTGATCCCGAAACGTGTGGATACACTTTACTGGGTTTATCGGCACGAACGGTGGATACTTCCCCGCCCCGGTAGACTGGGGAAATTACCACCATCAGTCCACCTACCACCTATTTGTTATTGTTAAAAGTATGTGCCATTTGCAATGATGTCAAATGCCAATTTTTACTTTGCGAACTAATATTGTAAGCTTGCCGCGGTGATATTTATATAAAAATAACACCGCTTGAAACAAGACTTACCGTAGTTACTTACTTAATTAGTTAGTTGTACTTAGATATGACATTACCATTATCAATGATATATTATTTAAATTGGACATCCATATATTCATTATTCATTACAGCCCCTAGAACACAGCGTCCCAGACCTCCACTGCTGGAGATGGGCTTTCCAGAACTGGAGAATTTGGCCTACACTCGCCACGCTGGCCAGACGGCTTGGCGAGGACATGATGTCAATTTATTAATACGGAATTTTAAAGGAACGGAACGTGAAGTTGCAGAACGGAACGTGAAGTTGCATCGTAATAGACGTCAATTTGTTTGCTCCGTGTTATTTTAATTAAAATAAACTATTTCAAGCACTCGTTTGATGCTAAAATCTATAAAATAGTAAATAACAAACTATGTTTATCAAAATATGATAGTGAAACAGTGTTAACAAAGTGATTTTAGTGCTAAAAACTTTAAATCAAATTAGTTTTACATGCAAACAATTCTGCGTACACGCACAGGCGGCCATTAGTCACTCCTACCGGTAGCGCTTCAGTACGCTAAATTTCGCATAACCACAAAGCGTACCAGTGGCATAGATGCACCGCGAGTCCGTCTGATTGTTTTAGAACTTGACTCGGTTCAAACCAACTCAAAAAAAGATTTTTTTTTTTCAATAAAATTGATTATAAATTTGGTTAGTGAATTTATTCTGTTTAACTGACTTCGACAAGCGTTTTATTATTATTATTACATTTATTTTAAATAGAAGACATACAAAATGACATCGCCACTGGACACTATTACTTTACGAAACAAAAAAAAACAACAAGCATATGAATCATTTCATGATTACTGCAGTAAAAGCAGTTTATTGAATTCAACACTACTAGATGTGGACCGACGCAGTTTACCTGATTTTTCCACAATCCTTTCTTATGAAGAGTTTCAAGAAATAAAAAGGGAAAATTGTGCTCTAAAACAACAACTTGAAAGTGCCCATCAAGAAATTGAATCACTAATGGACGAAATTAATACATTAAAACAAAAAAATGACAAGTTATCTGGCACAATACAAATATTTAAGAAAATCCTGCCAGATACTATCAGCCCCGCACAATGCATGTTACAAACTACCGACTCTGCTATTAAGAGGCGACAGAAAATACCACCCAGACGTTTACTACTTACACCATCTGTTACAGCAGGCGCCAGAAAATGCAAAGACATTGAGGAACTAAATTCATTCTCAACAGTGGCTAAAGACGCTCCACCTATTAAACCTATTAGAGAAAAACAAGTTATGACTAATGATAATTTGACAAAGTTCTCTCGAAAACAAATCATAATACTTGGTGGCCAACAATGTGTCGGTATGGGACCAGCCCTGACACATTCACGACAAAGAACAAGCTACGAAAACTATCAGATCTTGTCAATCACCAAACCATTTGCGAACTCTGAGGAACTACTAAAAACCAATTTAAATATTAAGAACCCTAATGACAAACTAATTATAAGTATAGGAGAACACGATACAAACCCTATGAAAATATTTTCAGAATTATCTTACTTTTTAAAATGTAACAATAGAATAGAAATTATTGTTCTTAGTGTTGTTAAAAGTACATACCTAAATGAAAAACCATTAAATCATCAATTAAGAACATTATGTAACAGTTTTGAAAATTGCACATTCTTGGACATTGGCAATAACTATGACAAATATGACTCTAAATTTATTAAGAACCTTTGTTTTAAAATAAATACTCTAATTGACACAATATTCTATAAGGAAAGGTTTCTACAGTTTTCAATTCCAAATTTTACAGACTCAAAAGTAAATAAATTTATTAGGCCTACAATAAATAAGAATGATAAACTTACCATTTTAGGAGTGAACAATAAAATTATAAATCAAGTACCAACAAAGGGCACAATACCGTATTACTTTCACCCTTACTCCATAAAATCAATAAATAATAAACCAAAAAAAACGTTACTGGATTACTTTCAAAGCAGCAGGAAACAAAATAAAAAAAGTAAAAACGTCTCTTTAAATAAAAAAAATACGTTTTTTCGCGACCAATAATATTAAATTATTGCATCAAAATATAGCAGGGTTTTTAAGCAAAAGAGATATTCTCGAATGTGCACTTTATGAATTAGCACAAAAAGGAAAAGAAATTGACATCATCTGCCTGTCAGAAACTTTTATTTTACGTGGTAATGAATCTAACGTTCTAGTGAACGGTTATAGACTAGCCTCATCGTTTAGTAGGACTAAAAAACGTGGAGGAGTGTGTATAATTTGTAAAAATTATATGGAAATTAAAGAACTAAAAATAGTAAACGAACTCTCAGAGGAATTAAATTTTGAATGCTGTGGTATCGAGTTAATAGAATACAAAATAATTATAGTGTGTCTATATAGAACTCCCAAATCAAATGCAAAAATATTTTTAGATAAACTTGAGTTTCTACTAGATAAACTTAAATTTAAATTAAATAAACGAATAATTATCGTTGGTGACTTTAACATTGACACCCTTAAAATTACAAAAGTATGCCAAAACCTAAAAAATATTCTGTGTTGTTATAACATGACTCTTCATATAAATTCAGCTACTAGACAAGGTTCCTGTATAGATCAAATAATAAGTAACACCAAGGATAGCATAAGTGAACTTCATCATTTAGGTATATCTGATCATGAAACAGCTCAAGTGCTCATTGTAAAGGTCGAAAAGAAACCAAAAGTTATAAAAAAATGGTTCAAATTTAAAAGAGATTTTTGTAGCAATAATATAAAAAAATTTAAAGAATGTATTATGAGTCTCTCATGGTCAGACATAATGAATACAGATGACATGGACGAAGCTTACTCATCTTTCCACGAAGAATTTCGTTTGTACTATGACTTATGTTTTCCAACATTTAGAATTAAAATAAATAACTTGCCTTACGACAAACCTAAATGGCTCAGTAAGGGTTTAAGATCATCATGTCTCACAAAAAGAAAACTTCGTTTTAAGTACTACAAACAAAAAAATACAACAAATAAACTAAAATACATACAATACTCAAAAAAACTACGATCCTGCATAGAGCACGCGCAGATTAACTATAATCATGACTATATAATAAATTCAAAGAATAAATGTAAAGCTACATGGAACCTAATAAAGAAAAATAACGACACTAAACTAATAACCGATATTGACAAAATACAAATTTCAGGAAAAATAATTCAAGATCCGCGAAAAATTGCTTCAGCGTTTAATAAACATTTTATTGAACTTACTAAATCTAAAACAGGGTCTCAAAACAGTGCTGCAAATAACATTCAATACCATAATAGTAGTATATTTATACGACCTTGCAACGAGTTTGAAATCGTTAAAACTATTATAAATCTGAACAACACAAACTCTACTGGCTTTGATGACATTTCAACAAAAATAATTAAACACTGTGCATTTGAACTTGCTCCGATTTTAACCAATATGGTAAATAAATCCTTTTCTCAAGGTACATTTCCTAAACTATTAAAATCCTCTATTGTTAAGCCGCTACTAAAAAAAGGTTGCAAATCAGATCCAAGTAACTACCGTCCGATAGCATTAGTAAGTGTAATATCTAAAATATTTGAAAAAATAATGCACAATAGACTAACATCATTTTTATTAACATATGACATAATTAAACGCCAACAAAACGGTTTCCAAAAAGGAAAATCGACTACACTAGCATGTTATACTCTGGTCAAAGAGTTAGCTGCAAATATGGACAAGAGGATACCAATTATGACAATTTTTTTCGACATGACAAAAGCTTTTGACTTTGTAGACCACAATATACTCTTGCAAAAATGTGTACGTTACGGTATTCGCGGCCCAGCTATTGATTGGCTCACCAGCTATTTGACTGGACGGACCCAATGTGTAACAGTAACAAAACTTAATAAATTATCAGAAAGTAAAAATTATCAGTCGCCTTACCTTGAAAATAAATATGGTGTGCCGCAAGGCAGCGTATTGGGGCCCCTCCTTTTTTTACTATATATAAATGACCTGCCTGACATTACAAATCATAAATGCACTTTATTTGCGGATGACATATCTATAATAATTAAATATAACGACAAATACGAGTTTGACATAAATAATACAATAATTAGAGTAATAGACTGGTTAAATATAAATAACTTACAAATTAATATAAGTAAGACTAGTTACATGCAATTTATTAACAAAAACGGACATCCAAAAAGTATTAACATAAATTATAATAATGAACCTATACATGAATCTAATAGTTTTAAATTTTTAGGTATATATTTGGACAGTCAGCTATCGTGGAAGTCACACATAGATTATGTGTTTAAAAAAATCAATAAATTTGTGTATCCAATATATAGGCTTTCCAGAATATCTGATCAAAAAACTGCTTTAATTGCATATCATGCGTACGTTGCCTCTATATTAAGATATGGAATTGTTCTCTGGGGAAATTCTGTTGACATAGATCGTGTATTCCTAGTCCAAAAAAGATGCATCAGGGCTATGTTTGGTGTAAGTTCCATTGAGTCGTGCAGACCCCTGTTTACGAAACTCAACATTTTGACACTAGTAGGTATATATATATTCGAATGTTGCAAATTTGTAAAGCTTAATTACAACTTGTTTACAAAAAATCATCAGGTTTGTACTTTTAATACAAGATATCCAAATCGTTTGGTATTACCTTTTTGCAAAACAACAATGTGTTCTAGAAACAGTCATGCAATGTTAATTAAACTCTTTAATAACTTACCAGAAAATATCAAGGTATTACCGATTAACGGTTTCAAAAAGGATCTGTACAATTATTTAATAAAAAAATGTTTTTATACAATTAAAGAATATCTAAGCAATAACTGATGCTAAAGCGTAGCTTCAATGTACCTACTATTTTGCAGTCTGACTTTTCTCATATTGTAATTGCCCAATATTTGCATGCCATTGAGGTGAAACATGTGAAGCGAATTTTATAGCTATAAGATCTTGCAATGTAACCATGTTTTCTAGCAAATAAATTATTTTGATTTGATTTGATTTTGATATATGACAATTTATTAACAATTCCACAAGTTGGCATTAGTGAAACCGTACTTTACGAGGCACGAGAACGGTGGTGTTGTAAATCCATGACAAATGTACGTCAGAAAAGTGTATAGATGAAGCTGTGAAGTTCAGAAAAGTGTATAGATGAATCTGTGAAGTACATACATGACAAATGTACGTCAGAAAAGTGTATAGATGAAGCTGTGAAGTTCAGAAAATGTATAGATGAAGCTGTGAAGTACTGTATACTTTTCTGAACTTCACAGCTTCATCTATACACTTTTCTGGCGTACATTTGTTCTGGAAGGCCCATCTCCTAGAGTAGAGGTCTAGGACGCTGCGTTCTAGGTGCTGTAATGAACTTAATACACCTGAATCTTCATAGAAGGTTCCACGTTGGGCGTTGACCACCCCGCAAGGGATACGGTCGTGATTAATAGTTTACCTGGAAAGCTTCTAGGAAAGCTTGTTTATCCTCGTCGTCCTGATCCCGGTATTTAGTTTTGATCTTTTTAAGCTTACTCTTCTGTCCCCGTTTGGGTCCCTCCTTCACTTTGGTCTCTTCTATCTTCTTCTGTGGAGCCTCTTTAGTATTCTTCTTTCCCTTCTTGGGTAAAGCAGGGAACGAAAGAATGGCTTCTTTTTGATCTTTTTCTATAATTAATATAAAAGTAAAGTAAAGTATCATCACGACCGTTTCCCTTCCGGGGTAGTCAGAAACCACGCTTATGAATAAGCGGATCCACATTTAGCCAACTTTACTATAGGCCAATCATGACAAGTGGTAAGCTCGTCGATGTCTCCAGCGTACCAAACTCGAGAAATATCACAAATAAATAAAATTTATTTTTATTTACATTAATAAATATTTTTGTGACATTAAACTTTTACCGCATAGTCTGTTTAAAAAGACGTTGACTAAAGTTCTAATTGAAAAATCACATTATTCTGTGCAAGAATTTTTAAATGACCCAAATTGACATCTAAATATTAATTTTAATTTGACCACAACCAGAATTAGATACAATTTTTTTTTTTTACTGTGAATTAACATTTTATTTTATTTTTTTGTGTTGTGTAATAATGTAGTTATATGTATCTTTACAATATACATATATAAACAATATTTGTACGCCTCATGGCAGAACACAGCTGCACTTTTATAAACTAGGTTAATATATTAACTAGATTACCTGTGTTGAAACAAATAAATGATTTGATTTGATTTGATTGATTTGATTTGTGTCCCGACCAGGAATCGAACCCAGTACCTCCGAGTCTAAATCCACGGACTTAACTGCTAGACCACGGACGCAGTATATAAATTAATATAACTTTTTTTTTTCAGCGCCATCTAGTTTCCGTGGTAAGCTACGAGGCTTGTGTTACGGAAACTAGATGGTTGATAAACTACATATTATACTTTTTTTTTGTAAATATATACATATTATACATATAAACACTCAGACCGAGACAAATTATACAATGTACAACTTGCCCCCGGTGGAAATCGAACCCACGACCTCCCGAGTTCACGACAACGTTTGTTACCACTAGACCACGGAGGCGGTCAAAATAATCAAAGCGGGTCAGTCTACCACTAGGTAATTTTAGACAGAGAATAATAGCCAAATCAAATAAATAAATGAAGAAGAAAAATGAAAATGACAATTTTTCTTAGAGAAATGGTCCCAATAAAATGTTCTCGTGCCATAAAGGTTTCTTTTTTATTTGATAGTTAATATATTGTGTTTTCATAATCTGTAATTAATGTTATTTATTTTACCCTAGCATAGCGACAATTGACAAAAACTTTTTTTTACGTTAATAATTACATAGTTTCGTCTATAGTTCCTATAGGCCAGACATCTTAGTGTTTTCTCGGAACTTGAAAAAAGTTATCCTTATTGAACTTACCGTTCCGTGGGAATCAAATATTCCAAAAGACCACAACATGAAGTCGAATAAATATTATGATCTCACAGAAGAAATGATCAGGAACGGGTTCAAGACTCAGCTTTACGCAGTGGAAGTTGGTGCAAGAGGAGTTCCAGCAAAATCTTTGCATCACTTACTGAAAGAATTGGACCTAAGCAGGTCTGCCGTCAATACATTTATGGAACGAGCTTCCAAGATGGCATTAACGGAATCATACAGTATTTGGTTGGGTAGGGAGAGAAGTAGAATGGTGGATGGTGAGCGTATTATCGCGAAATAGAAAAAAAAAGGAGGCCTCCTTTTCTTAAACCAGCCAATTGTCGGTCGCAAGCCCGAGACACCATTCTTCTCATCTCTTACCCACACACGATGGACCCGGAACCCGCACGGTGATTCCATGGAATGCTTAGAAATTTGTCTTCTTCCGCCGATTTGAAATACAATGTTTTATCTATAATAAAGTATCTGGTCATAATAAAGAACCTAATCGTATAAATAGTACTTTGTAACTATTTCATACATAAATTTAACCAATTATTATTATTTATCACCATAGCGACCTATCGGAACACTTGGTTACGTCCTAATTTACATTAATTACAGAACAATGAAAAAAGAAAAAAAAAGAAAGAAACAATACTAGAAAACAATATAATAGTCGAAAACCTGGCCAGATAGTGATGACATCATAAAGTTAAATTAAGGTTTGGCTGAATTGGCTGTAAATGGGCCTTGTCAGTTCTAATATAAAAAATATTAAACAAATAAAATAGAAATACGTCACTAAAAATTTCAATTGGCAATGATGGATGTCACTAAAAACTGACTATTTAATTAAATAATATTTTAATGCTGGGGTAATAGATGTTGTAATTAAATGAAAAATAAAACACAATTAATTGTTATGATTATTGAATTGTACGAGGGGCGTTCAAAATATTCTCGGTATGTGGATAAAAACAAACAAGTACGAAAAGTTTGATATTTTTATTTTTCAATATACTCCCCCCCTATGTTCATACACTTATAAGATCGATCAATTATTTTTTTTAATCCCTCATAAAAATATTTTTTATCTTTGGTGTAAAAATGCTCCTCCACGGCCGTCTTCAACGCTTCATCGTCAGAAAATTTATTTCCACGCAGATCCTTTTTAAGATTGGGAAACAAAAAGAAGTCGCTTGGGGCTAAGTCCGGACTATAGGGTGGATGAGTAACAGTTTCAAACCCACATTCAACAATAGCTGCCTTGGCAATATGAGCAGTATGGACAGGGGCGTTGTCATGCAGAAGCAGAACACCTTTGGTTAACTTTCCTCGCCTCTTTTCTTTGATCGCATCTCTTAATTGACGTATAACGTTAGCGTAGTACTGCCCTGTGACATTTACACCTTTTTCTTTATAATCGATAAGCAAAACTCCTTCACAATCCCAAAATATTGTGGCCATGACCTTGCCAGCTGACGGGATTACCTTGAACTTCTTGGGATGAGCTGAACCCTTAATGTGCCACTGCATGGACTCCTGTTTGCTCTCTGGGTCATAATGATGAACCCAGGTTTCATCTCCAGTAACTATTTTTTGCAGCACCTCATCGGGATTTTCACCACACAGGTCGATAAAATCTGAACAGCAAGCCACACGCATATCCTTTTGAAGAAGCGTCAGCATTCGCGGAACCCATCTTGCACTTACTTTTGACATATTAAGATGGTCATGTATAATGTCATGTACGGTACCAATAGAGAGATTGGTTACTTGAGCTATAGATTTTACCTTCACTCGGCCGTCTTCCAATATAAGTTTTTCCACTTTATCAATATTTTCTTGTGAGGTAGCCACTACAGGCCGGCCAGGTCTAGGGTCATCTTCAATACTCTCCCTTCCACGCTTAAATTCGCTTGACCATTTTTGAATAGTAGATAAAGAAGGAGCAGACTCACGGTAAACACAATCCATTTCCTCTTTTATGGTTTTTTGATTTTTACCCTGTTTTGTCAAGAATTTTATGACGGATCGGTGCTCTAATTTCGTTAAAATTGTTAATTCGCTCATGGTGTTCATGTTTGTTCGGCAATTGCAGAAAAACAAAAGAACATCTCGGTTCCAATTTTACTTTTTTTTAATGTCAATGGATGAATCTTAGCGGCCAGTAACAAATATATATATAAAAGAGGTTGTAACGTATCAATACCGAGAATATTTTGAACGCCCCTCGTATTTTGTTGAGGCACGCTGCAAAAAAGTGGGCGTGGTTTTGGGCAATCTCTTTTGACAGTTTGAAAAGTTTGGCAGTTTAAAATTAAAACTATACGAGTGCTTTGCGCCATTTTGCGCGGACATGTCAAGTGCAAGTTTTTGTTTTGTAAATTAATTTGCTGTGGATATTATTGGTCAAAAAAGTGGTGTTGTTTTGTTTAATAATGTGCTACAATGTGAATAATTATGGAAAACGATAAATTGGACTTTAAATATGGGGCACAAGTTGCAGTTTATTTTTTTGCGGTTTTCCCGCGCTGTCAACTCCCATATTTTACCCGACGTGTTTGAGCTATGGTGCCGCGAGTGACTCCAAGAAAAGCATCAAATTCTGAAGCATCTGGAATTTGATGATGACCTCATTAACTCATGAATAAGAAAGTTATATTACGTCAGACTTGGCTGTATGGGCTAGACCCTTTGCCTTCCCTATCATCTCATTCATCATCCATCGGGAGAAGAGAACCAAAAAAATAAATTAAAACTATACGCAGGTAATGAAGTTTTGCGTGCTAGAGCTACAGCTCTTACCACTATGCTTGATGTGTTCATAAAATCAAATTTAGTTATTTTATATACTGCTTACCTGTTTCGCTCTTTTCTGACATTTCGGAGATGGTCCTGGCTTTAGATTGTATGGTAACTTTTCCAGTACCATGGTCAACTTTGACGTGGGTGTCTGGGAATCCTTCATCATCACCACTGTCTTCTTGGACAGGGGAGTGGACAGGAGAGTGGGCAGAAGAGTGGACAGGAGAGTGGGCAGGAGAGTGGGAAGGAGATATTTGAGCTGTCTCTTCTGTTATTGTCTTTAGTTCCTTAGTCTGTGGCTCTGGCTCGTCTTTTTCTTCTGTAAATAATAATATAATACAAAAAAATGCATCAGAGCTATCTGTGGGGTTGGACCACTAGAGTCATGTAGAAAAAAATAATGACCTATTTGTGAAATGTGATACAGGAAGAAAATTTAGTCGCATGGACACTACAAAACTTAAAATTCCCAGTCATAAAAGTAAATTATTTAGTGTGAACTCATATATTATGTGTATCAAGGTTTACACCAACATACCTAAACAAATTAGACAGTTACCAAATAAACAATTATAAAATTAAAAAAATGGTTAATAGAAAAATGTTATTATCGCCGCGTTCGTGTTATAGCATTTCCAACATTTCGTAGCAACTTCATAAACCAGCGCGAAATGTCGTTTTTGTAAGAAATACCACTTTTTTTAACAATGCTAACATTTCTTAAATAAAACGAGCGGTGATGCTACTTTTTGACAAGTGTTTTCGTTCATGTTTTATCATACCATGGCATCCAATACACGTGATATTATTATGGTCTTTGAATTTATTACATAAAATCGTTTAATATACCTTTTTAACAAATATAATAGAAAACTATAAAGTATATAAAAATGGTAAACGATCAATTTGACATCTGTCAAAAAGTAACATCAATAACCCTCCTTTCAACACGGTACTGACATACGGAAATTAGCATCAAATGTTAGAATTTTCATTAAACGAACGACTTGTGCTAAAAAAAGTGGTATTTTCATGCTAACATTTCTTAAAACGAACGCGGCCTATAATATCAATGAATTCTTTACTATTACAAAAAATGACTTGGTTTACTATTTGTGATCTTAGTATGGTTTATCTTTTTTTAAATGTAATGCATTAGCAGAACACACATGTATAAAATATCTTAAGTTTACTTTAAGACCTGTAAATATGACATTTATGCAAATAAATAAATTATTATTATTATACATGTATTACTTGTATACATTCATGGCTGTAGCGAGATATGGGCAGGGAGGGGCAGGTGCCCCCCCTTCACAGAACGGTCGTAGAAGAAGAGCCTCGTAGATTGATTATCCATTAATAAAGCTATTTCTGATATTTATATATTATCTGTGTGAGAACAAAAATCAACTAAGTTAGCCATTTTTGCTCAAAAATATTATGAATATTTAATTTCTTTATTTATTCAATGAACAGTCAACAAAAGGTACAATCATATATATATATATTGAAGTAATATACAAACAGTATAAAATAATTACAATATAAATTAAAACTACTTAAAAGTAAAAATCAAAATAAATATAAAATTAAATCTAATAAAAAATAAACTATAAATAAAAAATGTCCTCTAGAGACGACCCTTCAGTGATAGTCCCAAGAAGACTGGCAACATTTCCCCTCTGTATAGCTAAGCTAATACGTTGGCAGAAATAATTGCCAGCTTTCCTGTCTCCAGACTTTTCTGTTAGCCATTTGGACAACTCCTTGGCCAGACGCTTAGCTGAGTGTCCCCATGCGCCCATCGTCTCGACCCCAAACGGCGCAAATTCGTAACCTGTACTGAGGTTGGCGTATTTGCGCAGATTGAGGTTCTCAGCAGAAACCGCCACACTTGACGAGGTCGCCTGTATGTGTGATGGGGCTAATGTGTCTACACATGTCGCATCCCACACCAGGGACCTGCCAAGTTCCCACGGACCAACGGTCATGCCGTCGCGTCTCTTGTTACCCACTTTCCGTAAAATGTGTGCAGCATGGCTGCTTGTGAAGCAGGCTGGGGCAGCTCCCGTCTAGGTTTCTGTTTTTTATTTATTTATTTATGTTCTTGGTTTTTGTATTTGTTTTATTTTAATTTTGTTTCATTATTGTTTTATAACTTTTATTTATATTACTGTTCCACTAAATTTAAATGTCGGCTATGAGAGGTTGTTGGAACCTGCTTCCAACACCATTTTTCTGAACCATAGACCCTTTTGTCATTATATCTTTGTTTTATTTTTTAACTATATTTTACATTTTTATTAACTATTTTTGTGACAAATAAAAACTGATTTTATTTTTTATTTTTTTATTTTTTTTTCCCATCGCTCCGCGCAATCCCAGAGGGTTCTAGGATCGCGGGTACTCCAGCAGTGACAAAAGCCATTCGAATGATGTCGTTCAAAGCAGCGTGACGAGGAATGCGGCCAGCATATATATCATACAGCCCCTAGAACACAGCGTCCTAGACCTTCACTGCTGGAGATGGGCCTTCCAGAACATATATCTGGAGAATTTGGCCTACACTCGCCTAGCTGGTCAGACGGCTTGGCGAGAATATGATGTCAAATTTTAATGACAATTTATTAACGATTCCACAAGTTGGTATTAGTGGAACCGGGACCGACGGCTTAACGTGTTCTCCTCACACGGGAACGGTGGTGTTGTAAATCTATGACTGCAGTACGTAAGAAAAGTGTATTTCTCATTGGTACATGCCGGGTGGGTTTGAACCGACCTTTGTAGGATTTAAGGAACGCGTTCTTACAACCGAGCCACCACCGCGTTTTATATGTCCTGTAGTAAAGTTGGCTAAATGTGAATCCGCTTATTTATAAGCTTGGTTTCTGACCACCCCGAAAGAGGAACGGTCGTGAACATAGCATTAGACGTACACCAAGCTATTTTCTTACCATCGTCGGAGACTGGTATTTCCTCTTCAGTTTCCTGTGTAGTGACGTCACTTACGGAATCAGCTTGCGTTAGTGGTTGTCTCTCGTTCAAATGGCGTTCAATACAACTGTCTTCCAACTAAAAGCAGATATACATAAAACTTTATACATGGATTACCATGCTATTATAATACTAGGATAATATTTTTCCGTATCTTTATTTTTTATAATATAATATAATATATTAAAAAAGTATAGTATCATCACGACCGTTTCCCTTTCGGGGTGGTCAGAAACCACGCTTATAAATAAGCGGATTCACATTTAGCCAACTTTACTATAGGCCAATCATGACAAGTGGCAAGCTCGTCGATGTCTCCAGCGTACCAAACTCGAGAACTATCACAAATAAATTAAATATTAATTAAATGTATTTATTTACATTAATAAATATTTTTGTGTCTCGACCAGGAATCGAACCCGGTACCTCCGAGTCTAAATCCACGGCCTTAACCGCTAGACCACGGAGGCAGTATATAATATATAATTATTTATTATAAAAGGTATAATTTAAAGTAAAGTTTTAATCAATATTAATTTAAAAAAGTAACTATGATCTTAAGGACGCATGTAAAGATACCATTGCATAGAAATTTGTTTCATATATTTTCATATATTAGTAATATTTAGATCTTAAGTTGGACACGGCCTTTTTACAGCCACGAATTGGGTTTTGTTGACATCATTAATAATTGTAATTGTTTGTTTTAGATTATAAGCTGACAAGGCCCTTTTACAGCCACGATTTTTTTATTTATGGACATAAATATTATTATTACTAGATTGTAAGCAGACACGGCCATTTTACAGCCACGAATTTATATTTAAGGACATAAATGTTATTAGATTATAAGCTGACACGGCCTTTTTTTTATTTATTTATTCAAAATCGTTATTGTAATTTACAATCGGCGAACATAATGCCGTAAGGCATTCTCTGACCGTTGACCGTTTTTACAGCCACGAATAATTTTTTTCTAGTTAAAAATAAGAATAAAATCATCGCTTATGGCAACAATGTTTTATTTATTATAAATTGTATTGCTGTTAGATTCGGTCCAGCCAAGCTTGTATTGTATAAAAATGTATGTATTGACAATATCCAAGTGTTGTGTACTAACCTAAGGAAATAAATGATTTGATTTGATATATGTATGTATCTAAATATATTATATTTATCTATCTATTTATTATTTCACACCACACTGTCACAATTCGTATAAAAAGAGCGGGGCACCCTGAGACACAGGCATCACGCTAAGTTTAGGGGCCTTCGTAAAATGTAAAAATGTACTTTGAAAAATAAAGGTTACTTTTTTTTTATAATTGCTAACTTTTTCGGTTTGGTGTCCTAAAAGTAAAAGAGTTTTTTTAAAAGACATTGTAAAAGAAAACAAAATTTAGGTTTCGTGGGTTCATCGTGCGTGGAATAGAGAGAGGAGAAGAGTTGTGTCTCGGACTTGCGACCGACTATAGGCTGATTTACAAATAAGCCTTGATCTAGTGTTGCCAAAGAAAGACCAATCCAAGACTTCAGAATAGGTGGTCTTTGGTCTTGCACTCCTAATCTTGGTTGCTCCTAATTTTGTCGACTTTCGGGTTTCACATGGGCATGTAGTCTATCTTAATTCTGACTTGCCTGGTGGGTTACTGCTGTACCAGGTATTGTAATCTCATAGGTACGTTGTGGTGCAGTTCTGTATATGTTTTATTTTGTAAATCTGATATAGCTGAGTTTTCCTTGCAGATTCCTTTCTCAGTCAGATTAAACATTAACAGGTCACTGGAATCTAATAAGCTACTGGTCTTCTGCTAACAGCTTACTTATTGGACCACTTTGCTATACAGCGTCCTAGACCTACACTGCTGGAGATGGGCCTTCCAGAACTGGAGAGTTTGGCCTACACTCGCCACGCTGGCCAGACGGCTTGGCGAGGATATGATGTAAATTTTTTATGACAATTTATTAACGATTCCACAAGTTGGTATTAGTGGAACCGGGACCGACGGCTTAACGTGCTCTCCTCCTCACGGGAACGGTGGTGTTGTAAATCTATGACTGCAGTACGTAAGAAAAGTGTATTTCTCATTGGTACATGCCGGGGGCGTTTGAACCGACCTTTGTAGGATTTAAGTAACGCGTTCTTACAACCGAGCCACCACCGCAGCGCTAAGATTTTGCTGGAATTCTTCTTTTGGCGGTTCATGGACTGAACAGGAGCTGTTGAGAACGGTTTAAAATATAATGTGCAAATCTTACCCGGAACATGAAGCTGAATCCCATCATGAGGTGTTGTGGTAGCAGGTAATTCTTCTTTCCTCGGATCATGAAGGAACCGGTTGTGAGGTACTCCCCAGTGGGAGCTGACTTGGTCACCTGGTACGCGTGTACCCACCACGCTGACGTCAGCACTTTGGCCTCCCAAGCCACGCTGGTAAAAAAAAACTCAAAATAAAGTCTTAACTATCACGATCTGGCCACCATAACAAACAATAAACACGACTAAACCAAAACTTGCACTTGACATGTCCACGCAAAATGGCGCGAAGAACTCCTTATTGTTTTTTTTTATTCGTTTCATTGTTTAATGAAACGAATAAAAAAAAACAATAAGGAGTTCTTCGCGCCATTTTGCGTGGACATGTCAAGTGCAAGTTTTGGTTTTGTAAATAAATTTACTCTGGATATTATTTGTCAAAAGTGGTGTTGTTTTGTTTAATACTGTGCTACAATGTGAATAATTATGGAAAATGATAAATTGGACTTTGAATATGGGGTAGTGGCAGTTTATGTTTTTTTTAGGGGGGTTCGGGGGCCCTTCCGTACGACGGAGACGCAAGGAGAAATGATAGCTGACCTCCGATCCGCTTTCGGGGGGATTCGGGGGCCCTTTCGAACGACGGAGACACAAGGAGAAATGATAGCTGACCTCCGATAGCTGACGACGGATCAGCTAGTATCTCTCTCCAAACAACCCAAGGTTAGGTGGCCTGTCTGATGGCTTACATAAGACTCACTCACTGCGTCGACATCACCTTTCCACACTTCTATTCTTTTTCTTCCTCTTTTTTCCATACTTTTTCTATCCCAACACACACCCCTTTATGATTGCAGATAAAGAAAAGATGTTTTGAAGCTAAATGTGAATCCGCTTCTTTATAAGCATGGTTTCTGACCACCCCGAAAGGGAAACGGTCGTGATGATACTTTACAAACTTCGTTATCTAATCGTGGCAACTAGAATGTAGAGAATAAAAAAAAAGAACTCGCTCGATAATGCAGTTTGTGCGTGCTACTTCTATTCGTTTAAGATACCCCTATTTAAAAAAAATATATTTTAGCAGATTGTATTGGTTCTTCTTCGCCTCCCCCCCCTAAACAAAATCCTGGCAATGACTTTGCTTCCTCGTATATTAAATAAAATTAAAATATTGTACAAATTAAAAAAAAAAATAATACAAATATATTTTTCATCAAAAATCTGTTCTCCGAGAGTTAATAAAAAATCAGGGGTTTAAATCTACTGTATACTATGTAAATAAATATTAAAAATAAAATAAAAAACAAAAAATAAATAAAAAAGACAACCAACGTAGGCCCCGGCGAGATTCGAACTCACGATCTCCTGTTTACTAGACAGGCGCTTTAACCAACTAAGCCACGGCGCCACACGAATGTCGTGCCAAAATTACCATCACCTAGTTTGATATCATAGTTTGACAAACAAGCGATTTGCAATCTTACAAAGAGGTATTTTTATCTATTCGACGTTTTATATTACGACTTGTTGTTTTTCTAAACAAGTGAATTATCTTATAATTATAAAGGCTATCTTATCTATATATATATATAAATAATGTCTGTGTGTATGTATGTTCCCTATGCATTTCAAAACTACTTGACCGATCGGGATGAAACTTTGGGAATATGCTGTGTGAACATCGGCGAAAGTTTCTGACATAGTAGATTGCATAATATTTTTGTATCTACTCTCATATCGTAAAATGCGAATTACAAACTTCAAAACGAATTTATATTGACATACTTTATAAACATACTGCTGAAATTTTAAAATAGAATCACATTATAACACTTATTCTCTAAGAAAATAATGTTATAATTCATTTTAAAAATAGAATCATACATATATAACACTTATTTTTTTTAAGGCAAAGGTACCATTACAAAAAAGTTTTGATTCCAATTTTTACTTGTCTATGGCAGCGCCCGCCATAGCGCGTGCGCGGTCAAAAGCTAGGTTTTGGCGCCATTTCATTGTTCAAGGACTTGTGTATTCTGTACCATGGTTATTTAAAAAAAATAAAAATAAAAATTGGCGCCATTCAATACGTTTTGTTGTATAGCATTTCGTGTGATTTTTCTTACTCTTTTAACTTTTATCTTTTATTTAGTACGTTCAATCACAATGTATGAGAGTAGATAAATTAGTGTATGAAACTGCACATAACTAGGTTGTGACAGATTTTCATGGTTTTTGATTTGTTGGATTTGTCTCCGTCCCGGATAGCAGAATAATTATAAAAAAATTGGAAAATAAAGAAAAAAATAAATAAAAAAAAAACCATTTTGTCCTTAGAATACGGGTGTCAGTGTACTTATGACATTTTTATTTTTAAGTAAGATAAAAATATTTAAATAAAATTACAAAAAGTTCAAGTAAAATTTCATCACGACCGTATCCCTTTCGGGGTAGTCAGAAACCACGCTTTTTTATTTAATTTTAGCGAATTTACATTTAGCCAAAAGAGATTGCCCAAAACCAGGCCTCAACTTTTTTGCAGCGTGCCTCAACTAAATACAATTCGTTAATCATAAAAATTGTGTTTTTTTTTAAATTTAATTACAACATCTTTTTTACGCCAGCATCAATATATAATTTAATTAAATAGTCAATTGGTTAAAATTTATGTATGAAATAGTTACAAAGCACTATTTAAACGATTAGGTTCTTTATTATGATCAGGTACTTTATTATAGATAAAACAATGGATTTCAAATCGGCGGGATCAAAACTATGCAATTATTAATGTAAAAAAAGTTTTTGTCAATTGTCGTTATGCTAGGGTAAAATAAATAAAATTAATTACAGATTATGAAAACACAATATATTAACTATCAAATAAAAGAGATACCTTTATGGCACGAGAACATTTTATTGGGACCATTTCTCTAAGAAAAATGGGCATTCTCATTTACTATAGGCCTTTACTATTTCAATCAAAGTAAATGACTACTTTATAAACTATAAGGAATAAAGTTTTTTTTTAAGTGGCGTGTGTTGGCACAATACTACAGAAATATGTATGAAAGGCCCATCTCCAGTCTCTAGGTCCAGGACTCTTGTGTTCTAGGGCTGTAATAATATCTTACCTGTATGCTATAGCAGCTTGTCCTGCCTCATTGAGTGTCCTGGGAGGCGGTAGAGTGGGACAATAGTTCCTGATGATGATAGAGGAGGCTCCAGACAGATCGGCATGCACATACACGTCAGTACTGCGCATGTACCTCTTCACCAACAACTCGTTTTGTTGCTGGTCGCGACCACCTATCACCTAGGATGAATTAGTAAAATTGTTTAGAATTATATTTGTTTTGATTTTGGTTTTGTCGCTTGGCTGAAGGACTTATTGCTTTGGCCTGGGCCGAGAGAAAAAAAAAAGGGACTTTGACGTTTGGCAGCATGTGGCTGGCCGGCTAAATTTGGTGATTATTTTAATTATAAATATTTCCAGACAGGTCACACAGCGCCATCTAATTTCAGTGGTAAGCTACGAGGCTTGTGTTACGGAAACTAGATGGTTAATAAACTACATATTATACTTTTTTTTTTGTAAATATATACAAATAAACACCCAGACCGAGACAAATTATACAATGTACAACTTGCCTCCGGTGGGAATCGAACTCACGACTTCCCGTGTTTACGGCAACGTTTGTTACCACTAGACCACGGAGGCGGTCCCAATGGGGTGTATCAGGCAAAGCTTTTTGTAGATGTCGCTAGCGGCAATGGTTTTTGTAGTTTAAATTTTTATAACAGAATAATGTATTTTAAATTAACGTTACCTACCTCAAAAGACGAATTAAGAAAGCGCACACCGTCTTTAAAAAGAAAAATATTTTATTAATAGAACGGCAATTTTGAGATCACCATATCTTTGATTTCGCTTAGAAATCTCGATTTGTACACTTAAAAGCTGCTCATTTCGGCATAATATCCAGAAAATAATATATTTCGTAATAAAAATACAAGATTTCTATGCAACTGACACTTATATTAGGTACCATCTATTATGCGCCATCTATCGTGATTAACAGTTAGTGATACACCCCATTATGGTGGATTGAAGAGCGTTCACGTGGCCGAGGATTGGAGGAATGATGTGAGAAGCGTCCATTGCCAGGGCAATCGGCTGAAGCTGAGGCTAGGCCCAGTTCGGCGATTGTGGTGGTGGAGCTCTCACCGTCGTTGTGGCCTGGTACTTGTGGGGTTTCTGCAGACTGTACCAATGAGAAATACACTTTTCTTACGTACAGCAGTCATACTCGTAGATTTACAACATCACCGTTCCCGTGCCTCGAAGAGCACGTTAAGCAGTCGGTCCCGGTTCCACTAATACCATCTTGTGGAATCGTTAATAAATTGTCATTAAAAATTGACAAAATGGCCGTCTGGCCAGCCGTGGCGAGTGTAGGCCAAAATTCTCCAGATATATGTTCTGGAAGGCCCATCTCCAGCAGTGGAGGTCTAGGACGCTGTGTTCTAGGGGCTGTATTGATGAAAATGACATGCCGGGGGGGGGGGGTTAGAACCGACCTTTGTAGGATTTAAGGAACGCGTTCTTACAACCGAGCCACCACTTAGTCCCATTAGGGTAGGGGATTCTCTTATCTGGTGACCTCCACCTTTAAGCCCTATTTAGCTTTTAATTTTTGGGGTTTAAATGGTTGAATAGTGTATAAAATTTTCTGAAATTAATAAGTTTTTTATCTTATATTAAAAAAAATGAGGGTAGACTTACCAGATAGTTATCCGAGGAAATGAACCAGAAGAACTTCTCGAACCAGTAGGCTTTCCGTGCTTTGCTGATACTGCTGATGGTGAGAGCGTCCTTAACCACTTGCTTGGTCTTCCGTTCGGCACTCTTCAATGCTTTGGAAGTAGATTCTATGGTCTTCTGCTGTTTTTTAGCAGCATAACGCTTCTGGTCGTAGTATCTTAACACAATTAAAAGAAAGGCCAAATTAAAGAAGCTCTTGTTGTCGGCTTAGCTCTTTTTTTTTTTTTTTTTTTTTTTTTTTTAAATACTAGCACGACATGTGATCTTGCGCCCACCTGATGGTAAATACGAGGTCCATGAATGTTAGCAACTAAAATCAGAGACTCATGACTGACATCAGCCCCTAACACTATGCCAGCTTGACTGGGCATGACGGCAATTCGAGCCTGATCCCGAAACGTGCGGATACACTTTACTGGGTTTATCGGCACGAACGGTGGACAATTCCCCGCCCCGGCAGACTGGGCAAATTAACACCATAAGTCTGTCTACCACCTATTTTAAAAGATGGTTCAGTTCATTGATAGTTCGACAAATTTAAACACTGCAATTGTATTATCCTATATACCAAGGTATACATAGTACTAACGTACACACATCAAAAAAGTCTAGGGATCAAGCATGTTTATGCGGATTTCTTGTGATTGAGATGTGGCTTTGTAATAAATTTATGATTTTATAAATTTATATGGATCCTTTTTGGTGCATTTCATAATTTAAAACAGGAACTGTCAATCAAATTCGAGTAAAAGATGAAAATCAGCTGTCAATATTTTCCCTATAAAAACATAAGACGCATTGAAGACATTATTAGTGCTACTGTTTCCCTACTACTGATTAAAACCAACGTTATTATGGAGCGGCGACGTCATTTAAGCAGGGAAGAAATGATCAGAGCCGTGGGAATGATAGAAGCTGGTTCCCGGCAACGTACTGTGGCTTTAGCTCTGAATACAAGTCAGAGTGTTATCAGTCGACTTTGGACACGTTACCGAACCACTGGTACCGTGGCTGAGCGCCATGGAGGACGGTATCGCTGCACCACACGGAGACAAGACCGATACATTCAAATCACAGCTCGAAGAACTCCAACAATAACCGCCATGATGTTAGCCGTGAGCCTTCATCGCTCTTCAGGGAACTTAATTAGCGACCAAACAGTCAGAAACCGCTTGCATGAAGTGAACCTTCATTCCCGAAGACCGCTACGGGTACCACCTATAGCAATGCACAATCGTAGGACTCGATATCAATGGGCTCTTGAACACAGAAATTGGACAGAAGAACAATGGCGTTTCGTGTGCTTTTCTGATGAGTCTCGTTTTGGTATGAGGCCGGATACAAGACGTATACGACACTGGAGAACCCCTGGACGCCAACAGCGATTAAAATCCTGCCAGGAAGTCCATCCTTATAGTGGTGGAACCATCATGGTATGGGCGGGTATTTCGATCGGCGGAAGAACTGAGTTGATTTGGATCAGAGGCAACCTCAACGCTCAAATTTATGCTGAGACGGTTGTATCAGACGTCATCGTTCCTCTACAAGTGCATATCGGTCCCTTATTTCAGTTAATGCATGATAATGCACGACCGCACACCGCAAGAGTTGTAAGACAGACTCTCGCCGCAGCTAACATCAATGTCCTGCCCTGGCCTGCTCAGTCGCCAGACTTGAACCCGATTGAGCATGCATGGGATATTCTTCAGAGAAGAGCTCTGCTGAATATGGAGGGTATCCAGTCGCAAGAAGACCTTTTTTTGTTGTTGCAACGAACATGGGCGGCCATTCCACAGCGTGATTTGGATGAACTCATTTTGAGTATGCCAAACCGATGTTCTTGTGTTGTTAGTGTTCGCGGTAGAAACACGGATTATTAATTGTTTAAGTTACCCAATAAAATTAAAAAAAAAACTGTTATTTCAGTCTTTTTTTCGAACTTTAATGTTAGTGGTTCAAATGTCAAAAATCCCTTTATTAGGAAAATGGCAATTTTTTTTACTAATGCAAAGGTGACTTGGTTTATCGTTACTGTAGACAAACGAAAACATTTTATTTGATCAATCCTTAAAGAAAATTTTAATGAATATCAATCAGGAGAAAAGTTATTGCAAAAATATATGTTGATCCCTAGACACTTTTGATGTGTGTATTTATAAATAAAAATGGTGGACTATTGTTGGTCTAATAGGAAATTGGTCTAAAAACTACCAGCCTACGAATTAGCCAATTACAGACAAAGCTCGTTCTTTTGGAGGTCATGCAACTATTTCAATTGTAACTGTTCGGAACTTGATTTGTTTAATACGAAGCCAACGTTTGCTCGCAGCTACTTGACCAGATTATTCTGTACTACCCATATGCCTAATACCTAAATGCTCCTATTATATTTAGCACCTGCCTATCGTAACAAATGCCCCCAAATTGTCCCTAACGTTGACTAGTAAGAATGCCTAATAAAGCTTTGAAATAAATAAATATATAAGTTCTCAGATTAAAATATTACTCTCCTTTGGAACTAATGATATTGAAAAAATCAGCTTCTTTTATTTTGTAAGTGGCAACATTTTTTTATGACTTACCGACCAAAATCGTTAAGATAGCGATCTGTCAAGACTAGATAGATAGATAAATTCTTTATTGCACAATAAACAAAAACACATTTAAATGTACATAGGCGAACTTAATGTCTAGTGACATTTTCTACCAGCTAACCTTTGGGATAGTGAGCAATGATTGTGGGTGCAATTAATCATTAATTTAAAATCGAGATTAATAATGAAAAAAAAAAATCCTAAACTATTACTAGCAACTAAAGCTAAAATACTTATACACTAATATATAAATATATAATAACACAAGTACATATAAATACATAATAAATATATATAAAATACATACAATATTATACCAATTTTGAGAGGTTATGTCGACTCGCCTTGCTTTTTGTGAAGGTGTAAGGTAAGTAAATTTTTAAAACACTTAAGTGAGGGTGCTTTTCAAACGTTAAGTGGCAGCCGGTTCCACTGGCGGGCTGCTGATACTGTAAAAGAATCTGAACATCTGCTGGAAGAATGTGTCGGAATTTTTAATTGATTGTTGAGACTACCGGTTGTGGAAGAAATTCTCTCTTTTCTAGAGCCTGTTATGACTATACTTACTTTCTAGCGTTGGCGAAAGCAGTTAGAGACATATCTATGTCGACAAGCATCGGTTTGAATTCCGGTTCTTCATCTGAAATAAAAAGTTTTTTTTAACCCTTTCAGGACCATAAGAGAATAGAAACTTATTTATTTGTTTTAGTCATGTAAAAAACACGAAAAAAATGCAATGGGGTTGAAACTCCCATTTCAACTTGGGGACATGATGGTGGTTACAAGTGACTTTTTTGTTTAAGATCTTTAGATATACTGTTTATTAGATTTATTTTGTAAAAAATAAGTATTTTGTTTTATAAGAAGACTTTTATAAGAAAAAAAACATATAGCGCCAAATAAATTATGAACTTCCAATGACTATAGATATAAAATGGCGCCATAAATGTAGTTTTGCTAGCTTAAAAATAACAAGAGGTTTGTTCCGAGACTAGAAATTAATTAATTCACATACAAAATGCTTATTTATCATCATTCATCATTACAGCTTTAAAAGACAGCGACCCAGACCTCCACTGCTGGAGATGGGCCTTCCAGAACATATATCTGGAGAATTCGGCCTAGACAAGCCACGCTGGCCAGACAGCTTGGCGAGGATATGATGTCAATTTTTAATGAAAATTTATTAACGATTCCACAAGTTAGTATTAGTGGAACCGGGACGGTTTAACGTGCTCTCAGGACGGGAACGGTGGTTTTGTAAATCTATGACTGCAGTACGTAAGAAAAGTGTATTTCTCATTGGTACATACCGGGGGGGTTTGAACCGACCTCTGTAGGATTTAAGGTACGCGTTCTTACAACCGAGCCACCACCGCGCCCCACAAAATGGTAAGCAATATCAAAATAGTAATTATCAAATAATTTGTTTTTTTTTGGCTTGGGACGACCGTGTCCCCGCTGTCGTCAAAGGGTTAATAAATACCGCGTGTATTTGTCAAATGAGCAAATATTTTTTTTAGGCTTTAGGTGTCATTAGTAGTATCTCTATTTAAAATATATAAAAAAACACTTTATAGATAAAAATAGTTATCCGAAAAACGAAACACTACTGCATGGTGAATAAGTCCGCGTCTGAAAATCGTGATAAATACCTAAAGGCTGAGGAGTGTTATTATTAATTGATCTCGCCCACAGCCGAGAGACGAATTAGAAAGAGAAAGAATTACGTAAGTCAACGTTAGCACGATCGCCGACCTCTCGCTACCTAATAGATTAGGCTCCGTATGAGTGGCCATATTTTTAGGATAACTTCTCTGCACTGTAACTTATGATTTTATTACTAAATAATTAAAATCAAAAATACGTAATTATTTATTTTTATTCTAGATTATAATATAAAAATATTTGCTCTTTAATAAATTCCAAGCAGTATACTGGGTGACTTTCTATGGTCTTACGTTAGACTAATATGTCTATTGATAGACAAACGATTTTTCTAAGAAATTATATGTCGGAAAGACACAAAAAAATATTTATCGTATACAATAACAATTCCAATAAGAAAGCTTACCTTCATCTTGTTGATAAGGGTCCCGTAACATCATGGTTACATGGTTAGAATCCAGTCGTAGATTTTTGATAGATTGAGCTATCGGGTCTCCTTGTTCCTGGGCGTTATGGATGAGCGATTTTATTTCGTCCCATGGCATCTGGAATTATTTTATTATTTATTATCACTAATAATATTAAGATGTAAATTTGTTCATGTGTTTGTTTGAAAAGGAAGTATTTTTTTCGATGTCGAGTATGTCTTACGATTTATCGTTGCGTCGTCTTGAGATTTATCGATGCAATGTCTTGAGAGTTGCGACGTCCATAAATTTATCGCAGCATCGCTTTGCAATTTATCGTTGCGTCATAAGACTTGTCGTTGCGACGTCCAACGATTTATTACACCATCGCCTTGCAATTTATCGTTGCGTCATCTACAGATATATTGTTGCACCGCCTTGAGATATATCGTTGTGTCGCCTTGAGATTTGTCATTGCGTCGTCTTGAGATTAATTGTTGCGTCGCCTTGAGATTTATCGATGCGTCGTCTTGAGATTTATCGCAGAATCGCTTTGCAATTTATCGTTGCGTCATCTTGAGGCTTGTCGGTACGACGTCCAACGATATATCACACCATCGCCTTGAAATTTATGGTTGCGTCATCTTCAGATATATCGTTGCATCGCCTTGAGATATATCATTGTGTCACCTTGAGATTTGTCATTGCGTCGTCTTGAGATTAATTGTTGCGTCGCCTTGAGATTTATCGATGCGTCGTCTTGAGATTTATCGCAGAATCGCTTTGCAATTTATCGTTGCGTCATCTTGAGGCTTGTCGGTGCGACGTCCAACGATATATCACACCATCGCCTTGCAATTTATGGTTGCGTCATCTTCAGATATATCGTTGCATCGCCTTGAGATATATCATTGTGTCACCTTGAGATTTGTCATTGCGTCGTCTTGAGATTAATCGTTGCGTCGCCTTGAGATTTATCGTTGCGTCGTCTTGAGATTTATCGCAGCATCGCTTTGCAATTTATTGTTGCGTCATCTTGAGGATTGTCGGTGCGACTTCCAACGATATATGACACCATCATCGCCTTGCAATTTATGGTTGCGTCATCTTTAGATATATCGTTGCATCGCCTTCAGATATATCGTTATGTCACCTTGAGATTTGTCATTGCGTCGTCTTGAGATAAATCGTTGCGTCGTCTTGAGATTTATAAATAAATAAATAAATAAAATAAAAAATTCTTTATTGCACAAAAACTAAATTAACTTAAAATTAATGTGCACAGGCGAGCTTTATGCCGTAAGGCATTTTCCACCAGCTAACCTTTGGGAGTTTTAACGGATTACAGGCAGAGTGCCAAGCATTTACTAACAAAAACAATAATTTATACTAATACTACATAAACTACATATCATACATATTATAATACATACAAGTATATCTATAATACAATACATATAATTACATATATACAGAAACAAACAAATACACACTATAATATAGGGTTAAGGTTAAAAATAGAGAAAAGAGTGAAAGAACAGTTTAACACAGATACATAACTTTAGTTATTCTGAATGGATAGAAAATGGGAGTAAAGATAATTTTTGAATGAAAGCGCAGTCGTTAGATTTCGAAGAGAGAGAGGGAGAGTGTTCCAGAGATTCTCTGCGGTAACAGTGAAGGAATTTGAATATCTTGTCGAGGAGTGGAGAGGAATAGCAAGAAGGTTATTTTGGGTAGATCGCAAGTCACGAACATGAGTCGAAGAAAGAAATTTAAAACGTTCCCTAAGGTATAATGGGGAAAGGGGGTTGTTTAGGACTCCAAAGAGGGTAGTGAGAATATGCTGACGTCTGCGAAAGCGGATATTGAGCCACTTTAATTGAATTCGAAATCGGGAGACGTGATCATACTTACGTAGGCCAAATACATAGCGTATACATAAGTTGAGAAGGCGATCAAGTTTATTCAGCAGCTCTTCTGTGATATCAGGATAGCAGACATCCGCATAATCAATTATAGGGAGTAACAGTGTTTTCGCCAACGATAGCTTTGTAGATAGGGGCAGGAAGCATTGAGCTCGTTTCAGGGTGTGCATAGATGCGAACACTTTCCTACTAATTTCACTTACCTGGTGATTCCATGAGAGGTCCTGACTGATATATAGTCCTAGATTTTTGACTGTTTGGCAGTACGGAATATCTATATTATTTAATCTGACATATGGGATCGTGGAAAAGTCTACTCTACTAAGCATATCCCTACTGCCAACCATCATGACTTGCGTTTTGTCAGGGTTAACTAGTAAACCAAACCTATTAGTCCATACCCGAATTGTTTCCAAATCATGGTTAATTTTATTCACCGCATCTGCTGCTTTTTCCCTATCAAAATGTGTATAGAGCTGAAGGTCGTCTGCATAAAGGTGATAATTACAGTCTATTGATTTTGTAGCATTATTAATGAAGATAGAAAACAGCAGAGGGGACAGGACACACCTTGAGGCACGCCAGCCGTAGATTGGCACCAGTCAGAAAAAGTGTTATCTACTCTGATGCATTGTGCACGTCCATACAGATAGCTTTTAAACCAATTTAATACATTCTGCGAAAGGTTTAAGGAATGCAAGGTAGCTATCAGAATCTCGTGGTCAACACAATTAAAGGCATTGCTAAAATCAAGAAGAGTAAGAAGGGTGAGTTTCCGACTGTCCATTGCGAAGCGAATGTCGTCTGTTATTTTAAGAAGAGCAGATGTTGTGCTATGAGCGGGACGGAAACCCGACTGAAAAGGATTAAACAGGTTACGACTATTCATGTAGTGTGACAGTTGATAGTGTACAACACGTTCTTGAATTTTTGAGAGGAAGGGGAGTATAGATATCGGTCGGAAATCCGTAGGTTGCGTAGGTGAAGCCTTTTTAGGGATGGGTAAGACATAAGCCTTTTTCCACGAAGAAGGGAAAGTGCCCATTGATAAAGAAGAATTTACAATAAAGGTAATAAAGGGTAGTATAACGTGAATGATGGGCATTAGTAGGTTACGACCAATGCCATCATGACCGACTGCTTTGGTGTTCAGGGAATTAAGGATTTTTTTTATTTGGTCTGCAGTCACTGGTTGGAAAGTAAAGTTATTGTTTGTGGTGGTGGGAGATGAAATCTGGGAAATAGTTATAGCTTTTAAAGCTGGGTCAATAGTAAGTGGGGGAGTGGTGTAATGTTTATTAAGAGTATTTATGTCAATAGATGGGGTAACGTTTTGACGAATTTTACCAATGCCTAGAGAGCGAAGAACTTTCCAGACATCTTGCGGGTCACATTCGTTGATAGCTTTGTGAAAGTATTGACGTTTAGCATTCCGACATAATTGGCCGACGCGATTTCTTGCTTTTTTGAACTGGTCCCAATTGGAATCTGTAGGTGACTTTTTATGTTTATGTTTAAGACAATCCCTCAACTTCATGGCCGTAAAAATGTCATCAGTCAGCCAGGGAGTTGGAGCATGTTTTAATCGAATTTGTCGAAGAGGTGCATGTTTGTCGTACAATTTGGTAATTAGGTCGTTAAACAGTGCTACTTGATCGTCCACATTATCCAATAACGTGAGGCTGTTCCAGTCAATTTTGTTCGCATCCGCAATCAATGCATCCTGATCCACTCTCGCAAAACTACGCTGGAATATAAGCTTAGGCTTGATTTTTGGAATTTTAATTTTGAATGAGGCGTAAATGAGATCATGCTTGGAAAATCCGGGCGCAGCACACTGACCATGTGAAGCAATTCGGCTGGAGTTTGAGGTGACAATTAAATCTAGGAGAGAGTCTGGGTAATTTTGATCATGGTGGGTGGGGTTTAAAGGTAGGAATTTCATATTTACTGAGTTTACAATGTTTACTAATTTTTTAGATCGAGAATCTTTTTTTAATAGGCACTTTAAGTCACCCATCAAAATGCAATGCTCATAGCATGGAGTGTGAGTTTCCATTAGATTTTCGAATACGTCAAAGTAGTTGAGGGAGGGCGGGGCGTAAACTACTCCGATTAGGCATTTCTTAAAGTTAAAGTTAAGCTCAATTAATAAATATTCTGCTGTCGCATTGTATGGAGAGGGGGATTGTGCAACAACTCTAAACTTAAGATTGTCTCTCAGATAGATGGCCACCCCACCACCGCCCTTGCCCGTGCGGTCATTTCTTAGAAGAGTAAAACCGGGAAGAGGGTACAATGTTGATGGGAGGGAAGGTTTAAGGAAAGTTTCAGATATAAGGCAGATGTGGACATTGTGGCTGCTGAAAGAGGTTAGGAGTTCGTCATGATGAGCAGGAACACTTTGCGCATTGATGTGACAGATATTCAAATTTCTTGAAAAGGGGGTAAATATATTATGTAGGTGATCACCTAGCAAAACAAGGTCATCTGGGATTGGGGATTGCAAAGCATCATAGTAACTAATATTAGAGTCTGAGCTGGAATCTAATGATAGATATAGTTCTGAGTTTGAGGAGACCGACATTATAGTATCTGTATTATATATTTAATTATAATATAGAAATATAATATAATAAGTAACTAATATATTAAATAACTTATATATATATATATATATATATATATTTATCCAATTAATAACTGATATAATATTATAGTAACAAAACAAATCGCAATTTATTCTTTACTGCCGCCGGCAAGCTGATTTACAATAAGTAACAATGAACAGCAAAGAAATTATAAAAGATAAAAGAAAGCTGCTCACTATTCACTAAATTATTACACAATACTACACCATGCCCAACACATACCTTATTTATTCATACCTTTAATGAAACTAACTAACTAACTTAACTAGGCACCTACACAAACACAACGCGTCACTGACTTCCAGAGCCTTGCTAACTTAAAACAATAAACTTCACAGTATGACACTTGTACTCTTTATAGTCTGTACACTATATAATCTGTGGTGCAGTATGACTGATATTCTGTGGAATAGTCTATTTATATTCTATGATTTTTAATTTCTATATTTTAGAGCGAATGTAATTAAATGCTGTATTTGTGTGAAGCATTATACAATTAATATAAGTGTACATCTATCAACTTGTATGTAAAATACAGCACAGTTTAAAACTGGAAAGGATTGTATGTTGAAAAGCAATGAGGTTTGTATTAACATCATTGTTGAAAAGTTTATTTCCTTTGTTTGTGTCTAGGTTTGCGCTGCAAAAGCAGGCCGCTCAACGCGCCTTGATAGAGAATTAATATAACCATTAGACACACAGCCACAACACTGAGCACATGTGTCCCTAATAATGGTAGGTAGAGCGCATGGTCAATATACCTGAGCAACTGACGTCCCTGGCTGATCTCAGTCCCTATAAGTATACTACTATAATCAGTTGACAGGATGGACAGTTGTGAGGAGCACACCTAGCTTACATGCCTAGAAAGAAAAACAAATAAAATATATACAATTAACATGTTGGCAAGCACTTTAACATCTTTAGAATGCAACATTATGATTAGAACTTAGCTTCAGGCCACAGGACAGCACTAAATTCCCTGTGATCGGGGACAAATAAAGCTGTGAATTAATATACAATATGAACGAAACAAAAGTATTTTATTTATTATATTCCCCTATTCTGTTTCATCAACTCAAGAGCCCTGTAGCCCGACTCCACATTTGTTATACCAAAGCACATTAACCAACTAAATAATAATAAAATAATAAGAAAAGAAAAGAAAACCTAGCGACACTTGGGGCTCCAAAACAAAGACAAAAATAGTATTTAAATCAAGATTTTTAAAGCCTGTTTCTAAACCAAACCCAATAATAAACTTTGGAACTCCAAGTGCCACCCAAAAAGCAGTGCTTGGGCAGGTATATTAAGGAAACTTATACATGTATAGTAAAATGATTATAAGACAATCACATTCTTCCTTTAGGATTTCTCACAGCCCGACGCCTTGGTTCAGCTGGAGCTGGATCAGAGGTTGCCTTAGATGGATGCTTTTGGATCAGTTCCTTGAGTTGGGCCATTGAGGACAAACGCAGCTTGGTGTCATCTGATAGTTTAATATAAACATTGCCATCCTGCGACCAGCACTTATGTACTCCAAAGGCCTTACGTGCCTCACCAAGCAACAGTCTTCGAGGCTGTGTCAGAAATTCAGAAAGTGAGATATCGGTTCCTTTTAATTGCCTTTTGGAACGCCAGATGTTGTTGCGTACATTGTAGTCCGTGAATTTGACTAAAATAGGACGAGGGTGGGGTGCTGACTTAGTCTTGTCAGGCTTGCCCATCCTGTAGCAGATTACAATATCAGAGGCCTCCACTTTAACATCCTCCATGTTATTTGTTATCACTGAGCAGACAGTATTGGATACTTTTTCACCTTCCACCTCTGGAATTCCTCTGAATAGCAGGAATTTGCGACGGCTACGATTTTCCATATCGTCCGCTGCACTTGCCACCGCAGTTACCTGAGCACGAATGATTCCAACTGCTTGGTACATTATTAACTTGAAGTGCTGAAAATCTGTGTTGATCTGCTCCAGGGATGCAGCTGGGACAGTCTGGGATGCTGATACAACATTGAGCCGGTCCCCAAATTCTTTCAGACATTCATCAAGCTTCTGTTCCAGATCACCTATAGCTGTGAGGTTTTGTTGTGATTGTGACTTTGTAGGGGCCATGGTTAATTATTATTCTTATAAAGATAATGAGAAGTGTCAATAGCGGCAGTAAGAGCAATTGCAAAAAAAAAAACTACTTCATAACCAAACTAGTTTTTTGTCTTTAAACAAGTCTGAAATTGTCAACAAAAAATGTAGAAAACTATAAGCACTCACTTTGTTAATTAATTTACACAATTTTTACTTTTATATTAGCAAATACGTATTTTTAAATAAAATTTTATTGAAGAGCAAATTTTATTTATGTTACACTTTTCACACCTACCCGCCGAAAACTTTATCGCAGCATCGCTTTGCAATTTATCGTTGCGTCATCTTGAGGCTTGTCGGTGCCCCGCCCAACGATTCATCACACCATCATCGCCTTGCAATTTATGGTTGCGTCATCTTTAGATATATCGTTGCATCGCCTTGAGATATATCGTTGTGTCACCTTGAGATTTGTCATTGCGTCGTCTTGAGATTAATCGTTGCGTCGCCTTGAGATTTATCGTTGCGACACCATAATTTCCGTGTCTCAGGTATCTCGTTGAGTTCCATTAATACCAACTTGTATAATCGTTAAGAAATTGACAAAAAAATACATAAAACCCAACCCGTCTGATCAGGCTGATAAGATCTTCTCTTCTCAAATTGTCCAGAAATATGTTTAGGTCAATCTTCTGCAGAAGAGGTCTAGGGTTTTGTGTTTTAACTGCTGTAATAACTTCTTACCTGATGTGCCAGTGCAGTTTGTATGACGAGTATGGCTTTGTCCACGAGTTCCTGGTTCCTGGAGATGAGTTCTGCTTTCTCCCGATCCTCGTGTTGGGTCTTCTCGAGCTCCGTCAGTCTCTTAGTATGGTCTTTCTTCACGTTTTCTAGCTTCTTAAATGCTTCCCGTTCGACTTGAATCGTCTAAAAATGCATAACAATTAGTAGTTTATAAAAAAAATTTCGTCAAACAAAAGAAAAATACGTAAATAAAAATAGGGAAAGAAACATCAATTAGTTTTCGTGTAGAATTTTATAATAAGTGTGCGACGCCAGATTTGTGAAGTCATATTTTTTTAACTACTTTTTAGCTACTGAATAAAAGTGAGCTGAGCGTTGTAATATGACGTCACACGGTAGACGCCATCTAGCGGGACTATCAATTTTCGTAAATTGAAAATATCTGTTAAATGGGCTTTATCGCTAACTTTTTATCATGATTGAGGGTACCAATATAACTGTCAGTTGCATAGTATTTTGTATTTTTATTACGAAATTTATCGTTTTCTGGATATTATGCCAAAGTGATCAGCTTTTAAGTGTACAAATCGAGATTATTAAGCGAAATCAGATATATGGTGATCTCAAAATTGCCGTTCTATTAATTCAAGCAAAGAATTTTTAAAGACGGTGATCGCTTTCTTAATTCTTTTTCAGAAAAAAATCATTTTTCTTTTTTTAAGAAAAAAATCATTTTTCTTTTTTTAAGAAAAAAATCAATGATGCTTAATAGGTGTAAAAACAAGGTACCATTGTCGCTAGCAACATCTAGAAAAAGCTTTCCGTGATAACCCCATTAGAACTACCTACCGTAAATTACAGAATTATTGAGGGCTGCACAATTTCTTAACATTTTCAATTATTCCAAGAATGTTAAATTAACATTAACATCAAATATATTTATATTCTTATAATTGTGTCTGTCTTAGCTTATAGTATGACAATGCCTATCTACAATCTTAACTGATATTGACATTTATATTCTTATAATTGTGTCTGTCTTAGCTTATAGTATGACAATGCCTATCTACAATCTTAACTGATATTGACATTTATATTCTTATAATTGTGTCTGTCTTAGCTTATAGTATGACAATGCCTATCTACAATCTTAACTGATATTGACATTTATATTCTTATAATTGTGTCTGTCTGAGCTTATAGTATGACAATGCCTATCTACAATCTTAACTGATATTGACATTTATATTCTTATAATTGTGTCTAGTCTAAGCTTATAGTATGACAATGCCTATCTACAGCAGCTATTATCTTATTTATTTATTTATTAATACAACATTGCATGGCTTAAGAGTAAAGCATTATAACAGAATTATTGAGGGCTGCACAAGTTCTTAACATTTTCAATTATTCCAAGAATGTTAAATTAACATTAACATTAAATATATTTTTATTTTTATAATTGTGTCTGTCTTAGCTTATAGTATGACAATGCCTATCTACAGCAGCTATAATATTAAGCGTTATTCTGTATTTATAATTTTGTTATTTTATTATTTCTCTTTCCAAATAATGGTTATCATGTACTGCTCCAGATTCACCAATATGTACTATAAAATGATATCGTTTTATATCAATATTGTCAAAATTGACGTGTAAAAGTGCAGAATACATCTCTTTTTGTCCTATGCCTACTTGCAAAATAAACGAATTGAATTTAATTGAAAAAAACAGTTTCTTTGAGATGATAAGTAAATTATTTGTATCATTATTAAAAGAGTAGTTTTATTTTACCTTAAGATCAATCTTCTGTCCTTCTAGACCGGAGAAGAATTCGTCTACACATCTGTCAAAGGTGTCAAATTTGAGGTGCGGCAGAGTTTTGTGTTGGTTATAAAGAATGGGGTGAAATTCTATGTTGGAGAAGAATGTACTCCCTTCTCCTTCTGCATTAGGTCTTTCTTCTTTCTTCTGGATTATTAGCCCTTCCTGTAAGATAAAAAAATCATCACATATATAGCATTAAGCTCGCCTTTGTACCCACACTATTTTTGGTTCTGTACAATAAAGAATTTATTATTACTATTATTATTATTATCACAATCGTGGCCCTTGCGTGGTGGTTAGAAACCACAAAATAAAGAAGCGGATTGACATTTAGCCAACTTTACTATAGGCCAATCTTGACAAGTGGCAAGCTCGTCGATGTCTCTAGCGTACCAAACTCAAGAAAATTCACGAATAATTTAAATCATTGTGACCAGGAATCGAAGCCCGTACCTCCGAGTCTAAATCGACGGACTTTACCTCTAGACCACGGAGGCAGTTTGAATTAAATTATTTATTTATAAATTCTTTATTGCACTTAAAAACTTAACAGTTGAGTACAAGGACGAACTTAATGCCTCTCGGCATTTTATACTAGCTAACCTTTGGGAGTGTGGTAGACAATTGCGGGTGCATTAGAAATAAAAACAAATATTTAAAACATACATAACAATAATTTACATACTAATACACAAATACCAATAAAAATATATAATTAATTAGCTTTATATATATATTTTATTATTATTATTTTTTGACATACCTATATTTTTTTTTTTTTGACAAGGCCATTTTACAGCCGTATAATTTAAATATTAATGTTTCTTTTTGTTTTTATTTTGCATTTATTATATTTCCTTTGACACTGCTTTAACCTGCAGTTCTGTTCCTTGCCTTATAGCACTCTCCAGGCAGGACAAATGTGTTGTACTTGTGTTTGTAACCTTAGACTTAGCCGAATTCCGGTGGGAATGTATGGCGGTACGTAAAGAATAAAGAATAATAATAATAATATATACATTTAACTAAATTTATGTAAGAAATACATCACAAAACGAAGGAAAAAATATGTATAATTTACACAACAAATAAACGGAGACAGAAATAGATATCAGGTAGTCGATAGTAATATATTTCCAGACAGGTCACACAGCGCCATCTAGTTTCCGTGGTAAGCTACAAGGCTTGTGTTACGGAAACTAGATGGTTGATAAACTACATATTATACTTCTTTTTTTTTGTAAATATATACATATTATACATATAAATACCCAGACCGAGACAAATTATACAATGTACAACTTGCCCCCGGTGGGAATCGAACCCACGACCTCCCGAGTTTACGGCAACGTTTGTTACCACTAGACCACGGAGGCGGTCAATTATGTTTTTAATATAAAATGATATATTTACTTTTGTTCCTTCAGTTCTAGCTTTTTGCATCATAGCGTCAGCTAAGTTAATGCCAGTCTCTAGCAGATGTAAATCCCTCTCCGGATAGAACCCTTTGACGTCGGGATTTGTGACCAACTTCATGTTGCTGGCCAAAGACACTTCCTGAAGTAAATGGTCTATTAATGATGGACCAAATTCTGAAAAACAATCAAAACAAATAATTCAATAAATAAGTACCGGCAGATAAGATGTGGGCGGAGCAAATTTGCGCATCGGTATCTTGCTACTTGTCATGATTGGCCTATAGTAAAGTTGGCTAAATGTCAATCCGATTCAAGAGAATATTTTTTTTGACCCTGCAAGGGCCACGATTGTGATGTTTTTTTTTTATCTTACAGGAAGGGCTAATAATCCAAAAGAAAGAAGAAAGACCTAACGCAGAAGGAGAAGGGAGTACATTCTTCTCAAACATAGAATTTCACCCCATTCTTTATAACCAACACAAAACTCTGCCACACCTCAAATTTGACAAATTTGACAGATGTGTAGACGAATTCTTCTCTGGTATAGAAGGACAGAAGATTGATCTTAAGGTAAAATAAAAATACTCTTTTAATATTGAAACAAATAATTTACTTATCAACTCAAAAAAACTGTTTTTTCAATTCAACTCGTTTATTTTGCAAGTAGGCATAGGACAAAAGTTTTTTTTTTTTACGAAAAGTCAGGCTAGCGCTCTTTATATCTGCCGGTAACTATATTATTAAAAACCAGCAGTGGTGGTTCAGTTATAAGAATGCATTCCTTCGAACTCCGGCATGCAAATACACTTTTCTTACATGCATTTGTCATACTCGTGACGAGAAAAGCGCGTGAAGACTCCGTTCCCGGTTAATAAAATTGTCATCAGATCCTCGCCAACCTGTCTGGCCAATATGGCGAGTGAAAGCCAAATACTCCAGTATGTTTTAATAATAAAAACTTATTTTTTTTTTTTTTTTTTGTATTGTTAAAACTATTGATTTTTTTTTTAAATAAACCCCATATAAGTTATTAGGCGCGGTGGTAGCTCGGTTGTAAGAACGCGTTCCTTTAATCCTTCAAAGGTCGGTTCAAACCCACCCGACATGTACCAATGAGAAATACACTTTTCTTACGTACTGCAGTCAAAGATTTACAACACCACCGTTCCCGTGTGAGGAAGGAGAGCACGTTAAGCCGTTCGGTCCCGGTTCCACTAATACCAACTTGTGAAATCGTTAATAAATTGTCATAATAATTGACATCATATCTTCGCCAAGCCATCTGTCTAGCGTGGCGAGTGAAGGCCAAATTCTCCAGATATATGTTCTGGAAGGCCAATCTCCAGCAGTGGAGGTCCTGTAAAACTTGTACTTACCTAAATTTGGGTTAAGAATTTTCTTCAAATTATCTCCCGGCTTGCTGTTTGCTAAGATTTCCTTAAGGATATCTCCCATTGGTGGAGCACTCCATTCCTTAGCTCGATCTTGTGGGTATTGCTCTTTAACTGCAAAACTAATAACAATAATAATATAAAACCGGAAGTTTGGATTTTTGAGACAGGACAGGCCTGCAGCCCTATTCTGTTACTTTAGCGCAAACGTACCGTTAACTATATATATCACGCTATTAAAGTTGATATTTGCGCGGCCGCTGACAAGGTCGAGCGCTTATAGAGTTGAGAATTGAATAATATTTTGTAATTATTAATAACGTTTGCGACTAATGCTATGTTTGAATTGAAAGCGAATAAAGCAAAGCTTGCGTTTTTTTTACCGAATTTTATATGAAAACCATAGACAAACGCCAAGTCGAACTTTCAAAGCGAAATAAAATGTAAAAAAGCGCTTAAGAAAAATACAGGGTAAGTAACAGAGTAGGGCTGCAGGATCGTTTGGCAAAAATTATATTTCGAGTTATTTTTTATATGTAGTATTCTTATTTAAAATGTAAAGGGTAGATTAAATGTATTAATTATAAGTTATTCGCGATTTCCGACATTTTTAATACTCAAACCTCAGTCGCTCCAGTAGAAACTATTGACAGGATCGATTGGCAACAAAAAAAGTTCTTGTGTATTATTACAATTTCTTGCTGACTATACATTTTTTCCAAAATCTATAAATTCAGTTCAGCATATGTCAAAAGTAGTGGCGATGGCTCGGTTGCAAGAATGCTTACATCTAAATAAAGGTCGGTTCAACCCCTCTAGTTACCAAAAAGTTCCTCTAGTCAATCATAGATGGCGCCACTATAGATATACTAGTCCATCGCTCACGGCCTAAAGTTGTCGAACCTAAACCCCCTAGGTTCGTGAGCCACACGGGCACTGTTACTCTAGTAACCCGATTGTTTTTGTTGTATTATTGACTATCCATTGCTCAACAGACATGTTTTTTGTTACTGTTATCTATAAAAGTTAGAAGTTTTGTTGGTGGACGTTAGATGACGTTAAAAATAATGTAACCAACATTTTTAAAATAAATGTGCTTGAAGACCTTATATTTGACCTCGTTGATTTTTAAGGCAAGTCTTTTTTTATAGTAGTAGAAATATTAGTTACATTGCGTCCCTCGTTCGTACACTTAAAGATTATTATTCTAATCTGTGGTTCTTTTAAAAAATGTAGTCAAAACATAAATCACTAAAAAGTGTTTGGCCATGATTGCTTAATACCTACCGAATTTTATCTCCTTCGACATGCGGCCTAAGGACATTGAGAATGATCCATTCATGGTTGGTCAGAATAATGTTGCCACGGTCGTAAAGTTCCAAAATAACATGATATGCTGCTTCCCCGCTACCAAATTGGAAGTCTATAACGCGATCTACGCCGAGTTGTCTTAAACTCTCTAAACGCTTGTTCTTGAGATGTTTTCGTAACTGTAAACAAATATTTAAATAAATTCGCTGTATATTTTCAAGGTTCTGTAACAAATATAAAACTTGAAAAATCGTTGCCTCAAAGTCTATGCCTTGGAAAAATTAAAAAAAAAAACTAAATGTCAAGTTGCTTTTCGATAAGGATGTGCCATCTATAGAATTTCATCGATCTTTGGGGTATATCAGGCAAAGCTTTTTGTAGATGTCGCTAGCAACAATGGTACATTGTTTTACACCTATATCGCATTATTTTAAATTAACGCAACCTACCTTAAAATACGAATTAAAAAAGCGCACACCGTCTTTAAAAAGAAAAAAGGTTTTATTAATAGAACGGCAATTTTAAGATTTGATTTCGCTTAGAAATCTCTATTTGCACACTTTAAAGCTGCTCACTTCGGCATAATATCCAGAAAATAATAAATTTCGTCATAAAATACAAGTTTTCTATGCAACTGACAGTTATATTAGGTACTATCTATCATGCGCCATTTATCGTGATAAAAAGTTAGTGAAGTGATACACCCCACTTAAAAAAACGCACCTAAATGGTACAAAGTAAAATCTTGATAGATAATAGTTTTGATGCATACCTACTTCCTATATAAGAAGTATAAGTTTGATTTATGTTAAAAAGTAGCTACTTGCAATAAAGATACGCAAATAACAAAAAAACATTAAAATATAAACGGTAAAAATATTTTCACAATCAGTTATTAGTTTTTATCATTCGTATCTTTAGTGCTATGTTCGAATTGAAAGCCAATACTTGATTTTTTTACCGAATAATAATACTATTAACAAAGCGATATAAGGTGAAATAAGGTGTTTAAAGCGACAAGACAAACACGGGGTACATAGTATTTTTGTTAATCGATTATTAAAAGACCGATTATATAATAGCACATCACTAACTCGGTGGATGAGAAAAAGCTTGTTGTGTTGATTGTGAATAACGTTAAAAAATCTTAATTCCCCACATAATTAGAAAAACAACAAAAAGAAGTGTGTATAATAATTACAAAATAGTTTTAACCTAAAATCCGGCATGGCTGCTATGGAAGAGAACACGGAAATAGACTGGGGAAATGAGAGGTTAATGCGGGCGCAAAGAGCTGTCGACAGCAATACTTATGATGTGGATTCTTGGTCTTTACTGCTACGAGAGGCTCAAACACGACCAATAAATGATGTGCGGTCCATGTACGAGAAATTAATAGTAGCTTTTCCAACAACCGGCCGGTATTGGAAACTTTACATCGAACAAGAGATGAAGGCTTGCAACTTCGAGAGAGTCGAAAAGTTGTTCCAGCGCTGTTTGATGAAGATCCTCAACATAGACCTGTGGCGTTTGTACCTCAATTACGTTAAAGAAACCAAATGTATGCTGCCGACATACAAGGAAAAAATGGCTCAGGCCTACGACTTTGCTTTGGACAAAATTGGCATGGACATTCATGCTTACCCAATCTGGAATGACTATATTAACTTTTTAAAGAGTGTTGATGCGATAGGATCATATGCGGAGAACCAGAAGATTTCTGCAGTGAGGAAAATATATCAGCGGGCAATTATAACACCTGTGATCGGTATTGAGACATTGTGGAAAGATTATATTACTTTTGAACAAGGTATAAACCATATAATTGCTGATAGGATGGCTATGGAGAGGTCCCGAGACTATATGAACTCCCGACGGGTGGCTAAAGAGTTGGAAGGAGTGACTAGGGGATTAAACCGGAATATGCCAGCTACTCCTCCTACTATAGATCGCGAGGAGATGAAGCAGGTGGAGTTATGGAAGAGATACATACTGTGGGAACGTTCCAACCCACTCCGGTCGGAAGACACTGCATTAGTTGCTCGTCGGGTCATGTTTGCTATAGAACAGTGTCTGTTATGCTTGGCACATCACCCAGATGTCTGGCATCAAGCTGCTCAGTTCTTAGACCACTCCTCCAAACTGCTTCAAGAGAAAGGTGACTCTAATGCAGCACGGCTATTCTCAGAAGAGGCCGGTACCATCTACGAGCGAGCCACAAGCGGGCCTCTCAAACATTCCACATTGCTTCACTTTGCACATGCAGATTATGAAGAAAGTAGATTGCACTATGTAAAGGTGCATCAAGTCTATACTAGATACTTGGACATGCAGGATATTGATCCAACACTCGCTTATGTTCAGTACATGAAGTTTGCAAGACGAGCTGAAGGCATCAAATCAGCCAGAACTGTGTTTAAGCGAGCTCGAGAAGATTCCAGAACTCGCTACCATGTATATGTGGCTGCAGCGCTAATGGAATATTATTGCTCCAAAGACAAGAACATTGCATTTAGAATATTCGAGCTGGGTTTGAAAAAGTTCCCCCACATACCTGAATACATCCTCTGCTATATTGACTACTTGTCTCATTTAAATGAGGACAATAACACTAGAGTGTTGTTTGAGAGGGTGTTATCATCTGGAAGTCTGGCCCCCGAATGTTCCGTAGACATTTGGAACAGATTCTTAGAATTTGAGTCCAATATTGGAGATCTGCTCAGTATTGTAAAGGTTGAAAAGAGAAGACAGGCTGTTCTTGAAAAGATCAAGGAGTTTGAAGGTAAAGAGACTGCTCAGCTGGTTGACAGATACAAGTTCTTAGACTTGTACCCTTGTAGTGTGCCTGAGCTTAAGTCTATTGGGTACACTGAGGTGGCGGCAATGTCTAATAAGTCATGGGCTTTAGGAGGTCCTCTTTCAGGTGTATCTCCTGAATTGGTGTCTGTTATTCTGGGACAGAAGGACAATGATCCTAATAAAGACATAGCTAGACCAGATACTAATCAGATGATCCCATACAAGCCTAAAGTGAATCCAATGCCTGGAGAGCATATTATACATGGGGGCTCATTCCCAATGCCTCCAGCAGTTGCTCATCTCTGCACACTGATGCCTCCCCCTGCATGCTTCCATGGACCATTTGTCATAATTGACGTTCTAATGGACATCTTCAACATGATCTTGTTGCCTGATAAGCCTCCAGTGCCAACTACTGAGAATGGTGGGGACTGCAAGTTGTTTGATCTGGCTCAGTCAGTACATTGGATAGTGGATGATGACGGTGTTGCTGTATCGTCAAAATGTCGCCGTAGAAAGTTAAATGACGAGTCTGATGATGAGGATGGGACAATGGCTCCTCCATTGAATGATGTCTATAGACTACGACATCAAAAAAGAGCAAAATAAAGACGAAAGTGCATTTAAAGTGTTCCTAGTTATTAATGATATCTAGGATTTGTTATTGCCAACTAATAAAGTGTACGACCTACTGAAATTCAGTAAATAATGGAGTAAAATTAATTATACATGATATTTACATTAAAGGTAAACAATATACAAGACAATGAGTAAAAGATAGAAAATTAAGACTACAATTGGAGCCAATTTTGTAAATATAGTTTTAACTATTTTAATAAATTGTGTTTTATTTGATCTCCCTCTTTAGTATACCTTACTACCTGTTAATAATCTAATCCTGTAATCTTTGAAGAATGGAAGAAAAGGTTTAGTAGTTTTTATTAAATCCTTATTAAGTCAAAATATTTTCTATTGGAGGTTTCTGGCGAGGTTTAGGCCAGAATATATCGAGCCATCCTTAAGAATAGCAAGGGTATTCAGGAAATACCGCATTGGCAGGGAGACATTGATAATGTTGCACTCGTTCTGGGATTTTCTGCACTTAGTATCATTGTGAGCTCTCGTTTCCTATTCTGCAAGGTAACTAACATAAAGATTATATAAGTTTTAACTTCAATGTTAGTAGCATTCTTAAAGTTACCTACTAAGATAAAGTAATAGTCGTATGGACTTGTTGTATACTACACTTACTGGAGTTATACTTGACGTATTTGGCTATTAAAAACTTTAATAAGCTTCCACTAAGTGTAAGGGAACTGCCTATGAATATATTTAAATTAAGGATAGAAAAAATAATGCGTGTAAAATGTTTTTATAGTTTAAAGGAATATTTAAAGTCTGAAAGTATTCTATAAGGATGTTGGGTAAATAATAATAATTAATTGATGTATATTATAGATACTTAAATATATACAAGTACATATATATATAATTTTGTAGCACAAGTTTGTATATACTATAAGTCTGACCAATGATTTTGCATGGCTAAAAGTTCAAAAGAGCCAATCAACTTTTTTATTGTCAAACACAATTGTTACCACATTTATTACAAATACGTCTTCTCACCTACTCCTTTTCTTAAACCAGCCTATATATTTTCGTGAAAACATTAATAATAAATCTTCTTCCAATATTTGGAAGTTCCTTAAATCTCTTGGGTTGGGTCGTACGCAGAGCCAGCCTTCGGTTGGTTCTGTAACACCCGATCAGCTCAATATTCATTTTGCCTCAGCCCCGATGCTTGATGCTGCTATTAAAAGTAGAACTCTGGTGGAGATTTCACAGATGCCGACACTCGACATTGAACCTTTTGGCCTTACAGAAGTTTCTGATGATGTAATCCTTAAGACGATTAACTCCATTACTTCTAAAGCAATAGGATGTGATTCCATTGGTCGTGCTATGATCCTCATTATTATTGATTTACTTTTACCTGTCATTACTCGTATAATAAATTTTTCCCTTACCTCTGGCCAATTCCCATCCTTATGGCGCGGAGCCTATATCATTCCAATTCCTAAAATTACTTCTCCAACACTTCCTTCACATTACCGCCCAATTTCGATTTTGCCATTCCTATCCAAGGTTTTGGAGTCTATTGTTTACAAACAATTATCACTTTTTCTTCAAGAAAATAGGCTCCTTAACCCCCTCCAATCTGGATTTCGCCCCGGTCATAGCACAACTTCAGCTTTACTAAAAGTAACTGAAGATATCCGAAACGGCATGGATGATACTAAAGTCACTGTATTAGTACTCATTGATTTCACAAATGCCTTTAACACAGTTGATCCTGAATTGCTAATCGCTATTTTGTCTCGTCTTAGGATCTCATCAGAAACTTTAAATTGGTTTACACAATATCTTTGTGGTCGTCGACAACAAGTGCGTATAAACGAGGCATTATCGGGCTGGTGTAACTTAGAAGCAGGCGTCCCACAAGGTGGCATTCTCTCTCCTTTACTCTTCTCATTGTTTATAAATAACATCACCTCTTCTCTTCACTGTCATTATCACTTGTACGCCGACGACTTGCAGCTCTATGTCCAGACAGATATCAACACACTCAATAGTGCAATAGCTTGGCTGAATTCCGATTTATGTAATGTTTACTCTTGGTCATCGCGGTTTGGCGTCGCTGTCAACCCGAATAAGTGTCAATCAATTATCATTGGTAGCTCTCGACTACTATCTAAAGTAGATATGAGCACGATTGACCTTGTTCGGTATGATGGCGTGCCAATTGCATTCTCCGGCGAGGTTAAGAACCTTGGTATACACCTCGATTCTCATCTTAGCTGGGGCACGCAGACTGCCAACACTAGTCGTAAAATATTTTCTTCACTGCACTCTCTTAACAAATTCAAAAATTTCTTGCCTATGAAAGCTAAAATAACTTTGGTACAGTCCCTGTTGCTTCCTCTGCTCGACTATGGTGACGTGTGTTGTGTGGATCTCACTGAAGAATTATTAAATAAAATGGAACGTCTACTCAACGCATGCATCAGGTTTATATTTTGTCTTCGTAAATACGACCACATATCACCTTTTCGAAACAAATTAAAGTGGTTAGCCATTCGTCCTCGGAGGAATCGCAGAGTACTCTGCATGTTATACTCAATACTTAATGAGCCCGCTACCCCCAATTACTTAAAAGAGTGCTTCACTTATCTTGGCGCTACCCATGACAAAACTCTCCGTTCTTCCTCTAATTCTACTCTGTCCATTCCCACTCACCATTCTTCTTTTGTCTCAAAGTCCTTTGCAGTTGTAGCCGTAAACCTCTGGAATCAGTTGCCTATAAACATCCGGCAGGCCCAGAGCAGGGCTATCTTTAAAAAACTTGTATATGCACACTACATGAAGTCATAATAAACTTAGTTTAGTTCTGGCGTTGCTGATAATTATACTTGTATTTGATATGGTTATAGATAGTATTACATTTAATTTAATATGTATGTATATTATTATTGTTTTTATGTGTAGTTTATATGTATGTATTTGCATGTAGTATTAGTATGTAGATATGTAAATATTATTTATTTGTATGTCTATGTGTATGTAAGTATGTATTAATTTATATATGTCATTATATTGTCTAATTAAGCCTGTAATTGCACCTACCTTTCATTGTTTAATTGCTCTTGTTGTCCCGAAGGTTTGACTGTCATAGAATGCCTAGCGGCATTAAGTCCGCCTTTGTACTTTGTGCAATAAAGATTTAAATAAATAAATAAATAAATTGTCGGTCGCAAGCCCGAGACACCATTCTTCTCATCTCTTACCCACACATGATGGACCCGGCACCCGCACGGTGAATCCATGGAATGCTTAGAAATTTGTCTTCTAAATTATACTTTTTATTGTCCCAAAGGTTGGCTGTCAGAGAATGTCTAGCGGCATTAAGCCCACCCCTTGTACATAGTGCAATAAAGTTTTAAATAAACAAATACATACCTACTTTTTGGCAATATAACAAAAAATATGAGACGCCAAAACTTGCAGCCAAATATATAGCTTGCTATCTGATGAATTAATTAGTAGGAATTATTTTCTTATCTTATTTAGATTACTATAACCTCAAAGAGTTTTATAAAACATTTAGTTCTTTTTTTCCTAGTTTTTATACTTTTGGCTGAGTGGTTGTGATTGTCATTTCAGCATTGTGGTTTTTGTTCACATATTTATTAATTAAATAATTTATTTTAAGTTAACGATTAAATTAATTTTAAATCAATGCCAATAGTCACCAAGGATACTGGCAGCATTAAATGGCAGTGCTGATCCTTTGGTCCAAATATTCTCCCATAGTGTTGACAAGCTGTTTTAGCAACACCCATGGCCTAAGAGTTTACACTTCAAATGGGTGCAAAAACACAACTTAAATCATCATCATCATAACCCCTAAAAAAAAAGGGTCCTACACCACCATTGGAGATGGGCCTTCCACAAATTTCTGGAGAATTTGGCCTACGCTTGCCAGCCAAGCCAAGTTTATTTCTGCAATTAGTGGTTTATTTTTTTGTTCTAATAAGATTACGAAGCAATACAATAGGTTGATATTTACCTTGCACATTAATCTATCAAATTCACAGGCCAATTATGAGATACTATAATAGTATGTGATGATTTCCCAGCATAGGTATAGTATAGCATCTAGCTTGGGTCTTAGTTTTGAATAAAAAACCATATGCAAGTTGTTGCTAGCACTGTTGGCAACCCTATTACTAAATAAAATAAATCCTAATAGGATAGGATAATAAGCCAGTACTAATTTGACTGACTATACCTCTTACCTTCATCGTAAATCCAGATGGAGCAACATTTTTAGGCCACTCAAACTGAGTTGTATGAAACCTGGTGCCCGACTCTAACAGAAGGACCACCTTCTCCTCAGACTGCTGCAGCCTGATTAGGTAACATTTATTATCTATGTCATACACCTGGTTGACTCGCATACCTATCAACCTAAAATATTTAACAAAATTTTACAATATTATGAAATCTGTTATTATCACAATATTGATAGTTTAAAAAAGCAGCAGCATAAAAAATTAAATTAATAATATAACGTGTTAGTTAATAACGTATTTTAATTAATATTACTATTATAATAAATTAAAATTGAGAAAAAAATAATGATTGTTTACCGTTGTAGTTCGGTTGTTATACATACGATATCGTATGTATTAAACCTTGTCTTCATGTTTACAGATTATCCTTTACTGCACTGTGATTAAGAAATTAATTTAAAACATTTAATAAATGGGAAATAAGCACAATGAAAACACGTCTACCAAAACGGAAAAGTGGAAAATATTTGTCTTTTTCAGTTACGTTTTTCCATGTCCGACACAGATGAAGATGTTCAGTTCTATGATTTGTTTAAATAATATGAATAAAATTATGTATTAAATAAGATTATACTATGTTAATAAATTTAATTAAATTCTTATGTACAGGTTCCTGCGTAAACTGCACATTACATAGAAATATTATTGTTTTGTCTGTTGCAATATCCAAACGTTTTGACAACTTTAAATACGTTTCGAGACCAGCCGTGCTAAATAGTGTTACTGTGTTAATAAAATTATGGATATCCCGCTTGTAAGCCTTGTGTAGTACTGCTTAAACTAAATTTTGCTTCGAAGCGAATCGTTACCAAACACCTATCAAAGCAAATAATAAGCGCACTTTAATTAAACACAGGGAAGATAATGCTACCACTAGCACCGCTGGTCCCGGAATAGACTTACGAATTTTATTATTAGTGCTGTTATACAAACTCTTATCTCTTTTAAAATATGGCCTTCGTTGAAATCGTAATAGATTTTTCTTTGTAAAACCTGTAAAAAGGTAGACAATATAATTTAGGCGAATATTAATTCGAGCACGGGCGGTTTATTTGTGTGTGTTGTTTTGTCAGAATAAACACCGATATACCACAAACTATTAAGGTGTATAGGTATATTTACAAACCTATATAGGTAATATAGACCACAGATTATAGGATACATATAGACACAATGAAAGCTATAAAAGAGGAAGTTACTGAAAAATTAACACTGAATCCCTTAAAATGCCAATTAACCTATTTGAGCAAATCGGACGGTTCTGCAATTTTAGCGCAAGGTAAATACAAATTTTCTTATTTAATGTTGCTTATTCCTGTCTCATACCATACTCATATTATACATCTAAAAGAAGATTTCGTTAATATTTGGTAGAAACCCGTGGAACTAGGGTTGCCTAGTGTATCGTATATCCCACCTTTCCTTCCTGGCTTAAATAATGCGCTCACATACATCATCTGCTAATGGTAATGCTTACCTTATTTTGGAGAGCCTTGAGAATCCGTCCTCATTTACGACGTTTGATGAGAGATTAAAAGGGAGTTAAGGGAAGTTTTCTGCTTCTACCGCCCTACTTTTATTAAAATTCTTATATGTATTTAGTTGTCATAAAAACTGGAGCATGCAACTTAACCAAGTCTAACCTAAAGCATTCCATGGATTCCCTGTGCAGGTGCAGGGTCCATTGTGTGTGAGAAAGAGAGAGAGAAAGAAGACAAAGCCTCCTTTTTTATTTTATTGTGCAACAAGACATTGACCATCTACCATTCTGCTCCTCTTACTACCCAACCAAATATTGTATGATTCTGTTAATACTGTCTTGGAAGCTCATTCCATAAATGTATTGATGGCAGACCTGCTTTGGACCAATTCTTTCAGTAAGTGGTGCAAAGATTGATTTTGCTGGAATTCCTCTTGCACCAACTTCCACTGCATAGAGTTGAGTTTTTAACCCATTCCTGATCATTTCTTCTGTAAGATAATAATATTTGTTTGACTTGTGGTCTTTTGGAATATTTTATTGTTACATTATTTTTTATGTAAAAAGTAAAGTATTATCACAACTATAACCCTTGCGGGGTCAGAAGTCAGAAACCACGCTTATAACTTTACTATAGGCCAATCATGACAAGTGGCAATCTAGTTGATATCTCTAGTGCACCAAACTCAACAAATATTTCAAATACATTAAATGTTAATAAAATTTATTTATTTAAATTAATAAATATTATTGTGTCCCAACCAGGAGTTGAACCCGGTACCTCCGAGTCTAAATCAACAGAATAACCGTTAGACCACGAAAGCAGTCATGATTTTTTATGTACTTATTATTATCTATCAATTACAGCCAAACCCTTTTGTTTCAGGTAATACTGTAACAATATCCAGTGTAAATGGCCCGATACATACTAAAACACATAAGCAATTAGTTGATAGAGCTTCTTTGGAAGTGGCTTTTCTTACAAAGTCCGGTAGACAGATGATTACCAACAAATATAAGGAAAATGTCATAAAACAGACTTGTGAAGGTGCAATATTGCTCAACAACTTCCCTAGAACTGGTATCAATATCACTGTACAAGAGGTGGAAGATTTTGGTGGGGTAAGTTAATTAATTTATTTATTTTCCTAAATGAATAAATAAATTAAAGATTCCTCCAATAGGTTGAAAGTATTATTCGGCCTTATTCACCATGCAGTAGAGAGAGAAGTAGAATGGTGGATGGTAAGCGTATTATCACGCAATAGATAAAAAAGGAGGCCTCCTTTTCTTAAACCAGCCTATTGTTGGTCGCAAGCCCGAGACACCATTCTTCTCATCTCTTACCCACACACGATGGACCCGGCACCTGCACGGTGAATCCATGGAATGCTTAGAAATTTGTCTTCTCAGTAGTGTTTTGGATAATGTTTTTTTTCTTTAAAAAAGTGATTTTTTTATTTCAAATGGAGGCTACTAGAGGATAGAGGAAACTAATAACACCCGAAGCCTAAAAACTTTTGCTCTTTTGACAATTACTAGTGAATAGGCGCGCACTGTGTAGGTATCAGGACCAAAGTCATTTCAAATATTTTATTAATAAAATTTAGGTCCATACGAAATTTAATTTTATTTTAATTGTAATTATAAAGTAAACTTACATAAATATGTTGGCGGTATTGTTCTTCTACTTAATAGACAATATATAAATTAAAAATTGGCTGCTGGTATCACAATTATAAATTTTTGTTCCAGTTACTGTCCTGCTGTATAAATTCTGCTTGTCTAGCACTTATTAACTCCGGCCTTCCTATGAAGCAACTTTTTGCAGCCGTGACCTGTGTCATAAATGATTTAGGAAACATAATCCTAGACCCATGTGTTGAAGACCTTAAAAATGCCAATGCATCTATGACTTTTATATTTGGTAGCCAACAGAAAGCCGTCATAAATTGTGTTTCGGAGGGAAAATTCAATAAGGATACATATTTTGAAGCTTTGCAGAAATGTAGAGTAGCCAGTGATGTTATTTTTAAGTTTTATAAAGAAATTGTTACGGGATATTGTAAAAATATATTTTGATTTCATATTTTTATACTTTTTTTATTACCATTTTCTTTAAGTACCTAACTATAATTATATAGTTTAGTTTATTTTGTAAGTAGGCATAGGACAATAAATATAATGTATTCTGCGCTTTTACATGTCAAAAAATTAATATAACAAAAAGCTTATTTTCTGGGAAATAGCTTGTATTTGGAGCAGCACATTACAAGCCAAATATACATAATTATAATCTTAAAATTATAGCTGCTGTAAGTTCTTATTCTTATTCTTTATGTACCGCCATACATTCCCACTGGAATTCGGCTAAGTCTAAGGATACAAACACAAGTACAACTCATTTGTCCTGCCTGGAGAGTGCTATAAGGCAAGGAACAGAACTGCAGGTTAAAGCAGTGTCAAAGGAAAACTAATAAAAGCAAAATAAAAACAAAAAGAAACATTAATATTTAAATAAAACAAAATTATACGGCTGTAAAAAGGCCTTGTCAAAATAATAATAATAATAATTATATAGGTATGTCAAATATATATATATATATATATATAAAGCTAATTACTAAAATAATTAAAGCAGCTGTAAAGAGGCCTTGTCAATATCCTATACTAAGGTTAAAATATAAATATTAATAAATTATTAAATAGGCATTGTCACATTATAAACTAAGACATACACAATTATAAAATGAACACATCAAGGATTATTGCTGCTGTAAAGTGGCATTGTCATACTATAAGCTAAAACATTATTAAAATGTCACATAAATTATAGCTGCTGTAAATAAGCATTGTCATACTTTGACATATATGACAACACCTATCCTATGTTCGACTTGTTACTGTAAGCGCTATTTTTTACTTTATTTGGCTTGGACAGGCGTTCGGGTAGCTTTACCAATGTGTTTTTGATGACGTCTATTAACCAATGACGAGGACGCTGGTTTCACAGCGTATGACGTCACTGATTTTACTACGAATCCTTTTTATTTACGGGTGGTGCAATCAAAGCAATTTGTCCATGGTCAAAAATATTGTCAAATTTCGCAGAATTCCTTTCTTTTCTATGTTATATTTTACAACTAAAACCTTTATTTATTCGAAGTAAATATATTATTTATTTATTTATTTATTTATTTAAATCTTTATTGCACAAAGACAAAGGCGGGCTGGGCTTATAATGCCGCTAGACATTCTATCCTAGCCAACCATTGGGACAACTTGAGCATTATATTGAAAGGTAGGTGCAAAAATGTATTAAATTCTACGGTTTAACTATATACTAATACATATATATATAAATACATATACTACATACACCCATACATATTATTACATACACTACATATTATATAACAATGACAACAATATACTAAATTCTCATAAATAAGTTATAGTAACTACATACATAGATAATACTTACTTTTTTTGTGATAGGAAGTGTGAATAGACCATTTTTTTAAATAGAGATCTGAGAGAGAGAATATTATGTATTAATAAATAAAAATATAGGGCTATTACTCACGCCGACATGACAAAGTCCTTGGTGTTATCCGTGAAGCAGTAAATCGATTGCAAGAGCCAGAAAGGGACTGACTACAAATAAAACTTTGACCATATTTGTAAAGGAAGGGCAAAGCACGAAAACTAAATGCAAGCCCACCTCGATCCTTGGCGCCGCATCAGACTGGAAAATTCTCATGGATACATTTGAACACCATTATAGGATCCCAGATGAACTAGCTGTATCAGCCTATAGGCCAGACATCTTAGTGTTTTCTCGGAACTTGAAAAAAGTTATCCTTATTGAACTTACCGTTCCGTGGGAATCAAATATTCCAAAAGACCACAACATGAAGTCGAACAAATATTATGATCTCACAGAAGAAATGATCAGAAACGGGTTCAAGACTCAGCTTTACGCAGTGGAAGTTGGTGCGAGAGGAGTTCCAGCAAAATCTTTGCATCACTTACTGAAAGAATTGGGCCTAAGCAGGTCTGCAGGAGATACATTTATGGAACGAGCTTCCAAGACGGCATTAACGGAATCATACAGTATTTGGTTGGGTAGGGAGAGAAGTAGAATGGTGGATGGTGAGCGTATTATCTCTCAATAAAATAAAAAAAGGAGGTCTCCTTTTCTTAAACCAGCCTATTGTCGGTCGCAAGCCACCATTCTTCTCATCTCTTACCCACACACGATGGACTCGGGCACCCGCACGGTGAATCCATGGAATTCTTAGAAATTTGTCTTCTTCTGACCTGTACGTGTGGTTCAGTTGCGGAATGGAGACTAAGGGATTAGGTTATTTATTTATTTATTTATTTATTCGTGGGAAAATTTACAGCCTTTGCAATATTATGTATACAAAAAATATCTAATCTCAAAGCCTTACAAATTTTCACTGTTAGCTACGAGTATAATAAAAAATAATATAAAAAGAACCAACAAAATCAGTACAATAACAATGAGATATGAAATAACAATTGCATTTGTATACTGATCCCGTTTTACACCTTAAGAATTAGACAATATAATAAAATTAAATAAGTGCAACAACAAGTATTAGTAACAATAAGTAGGTACTCAACAACACTTTACAAATTTTTATAAGAAACATAAATGAAGTAATAGAAAAATATATAAAATAAACTAAAACAAGGATCAAATAAATAATTTAAAATAATTATAATGTAATATTTCAACATTTTAATGGACATCTACTCAATATGCTCATCACAGTACTCTGTAGTCAATAAACGTCTGAGGGTGGAAGTGTGCTTTCAAGTTAAACATGGCAATAGTACTTATTGTCTCCTTGTTCTCGTATAGTAAGCATTTCCTAGTAGGTAAGTTCATTCGTTCACGGCGCCTCCGTGGTCTAGTGGTAACAAACGTTGCCGTGAACTCGGGACGTCGTGGGTTCGATTCCCACCGGGGGCAAGTTGTACATTGTATAATTTGTCTCGGTCTGGGTGTTTATATGTATAATATGTATATATTTACAAAAAAAAAAAAGTATAATATGTAGTTTATCAACCATCTAGTTTCCGTAACACAAGCCTCGTAGCTTACCACGGAAATTAGATGGCGCTGTGTGACCAGTCTGTAAATATTTATTATTATTTATTATTTATTTTCATTACAGCCCCCAGAACACACGTCCTAGACCTCCACTGCTGGAGATGGACTTTCCGGAACATATATCTGGAGAATTTCGCCTACACTCGCCGCGCTGGCCAGACGGCTTGGCGAGGGTATGATGTCATTATTTTTTTTAGGACAATTTATTAACGATTCCACAAGTTGGTATTAGTGGAACCGGGGCCGACGGCTTAACGTGCTCTCCGAGGCACAGAAACGATGTTGTAGTAAATCATTGTCAAATAATATGAAGTATCATCACGACCGTTTCCCTTTCGGGGTGGTCAGAAACCACGCTTATAAATAAGCGGATTCACGATTAGCCAACTTTACTATAGGCCAATCATGACAAGTGGCAAGCTCGTCGATGTCTCCAGGCAGCGTACCAAACTCGAGAAATATTACAAATAAATTAAATAATAATTAAATGCATTTACTTACATTAATAAATATGTGTGTGTTCCGACCAAGAATCGTACCCGGTACCTCCGAGTCTAAATCCATGAACTTTACCGCTAGACTACGGAGGCATCATTGACAAATGTACATAAGAAAAGTGTATTTCTCATTGGTACATGCCGGGGGGGTTTGAACCGACCTTTGTAGGATTTAAGGAACGCGTTCTTACAACCGAGCCACCACCGCTCGTAAGGTAAGTTGATAGACCACATTTCTCAAAAATACACGACTTTCAAGACGTTGTATTGTGCGGGCGAAAGTCATGCAAAGCATTAAACCATCTTAAGGGTGTATCACTAACTTTTTGTCACGATAGATGGCGCATGATAGATGGTACCTAATAGAACTGTCAATTGCATAGAAAACTTGTATTTTTATTACGAAATGTATTATTTTCTGGATATATTACCGAAGTGAGCAGCTTTTAAGTGTACAAATATAGATTTCCAAGCGAAATCAAAGATATGGTGATCTCAAAATTGCCGGTCTATTAATTAAACCTTTTTTCTTTTTAAAGACGGTGTTCGCTTTCTTAATTCGTATTTTAAGATAGGTAACGTTAAGTTAAAATTCGTATTTCTGTTATAAAAATAAAAAACTACACAAACATTTAAAAAATGATCCGACATAGGTGTAAACAAGGTACCAGTGCTGCTAGCGACATCTATAAAAAAGCTTTGCCTGATACACCCCATTTAAAATGAAGAAGCAAATAGATTAATAAAATGGGAATGTCAAAATCTCAAGAAAAAAGTTCTTTGACGTAATATAGCTACCTAACCCATCAATCTACCTAAAATAACAATTATTTTTAACCTACCGAAACCCGTTTAAAAGTGGTTTTTGAAAATGTTTTTAAAAAAGATAATAGCTGTGGGCGTGGCTAATCTCCTACTGGCCTCCGCGGCTATAAATCCGGGCCCCGTTCAATTTTAAAAAATAGCTCGCTCCCATTATGGCGGTAAATAACTGCCTACGCGATACTTAACTATACATGGTTTGTACCTATTATAGTTCATAATCTATCATTATTGCAGCCCCTACATTACGTCCTAGACCCTCACTGCTAAAGGTTTTCTTTCAAAGTCTATAACGCAGGCTAAAATACTGGAAGCAACCGAATAGTTGGTAGTTTAGTAGACGGAGTTGCTTAGTCAAGCCGGCATAGTGTTAGGGACTGATGTCAGTCACCTACCATCAGGTGGGCGCAAGGTCACATGTCGTGCTAGTATAAAAAAACAACTTTATTTTATAAGAGTGGGTACCAAAAATTCGTTTCAATTAACGAAAATCAGTGTGATTTTGTGTGAAAAATGTAAACTTATATTAGTGATATTGGAACGTTACCTTAAAACATTAGTCAGCGTGAGTGACGTCATTAAATAGTAAATATTGTAAACTGCTTAAATAAGTTGTTTTTTTCGAGCATAAAGGAAAAGAAAAATAATTGGAACCTACTTTTATAAAAGCAAATAGTTGTTAATTGTTGTAAATTACTATTGTTATTATTCTAAGATTATAAATTATTATACTTTATACATTTTAAGCAAAATCGTTGTACGCTTTGCTTTTCTTTCAAACGAACATAGCTTACTATTACGTGACGTTACCCGGTAACCATTTAGGTAGCCTATTCCCGGTATCTTAGGTTGGGTTTTACCAAAACGAAGGCTCTGTAATTATTATTTATTTATTTATTTATTATTATTAGGTACACACAACAGAAATGAGTACAAAACATTTTTCAAATTTCAAATCTTTACAATACAGTTCCAGTACCATCTCCAAAAGTATGTGCACACAGCATGCAATTATGAACCATTTACATATATTTAAAAATAAAAATAACAATACAATACCCACAGTGAGTAGTTCATAAATATTAATTTAGTTTGCTCGCCGTCCACAGCAAATTACTCCTTGCCAAAGGCCAGAAACAATCCACTATAGAGAGCGAACACCCTATCAATTTTTTTTTTTGGTTCTCTTCTCCCGATGGATGATGAATGAGATGATAGGGAAGGCAAAGGGTCTAGCCCATACAGCCAAGTCTGACGTAATATATCTTTCTTTTTCATGAGTTAATGAGGTCATCATCAAATTCCAGATGCTGCAGAATTTGATGCTTTTCTTGGAGTCACTCGCGGAACCATCCACTGCTCAAACACGTCGTGTAAAATATGGAAGTTGACAGCGCGGGAAAACCGCAAAAAATAAACTGCAACTTGTGCCCCATATTTAAAGTCCAATTTATCGTTTTCCATAATTATTTACATTGTAGCACATTATTAAACAAAACAACACCACTTTTGACCAATAATATCCACAGTAAATTAATTTACAAAACAAAAACTGCACTTGACATGTCCACGCAAAATGGCGCGAAGAACTCCGAACACCCTATCAAGGATAATTCTTTTTAGTTTTTTTTTATTGCAACGATTATAGTTACCAATATAGATAGGTACATAAAATAATAAAACTAATACATTCGACGGAATTTTTAACTTTCATCGTTACAATTACAGATAGGTACTTTGGTGCAACGCAGACTTAGACTATCAGACCACACCGCAGATGTCTCTTGCAATTATAGTAAGCTCAAAACTCCATTAAACTGGCTTAATGTTGATTTGCGATTGCACAAATTAAACTAATTGTAGGTTGCTTTCCTGTAATCGCAAATAAGTGGATAATCATTGCATTTAGTGCAGTAACTCCATTGTATTTCGTCGTTATTACAGGTAAACGCTTAAAATGTCAACGGAAGTTAAGCGAATCTGAGTCACTGTCATGAATAGAGAGAGATTTTAATTTAGGTAATTTGTCATTCATTATCACAACCGTTTTATTAACGTAAGTATTATTTTCACAATTCCTTAAAAAAACAAAATTAACCCTAATCTCAGAGTTTAAGATTTTTTAAGTAAATGTAAATATATTAGAATTAAATAATTAAGTACATAAAAAAAATACTTTATTTAATACATATTACATAAATTCGACCTACACAAATACTAATATACCTAAATACAATCCATATAACACTACGACTGCCTCCGTGGTCTAGCGGTTAAGTCCGTGGATTTAGACTCGGAGGTACCGGGTTCGATTTCTGGTCAGGAAACAAAAAAAAAATATTTATGTAAATGATTTATTTACATAATATTTAATTTATTTGTGATATTTCTCGAGTTTGGTACACTGGAGACATCGACGAGCTGGCCACTTGTCATGATTGGCTTATAGTAAAGTTGGCTAAATGTGAACTTATTTATAAGCGTGGTTTCTGACCACCCCGAAAGGGAAACGGTCGTGATGATACTTATAATACTCATATAAATAAATATAATAAATACTAATATGTCGAGATTAGGGTTCATTTTGTTTTTTAAGGAAGTGTGAAAATAATACTTACGTTAATAATACGGTCGTGATAATGAATGACAAATTACCTAAATTAAAATTTCTGAGTCTCTGCACCCATGATATAAGTCTATCACTATCCCAAAGGTTAGCTGGTAGAGAATACCTTCATGGTTCTATGCTCGCCTATGTACCTACATCTTTTTATTTTGTATATTTTGTGTGCAATAAAGATTTTTTATTTTTATTTTATTTATTTAGGTTTACAAACAGTAACACACATATATATAATAACATTTAAATAAACAGATTGCTAAGTATGTTACCAACGACGTAAACCACAGATTATATAAATAGGTAACATCAGATAGTGAAGTTAAACAACAATGGGGTGTATTACTAACTTTTTATCACGATAGATGGCGCATGATAGATGGTACCTTATATAACTGTCAGTTGCATAGAAAACTTATACTTTTATTACGAAATTTATTATTTTCTTGATATTATGTCAAAGTGAGCAGCTTTTAAGTGTACAAATCGAGATTCCCAAGCGAAATCAAAGATACGAGTATGGTGGTCTCAAAATTGCCGTTCTATTAATTTAGCCTTTTTTCTTTTTAAAGACGGTGTTCGCTTTCTTAATTCGTATTTTAAGGTAGGTAACGTTAATTTTAAATACATTTTTCTGTTATAAAAATAAAAAACTACAAAAACATTTAAAAATGGATGCGTCAAAGGTGTAAACAAGGTACCAGTGCCGCTAGCGACATCTACAAAAATCTTTGCCTGATACACCCCATTAGTAACAAAAGAAAGATATGAGTAAAGAAGATGAAAAAAATAAGCACACTACAATAATGATACTACAATAATGATACTACAATAATGATAAACATAAATAACACATTATGGTTTTAGTATATCCAAAATAGACTTCCTAAAAGCACCGGCAGTCGAGGCAATAATGTCTATAAAGTGAATTTTATTATTATTACGACGATATCCCTTCTGAGGTGGTCAGAAACCACGCTTTTAAAGAAGCGGATTCGCATATAGCCAAAACTATAGGCAAGCAAGGGTCAAGCTTGTAGATGTCTCTTAGCGTAGGTAGTTTACCACATGAATACTAAATTATTTTGTTCCGCCGACTAGGAATCAACCCGGTAGTTAACTCGGTTTTGCTCGCGCTGGCCCAACATTAGTTTTTTAGACGAGGCTAGTCATAGGCCAGTGCTGACTTGCCTTGAAAAACTGTTTATATATGCTAATACGAAGCCAGCAATGGCTTTTAGTTCAAAACACACTTACACACACTCCCGCAAATACTCACACTCTTACACTCACACATAAATATAACACACTTAATATTTACCCCGCGTTCGTTTTATAGCTTTTCCAACATCTCGTAGCAACTTCATAAAGCGCGAAATGTCGTTTTTGTTAAGAAATACCACATTTTTAACAATGCTAACATTTCTTAAATAAAACGAGCGGTGAGGCTACTTTTTGACAAGTATTTTCGTTTATGTTTTATCATACCATGGCATCCAACACACATGATATTATTATGGTCTTTGAATTTATTACATAAAATTGTTTAAAATACCTTTTTAACAAATATAATAGAAAACTATAAAGTATATAAAAATGGTAAACAAACCATTTTATATTTTAATGACATCTGTCAAAAAGTAACATCATTAACCCTCCTTTCAACACGGTACTACATACGAAATTAGCATCAAATGTTAGAATTTTCATTAAACGAACGACTTGTGCTAAAAAAGTGGTATTTTCACGCTAACATTTCTTAAAACGAACGCAGCATTAATGTTTTATTATTTTCATTGATTTAAGTCTTCTTTCTTTAAAGTTTATACATTACTTTTTTGTATTTTACTTTACTTATATTTTATGTAGGAATTTTTTTTTTCGGATAAATAATAAATCTGAAGAATCAATGAAGGAACTGGCTCCTAAGATACATATGACGCGCACACTGGTTGGTAAGTGGCGCCAAGGTTCAATAAATGTTAGCAACTGGAATCAGACACTCATGACTGACATCAGTCCCTAACACTATGCCGTCTTCACTAGGAATTACGGCAATTCGAGTCTGATCCCGAAACGTATGGATTTACTGGGTATATCGACACGAACGGTGAATACTTACCCGCCCCGGAAGACTGGACAAGTTACCTAATGTATCTTTTATGATCAATAAAGTTATTATTAACATCATAAATGCACGAGGTTACAGTTATATTGTGCTAGAATGAAAAAAAACAAAACTCTTTTGTCATTGTCAAAACTCTGTACTTTTGTTCTAAGTATTTTTTTGCTTAAACATGATTTTTCCAAGAAGAATTGTTATTTCCATCTACCAGAGTAGCAGAATCTTGCAGAGCAAGCTGAACCACGTGCGCAACTCCTCGGACTTGCGAAGTGTTGCTACAAAGTACCAGGATATCATAAATTCTAAGCGCAACTCTCATAGTAAAAATCTACGAAAGGAATTAGATTGGAGGAATGTTATAGCTCATGCTGAACAGATAGTCGGTTATCCAACGTCTTATCTCAATCTTCGCTGGCTGTTCAACGATGAAATCGCTAACACTGCCATTCATTTACGAAAATTGGTATAGCACAATACTTGAAAAATCTTAGAAATTGTTAGACTGTAGTTGAAAGATGCCCTTAGTATAATATTATTGTATGTTTTCTTTAGGTAAGCTCAGGCCACCCGCTGTTGAAGCACTCAAGAAACCTTCTCCTAGGTTCTAATAGTAATCTACAATCTGTGGGTTTGATAATCCTACTAGTGTCCAAAGCAGCCGGGTTCGATTACTCAAGATATACCAGGGACCTATACAAAAACTGGATTTGAATAGTGAAGATGATTCATTTTATTCTATTACAAGTAGCACTTCTGGTGATTCTTTTTATGATGCTGAAGGCTTAGATATCTTACTAAATAAGGAATTTTCTCTGTATAAAAAGTATCTTAACATATGTCATATTAATGCACAAAGCGTGCCCTCTTCTTACTCTGATCTTCTTTCTACCTTCACCTCTCCCAGTGTAATTGATGCCATTCTTATATCTGAGTCCTGGCTTAAACCTTCCTTATCCTCAACCTCTTATTCTCTTGCCGGGTATATCTTGATCAGAAACGACCGTATAGGCGCAACTGGGGGGGGTGTAGCAATATACTTACGTGCTGATCTGCCATATAAAGTAATCAGTTCCTCACCAAGCCCTTACTCTGCTTCGGCTGAATTTCTATTTATAGAAGTACAATTTTTAGGGTGTCAAGTGCTAGTTGGTGTAGTGTATTGTCCTCCCTCCATAAACTATTTTTCTTATTTGGAAAGCGTTCTTGAGGAAGTGGTACCGCTTTATACACACAACGTCATCATGGGCGATTTCAATACCTGTCTCCTGGATGAACGTCGGGCTGGCAAAACAAGGGCGTCTAAACTCCTTAACGTCACTTCATCAGTAAATTTGTCTCTTCTGCCGTCTGGCCCAACTCATCATTTAGCGACAACGTCCACTCTTCTTGATCTTATTTTTACTTCACGCCCTGATGTTGTTGCCAGTCACGGCCAGCTCCTTGCTCCCTTCTCCCACCACGATCTCGTTTTCGCCTCGTATAAAGTAAGACCGCCAAGGTACCGCCCGCCTACCATAGTGATGCGTCATTATTCCCGTATGGATATCGATAAACTACGTGGTGATGCAGCTAGCATCGATTGGAGTACTTTACTAACAGCAAACAATATAGAAGACATGGTTGATATATTCAATCATGAGCTGATTAAATTATATGACTCGCATGCTCCACTCCGAGCTACAAAAGTTAAGAGGGCCCCAGCACCATGGATTAATGAGAATGTACGAATCGCTATGAGGAAACGAGATCGTGCGTATCGAAAATATCGGCGTAATCGCTGTCATGATAATCTGTCTGCATTTAGGTCTGCGAGGAATCGTTGCAACCAGGTGTGCAGGATTGCCAAACGTCATTATTTCCTAGACAACGTAACCAACAAATCATCATCAAAAATTTGGCAGTTCTTTAACTCATTGGGTCTTGGGCGATGTCGTGAACAGGTAAATCCTGGCTCCGTGACACCTGATCAGCTTAACACTCACTTCTCTGCGGCTCCGGTGCTGGATAGTGTTATAAAAACTAATACTTTGGCAGAGATAGCTGAGCTACCGGTGTCTGCTGATGTGGAACCATTTTTCCTGACAGAGGTTGCTAATGATGTAGTTTTCAAGACGATAAATTCAATAACTTCTAAAGCAGTAGGATGTGATTCCATCAGTCGTGTTATGATCATTACCATAATTGACCTTCTTTTACCCATCATTTCTCACATCATTAATTTTTCCCTTACCTCCGGTCAATTTCCCTCCCAATGGCGCAAGGCTTATATCATTCCATTACCAAAAATTCCTACACCTATACTTCCTACCCACTTTCGTCCTATATCTATATTACCATTTTTATCCAAGGTCCTTGAGTCCATTGTACATAAACAACTTTCCCTTTTTATAGATAATAATGATATATTAAACCCCTACCAGTCCGGATTCCGCCCTGGTCATAGCACAACTTCAGCTTTACTTAAGGTAACTGAAGACATCAGAAGAGGCATGGATGAAACTAAGGTCACAGTACTTGTACTGATTGATTTCACAAATGCCTTTAACACAGTTGATCCTGATTTGCTTATCGCTATGTTGTCTCGTCTTGGAATTTCATCGGAGGCTCTGTCATGGTTTTCACAATATCTTCATGGCCGTCAGCAGCAGGTACAGGTTGATCAGGTGTCGTCGGAGTGGCGCGATTTGGCTACGGGCGTTCCACAAGGTGGTATTCTGTCCCCTTTATTGTTTTCGTTGTTTATCAATGCCATCACCTCCCTTCTACACTGTCACTATCACCTGTATGCAGACGACTTGCAGCTTTATGTGCAGACGGATATCAATACCCTCAATAGTGCAATAGCTTGGCTTAACTCTGATCTTTCTAATATAAGTTCGTGGTCGGAACGTTTTGGGATCGTTGTCAATCCGAGCAAGTGTCAGACAATTGTAATAGGAAGCTCCCGACAATTATGCAAAATTGACCTTAACGATATCGACTTGGTTCGGTTTGACAACGTTCCTATTCCATATAGTAGTGAGGTAAAGAATTTGGGAATTCACTTAGATTCCAATCTAAGTTGGACAGTCCAGGTTACGAACACGAGCCGTAAATTTTTTTCTTCTCTGCACTTTCTTAATAAACTTAAACATTTTCTGCCTATTAAAGCTAAAATAACCCTTGTCCAAAGCCTTCTCCTTCCACTTCTCGATTATGGTGACGTGTGCAGCGTTGATCTCTCGGAGATATTGCTCAATAAGATGGACCGGCTACTTAACGCATGTATCCGGTTCATCTATTGTTTGCGTAAATATGATCATATTTCCGAGTATCGCGCTAAGTTGAAGTGGCTGCCAATTCGGTGTCGCAGGAACCTTAGAATTCTTTGCTTGCTTTTTTCTGTTCTGAATGAGCCTGCGACACCGAAATACCTCAAGGACAATTTCGCCTATTTGTCTTCGTTTCACGATAAATCCCTCCGTTCCTCTCATAATTCTCTTTTGTCTATTCCCTCTCATAGTTCTAGTTTCGTTTCGAACTCATTTGTAGTTGTTGCCACGAACCTGTGGAACAATTTGCCTCTTAGCATAAGGCAAGTAACCACCAGATCTCTATTTAAAAAAATGGTCTATTCACACTTTCTATCACAAAAAAAGTAAGTATTATCTATGTATGTGTATGTAGTTACTATAACTTATTTATTAGAATTTAGTATATTGTTGTCATTGATATATAATATGTAGTGTATGTAATAATATGTATGGGTATATGTAGTATATGTATTTTTATATATATGTATTAGTATTACTATATTTATTAGTATATAGTTAAACCGTAGAATTTAATACAATTTTGCACCTACCTTTCAATATAATACTCAAGTTGTCCCAATGGTTGGCTAGGATAGAATGTCTAGCGGCATTATAAGCCCGCCTTTGTCTTTGTGCAATAAAGATTTAAATAAATAAATAAATAAATAAATTCAGGAGTTCTCCATTCTCAAAGAGCTGTGGCTGAGATTGTGGAGATGAAGAGAACTGGTCATATGATACATAGTACAATGTGTAACTTGCAATTGGCTGATAAAAATAGCGATAAATATAAAGATTTGTTGTATGGAAATAAGATAGCATTGTTGACAGGTATGCATTTCGATTTGGACGCTACTTGTCGACAACCTTGCTCGGTCTCATGTCCAGGGCACATCTGTCAGGGCTGGGGCGGCTGCGGACTCGGCTGAAAAGACCAAATGTCGCGAGTCTGTTGCTAATGACTACGTGTTTGTGCCTTTGGTCTTGAGACAATGGGACCGTGGGGGCCAAGCGCTAAGAAGTTATTTAAAGAACTGTCTAAGCTGGTTAACGCTGTATGTGATAAGAGGGCTGGCAGTTTTTCGCGCAGCAAATCAGCATCGCTGTGCAGCGGGGGAATTCTGCGACTGTTCTTGGCACGCTGCCACATGATCAAGTCATGGGTGAATATTTTTATATATAGGTTAGATTGGCAGAGTGCTAGTGGCACGCTTAACAAGCCGTCGCCACTTCTCTCGGACCGCAGCTTTCCTGGTGCACGTAGGGGGTGATCCATTGCAGCCTTGGTCAGTCTATCTCATCGGCGACCGCATCCTCTTGCCATCGACTTTCCCCACTACAGACGCGCTCGATGGATGTTTTTCCACGCCGAGACTTTGTAAGATTTTAGATATTATATCCAAAGGGATAAATGGTCCAAAAAGGATCCAATACAATTTTTTCCCGAAATTTAAATTTCAATGTCAAAGTCAAAATATCTTTATTCACGTAAACCTATTACAGGTATTTAGGAACCGTCATTAATTTAATTATTTAGAATGGTTCTACTCCTGCTAGTGGAAGACTAAGCAGCAAAGTGGTCCAATGAGTAAGCTGTTAGCAGAAGACCAGCAGCTTAGCAGTCGCAATTGTTATCTAATTATATCACACGCTTCGCTATTTCTAGCATATAAATATTTAGTCATATGACTTTGTCGAGCTTAGTGTCTAGGTATTCTTTTGTCGAATAAAAACATTTATTAAACAGTGACAGCTCCTTCATAAGTAGTAACTGGAAGCTTATTTAATATCTTTGTTGCCATTGCATAACAATTTCGGCTATTTTGGGTACTTTTATGCGCTGGAATAATTATTCTACTAGGATAAAGCGTTTTAAAATTGCAATTATCCCCAAGAATTAAATTTCTCTTTTCTTTCGATCTCAATATCAGTATCATCACGACCGTACCTGAGGGGTATTCAGAATCCACGCTTTTGTAAGGAGTGAGTTCTATATGCCCCCTATACTTTATATATTACTATAGGCCCCCATGACAAGTGGCACTACTGAAGATAGGCTCTCCAGAATATACGTAGGTAACTATATCTGGAAAATATGGCCTACGTTGTCCAGTAGACGTGTTGTCGACGGTCTGATGCATTTTTTTTTTTTATGGCAATCGTTCACTTATGAACATTTATGCCAGTGTCACGTCAGTGTAAATATTAGAGACAAAAAAGAAAATTAAATAAATTTAGATGCGAATTTCCAAAGAACTGAAACAAAGAAATAACAACAATAGATGCAAATTTAAATGACAATTTATTAAATTATTCCACACGTCCCCGAGGCACGTGAACAGTGGTATTAGTAATCTATTGCAAATGAACGTAAGAAAAGTATTTCTCATTGGTACGCCGGGGCTAGTTAACTTTTTTTTTTAAAACCGCGCCAGGGCCTATTCATCCTAATTAATTTATAAAACAATATCGTTTTAGGTGACTATCTATTTGCGACTTGCTTTTTTAAGCTTGGTGGTCTACGTAACAATGATGTAACAAAACTCATAGCGTCTGGTCTCAGAGACCTCGTCGAGGGCGACTACTTCGGTTGCCATGATGGCCAGCCCCTGCCAGCCAAACCTAAGGGTGCTGATAGCAAGCCCTATATCTGGGAAAATGAAAACAATTTGGGGAAACTAGGAAGCAATGACATTCTGGGACAGTGTAAAGATGAATGGGTGCTAAGAACTATTTTAACTTCTGGTTAGTAGACACCCAAATCCGTATGTTTTCTCAACATCTTATCCAGATTACAGATAGTTTTTTTTTTTTTTTTTAATGTCTTTAATGGACATTGTACAGAATACATCAGCCCTAAACACGAAATTTATTTGCATAATATATGTTCATAACCGAGTTGGGGATCATCAAATTCCAAGTGTTGCAAATTCTGCAAGTTCATGTAGTCATTCACGTCAATATCGCCTAAACACGAAGGGTATACGGGAGTTCACAGCGCGGGAAAATCGCAAAAAATAAAGTGTAACTTTTGTCCCATATACTCGTATAGAATCAAATTTATCGTTTTCCATATTTATTCACAACGTAGCACATTATTAAACAAAACAACACCACTTTTGACCAACAATATTCAGTTTTTTTTTTTTTTGTATATGGCATTAGTAACAATTTGCCAGTGTCAAAGTTTGGGAAAGAAGGGTTAAATAAATAGGATTCGAATTACGAATAGGATCAGGGGAGTATAGGTATAAGGAGCAAAAATAAAGTTAATATCAAAATGCATATTAGGTATATAAAAAATAAAATCTACTAAATATTTAAATTAATTTACAAAACAAAAACTTGCACTTGACATCTCAGCGCAAAATGGTGCTAAGAACTTATATTTTTGTTTTTGGTTCCTTCTCCCGATGGATGATGAATGAGATGATAGGGAAGGCAAAGGGTCTAGCCCATACAGCCAAGTCTGACGTAATATATCTTTCTTTTTAATGAGATAATGAGGTCATCATCAAATTCCAGATGCTGCAGAATTTGATGCTTTTCTTGGAGTCACTCGCGACACCATAGCTCAACGTCGGGTAAAATATGGGAGTTAACAGCGCGGGAAAACCGCAAAAAATAAACTGCAACTTGTGCCCCATATTCAAAGTCAAATTTATCGTTTTTCATAATTATTCACATTGTAGCACATTATTAAACAAAACAACACCACTTTTGACCAACAATATTCACAGTAAATTAATTTACAAAACAAAAACTTGCACTTGACATCTCCGCGCAAAATGGTGCTAAGGACTCCTATTTTTTTATATTTTTTTTTTATACTGAGCACGACATTTAACGACCACTTTATCGACCGTTAAGTGTCGTTAATTAAAGTTTACACTATATTAATCATTTATATTATATTTGTTTTAGTCATAGAAAGGAAAATCGTTATAAACGCATACCTATGCTATTTTTCTCTGTCTAAAATTAGGTGCATGATAGTGAAAACGTGTTCAAAAATTCCGTAATTTTATTTCCTAGAAAGTTCATTCATTCATTCTTTACAGCTCCTAGAACACAGCGTCCACTGCTGGAGATGGGCCTTCCAGAACTGGAGAATTTGGCCTACACTCGCCACGCTGGCCAGACAGCTTGGCGAGGATATGATGTCAATTTTTTATGATAATTTATTAACGATTCTACAAGTTGGCATTGGTGGAACCGGGACCGACGTCTTAACGTGCTCTCCGAGGCACGGGAACGGTGGTGTTGTAAATCTATGACAAATGTACGTAAGAAAAGTGTATTTCTCATTGGTACATGCCGGGTGGGTTTGAACTGACCTTTGTAGGATTTAAGGTACGCGTTCTTACAACCGAGCCACCACCGCCCTAGAAAGTTGATAGATTATATTTCTAAAAAGTACACTCGGACTTGAAAAATGTTGGATTGTGCGAGCGAGAGGCTAAGGATCGTAACTTTCAGGTAGCATATTAGGCAAAGGTTGTCAGGCAGCTATGAAATTGTCAAACCAAGAGACAACAAAAGAAAAGAAGGTTTATTTATTGGGAGTACATATGTCATTACTCTGGCAACTTTATCTAGACATAAAAGACTTTTATGTCCACCCCCTTTCGTTCTCTCTCGTCGGCGCACCAGTGATGTTCGCTTTATGGGAATATCCAACAATATACGGCCTATTTGTCGAAGCAAAGTTAGAAAATAGACCAATACAACACAAAGAGTTGTATTATGCCGTAAAAAGTACAAGAGCAATGGAATATTTGTCGTTATTTTTGAATAGCGAATTGGAGGCCATTTTGAGATTCAGCGATAGTTTTCCCGTAGAAGATGCGAGGGTGGCGTTACAAAAAATGGCTTCGACTGTTCATTGGGAAACTTTGCAATATATTGAATAAATTATGCATTATATATTGTTATTTCTTTATTTTTCGATGTACCTATTACATAGATTTAGACGCTGAGGTAGGTACCGGGTTCGATTTCTGATTTTTATTTAATTTATTTTAATTGTGATATTACTTGAGTCTGGTACGCTGGAGACATCGACGAGCTTGCCACTTGTCATGATTGGCCTATAGTAAAGCTACTTAAAAAAGCTTGGTTTGTGACCACCCTTCACGGGATACGGTCGCCTTATTGCACATTAAGGCCGCGTTCGTTTTAAGAAATGTTAGCATGAAAATACCACTTTTTTAGCACAAGTCGTTCGTTTAATGAAAATTCTAACATTTGATGCTAATTTCGTATGTCAGTACCTTGTTGGAAGGAGGGTTATTGATGTTACTATTTGACAGATGTCATTAACATATAAAATGGTTTGTTTACAATTTTTATATACTTTATAGTTTTCTATTATATTTGTTATGTAATAAATTCAAAGACCATAATAATATAATGAGTGTAGGATGCCATGGTAGGATAAAACATGAACGAAAATACTTGTCGAAAAGTAGCCTCGCCGCTCGTTTTATTTAAGAAATGTTAGCATTGTTAAAAAAAGTGGTATTTCTTAACAAAAACGACATTTCGCGCTGATTTATGAAGTTGCTACGAGATGTTGGAAATGCTATAACACGAACGCGGGGTAATAGTATATTATAGTATGGATACTCATTTTTGTAAACCTTTTGCGAATGATCCTTTAAAATGATATGGAAATTTTAATTAAAATGAGATAATCAGTTAACTGGCATCAAATGTCAACATACCTCATTATCGAGTCCACCATTGCGTTTCATTTTACGCGCGAAAATAAATACAAAAGGGGTTTTGACAGGCTGCATTGCATTCGATTTCCGGTATATCTACGCCCTTTGCAGTATTTACCTCGTAAATAATACTTAGGCTGAGTTGTGATGGATTGCCTAACGAAATATGTTCAAGGCTATACAGAATGAATTTTGGAACAGACTTCCTTTAATTATCAGACAGGCACCATCTCTTAAAATATTCAAAGATATTTTATACAAATTCTTTACTAACTTTATTTAAAATAAAGCTGCATAGATGGTTTGTCAAGTGTTATTTTTACTGAAGTTTATTTTTAACTAGACATAATTGTGTTAATCTTTATATAGCCACGAATATTAATTATCTAGATTGATTAGATTAATATATAAATATATAATAATATATATTATATTTCAAATTCGCTCTTAGACTAATTCTGTCGCTGTCCTCAGCGGGGTGAGGTGGAGTGCACAATTGTCCAAAAACGTATCGTCTAAGATCGATTCCGTCTGTCAGAAATGTCAAAAGCTACATTTTGACATTTCTGACAGACTAAGGCCGCGTTCGTTTTAAGAAATGTTAGCATGAAAATACCACTTTTTTTAGCACAAGTCGTTCGTTTAATGAAAATTCTAACATTTGATGCTAATTTCCGTATGTCAGTACCGTGTTGAAAGGAGGGTTATTGATGTTACTTTTTGACAGATGTCAAATTGATCGTTTACCATTTTTATATACTTTATAGTTTTCTATTATATTTGTTAAAAAGGTATATTAAACGATTTTATGTAATAAATTCAAAGACCATAATAATATCACGTGTATTGGATGCCATGGTATGATAAAACATGAACGAAAACACTTGTCAAAAAGTAGCATCACCGCTCGTTTTATTTAAGAAATGTTAGCATTGTTAAAAAAAGTGGTATTTCTTAACAAAAACGACATTTCGCGCTGGTTTATGAAGTTGCTACGAAATGTTGGAAATGCTATAACACGAACGCGGCCGTAATCGATCTTAGACGATACGTTTTCGGACGATTGTGCACACCGCCTCACCACGCAGCTGTCATTAACGCATCGTCAGACTGTTGGTGATTTTAAATAAAACAATAAACTTTAAATAATAAAATAACATTTATTATGGCAATAATAAATAACAATATAAAAATATCACTACAATACAAAGTTTAGACAACGGTAAATTGGTTTTATATATTGTAACTTAGAAGTATCATCACGACCGTATCCCTTCCGGGCTGGTTGGTAACCACGCTATATGGGTGACTTTGTATAAAAAAATAGCTTCTTCATACAAACTGTTAATTTAAAAATAGCCAATTTGTATGGAGAAACCAAAAAAATGTCATTTCCGACATATAACGGAAATGACATTTTTTTGGTTCTTGTCTGACGAAAAGTTGTTTGTTTCTATCAATAAAATCACATATTAGTCCAACATAGGAGCATACAAAATCACCCAGTATAATCTTTTTTATTTTAGCGAATTCACATTTAGCCAACTTTACTATTGGCCTAACATGACAAATGGCAAGCTCGTCAATGTATCACAAATTAAATTAATGTGTCTCGACCAGAAATCGAACCCGGTACCTCCGAGTCTAAATCCACGAACTTAAAATTGTAAAATTATATAATAAAGAATTTTAGATGCTTTGGTGTGGTTCGCATTTTGTCAAATTAAATCATGCATCAATGCAGGTGCATTTTTGTGACTGGTGAATATTTTAGGTACAGGCGTCGAAACAAGTTTATCCAAGTTAGTCCAAAAAACTGATTGCTGACTAAGAACTAACATTAACTGGCTATTTAAGAGTATTTTTAATGCTTAACGCGAGGATCCATCAAAATAATTTACTATCATCATTACAGTTCTTAGACACAGCGTCCTAGACCTCCACTGCTGGAGATGGGCTTACCAGAAGATATATCTGGAGAATTTGGCCTACACTCGCCACGCTGGCCAGACGGGTTGGCGAGGAATAATTTACTAACTTAGGTTTAATCCTATTGTCGCATAAATGTATAAAAATTAATGCGGTGGTGGCTCAGTTGTATGAATGCTTTTCTTAACATCCTACAGGTGGGTACAAACCCCCCTCCAGCTTGTACCAATGAGAAATACACTTTTCTTACGTACATTTGTCATAGATTTACAACACCACCGTTCTCGTGCCTCGGAGAGAATGTTAAGCTGTCGGTTCCGGTGTCACTAATATACCAACTTGTGGAATTGTTAGTAAATTGACATTGAGGATCCGATGTCAACCCGTCTGGCCAGCGTCGTGAGTGTAGGCCAAATTCTTCAAATATATGATCTGGAAGGCCCATCACCAACAGTGGGAGTCTAGACCGCTGTGTTTTAGGGGCTGTAATGAATGAATGAATATAAAAATGGTCCTACAAAGTGCTGTGGTGGAGCCTGAAGTCTGTTACTTCTGACAGTTGCATTTGTGAAGGCAGTGGCCGTAACAGCATCTCTCTTGATCGCACAATCAATTTTTTTTTTTTTTTTTAATTACATCGACTTCACATCTATCCTAATTTAAGTTCGTGAAATAATCTCCACTATAAACATATTACCAAAACTTAATTTGTTTTCATTCCCCCGTATTGTATGTTAATTTTACACGAATTCTGCTTGGAGTTGATGTTAGTTAAGTTAACACTGTTGTCGCGACTCAATGTTAAAAACCTTACGCAGTGTTAGTTACCGTACGCGACTCAGGCAACCTCGACAGGCGCGGGGAATGCGGCGTTTACTGCTGAGAACCTAAAGTTGCGCAATACGCCAACCTTGGTACTGGTTACGATTTTGCTCCGTTTGGGGTCGAGACAATGGGCCCATGGGGACATTCAGCAAGGCACCTGGTGAAGGAGTTGTCAAACCGGCTGACGGTGAGGTCTGGAGACAGGAAGATTGGCAATCATTTCTGCCAACGTATTAGCCTCGCTATACAGAGGGAAAAAAGTTGCCAGTCTCATTGGGACTATCTTGGATGGGACATCTCTAGAGGACATTTTTTATTTACAGTTGTTTATTTTTATTATTTAGGTAACTCGTGCAATCAATATAATTTTACCAAAGTAATACATATATAGTAATTTTATATTGTTGGTCTTTGTTAGTTAGACCAGTTTCGACTCCTGTAGGTAGGATTACATCAAAGTATGTTAATTAATGTTTTAATAGTATTAACTGATTTATTATCCCCGAAACTGTTAACATAACTTTTGGCAAGTTTAGCGTGTTCTTCATACAACATTCTAGTTCTTTCCACTGCATCAGTTTTTAACACATCTAATTTAAAATGCTCAAAGTCTAATTCTTCACGATTCTCCCTAATTTCTACAATACGTTCATACAACTTAGGATTATCATTTAAAGCAAATAAAACTGGAGCACTAACTAAAGAATAGCTATCTTTTTGGGATGTTGAGGTTAGTTTTTGTAGTTCGTTAGCAGCTTGCCATGATAGACATAAATGACAGCCAAATCTGTATGCAGATTCCTGTGCTTCTGTATTCTGTTGTCCTAGTAACATGGCTCCTTGGCACCCTCGTCCTAACAAAGTTCCTCCGCTGAACAAAGCTCGTACAGTCCACTCCCTGATTGCATAACCTTGTGTATCAGCAGTGGCTATCGGTAACATACTACTAGTAATCTCATACTCATCAACTCGATCACTATTTAGATTAGGTTTAGAAGGTAAAGGCATATTTTGAACATCCCGATCTCCATAAAATTCACCCTCACTCAAATCACGTAGTGCAGTAGAAATTATGTACGATAAATCTTGGTTTTTCAACCTTGCAAGCATACCGTTAGCTGTTACTAGCAAATAGTCACCGATTAGGATAGCTATTTTATTCCCAAAGAGTGCTGTGTCTTTTAAAGTTAATCTTTCTTCAGCTGGTATGTTTATTAGACCTTTATGTACAAGGTTACCTGTTCGTATCATTTCTGTAAGTTCAGCAAGTACGCGCTGGTTTTCTGATGTGGTTGTGTCTTGTAAAGTATTGGTTGGTTTTATTGACTTTGAGAGAAGTAATATAATGAGACCCCAAGGTTGTAAGTGGTTGTGCTCGTTGTATAGAACGTTTTTGGCTGTTTGTAACAGTGGATGATTGCTGCCAACCTAAAAATAAAAATTTCAATTCATAAATATTTATAGTTACCTATATTAACCTTTAAGTATGGATACTTATTCTTATTCTTTATTTGTCACCAAACGTTCCCACTGGAATTTGGTTAGGTCCATGATTACATCAATTTCTACATTCAATATTTTTATTTAATTACCGAACTAAATCGTGCCTGGTTAGTGGTTATGTTAAAAGCAAAGAACAGAACTGGCGGTACCTTTAGAAGATAAATAAATTATTATTATTTAAACTTAAAATTAGATTAGATGCAGCTGTACAGGTGCGTTGTCAATTTTTTTAAAATTTAACTCTGTCTCATGGATTGTTTGCAGTTTGTAATTATTATGTTTACCCACTACTGACCGCACAATAGCGAAATAATAGTAGTGAAATGTTAATAAATCAATTTAACTATATTTTTTACTTATATTTTAACTAAAGCGGTATGTCATTTGCATCCATGACAACAAAGAAGAAAAGTTAATTGTTAAAGGTTAAGGTCCAAAATTTAAAAAAACTCCCTATATGCAGTAGTATATATGCTCTTTGCAGATTTAGACGTAGAGGTACTGGGTTTGTATCCTATACAATAATATCATTTATTTGTGCTATTTCTTGAGTCTAGTACGCTAGAGAAATCAATGAGCTTGCCTTTTGACATGATGGGCTTATAGTAAAGTTGGCTAAATGTGAATCTGCTCCTTAAAAAAAGAGTGTGGTTTCTTACCCTACAAGGGTCGAAATCCGAATAATGCTAATGGTGTATTTAAATAGGACGAAATGGCTACTGGGCTAAAGATTTTGGTGTTTTATTTTATTTATAAAAACAGTCAATTAAATAGCCTGTGCATGGTCTCAGCACATTGCATTTCGGATTGCAGCAGGATTCATGGGTTTAAGCTTAATTTGTAAAAAAAGACAACAAAAATTTTATAATTACAAGTTTCCGCAAATACAAGGCCATGTTCGAGAACTCGTCGCTCAAAAGCCATCTTAGGTTCATAAACGATGTAGGATATCCTACTATCTTCTCCGCCTCACGAATAATCTTACTCCACTGCGTAAAGGGAGGACGAACGGCTAAATCTTCGGTTAAGTTAGTCTGAGTACTCTCCCAACGAATTTGATAAGAAATCGTCGATAAACGACGTAAATGACGCACTAATGTGTAAGACATTTTTAAGCTGCATAGAACACATTAACAAAATACATTAATTTACAAATACAAGGTCCATAACATTGAATTTTATAAGGAAATATAAAAACGAGGTTAAGTATTATGTCAACTTTATTATGACAGCTGAGGGCTTCGTTCAGAAAGTACTTCACATTTTTATTATTTTATAATCCAGAATATTAGAACCTTGCAATATTATAATTATGAAAACTTAATGAGATTGTTACCATTAGAATTGTTTTTAAAAGGTTTAATCGTGTTTTGTGTTTTGAAGGAATTTGGGAAATAGCTTAATTATTTATTCAGCGCCATCTATTGGTCAGTAGCAACAGTATGTAACAAATAGTTTATTATATACCAAAAGTATAAAAAATACATAAATTAATTTATATAAACATACGCAACGCATCCAGACAAATTTTAACTGCTAGGTAGTAGCCAAAAGGATGAATTAATTGATGCCTTTATACAGCAGCATGACAATGCCTCTTTACAGCAGCTATTACCTTAACTCACATTTATATTTTTATATATTTTCTGTCTGCTTATAGTGCTATAATTTTAAGCGTTATTTTAAATTTTGTAATATTTTTGTTATTTTATTGTTGCTCTGCCCAAATAATGGTTATCATGTACTGCTCCAGATACACCAATATGTACTATAAAATAATATTTTTTATATTAATATTGTAAATAATTGACGTGTAAAAGTGCATTTTTGTCGTATGCGTACTTGCAAAATAAATGAGTTGAATTAGAGTACTTACGTTTAACATTTGTTTATTAGGCACGTGATTGGCTGAAATAAATAAATGAAATGAAAAGGTAATAACTACCAATCATGTGATGTATATACGTCTCTTCGGAAACCAAATCGTTATTAATCTCCCATAATTATAATGCAATTTAAAATATATTTATTTTTTTACGATATCTGTCTCGAACATACACATTATACACCTATGTCGTAATTAAATAATGACCTATTAGGTAGCTCTATATTTGGTAGTAAGTGTATGAAGTCGGCATAAGCTTTAGGTACCTAATTAAAATAATAATACTGGCTCATAGTTGGTACTTTAAGCCTGCAGACTTCACAAGGCAAGACCTTGTTTTTATCTACGTGAAGTGTGGAAGCGGCAACTGCTCCGTGCACTAATTATTCCACCCCCTTTTATTACACTTGGCAGTCCATCACCACTGACCATAAACAATATAGAAATAAACCCGCCACCCGGCAGCCAATCACGTGCTTGCGCGCCATAACTCAAAAATAGAACGGGTCGGAGCCCTCTGGCGGTCGCGTAGACGGTGGCTCCTTCGAACGGCAATTAAAAATAAAAGTAAAGTATAATTTGTTTCGACTTTATGGTGGCCTGGTGAGGGCAAAATGTCTGCATTTGCATTTTCAACGGTCCTTCTCTGATTGACTGAGATTTGCGGGTATCTTGAATGCCGTATCCTAAATAATGACATGCATAAAATGTTGTATTGATTGGATCTTTCGAAGAAATATTTAAAGGGTAGAGGTATTTTTGAATAAGAAGAAAAAATGTGCAGTGGTGTTTGATAACAGAGATTAAAGTGAGATATTTCAACTGCCTATTCCGATCTTCGGGTAATAAGCGAAGATTTAATTTGAAATATACTCGTACATTCAGTTATAAGTATCAGGAATGGATGAATTGTTTATGATTCCAATTTTTTATTTTATTTTCTTTTTTATTTTATTTTTTGGTTCTCTTCTCCCGATGGATGATGAATGAGATGATAGGGAAGGCAAAGGGTCTAGCCCATACAGCCAAGTCTGACGTAATATATCTTTCTTATTCATGAGTTAATGAGGTCATCATCAAATTCCAGATGTTCCAGAATTTGATGCTTTTCTTGGGCTTACTCGCGGCATATAGCCAAAACACGTCGGGTATGATATGGGAGTTCACAGCGCGGGAAAACCGAAAAAAAATAACTGCAAATTGTGCCTCATATATAAAGTCCAATTTATCGTTTTCCATAATTATTTACATTGCAGCACATTATTAAACAAAACAACACCACTTTTGACCAACAATATCTACATTTACAAAACAAAAACTTGTAGTTGACATGTCCGCGCAAAATAGCGCGAAGGGCTCCTTGTTTTTGTTAGATTGGCACAACTGTTTTTCATTTTGGCGCAGAGTTTCAGTTGCATCTGTTATTTAAATTAAATACAATGCTGTTTTTAGTTATATTTTGATACATATATTGATTATAAATATATTTTAAACGGTGAAATCCTTTGGTTTGCATGTAAATTTTTAATTGTATTGCTTTGTAAAATGTATTGCTGTTTTCGATTTTCTTAATAATTAATAAATAAATTATATCTAATGTGTATTGCGAATTTCGTAATGGACAAAAATGTCGAACAAAAGAGATTGTCTTAAATTTTGAATTTGTATTATAGTATATCTAAAAAATAATAATTAGGCCAAATTGTAAGCTAAAAAATATTTATGACGCAATAGTAATGTAAGAACTAGCTTTCCCGGCGAACTTCGTACCGCCTAACAGTCATTGAATATTTGTAAACCTTGGTTAGCACGTAGAAATCCACAATGTCAAATGCTTATACGCAATGCTAATCGCCGGTTGAATCTTCTCAATAAACTCTACGTACAAGGCCTATGTGATGGCTGGGCAGCTCAACACTTCCAGGATCCTTCGCCGATGTTCACACAACATATTCCCAAAGTTTCATCCCGATCGGTCATGTAGTTTTGAAATGCATAGGGAACATACATATCTACATGTATAATATGTATATATTTACAAAAAAAAGTATAATATGTAGTTTATCAACCATCTAGTTTCCGTAACACAAGCCTCGTAGCTTACCACGGAAACTAGATGGCGCTGTGTGACCTGTCTGGGAGTATTATTATTATTATGCATACACACAGACATTCATTTTTATACATATAGATGATAGGCTTTTTTATCTGTTTTGTTTTTATTAAATTATTATTTTTAAGTGTGTTTATTTTCTTTTATTTTACTACTTTTTTTTCTTTCGCTAAATAACTTAAATATATTTAACTATGCTTTTTTATATTCGCTCAAACTACTTTGTTTGGCTTGTAGGAATGGACTGATCCTGGTAATACAGACACTACTGCCGGAATCAGGGTTCAATCATACTTCTATTTAGTTGTTGCAATAAACGCTTTTATTATTAGTATTAATAAAAAAGTTTGGACCGTCCTTTGGTGTCGAAGAACATGATTAGTCGACCTTCTTTGCAAAATGGCACCTCAAGTTATCAGCAATCTTAATAAAGTTGATAAATTATGTAAAGGACAAGTGTTCATTTGTTATGATTAGCACAAGTTTAATCATAACGCCTATCAGCCGCGGCCATTAACGAAATAAGTAGCTTTTTAAACGATCTAATGCGAAGTGAAAGAGAAAGAAAAGTCTCCGAAGCATAAACAATAATTTATCGCTACCTATCTCATCCAGGCGAGCGGAATCACTCGCGGCGGGCGGTGGTACCGTACAATTATCCTGTAATTGCTGCCTTTATTTTACAGAAATAATTTACTAATAAACATCTACTCGGGCCACGCCCAGGCATCAACATCGGATCTCCACATCGCTTCAACCCCCCAAATTACGTATTCTCAACTGAAATTTGCCCTATGTTCGACTTGTCACTGTAAGCGCTTGTTTTTTACTTTATGTCTGACTATAACTGCCTCGATGGTCTAGCGGTTAATTCCGTGGATTTAGACTCGGAGGTACCGGGTTCGATTCCTGGTCGGGACACAATAATATTTATTGATTTAAATAAATACAATTTATTAAAATTTGTGATATTTCTCGAGTTTGGTACGTTAAAGACATCGACGAGCTTGCAACTTGTCATGAATGGCATATAGTTAGCTAAATGTGCACAGAATAGGGTTGGTATGAAGGATAGCACAGGGACAAAAATAAGGAAAGGCATGCTACGATGGTTTGGGCATGTTGAAAAATTTACGAACCAGATATATAATGCGAAAGTTGTGGGTGAAAGAGGCCCTGGCAGACCGAGACTCACATATCACGATCAAATAAATAAAACACTGGCTGAAAGTGCATTAAAAAGTCTTCGTAACCAAAGCACATGTATAAAGAGATTATTCAATGTCGACGATGCGAAAGAGGTATGTCGTGATCGTGTTAAATGACGCTCAATTGTCTCTGCCTACCTCGCATGGGATCTGGCGTGAAGATATGTATGTATAATTTAATTGTTATATTTAATACAGTTTCGGGATATACTAATTGTCTTTACCGTCATAGTCGTGATTTGTTTTGTTTTTAATTCTACAAATATCTTATATCGGTTATATTTTAATGCAAATTTTGTTAATGTTAATATGAAAACCATAAAGAAACGCCAAGACATTAAAAATGAAAAAAAGCGCACAAAGCGACGAGTCAAACACAGGAAAAAATATGGTTAGAGTAGTGTTGAAACGTTGTAACCGCTTTACTTCGCTTTGCTTTGCTTCATGCAAGTCGAACCATTATTTAGCACCGTACACGCACTGAGGTAATATTTTCCCAAGTCAAACACGGTCTTGGCGTAACAGCAGTTTAAAAAAAAAAAACCTATTCTCTATGGTCACCTAAAAGGCGCGTCGTCGAACGCTTATAAATATGCATAGAGTAATTTTAAAAGCCTTTAATAAGTGAGGGACGCGGAGGGCTCGGCCGCAGTAAATTGCTTCTTCGGTTATTATTCTCCTCATCGCCAATCCTATCCATTTAAAACCAATTATGTTTTATTATGGGAAAAGGGAGAAGACGTTACGTTAAGTTTGTGTGTAAGAATGAGATAGCTGTTCCACTTTGACCACAACATAGAGTACCTAACTATAGTTTTTTTTTAAATGGTGTACTTGGTGGATCGAGTGTTCGTGAATGGAGCTTAATGGTTGGAAGATCCATACTTGTATTATAAACGTGGATGTATGTCTGTCTGTTTGTTTAATTATTTATTTATTGGTTTTACAAAATTACAGCATTAGTTTAAGAGGTTAGTTTAATCGCTTATGCATCCGTCTCGCTCGCACAAACTGATATTTGCAATTCTACTTTTCATTTTTAAGATATTTTCCAGCAAAATCTCTGTTCAACTTTAATGAAAGAATTGGGCATGAGCAGGTCTGACGGCAGACATACATATACATGGAACGAGCTTCCAAGACGGTATTGACGGAATCATACAGTATTTGGTTGGGTAGGGAGAGAAGTAGAATGGTGGATGGTGAGCGTCTTGTTCTGCAATTAAATAAAAAAGGAGGTCTCATTTGTAAACCAGCCTACGGTTAAGTCCGTGGATTCAGACTCGTAGGTACCGGGTTCGATTCCTGGTCGGGACACAAAAATATTTATTAATATAAATAAATACATTAATTATTATTTAGTTTGGTAAGCTGAAGACATCGACAAGATTGCCACTTGTCATGATTGGCCTATAGTAAAGTTGGCTAAATGTGAATCCGCTTCTTTATAAGCGTGTTTTCTGACTACCTCGAAAGGGAAACGGTCGTGATGATACTTTACTTTTATGACCGTAATTTTATTCACAGTAAGTTGATAGACCAGTTGCAGAAAGAATAATTTAAATAATCTATAATCAATATTTTAATAGTTTTTAAAGACCACGTTATGTCGTCTTCTCAAGAGGGCTGGCTCTTCTTCGCTCAAATAATCAGTGATACAATTCAGCGGGCAAATGCAGCCAGCGTTCTTGCCACCATTCCACGCGAACTGGACTTATATCCGTAGTTAATATTATTATTATTTTGTGTTTTGTATATATATATTTTACGAATAAATGATATTTTGATAGACACCACGTAGCTTGTAGGGTAAGGTAAGGGCTATATCTCGCAGAAGAGAAATGTGAGGAATATATAGATTTTAAATTTAAAGCAGTAATTGTTTTAAGCAAGGTTTTAAGCATTATTGAAGCAGCTGTTGCAGCGAGAAGGAAAAAGTGAATCCGTCTGACAGTTGTTTTCTTAAAAATGGTGTGAGGCAAAGGATGTCGTTTGCAGACGAAAACGTTCATCCTTGGCCATTGTTGATAATAATCGCTACAATTTAGGTTATTTTAGTCAATGACGTGCCTCATAGGCTAGGCATACGTTGTACATGTCCCAAGATAATCAGCATTTCTGCAACTACATAACTCAAAAGTACAATTAAACATGAAAAATCTTTTAAAATATCGGATTGAGCGAACGAGAGCGATGAAATCCTTTTAAAATTAGTACACCGCATGGGGTAGGTTTTGTGCTTGTTTAGAAGAGAAGACAAATTTCTAAGCATTCCATGGATTTACCGTGCCAGGACCATTGTGATGATGAGAATGGTTGAAGGCTGGTTAGAAAAGAAGGCCTCCTTTTTTAATTTATTGTCCGACAATACGCTCGCCATCCACCATTCTATATACTCCTCTTCCTACCCAATCAAATACTGTATTTATTTATTTAATAACTTTATTGCACAAAGCACAAAGGCGGACTTAATGCCCGACATTCTCTGACAGCCAAACCTTCGGGACAAATTTGAACAAATATAAGTGCAATGAAAGTAACACAGTAAGATAATTCAACTAATATTATATATCTACTTATATACTAATATATGTATTATGACATGAATACACTAAATAATAATACATACACAAAATTGTACATAAACATACACAAATACAACTTACTAACGTGGTTTAGAGTTATTCGTCTATTACCAGTTTTTTAAACGACAATTTGTTATATCATAACTTTGTGGCAGCTACTACGAAGGAGTTGGAGACAAATCATGTGAGCGAACAGAAAGATGAGAGTTGTGAGAAGAACGTAAAGATTTATCGTGGAAAATAGGCACAATTGTCCTTGAGGTATTTTTAAAACAGAGAAAAGGAGACAGAAATAAGATGTATGATTCCGTTAACGTTGATCGCATCCGTGGTCTAGTGATAACAAACGTTGCCGTGAACTCAGGAGGTCGTGGGTTCGATTCCCACCGGGGGCAAGTTGTACATTGTATAATTTGTCCTGGTCTGGGTTTTTATATGTATAATATGTATATATTTACAAAAAAAAAAGTATAATATGTAGTTTATCAACCATCTAGTTTCCGTAACACAAGCCTCGTAGCTTACCACGGAAATTAATGGCGCTGTGTGACCTGTCTGGAAATATTTATTATTTATTTTTATTATTTATTAATGCCGTCTTGAAAGCTCTTTAAGCTTGAAAGCTCTTTAAGCTTGAAAGCTTAAGAATAAGAATTCATTCATTCATTCATTACAGCCCCTAGAACACAGCGTCCTAGACCTCCACTGCTGGAGACGGGCCTTCCAGAACATATGTCTGGAGAATTTGGCCTACACTCGCCACGCTGGCCAGACGCCTTGGCGAGGAAATGATGTCAATTTTTAATGACAATTTATTAACGATTCCACAAGTTGGTATTAGTGGAAACGGGACCGACGGCTTAACGTGCTCTCCGAGGCACGGGAACGGTGGTGTTGTTAATCTATGACAAATGTACGTAAGAAAAGTGCATTTCTCATTGGTACATGCCGGGTGGGTTTGAACCGACCTTTGTAGGATTCAAGGAACGCGTTCTTATAACCGAGCCACCACCGCGCCAAGAATAAGAATAAACACGAATTAATTTGATTTGATTTGCCGACCACTATTACACAGGCGAAGCCGCGGATTAAAAAGCTAGTATAAAATGAAAGTAGGTACACGTATAATGAGTTACATAGACGCGTCACGAGCGCTGAGGTAATGATAGCCTGGGTGTTGTGGGGTCAACTATTGTTCTCAAGGTTAATGGCCCAAACATCTTTAGGAAAAAAAAAAACCTGTGGGCAGATTTAATTTTAAATGACACTACTTCCTTCTTGCGTCGTTCTCCTTGGTCCGGTCTGTTATCTGAATGAAATCCAATATATATAATAAAATACGCTAGCATAAGCAATGGTGATGGGTTGCCTAACGAAATATTGTCCAGGCTATTTAAAAAAAAAAACAAAATCTAATATCTTTATTTTCCAGAATACTGTATACAAAATAATAATGTGGTAACATAATTTCCGACGCATTCTACCGCTAGCGGCATGAAAATATTAAATATTTATGTTATGAACTTATATATTACATACACATATATACATACATCAATAACAACTATATAAAATTACTATTTTACTTTATTATAATGTATGTAATGTTTTAAGTCAATAATTATTTTAATAATTTCAAATTAGATGTCAAATAAATATAACTAACAATGCGCAATATACATAGTTGCTAAGTCTATAATGTCAACTTATTATCGATAAATTCCTTGTTTGAATAATATGCTATTTGTACCAGAAGTTTAAATATCCTTCTTTTGAATTAATTGTTTCTTAACTGTATCAATTCATAGGGCAAATGGTTATACATCCGTATTAATATCTAAATTTATTTTATTATTAACTAAAACCATTCTGTATTACATGTATGTATGTATGTACATTGAAGCCAATATTAATAATTTTAGCTTTTTATATGAGGGTCTACAAGGGTCAAATGATCCAACTCCACAGAGGTTGGTAACCCAGGATATACCGATGTGAAATACATTTGGATACATTTGTCGTAGATTTACAACACCACCGTTCCGTGCCTCGGAAAGCACGTTAAGCCGAGGTTCCACTACTACCAACTTGTTAATATTTTTTTATTAAAATTGACAGAAGAATTGGCCGTCTTCATCTTCAGCAGTGAAATTCTAGGTAATTGCTGTAACATCCCGGTCTACTCATGGCCGCGAGCGGAGCTTTGCGTACTTGGGTGTGAAGTGTGGTGAGGATCTGGTCAGACCAGGCAGCGTGTCGGGCTTCGGTCATGGTCTCTTGCCTTGAATTTTACCCTTGATGACCAACCTTTCTAGATTGCCAGAGGTTTTTCGGGCTATATGGCCAAAAAATCTGGTGAATGAAAAATGAGCTCCTTGAACATTGATACGTTGGTTCTCATCGCTGTCCAAAGAACGCCTCCAGCACCACATGTCAAAAACGTAAACGCAGCTTCGATCATTGTCTTTAAGGCTATTTATTTATGGATGACCATACGCACGGGCAAAAATATGAATCCATATACCGTAACCTACGCGTACATATAAATTTGGAGACTCTTACATTTGTCGCACAGCACAAACAAAGTGTGAAAAGGCATCTTAATAGGCCGGCATAGTGGTAGGGACTGATGTCAGTCGTCTGAGGCTGGCGTCAGTTGCTCCCATTCTTGGGAGAACCCGCGTACCGCTTACTATCAGGTGGGAGCAATGTCACATGTCGCGCTCAGTATAAAAAAAAACAGAACAATGATAAATCCTATCTAAGATAAATATTATTACTTTTACACACACACACATAAAGATGCACCCATGCACATACTCGTACACACCACGCAATACACAACGTGAACAATATAAAATAAAAATAATTATATTATTATTGGTTTAGATTTTTATGTATTTTATTTTATTTTATTATTAAGTTATGTATATTGTTTTATTTTATTTATTATTTTCTTAGGTTAGATGCTAATCTTAAACATAATTACAACAATTCTAAAAGTTACACAATCCAGCAGACTTTCCACTTAAATATTAAACATAGATTTTGCAAAAAATGCGCGAGAACACTGCCAGCCCTCTTGTCACATACAGCATTAACCAGGCGCTTAGACAACTCTTTAAAGAACTTCTTTGCACTTGGCCCCCACGGACCCATTAAGACCAAAAGGCACAAACACGTAGTCGTTGCTAATCGACTCGTATTTGCGACTTTTGGCCTTTTCAGCCAAGTCCACTGCAGCCCCGGCCCTGGCAGAGGTGCCCTGGAGATGAGACCTAGCAAGGGTGTCGACGCAAGTAGCGTCCCACACCAATGCTCGTCCCATCGACCAAGGCACCAAGGTCAACCCATCGGGTCTTTTACCGTCACTGCGAGAGATCCCAGACCGTTCGTTACAAAGTTCGTCCAACGATGTACCTAAATTTTTGCTGGGGATGGCATGTAGCCAGTGACCCAAATCGATGTCGGAAACAGCGAGGAGACAAGCACGATCGATGTCACTGGCAGTCACGGTAAGTCAAAAAGTTATGGACACCCTGCACCAATGGAACATCCCACTGTGTTTGAGATTGAGGTTCCAGTGGAATGTCTACGTTGGTGCATTGTGATTTCCATAAAGTTACTGCATCAAAAGTATAACTAATATGAGTGTTTGACTTTAGAATTTGTGACACTAAATTTTGTGTACTAAAAGGAGAGGCCAAAAAAGCTGGTAAGGATACACTTGAAATTTTGCGAATGCCGATCCCACCAAATTTTATGGGGAGGGTGGCTTGCATCCAAGACTCATCTTGTAATTGTATATTTAAAAAAAAATCCACTTGCAATTTTAATATCTCGTCCATGGAATTAATGTATTTTCAAAATTTCCATATACGAGTAGGACTCGCTCCTAAAACATACATTCATTTTGGAACAAAAAGGCAATATCTAAAAATTGTGATGTGATGGCTATGTGCGAATTTAATTAACAGCCTGTTAGATGAATCTAAAAAAAAATGAATTTTTGAGTTTAAAAGGGGGGTTACTCCTTCCTCAAATAACGGTGCTCCCAATAGAGATAAATAATTTGTTTGTTTTTTTTGTTTGTTTTGTTTTTATTTGTTTGTGAGGTCAAAAATATACGTGACAACTTTAATATATTGGAAAGTAAGTCTATGGCAATAAATTGAGTTTGTTTTATAGACGGTGAGGTTCGATCGTTGTCGGCGAGATCAAACGCCGGCATCGACTCCTGCGCCGCTCATTGTACATTGTAGGCTAATGCGGTGATCTCCATTCAAATTTACATGTTGTAAGGTACGGGATAAAGGTGGCCATGATTTGTGTATACTTTAAAAAAAATATTCTTTAATTTAAAAAACGACAAATCATACGAGGTCTGTCCAAAAGTTATCGCGAATTTGATATTTCTTAAAAAAAGCCTTTATTTTATTCATGAATATCTGTTTTGTCCTCTTCGGCGTCCGGCACGCTCTTCGTCGTTCACATCTTCTCGGCCTTCTGATAAACGTTGCTTTTGTCCAAGACCATATACCACACATTCGGAATGCACCGATAGATACAGATTCTTTGATTCATTTTTTGGAATAGGCAAAAATCGAAGACGAACCGAAACACGTCCAATCAAAGCAGCTGTCTAAAATTAACTACACATTCAAAATGGCCGACCTTATATAAGTAAGGAAATGAGTACCAACATAACGCAAGAAAAAAAACAAAAATTAAATACACGGAGCTGGATAAAATTCAAAATTTGTGATACTTTTATATATATATATATAATCGTATATACATATACATCAAGACGGGGCAAGAAGCCAAACGGTATGAGATACAAAGCTAGAATTCGTTATGAATTTTCACGTTAATAATGCAATAGTTTCGACCCCGCTAAAATAATCAGAGAATTGTTTACACTTTGAAATCCTGTGTTTTATCTATAATAAAGTACCTGATCATAATAAAGAACCTAATCTAAAAAATCTTTGATGTGCCTTCTTTGCGATTATCAGCTTTCGTTCGATTTCGCGATTATATAATAATTGAGTAGGTTAATTTTCAGTTTAAGTAAAGTAAAGTGTTATCACGACCGTTTCCCTTTGGGGTGGTCAGAAACCACGCTTATAAATAGGCGGATTCACATTTAGCCAACTTTACTATAGGCCAATCATGACAAGTGGCAAGCTCGTCGATGCCGCGATGTCTCTAGCGTACCAAACTCGAGAACATCACTAATAAATTAATATATATAAAAAAGCGTGGTTTCTGACCACCCTAAAAGGGAAACAGTCGTGATGATACTTTACTTTCTATTTAATTTTCATTTTAGTTTTTAAAGTTATATAGTTATTTTTTTCTTCTACATCAAAAAAGGCCGGTTCGGATGCTCATACACCCGAATTCAAAAAGCACATCAAATATAACAGCATTAAACAAAGTTATAACTTTGTGGCATTTGAGGTTGAAACAATGGGGGTTTTTCTCTAGATACCCACAAATACGTAATAGAGCTGAGTAAACGAATTTTTCAAGACTGTGGCGACCCCAAATGCCATGACTACCTAAAACAGAATATTTCCCTTATAATATTTAACGAGGAAATGCGGCGAGCGTTTTAGGTACCCTCCCTGGTGGTAAGCCCTTAGTTTATTTTGTAGAATAGTTTTAATTTCATGGGTATTTTTAGTTTAATTTTATTTATAATCAAATAATGAGTTTTATTTAATTAAAATATATAGACATTTATTCGGAAAAATAAAAAAAAGACGTCGACTGTCTTGGAGTTCATGGGCTCTCCTGTTCCAAAAGTGCGGGCAGATTTTCCCGCCACGGCTCCCTTAACGATACTATTAAAAGGGCTCTAGCCACCATCGAGGTTCCAGCTCTTCTAGAGCCTGTTGAAGTTATCCGAGATGATGGCAAGAGACCCGATGGTATGACGTTGGTCCCCTGGGAACGGGGACGTGCTCTGGTGTGGGACGCCGCGTGCGTCGACACCCTTGCCGCGTCGCATCTCAGGGGGACAGCGCATAAAGCGGGAGCCGCGGCGGAAAATGCGGAGTCCAGCAAGCGGCGCAAATATGTAAGTATATTAAAAGATTACATATTTGTGCCGTTTGCTGTAGAAACTCTGGGCCCATGGAGTCCAAGCGCAAAAAAGTTTTTAAAAGACATAACACCGCGTCTTGTTGTCTCCTCCGGTGACAAGAGGGCTGGCTCTTTCTTCGCCCAGAGAATCAGTATTGCAATTCAGCGGGGAAATGCAGGCAGCGTTCTTGCCGCCATTCCACGCGGACGGGACTTATATCCCTATCCTTAATATTAATTTTACTTTATATGTTGTAAATATTTATAATTAGTTTTTTAATCTATTCTATTTTAATATTTTTGTATATACTTCGAAATTTTTAAGTTTAAATTAGGTGATTGACGAAGCCTTTACAGCGGATTTAATTTAAAGCTATTAGTTTTAGTTCTATTATTGGAATTTGTGACATCGTATATATTAATTATATTGTAATTTTTTAGATTTTTATAATTTTAACGGGTCTTTACGCGATTTACCTTAGAGACATATTTCTCCCGACGTTTCAGCCAAGTTGCATTGGCTATGCGGTGTAGTCTCGTACATACTGGGCGGCAGATGTAAACCTACCCACTTATCACTTTTAAAAGACACTTACAATATCCTTGGCGACACCGGGCGATTTTTCCCGGCGTCGAAACCTATTGATTACTGGATTCCACGATGAAGATAGCTTATAACCCCCCTCTCGATTGAAATTTTCGTGTTTCTTTATTTCGATCGCTTCACGTACTATTCTAGGGTAATAGTGACGATCGGTGGAAAGTATCTTTGGGTCATGCAGCTCAATCCAATGGTTTGTGCCACTATCCATTAGTCATTACCTACTACCATTACATTACATTACATTACATTACATTACTACATTACTACATTAGTCTACATTACCTTACATCTGCCGCCCAGTATGTACGAGACTACACCGCATAGCTTCAGTCGACCCGTGACCACGGCCAATGCAACTTGGCTGAAACGTCGGGAGAAATATGTCTCTAAGGTAAATCGCGTAAAGACCCGTTAAAATTATAAAAATCTATTATGAGTGTGCGCGAAAGTTTAAAAAGTTTAATTGTCATTTTTTATATTTATATTTATTTTTAGTTATAGTTTATTGACATTTTAAATTAGAATATAGTTTTTTAACTACTATTTATTAAAATACCCGACGAGGCATCTTTACAGCGATAAACTAGACCTAAATTATTATATATTATAATAAATATTAGCCTTAGAAGTGGAAGAGTATATATAATGATGATTAAATAACAATAATGGAAATTGGGGCCGTTCCTTGCCATACTGTATCACCCTATCTGGCCAGGTATTTTGTTTAGGATTGTTATTTAAAAAAATGACTTGACTGACTGTTCCGATAGGATCCCATGGCGATAAATAAATAAAAAATAAATAAAAAAAAACCTTCTTATTCTTTTTAATAATTTAATGTTGTAATTAGTTTTAAATGTTTAATAACTTATGTAATAAATACATTCCTATGTGAACGCAATCCATGCTCAACCCACTATTACTAAATCTCTTGCCATGGTAAACTTTAGAATGGCCACGATGATAGTCAATGGATGTTGTACGTTTTATAATTCTAAAAACCTGTCCAGACTGTTCGGTTACAAAGACGAATCTGTTACGTAGTTGGGTTGATCTTAAACACTTCTTGACAAGTATTTAAGGCACGAAGTAATAAAAACAAATATTAATTTATGTTTTGTATAGAAACGGATTCACATTTAGCCAACTTTACCATAGGCTCATCATGACAAGTGGTAAGCTTGTCAATGTCTCTAGTCTAATGTACCTGTATATATATATAATATATATATATATATATATATAATAGTTCGATTACTGGTTGGGTCACAACAATTTAAGTTTTTAAATAGTTTAGGTATGCAACATGTTTAAAAAAATTATGCCAGTAATAAAAAAAAATATCCTCGCCAAGCCGTCTGGTCAGCGTGGCGAGTATAGGCCAAATTCTCCAGATATATGTTTTGGAAGGCGCTGTGTTTTAGGGGGTGTAAAAATTAAAAAATAAAAAATAAATCAAATAGAGCGGGGTAGTTGACCTTCAAAATAATACTGTCGGCTCGGCTCTATCTTTAACTTTAATCGTAACTATTATATATATATATATATATATATTATATAATATATATATATAGAGGAGCCGTTGAGGAAACGTCTTAAAATACGGGTTTTTTATATGTATTAGTTGATTTCTTGGTTGTACCAAAAGTCGTTTTCGATCGACGGCTGCAGATCCATCTAATTACTGGAGAGCCCGAGGTGATGCGTACAATAATTATAACCCCGCTCGATTATGAATGCACAAAAACTATATTAGTATTCAAATTGTTTTGGTTTTTTGCTCCGAGCGATCTGTAGGCCTGTGGTTATAGTCGGTTGGAATAGTAAATCCACATTTAGTGAAAATAACAATACTTAATTTATAACAATAGCTGTTTGACGTTGCGGCGTTGCCCGTATTGCCCTCTCGGCATTTTATACTATCTAACCTTCTATAAATAAAATTAAAACAGATACGATATTATTTATTAATACTATATTATAAAATTATATACAAATAAAGTAATAACTTTGTACAGTTTTTAATAAAACGAAAGAATTACAATATTAAATGTGACCGCCTCCGTGGTCTAGTGGTAACAAACGTTGCCGTGAACTCGGGAGGTCATGGTTTCGATTCCCACCGGGGGCATGTTGTACATTATATAATTTGTCTCGGTCTGGGTGTTTATATGTATAATATGTATATATTTACAAAAAAAAAAGTTTTTCAACCATCTAGTTTCCGTAACACAAGCCTCGTAGCTTACTACGGAAATTAGATGGCGCTGTGTGACCTGTCTGGAAATATTTATATTTATTATATTAAATGATTTAAGAAAAACCTAACAATAAACAAACAAAAAAATAATAAATAATAAAAACTACACTACAAATAAAAACAAAAATTATAACCGCCCGATGGGCGGTTGTGTCGAGGACACTCGCTGCGTTCCCCCGTTGAACCGGCTGACACTTTGAGCAAAATATTTCTACTTAAAGGGTCACCCGTCACCAAGCGGAGTTTATCCCCAAGCTCACGTGAGAACATCAGAGCCTCCTCGGACCACGAACCCATCGTTTCGACTGCAATTGGGATGAAGTAGTGATTAATCATGATCTCCGTGTATTTGTTGCGTTTAAATTAAATAATTAATCATTCATTCGCAAACATCCCTGCTCCATCGTCACATCCTATCCTTCTCACTCGCTTTCGCGTATACGAACAAGCATCTTCAGGATATATAAGAACTAAAGTAGACAAATCTAGGATAGATAAATTCTTTATTGCATAGAAAATAAAACATTTTACAGTACATAGGCGAGCTTAATGTCTAAAAACATTTTCTAACAGCTAACCTTTGGGAGATGTGAGCAGGGATTGTAAGGTGCATGACCGCTAATATTTGAGATAAAGAGATTTATTAAGTAAAAAACTTATAACTAAAAAAATAACGATATTAAATCTATAATATAAATACATACAATACATAGATAATACATACATATAGTGGTTGCATACTATATATATATACATACAATAATATACCGATTTAGTCAAGTTATGTAGACTTGTCTTGCTTTTTGTGACAGTTTTTAGTAAGCAAATTTTTCAAACATATAAGTGACTATATAGGAGATAGATTCGTGAGCTACACGGGCGGTGTTGTACTAGGAACAGCACAGGAATTTTTACATCTTTGCCAATCTCGAATAAAAAAAAATAGACTTATTAGACGAGTCTTTAATTTAATTCCGCTACTCACCGCGTTGCGTCGCTGATAAAACCCTTAAGGATAAAGATCGATAGATAGAGAAGTGCTCCTGGTGGAGAGCTGAAGCAGTCGAGTATCAGTAATGAGTACATCCAGCACTAAAAGTTCATAAATTACTAAGGTAGCCCGCTGAGATTCTGCCGGGAAAATGTCATATTCAGCTACTCGATAACAGATGGCGCCACACGTACTGTTTCAAAAGAAATATTTTCTTAAAATATCGTGGGACACCAGGGATGGACATAAGATAAATGACGTCTACACCCGATCACAACATGTGACTCCAAGGACATTTGTCTGTCTGTCTGTTAGATTCGCATTTATGCCCAAACTACTTTTTTACAGCCCCTAGAACACATCTTCCCATCCTCCACTGTTGGATATATATCTGGAGAATTTGGCCTACACTCGCCACGCTGGCGACCCGTCTCGGCGAGAATCTGATGTCATTTTATTTATTTATTATTAATATGACAATTTATTAACGATTCCACAAGTTGGTATTAGTGGAACCGGGACCGACGGCTTAACGTGCTCTCCGAGGCACAGGGACGGTGGTGTTGTAAATCTATGACAAATGTACGTAAGAAAAGTGTATTTATCATTAGTACATGCCGAAGGGGGGTTTGATCCGACCTTTGTACGTTTAACTAAGTACTTTACCGATGTTAATAAAATATGTTAGATATTCCTTGGGTTAGGCATGACGTCAACATTATATATGACATGTATGTATATATATATATATATATATGTTTATGTATGTATTAGTATTTAGTATATTGATCCTCCTCCTTGCGTTGTTTTCCTCAATGCTGAGGGTCGTGACCCCCTCCTCGGATCACTTTGTCCCGGACTATGCTGCGCCATCCGGGTCTGCTCACGGCGGCGTGCAGGGCCTCGTGGACTTGGGTGTGAAGCGTGGTGCGGATCTGGTCTGACCAGCGTGTCGGGCTCCGGCCACGGGGTCTCTTGCCTTCAATTTTCCCCGTGATTACTAGCCTTTCCAGATTGACAGAGCTTTTACGGGCTATATGACCAAAATACTCAAGGACTCGTTGCAGACAGATGGAAGAGAGCCTGGTAGTGACTTTGAGCTCCTTGAGTATTGATAAGTTTGTTCTGCGCGCTGTCCACGGGATGCGCAGCATACGCCTCCAGCACCACATTTCGAAGGCGTCGACGCGGCTTCAACAGTATATTGATATTATAGTATAATATGTAAGTCATTAAGCTGTTATTTTTCCTAACTATTTATTATTTCTTTCATTGTTCAAATTTGTCCCTAAAGTTTGGCTGTCAGAAAATGTCTACATAATAAATAAATAAATGAAAATATTAGATAAGTTATAATTATATTATGTGTTTGGTAAATATATGTACTGTTGTGTGTACTATATATATTAATAAATGTTAAATCTTAAGATCTATTCATGACGAGCCTGTGATTCTTCCTAGGGGCCAACACGTTTTATCGATTTTAGGCCAAGACATTATTTCCAACAAAAGTATACATTCTATTTAAGAAGATAGGGGCATAAATATTTGAACACTCCGAACGACATTGTAGGAAAGCTTTTTTCCAGAAAGCACGTTTTTTGCGATCCCAACTCATGCGGGTAAATAAATAATCAACACTCTGTAAAACACAAAAAGATAAAACATTTAGCCATTTTATTGAGTTAAAAGATTTGCTTTTAAAAAGTTTTAAAATGGATTAAATAGACAAAATCTACAGATATGTACATAATGTGTTTCCACCTGGAAAACTCAGGTCTCAATAGGAATACGGTGGCACCCGAAGTGCGTGATCCATTGCAGCCATCACCTGATCAGTCCATCTCATCGGAGACCTTCCATGCATTCTCTTGCCGGGTACATGTGTCCGAAGAAAGTGAGAATGCGTATAGTCGAGGAAAGGCAACGATATCCAGTTCCTCCAGTATGAATTTGTTGGTTTTGGAACTCAGCCCACGATATGCCCAATATTCTTTGTCAACACCACTTTCAGTCCACGACTCCGCAGCATACACAAAAATAGGAAACATAAGAGCTCTAGCCAGCCGGATTTTAATTGCTTTGGTAACCTTTATATATATATCTATTTATTTATAGTGTATGTTTATATATGTATGTATTATATGGTATGTATGTGTATTGTTTTTTTTATATTGTGTATGTATATGTATATTTAAATGCTATAAATGCGTAATTATGTTTATTTACTAATTTAAGCTATTTTAATATTTTTCTTTATCCTGCCTATCACCTTACATGATCCCCAAGGTTAGCTGGTGAAGAATGCCCTATGGCGTTATAGCTCGCCTATGTACTAGGTTTTTAAGTGCAATAATGTATTTAAAAAAAATATAAAAAAAATAACCTTAATATCTATCCTCCATATCTTCTTCAGCTTGTTCATAGCTGATCTTGTAACTGCCATTCGACGCTTGATTTTATCCTCGCATCTACGGTTTATTAGATATTAGTGCTCCCAGATAAATGTAAGATTGAACCACATCGCACTTTGCTATCCTTGTAATTTCTGGCTAGCTATTGTTGGCTCAGTCTACGATCATCATCTTTGTTTTGCTGCGGTTAATTTTGAGGCTAAGTTAAGACTAACGCTTTCCATTTTTTGCAACAGCTTTTCCATATGACTATACTGGTTGCAAACAATGTGGTGTCTGCATATCGCAAAACGAGATATCAAGTTTTCAAGGACAATTCTCCATGTTCAATCCGTGTCGATATTGAACAGAAGCGGAGAAATAATGCATCCTTGTCGAACTCCAGCATCGGGGTGAAAGGCTCGATAATATGTATGGCCTTAAAATATAACAATAATAAATATAATTCTTAGTAAAATTATATCCACAATCACACGTATTCGTTTGTTTTCATACAAAGCGAAGTGAAGTCAAGGTACGTCGTGTCCGTTGACTTTGACACAGTAGCCAATAAATCCAATCAGAAGAACCTATACGTATCAATTAATTTCTACACTATACATCATTTGGTTAAATATTATTTACTGGTTACCTATGTATTTAATTGATATTTATTAAATTATTATTAATCTTAATATAAGTAACTTCAAACCGTTTTGGGTTAAGCTAGCCATTCATATGCATCCAAATGGAGCGATGCCATTTCCAACACACCAAAGTGTATTTCCCAAAACCGGCCTAGAATTTGAGAAGTGAGAAGAAATAATAATAATCCAGGCTATGGTTTTGGGCAAAACCCTTAGGCGTGTTTAGCATTGGAGTGCCCGTAAAAATACTTAAAGATCTAATAAGTGGACTTGGGCTTTGAATAGAATACATATACAATATAACCTGGCCTCCGTATGGTCGGTAAAAACAACCTTCAGTTAATCCCAGGGCGACATGTGGTGCTTCAATTGAACATCTCTCACGAAGAAATATCTCTGCCTTTTATAAAAATAATAAGGCTAACCATCCCTTGTCCATTTAGTATAATTGTCAGCGAAAAGACATTCAAATGACCGTAGCATGTCATGTTTAGTTAGCGATGTCACTTTTGTAACCTGGGGTCTGCGAGGCTCTCCATTTCATACGATCTTTCGAAACCATCATCCAGCCTTCACTATAGCGTCCTTTTTCAGGTCATCCATCAATCTGACGGCGTCGTCCCGTACGTGGTATCCACTCCAGAATCCGTCTACTCCAACAGATATCGGTTCTGCGGCAGACGTGTTCGGCCCATTGCCACTCCAGAATACTAATTTTGAAGGCGGTACTTTGGTTCTCTGACGGATGTCCACGTTTTTTTACTTTACCCATCAAAGTAATACCATGCATAGCTCTCTCCCTAGCTCGCTGAGCGACCCTAAACTTGTGGACTAGATCCACTGTCACTTGAACTCATTGGTTGAAAACCTTCGTCTGTGGTATGTCCGATAAGAAGATGTGGTACAATGCTGCCCATTCTAGATGAATGCGTCTATCGAACTTCTTTGCCGAAGTTGGCTACGCCTAATTGTGTAGTTTGTCCAAGGTAGACGTATTTTTACACAACTTGGAGAGAACTGCCTCCCTGGCCTAGCGGTTAAGTCCGTGGATTTAGACTCGGAGGTACCGGGTTCGATTCCTGGTCGGGACACAAAAATATTTAATAATATAAATAAATACATTTAATTAATATTTAAATTATTTGTGATATTTCTCGAGTTTGCTACGCTGGAGACATCGATGAGCTTGCCACTTGTCATGATTGGCATGTAAAGTTGGCTAAATGTGAATCTGCTTAGTTATAAGCGTGGTTTCTGATCACCCCGAAAGGGAAACGGTCGTGATGATACTTTACTTTTTGGAGAGTGGCGTTACCCACGCAAATTGGTTACGGTATGACATATATATATTATTATTTGTATATGTATGTTATTCTTGTACGATATATATTTATTGTTTATTTAGTTAATAAGTACGTTATTTTAGTTGGTAATTTTAAAATCATAGTTCCTAAATATACTTATACACATGCACCCACACTCTCTTCTCACTCACAAAGGTTAGCTGTTAGAAAATGCCTAGACATTAAGTTCGCCTATGTACATTTAAATGTTTTTATTTTTTGTGCAATAAAGAATTTATCTATCTATCTATCTATGACATGATTGTTGAACATTACTTTTGTTTTGTTCAAATTTATAAAATGAAATGAAATATCGTTTATTTGCAATAAATACAGTACAGTGGTCACAAAACTTTAGTCAGGTCTACTCACATGTATTCTACCTGCAAGCAGGCGTGCAAATCTTTACTTACATACTAATATCATACTCACAACTACATTAAAACAAAAAAATATATATTAATTAACCTGTTTTGCACTCAAGATACTCTTTTACACTATAAAATCTATGGTACAGTAGCCATTTCGTCAGTTGTAATTTTAGTTTAGGGACCTGCAATAATTTTATTTTGTCAGGAAGCTTATTATCCCGAGACCAACTCACTAGGACGCCACATTTAAGCCGTTTAGCATTCCGCTAAGAATAATACCAAATTATATTAAAATCGCACCAGTAGTATAGGTGTAAGGTAAAACGAACTGACAGACACATGGACGTGAAGTCAGATGTCATATGTATTGTTATTTATATAGTTTCTTACTATTTTGTGTTATATTTAAGTTGGAAATGTGATAGAATGTACGTCTTTGAGGGTGGGGGTAGAGTTGGGGTGGAGTGGGGGTTGGGAGGAGGATGGGGAAGCAGTGACGTCGCTTGAGCGTGTGAAAATTACATTCCAGAAGTGCCTCGCATATCTATCAGGGCAAATTTAACTTTAGCTATGTAGCCAAGAGTAACAGTTCTGTGTAGGTACAGTTATATAAATCGACGCTTGCTTGTAGTATAGTGCCACATCTTTTGCTGATTGTACCACGCTTCTTCGTTCTTTTGGACTTGGTATTTGATTTTATAATACTGCCAAATGATCTAACTAGATTATGTGTTGATAAACTTTGACTTATAGCCAGACAAGGCCTATAATAATAATAAAAAATGTAAATAAAATGTCTGGTAGATGTGCAAATGTCTTTTATTATATTTTTGTACTCCTTTTGAGTATCATCACGACCATATTCTTTGGTCACAGCATGCTTTTTTTTTAAAGAAGCGGTTTTTACTTTTAGCCAACTTTACTATAGGCCCATCATGACAAGTGGCAAGCTCGTTGAATGCCACGTTGAATGGCAATGCTGATCCTTTGGCCCAAATATTGCCCAGCCCTTTTGTCTCCCGAGGTGTTGACGAGCTGTTTTGACAACATGAAATTCATGTGCACTTGGTCCCCACGACCCGACTCCAAACGGCGCAAAAACACATCTCCCAATAAGCTGAATGTATTTTCGCCGCTTGAGGTTCTCTTAAAAACTATGGTTAAATATTTTTTTTTTTACATTTGTATTATTTATTGAAGTAATATACAAACAGTATAAAATAATTACAATATAAATTAAAACTACTTAAAAGTAAAAATTTAAATAAATATAAACTAAACTACAGGTAAGTAAAAAATATCCTCTAGAGACGACCCTTCAGTGATAGTCCCAAGAATACTGGCAACATTTCCCCTCTGTATAGCTAAGCTAATACGCTGGCAGAAATAATTGCCAGCTTTCCTGTCTCCAGACTTTTCCGTTAGCCGTTTGTACAACTCCTTGGCCAGACGCTTGGCTGAGTGTCCCCATGGGCCCATTGTCTCGACCCCAAACGGCGCAAATTCGTAACCTGTACTGAGGTTGGCGTATTTGCGCAGCTTGAGGTTCTCAGCAGAAACCGCCACACTTCCCGCGCTTGAAGAGGTCGCCTGGATGTGTGATGGGGCTAATGTGTCTACACATGTTGCATCCCACACCAGGGACCTGCCAAGTTCCCATGGCCCAACGGTCATGCCGTCCGGTCTTTTGCCATCGCTCCGCGCAATCCCAGAGAGTTCTAGGATCGCGGGTACTCCAGCAGTGACAAAAGCCCTTCGAAATATTAATATAAATTAATTATATATAGTATTAATATTAAATTTCATTTTAAATCATTTCATTTCCATTAATATACCTACTTGTAGTTCGTGTCTCGATTACCTTCAAGTTTGAATCGTCAAGTATTTATATAAAATAAGTAAACAACTAAAAAAAACTAAGAGCTAGTTACAGGAGTACTTGTAGGTAGTTGGTTCACAAACGAGCCTCCTCCTCTAACGGCTGCATCCCTGGTAATGCATTTCTGATTGCTCTGCATTCGCGTACCTACTTAGTGCATGAAATATACATATTAATGAACTTATTGACATAAGAAATTGCTGTAAAAAGCTTATTTAAAAATAAAAAACCAGACCACTTAAAAAAATATATAATAATTTGTATTATCAGTATCAGTGGTCAGAAACCACGCTTACAAATAAGCGGATTCAAATTTAGCCAACTTTACTATAGGCCAACCATGACAAGTGGCAAACTCGTCGATGTCTCCAGCGTAACAAACTCGAGAAGTATTTCTCACATAAATTAAATATTAATTAAATGTATTTATTTACATTAATAAATATTTTTGTGTCCCGACCAGGAATCGAACCTCTAAGTATAAATCCACGGACTTAACCGCTAAACCATGGATGCAGTGTTTTTATTAACTTTAATTAAAATCTGAACATAAATAAATAATAAAATCTTTTTTTTTTAAATACTAACACAACATATGACTTTACGCCCACCTGATGGTAAGTGGCGCGCGATGTCTATGAATGTTAGCAACTGTAATCAGACACTCATGACTCATATCAGTCCCTAACACTATGACGGCTTGACTGAGCATGGCGGCAATTCGGGCCTGATCCCGAAACGTGTGGATACACTTTACTGGGTTTATCAGCACGAACAGTGGATACTTCCCCATCATCAGTACGTCTACCATCTATATTAATAGCGACTTTAACAGTCGTAACCCATTGTTGAGAAGATTTGAGCCGGTCTCGTTTGTTAATGGGTCCCGACTGATAAAGCGAAAACCTCAACATAATTTTCAAATACCTTTTCGACGATACCTCATTCAATATAGTTCCTCGACTTTAATTTTTTTATTTTTTGGTTCTCTTCTCCCGATGGATGATAAATGAGGTGATAGGGAAGGCAAAGGGTCTAGCCCATACAGCCAAGTGTGACGTAATATATCTTTCTTTTCTATGAGTTAATGAGGTCATCATCAAATTCCAGATGCTGCAGAATTTGATGCTTTTCTTGGAGTCATTCGCGTCGCTCAAACACGTCGGGTAAAATATGGGAGTTGACAGCGCGGGAAAACCGCAAAAAATAAACTGTAACTTGTGCCCCATATTTAAAGTCAAATTTATCATTTTCCATAATTATTCACATTGTAGCACATTATTAAACAAAACAACACCACTTTTGACCAATAATATCCACAGTAAATTTATTTACAAAACAAAAACTTGCACTTGACATGTCCACGCAAAATGGCGCGAAGGACTCCTCTTAATTTTTTTCTTATGCACAATAAGCGTCTGGTTGTCATCTTACTGAAATTCGTCACACTTGAAATGTTTTCATGATTCTCGCATCAATCGATGCGTCTTCAGTTACCTGAGTTTCTCAAAAAAAAATACTTAGTCAATTATGTGTACAATATGTTTTAGTAATAATCTGTATGTAATAAGTGTGACTAAAATTATAAATATAATAATAAGATTTTAACATTGTCAATAATGGCGCGGTGGTGGCTCGGTTGTAAGAACGCGTACCTTAAATCCTACAAAAGTCGGTTCAAACCCAGCCGGCATGTACCAATGAGAAATACACTTTTCTTACGTACATTTGTCATATATTTACAACACCATCGTTCTCGTGCCTCGGAAAGCACGTTAAGCCGTCGGTCCCGGTTCCACTAATACCATCTTGTGGAATCGTTCATAAGTTATCATTCAAGATTGACATAATATCCTCGCGTGGCGAGTGTAGGCCAAATTCTCCAGATATATGTTCTGGAAGGCCCATCTCCAGCAGTGGAGGTCTAGGAGCTGTGTTCTAAAGGCTGTAATGTAATGAAATAATGTTTAACAAAATTTGTGTGCCAGAAATGGCTGAATGTGCAGGACTAACTTACTATTAATATTTACTATTACCATGTTCCATGCAAATGAATAATTTAATTTCATTTCATTTCACCACACGAGTGTTACTGAAGATATGACATTAATCAAATTTCATTAAAGCGTCAACCAGACACCATGTTGTGAAAGAAAAAAAAAAACAACTATTTAAAGTTGGTCAGCAACTATTATCATTAAACATGTCAATGTAAGTCCTACCTACCTATAGTAAAGATGTAAAAAAGTTCTAATAAAAAAAAGTTAATTTTAAAATGAAAAATAAAAAATGCGTTAAAAAAATAAGTTTAAATAAAATCTTAACTTTTATTTATTTATTATTGTACAGATACACAGCACAAGTAGCCAATAATGGACGATGTCATTCAAAATCAAAATATTTATTTCCATAGGTTATCTTGTAACAACTTGGATATTGTCAACACTAAAATAATAAAAAACAAAAACATAAAAAAATATAAACAAACATAAGTTAGGTAATCATGGTTTACCTGCTACGGTCCAGCAGGTAAACAATCCAGATTTATGTGTGTTATAATAGCATTATTGTCATAAGCAAGGTAATTGTAACTTAATAAATAGGCCGTGTCAACTAAATATATATTCGTGGCTGTAAAAGGGCCGAGTCAGTTGTAAACTATCTAACAATAATAATAAATATCAAATCTTTATACTAGTTCGTAAACGGCGGTATACGGGCCGTGGCACCTTACAATGTAAATAATAATAATATGTCAATTTTAAACATATATTCGTAACTGTAGAAGTGCCGTGTCATCTTATATTCTAAATACCATTAACAATAATTTATATTCGTGGCTGTATAGAGGATTTAACGGTTGGGGTTATTAAAACAGACCTTAACAGCGTGATCACAGTTAACTTTTTAAAACTACGAAATGCGTCTTTGGATAATCCAATCAAATGGCAAATCCCAACGAATGTTATTGTCGACCAAGTCGGTATAACTCACTGCTGAAGCTGAAGCGACGATCTAAATGTCCGGTCACGTAACATCGGATAAGAGATGGAAATAGGCAAACAATGTCGCGAGAATGAGAGAGACATATTTTGTAAACAATTGCTAAAACCTCCAAATCGTAATGTCATATTAAACAACATTGCTATAGGAATTACAACTCTATTGTAGCCTCGACTAGTAAGAAAATGGCATAAGTAGAAAGCTGATTTAAATTCGAAAATCGTAGAATATGATGCGATGTTCTTTCTTTACAATAAATGCCAAATACACCTTTATTGCTATTAAAAATAAAGGTTATAACCCCGTGGAAATGTTCAGTTGTATATGTCGTTTTTGATGAAATTTCATTAGTTATTAAGAGAAGTGAAGTGGCGACATCTATCTTGCGTTTCTTATATTGACATGCGGACGTCAGGGATTGAGTAATACAAAGACATTGATTTAAAGAACAAACCAAACTAATAAATTATTTTTAATAAAACGTTGGCCCGAAATTATACTCGTTAGTATAGGATTAACTACAATATCACTAATATTACATAATCATCATTAATTTGCTTGCATTAGGTTACTTACGACACCACCTGCTCTCGAGACCGACTTCTCATTCCTAATCAAAATATTGAATGGTTCCAACGATTGTCCCGAATTACCACCAACTCTGCGCCAGCCTGGCACCACCTTCTGGCTAAGACCAATAGGGACATGATCCAAAGTCAGCAGAACATATCGCTTATCGCTCAGAGTGGTCTCCCGAGCGCCATGGTTCGTGCGTAATTTATTTATTTATTTAAATACTTTATTGCACTTAAAAACGAGCTATAACGCCATAAGGCATTCTTTACCAGCTAACCTTGGGGATCATGTAAGGTGATGGGCAGTATGAAGAAAAATAATAAAATAACTTAAATTAGTAAAATAATTATAATTACACATTTATAGTACTCATATTAAATATACGTACACAATATAAACACGTGTATCAGCAGAGCAAGCAATGGACTAAACGAGCTCACATCTTGCTCCAAACAAGATAAACTAAGGCACCTAATATTGAAATCATCATTAGGACAACATTTGAAACAATTTAATTGTGTAATTACTGATTGGAAAGGACATCGTAACTTTGTATATTTATTTAAGTTAGGTTAAGTTACGTTGTGATTTCTAACTGTGGAAATTTGTAATTGGCTCATAGAATACTACAAATATTGTGTATCTAATTGCAATACCCAATGAATAAAAATCCCAAGAGCACTAATTGCATTTCCACGTTGTTCTGCTATATTATTTTATTTTAAATAATCTAGACCTCCACTGTAGGTTTTTTTTGGAGAATTTGGCTTATTCGTACACTCGCCACGCTGGATTGACGGTTTAGTGAGGGTACGTATTTTTTATTTATAACAATTTGAGAGTAAGCTTAAGACAGCCCATGCTCTCTGCTGATATACGTCTCTGTAGGAATCGAAATGAGGTAATAAAGAAATTGCAATTTCTTTTATGTATCCTGATGCGGTCAGTAATGAATGTGCCTTAATTGAATAATCTCCTTGATGTCATGCCGACCGCTTGTTTGGACAATCTATTAAAATAAAAAAAAACATCTCAAGGTTTATTTCTTTGTTGCGTCTCTGTAGTCTATGTAATGAAATGAAATATTTATATAATATAAACGACTAAATACAAATATCATCTTTAATAAGCGGTTGACATTGGCAGTGTCTATTCCTTAAAAGTAGTGTTGTCAGAGCAACACCAAGACCACAACTGGCCAAGTCTTGCAAGACTTTTGCTCTGTCAAACGAGATATTATTGTTTCTAATTGTTGTAGTAGTAGACTGTTGTAGTAGTAGACTGTTGTAGTAGTAGACTGTTGTAGTAGTAGACTGTTGTAGTAGTAGACTGTTGTAGTAGTAGACTGTTGAAGTAGTAGACTGTTGTAGTAGTAGACTGTTGTAGTAGTAGACTGTTGAAGTAGTAGACTGTTGTAGTAGTAGACTGTTGTAGTAGTAGACTGTTGTAGTAGTAGACTGTTGAAGTAGTAGACTGTTGTAGTAGTAGACTGTTGTAGTAGTAGACTGTTGAAGTAGTAGACTGTTGTAGTAGTAGACTGTTGTAGTAGTAGACTGTTGAAGTAGTAGACTGTTGTAGTAGTAGACTGTTGTAGTAGTAGACTGTTGTAGTAGTAGACTGTTGAAGTAGTAGACTGTTGTAGTAGTAGACTGTTGTAGTAGTAGACTGTTGTAGTAGTAGACTGTTGTAGTAGTAGACTGTTGTAGTAGTAGACTGTTGTAGTAGTAGACTGTTGAAGTAGTAGACTGTTGTAGTAGTAGACTGTTGTAGTAGTAGACTGTTGTAGTAGTAGACTGTTGTAGTAGTACACTGTTGTAGTAGTAGACTGTTGTAGTAGTAGACTGTTGTAGTAGTAGACTGTTGTAGTAGTAGACTGTTGTAGTAGTAGACTGTTGTAGTAGTAGACAGTTGAAGTAGTAGACTGTTGTAGTAGTAGACTGTTGAAGTAGTAGACTGTTGTAGTAGTAGACTGTTGTAGTAGTAGACTGTTGTAGTAGTAGACTGTTGTAGTAGTAGACTGTTGTAGTAGTAGACTGTTGTAGTAGTAGACTGTTGTAGTAGTATACTGTTGTAGTAGTAGACTGTTGTAGTAGTAGACTGTTATAGTAGTAGACTGTTGTAGTAGTAGACTGTTGTAGTAGTAGTTGTAGACTTTTGTGTCTGTCCGCAAACTACTGATCTGATCTACTTGAAATTTGGAATGGAATATTTTAATAGGGGGTTTTGAACCCAAGTTGAGCATGACAGCCCATCGAAACTTAACCTAAATCAAAATATTCTTAATAAATTTGTCTATAAATAATTAAAGATAAAATACTAACGTAGTCGATTGGGAACAAGGGTCAGCTAGCACCGAATTGAAGGCACCCGTATTGTATGGATTCAATTTTAGATGTTGTATCAGGTATTGCTGTTCGCCCTGGCTCCTGGCACAATCCCTTAATCTACATCTTCTCCTTCACTACAAACTTCACAGTTGGGTGAAGCAGTCTGTTTCATAAGAAACCCGAATTTGTTTAAGGGAATGTGCCCACAGCGAAGGCGAAATGCATTGACAACTAGTGTTCTATTAAGCTTGCATACAGAAAACCATGGCATATGAAAAGGCTCATCCTGTATTGTTTTGCATCAGATTCCTTTATCTATTGATATTTCTGAAAGATCGTTTCGAATTCCTGTGCGATTCGCACAGTCGCCCTCTTCGCTCTTCTCAGAACAGCCAACTTTCCATCCCTCGACACTCTTCAAGGAGATATTCAGATTCTCTCACTGTTTCGGCTGCTCGCCAGTGAAATAAGCTTCCGCTGGTAATCAGACAAGCTCTTTCTATCTCCATCTTTAAAAACTAGGTCTACAGTCATTTCCTTAAATTGCAAAATGACCCAATTCACGCTTTGACATAGTAAATTATGTATATGTGTACGTTTATTTAATTATTTATTTATGTACTTATTGTATTATATTATTATTACTTTTTTATTTAAATAAATATAAAATATAAATAAATAAATATTTTCAGACAGGTCACACAGCGCCATCTAGTTTCCGTGGTAAGCTACGAGGCTTGTGTTACGGAAACTAGATGGTTGATAAACTACATATTATACTTTTTTTGTAAATATATACATATTATACATATAAACACCCAGACCGAGACAAATTATACAATGTACAACTTGCCCCTGGTGGGAATCGAACCCACGACCTCCCGAGTTCACGGCAACGTTTGTTACCACTAGACCACGGAGGCGGTTTGCATTAAAAGTATTTGTTTGCATTATTATTAGACAAAATGCAAGGGGGGTTATTTATAGTGGACTGTATGAATCTAAGGAAAAAGCTAGTTGCATTAATAAAAAGGCTAAGAAGTTGGAAAATGGGATATTGCAAGGAGTACGCACCTGATGTCCTTCGGGGGGGTGACGTCTTCCCGTATGCTCACTTCACAAACACTGCTTTTAATACACCGGCCGGTGACTGATATAAATAATCTTATAATTGTTAAATATTAGTCCTTTATTCGTGTGCGCAGGCAACACGACCGCTTCACTCGACGACACGAAATTGTGCGTGTGGATTTAGGGACGGGAGAGGATCGATTCATACATCAATTGAATACAGGCGATACCATTCCCCCGGCCTTAAAGGATTGCCTTTAACTAAACTTATCTAACTATAGACATTACAAACTAATCTAAGTATAGAAAGTTAATTAACCTAAAGAACAAATTATATTAACTATATACATGTTTGCTAATGACCTATTGACTAGGCAACGGACATAGCTTAACTACAGGGCGAACATAAGTACCCCTTGTGGTCTTAACGGTGGCAACACGTGTGATGCCATGAGCTTCGATGTGAGCTTCTTCAACAACGCCTAAGGGCCATGAGAATAACGGAGCATTATCCGTCATAACAACTACAACAGTACCTGGGTTGATGGGAACGGAAGGACTGTGCCATTTGGAGCGAGTTTGTAACTGATGCAAATACTCAGTACGCCATCGCTTCCAAAATGATTGAATTAGCGAATCTAACAAAGAATGACGATCGCGTAAATTCCTAGTTGATGTCTCAGGCACAGGGAGTGAAGAAAGCGGAGCCGAGCACAAAAAATGTGAAGGCGTGAGAGCAGAAGGCTCAGCAGGGTCACTACTCAACTGTGTGAGCGGACGAGAATTAACTAAACTCTCTATTTGGGTCAAAATCATTAACAATTCCTCAAATGACAGGACCTGCTGTCCAATGGACTTGAAGAGATGAGTCTCAACAACCCTTACCACGCAATTGGCAACAAAGGTGTGCCACTGGTGTGGAAAATAATTGTGCAAACATAACACTACGTTGGAGTCTGAGAAGGCGTAAACTTCCCTAAAACCTACGGCGTGACGCGGGCTGTAAGTATCGTAAACGCAACGGAGCAAGCGCAATAACAACTGGACGACGCAAAGTTCTAATCTTGCGACCGTGAGTGTTTTAGTGGGCGCTAATTTAAACTTAGCACGTATCACTTTCATCCCGATGTTGTCGGAATGGGTGATGTGCACGTAGACTACTGCAACGTACGCACGCTCACTGACAACAGCGAAACCCATAACATTACCAATCACGTCATCAAAGACACCAAAAGGTCGTGAAATATTCAAGCTCTTAAAACAATGCAACTCTCGGTAATATCTCTGACATAATAGAATAATATGAGGAGGAGAAGGATCGTCCCAATCACACTTTAACATCCATAACTCTTTAATTAGAAGTTTGGCGTAAAGGATTGTGGGAGCGACAAATCCCATGACATCCCATAATCGGGCCACAACAGACAGAATGATACGTTTAGTACATCTGTCATCAGGAGCTGCTAATTGAAACCTAAAACAATCATCAGACATAGACCAATGAAGACCTAATATCCTTTGTTGTGTCTGTTTATCCAACTCCACGTCAGATAAATTTCTGTGTGAAACAGGAATACTTCCCAGGACCTTATCCGAGTTACAAGCCCATTTCACCAAATCAAAAACTCTACTGAACTCGTAGACCTGGAGTAGATCACGAGGACTGAACTGGTACAAGATACGCTGGAAACGGCGATCACTTTCGTGGACATTAATTTGTAAAAACATTTGTCTCACGTCAGCACAGATCGCAACAGGAAACAGACGAAAGTTTAGAAGAATACAAAACAGATGTCCTTGTAGATTTGGACCCGAGTGGAGTATATCATTAAGGGACAGACCGGAGCTAGTCACACAACTAGCATCAAGAACCGGTCGTAGTGGTGTAGATTTACCTGGCCTATAAACCCCATGGTGGGGTATGACATAGGAAGGAAGTTCAGGATTATTGTCAGCAACAGGCAACAAAGAACCTTTACGGATGTAATCTAATATCACATTGTCATAGGCTTCACGCAATAATTGGGAAGCTTCTTTCTTGCGCTCCAGGCAAAGATAGTGTTTTCTGGCCTCGTCATACGAGTTACGCAACAAGTATGAGTCCAAAGCAACTGTATATCTACCACTAATATCACGAGTAGTGGTAGTCTTATAGTGCTCATCACACTTGACATCAACAGGATCCTCAATATGAGGGACAGATACCTCTTCGAGCTCCCAGAAGCGCTGAAGAGAATCAACAGAGTTATTATCCATAACCGAACAACATGTCGTCACAGTGACGCAAGTGTTGGGCGCAGGCGTCGCTGTGGGCAGTAACCCAACCACGACAACTCCTAATACAGTCTCAATGACTGGTGGAATATTATCAACATTGCTATTAACCACACTTGGTAACAACAAATGAGGAAATATTGCTGCACCTATAAGCATGTCAACGGAACTTGGCGTAGCAAACGCATCGTCCGCAAGCGACAATGACTTAAGGTGTGGCAAAGCTGCCACGTCAATAGGGACTGAAGGCAGATCACCAGTAATGCGGTCAACTATAAGAGCACTCATATCGTAACCGACATTAATATTAAATTTGGAGAAGAACTTAATGTCTACCTCACCTTGAATACTCTTCGCCACTCCACCGACACCCCTGATTACAACATTGGAATTTCTAATGTTAGAAAATCCCAACCTCGAGAAACATTCATGCGTAATGAAGTTGCTCTGGGACGCTGAATCTAGCAGACATCTTACGACCTGCCTACGATTATTAATATCATACAAAACAACTTGCGCAGTCGCCAAGGCTACAGTAGTAGTCTTAACACTAGCGCCATCTGTATTTGACGCGAGCGAGGAAGGCAACACAGAACATAGACTGGATTGTGTCTGAGATGATTGACCGTCGTCACTTGACGTGGGAGGAGTAACAGAGTTATTTTTAAAATGTAGAAGAGAATGATGTCTCTTCTTACAAGAAACACACTTAAGATTAGACTTACACTTGCCTGTATTGTGCTTAATATTTAAACAATTTATACACGCACTTCTGGATTTAGTATAGTTAAATCTATCCTTAGGAGCTAAGTTACTAAACTCAGGACATTTAAACAAGAAGTCGTGAGTAATATTATCACACAAACACTTTAAATTATGAGATGGTGAAGCATCGACAGCATAAGTTTGCAGATTCGGTGCACTGGGACGCAAAGGTTTGACCTGTTTGGCAGGTGTGGCTCGCGACTGCATACCAACACTCTGGAAGACGCGATCCTGGGTCCTAACATACTCCGCTAGCTGCGAAAATGTAGGTACCCGAGAGTCTCGACAGTACATCTCAAAACCTCTGACCGTGTCTGCATCTAGCTTCTTTAACGACAAATGAAGAAGAATGAAATCGGCTAAGTCATCAAGACTCATATTTCTCAAAGCATTTACGGCTGTGGTCACCTTATCGGTAAACATCTGAAAGTTGTAGGCCGATGGTGTACCATTGAATTTAAAATTTATTATTTGTTCAATATATGTGGCAGCCATAAAACGTTTATCCTCGAATTTGTCCAGAAGAGTCTGCAGAATTAGAAAGTAATTATCACCACTCGGTGTAATACCCGATATCACACTCTGCGCCTTATGAGACAACCTACCAAGAAGATAGTACAGTTTTTCATCATTTGACAGCGATGGATTCTGATGAATAATAGATTTAAAACTAGCATAAAACAATGGCCAGTTTCTTACGTCCCCATCAAACGATAGTATCTCGATAGGCGGTAACCTAGGTCGCTTAAGAGCGGCTTCACTACTCTGTGCTGAAGGCACTACGCTAGACAAAGAATCTAGCACTCGCTTAGACGCACAGTACATGTCCTCAAACGAGTTCATTGCCTCATAATTAGGCGTTGCCTTTGGGTCTGACTTAAACTTTAAAGAAATATATTCGTCAAGAACAGAACGAAACTCGCTACGCAACTCGTTCATTGTACCAACTGTATTGAGAAAAGATTCACGGGTGCGTTCAGTTGTAGTGTTCTTTGACAAGTTATAAATATGTTGCATTCGCGAAAACAGAGCGTTCCGTTTAGCATAAACAATTTGACAATTCATGCTATCTTTACTAGTCGAATCCATTGTAGTTTTATCTGAATCTAACGATATTTTATAACAAAACCCAAAAACAAACCTAAAAGATGCAAAGAAGTTAAATTTATAACAACCAGAAGTTTAAATTAATAAAATCAACAAAATACCAAAATGTACGTTGTCCTTTGGATACAGTTTAAACACATACAACTGGCTACACAAAGATATGTCAAATTTATAACGTTTAAACCGCACAATCAGTTAAACAAATTGTAAATTTGTGATTTTACAATAATTATTGCATTTATACAAACATAAACCACTAATAAAGCATACGTTATGTTGTATCTATGTCCTAACATACAATTTTGCCACAGATTTGCTAAAAAACACCTAATATAAAAAAAGCAAAATATGTGGGTAGTACGAAAAAAACAAAGTTTATTCTAAAACATTAATACGATCCCAAATTATGGTTTCCATAAATGTCCCTGACAAAATTTCGCATTTACACTACGACATGTGACACCGCGCCCACCTAATGGTAATCGGTACGCAATGTCCAATGATAGGAGCAATTAACAAATAAATAATGTGCAAATAAGTAAATAGAAATTATGATTGGATTTTAACTTATTCAAGAATTTACCAAAAAAATAATAATAAAGAATTTTTGTTATTACAAACTTATTGCACAATATATTTATGGAACCTATACATTTACTATGCAGATAGTTAAATTTACGTTAATTGAGTGTATTTAAGTAAACTAAACGGCAAATATAATAACGTGAAAATAAAATAGTATTATTTCACGCGTAATATTGCTGTTAGTTACTTACGGTCTACGCATTATATTACGGCCTAAAATATACAGTATTTTGAACAAACATACAAGCAAAATCATAAGGAATCCATGCAAGCAATTGAACGCAATGTCAATGCTGCCTAACCTAGGTATCCTACACTAAACCCTAACGAAATTAACCAATTTTTGGCAACCTGTAAGGCAGGAGGATCCGGTTCGAAGGACCACTTAGACAAAATGCAAGGGGGGTTATTTATAGTGGACTGTATGAATCTAAGGAAAAAGCTAGTTGCATTAATAAAAAGGCTAAGAAGTTGGAAAATGGGATATTGCAAGGAGTACGCACCTGATGTCCTTCGGGGGGGTGACGTCTTCCCGTATGCTCACTTCACAAACACTGCTTTTAATACACCGGCCGGTGACTGATATAAATAATCTTATAATTGTTAAATATTAGTCCTTTATGCGTGTGCGCAGGCAACACGACCGCTTCACTCGACGACACGAAATTGTGCGTGTGGATTTAGGGACGGGAGAGGATCGATTCATTGAATACAGGCGATACCAATTATTATAAGTAAATATCACATATAATTTAATAATTAATCTCATAAGTATTTATTTATATCTTTATTCATGTTGTATCTATACTATTATTATTTCCAATCTCAATCACTTTATTACCTCACTTTTTATCATCACAAAGGTTAACTGGTAGAGAATGGCTTCGGCATTAAGTTCGCCCATGTACACTACATTTGTAAATTATGTGCTATAAAGAATTTTATTATTATTATTAATATTATATTTTATAAAAAAATCAAATATTCAATTTTATTAAAATGATCTTTCCATAAATCATAGTACTTGCGCCTGAATTTGGAGGGAACTTCGGAATAATGAGGTGACATTTTTCAATACCTTTTTGTAACCCGTTCTTAGCCAATCGATCAGCCTCTTCATTGCCATGTATGCCTGTATGTGACGAAACCCATTGTATCTTCAATTCGATGTTTTTTTCTGATAGTTCTCCTTCCTGATAGCACCCACATACCGTAGTCACCATCCCTTAGCGTACCTACCTATAAATTTGGTGATGTGGAATGCTCTTCCAGCCTCTGTGTTTCCACTTTCCTATAACCTGGAGTCCTTCAAGCGAAGTGTGAAAAGGCATCTAGTCAAGCCGGCATAGTGTTAGGGACTGATGTCGGACATAAGTGTCTGATTCCAGTTGCTAACATTCATGGACTATGCGCGCTATTTACCATCAAGTGGGTGCAAGGTCACAGGTCGTGCTAGTATAAAAAAAAAGAGTTGATCAACGTGTATCCAAATAGTTAACAGAGATTGTAACTTAACTTGTAGTTTAACATGATGAAAAAAAAAATGGTCAGAGCCATATCGATAGCTATGGATATATTTATGGAGTGTTCTAGAAGTTGTTATTATAAATTCCATGTTAAATCTATGAATAAATGATTGTGCCTACAAAAAATACATTAGAACTAATATCCTATCACCGTAACAAATGTGTGTGGCATAGGCACTCTTTGAACTAATTTCCACTATCCTGCTCGTAAATTCTAACCTCGCGGCATTCGATCAAAGCGCTCATTGGAACAATTTTACCTAAATCCTGACATAAACTTGTAGCCTGCGTTTAGCATTAACACTTGACTCGTAACATTTTATTTTTAGTTATACGAGTATAGCATACTAGCTGCGAACTTCGTACCGCCTGACAGTCAATGAATGTCATATTTTCATAATATTTTGGGTGGCATGATTCTAGACTAAACTCGATGATTCTTGGAAAAAATGAATAAATGTTGGCATACGAAAAATTATTTAAACTCACTATTAAATGCACAAAATATGTATGTGAACAAAATAGCTCTCAGTCAGCACGTAGAAATCCACAATAGTCAAATTGTTTCACAAACAGAATGAAATCTCAGCAAGATTACTGGTAAAATAGGAAAAGTAACCATTCGAAATGTTTGTAAACCTTAGTTAGCACGTAGAAATCCACAATGTCAAATGCTTATACGCCATGCTAATCGCCGATTGGATCTTCTTAATTAACTCTACATAGGTCCGTTCCCGACTTATGCTGCGCCAGCTTGGCATCACCTTCTGGCCAAAACCAACAGGGACAATATCCAGAGTCAGCAGAACATATCGCTCAGGGTGGTATCCAGAGCGCCGTGGTTCGTGCGAAATTCTGTAATTGCGAGAGATCTGGAGATGCCTACTATCGAGGCATTTGTTGTCGGCCTAGCTAAACGTATGTTTTACCGGGCTGACAACGGATCCTACAAGCAGCTTCAGGATATCGTTTCTACTTTCGCACGGCCCCCGGAGGGGAGGCCACTACCTAGAGAGGCGCTCTTGGAGAAGAACTAAAGTAGACAAATCTAGGAGACTAGATTCGTGAGCCACAAGGGCGGTGTTGTAGTAGGAACAGCGGCCAGCACCAAAGGTGCGTTGAATCACCGGCGGGTAGTTAGCCGCCGAGATCCTGTCGGGGAAAACGGGAGATTATCCCATCCCTAACCCAGGCCAATTAAACATCCGGGCCTGGATGACTCCGTTGTCTGTGATCCTACATAGAAGGCCTATGTGATGGCTGGGGCTGGGCAGCTCCAGTCTTCCAGGATTAGCGTCTCGGTTATGCCGGGGAGAGGTCGATTAAATGGTTTGACTTAGCTTTATTTCTGTATTCGACGACAGTCAACAGCAGAGTGGGCTCGTGCAGGAGTCTCAAGAGCAACGACTGAGTAACTATTAATATAATAAGAGCTATAGGGAGTTTTAGGCTCCCGGTCGGTATGCCCCACAAATCAGCGCTGATGCGCGCCACCTATCGGACAACAGTAGTACTATGTCAGACACCTTCGCCGATGTTCACACAACATATTCCCAAAGTTTCATCCTGATCGGTCAAGTAGTTTTTAAATGCATAGGGAACATACATACACACAGACATTAATTTTTATATATATTTATTTTAGTATTGACATAATTATTTTGTTTAAACCAAAATTCTAGTTAAATTCAACTAATAGCTTATTTCTGTAATAAATAATTTTCCATTCAATTAATTTAACCAATAGTAAAATCCGATGTAAAGTTTAATTTAGCAATATCTCATCCTCCAGGTAATAGACGCCGGTCTAAGCGAACACGCAGTCCTTGGGCGTGTAAATCATTTACCATCGCGTGGACCATATGGAAAATAATGGACTCCTTATATCACTAAGGCCGATAATATTGTGCCGAGAATCAAACCTGGAATCAATTCTGTTTCTGTAAGCGTAAACGTTCCTTTAACGAATAGACACATTTTTTCCCATGGTAAGCTTACAATATATACAATATATATAAATAAAATAAATAAATATTGGCGTTTGACATCATTGCAAATGGCACATACTTTCAACGAGAACAACAAATAGGTGATACTGACTACGGACTGATGGTGGTGGCCCAGTCTGCTGGGGCGGGGAAGTGTCCACCGTTTGTGCCGATAAAACCTGTAGAGTGTATCCACACGTTTCGGGATCAGGCTTGAATTACCGTCATGCCCAGTCAAGCTGGCATAGTGTTAGTGACATGAGTGTCTGATTCCAGTTGCTAACATTCATGGACGTTACGCACCACTTACCATTAGGTGGGCGCAAGATCACATATCGTGCTAGTAGTTAAAAAAAAAGACTTCACCGCTATTCAAATTTAAATTATCTATTTCCACATATACATTTTTGAATTTATGGTTATTATAATAATAATAATAAATATTTCCAGACAGGTCACACAGCGCCATCTAGTTTCCGTGGTAAGCTACGAGGCTTGTGTTACGGAAAACTACATATTATACTTTTTTTCTTTTTGTAAATATATACATATTATACATATAAACACCCAGACCGAGACAAATTATACAATGTACAACTTGCCCCCGGTGGGAATCGAACCCACGACCTTCCGAGTTCACGGCAACGTTTGTTACCACTAGACCACGGAGGCGGCAATATTTGTTATATTATTAATTTAAAATTATAAACTCGATTCAAAATATAAATTATGGTTGGACCGTGAAGGTTTGTGTGAAGTGAATAAAAATATATTTAAAAAAGAAATGTTACTGTAAATGACTTATATATTATCCTAATTTATAAATAAATAAATTCGTGGCTGTAAAGAGGCCGTGTCATCTTAGGTCAACAAAGAATTTTGATTTTGACTACAACTACTAAGTAGTATAAAATAAATTTAAATCTATGAACTTAGCTTCCAGAACACAGAGTCCCAGATCTCCACTATTGAGAATGGCCTTTCTGAACATACTTTATATCTGAAGAATTTGGCCTACAATGACATTGTAATTGAAAATTATCCGCCTGTGCGACACAAAGAAGGAGTATGTTTGTTCCTTTGTGGCACACTGGAGTGGCACACGCGTTGGCCAATTTTGATGATTCTCACGTCAATAGATTCGCCTTCATCACGCGAGTGTCACTGAAGATATGACATTAATCAAATTTAATTAAAGCGACAACTACAACGCTATTGTGGAAAATAAAAAAAAATAAGTCCATGAACTATATTAAGTAGGGTATCATCGAATAGGTATTTAAAAATTATGTTTATGTTTCTGTTATCATTTTTCATTTAGAGTAACTATTTAGGATTTATAACGATTCAAAGTTGGTTAGCAACCAATAATATTTAAATTTCGATGGGCCCATGGGGACACTCAGCTAAGCGTCTGGCCAAGGAGTTGTCCAAACGGCTAAGGGAAAAGTCTGGAGACAGGATTAAGCTGGCAATTATTTCTGCCAACGTATTAGCTTAGCTATACAGAGGGGAAATGTTGCCAGTCTTCTTGGGACTATCACTGAGGGTCGTCTCTAGAGGACAATTTTTACAGTTTTAATTTATCCTCCGTGGTCTAGTGGTAACGAACGTTGCCGTGAACTCAGGAGGTCGTGGGTTCGATTCCCACCGGGGGCAAGTTGTACATTGTATAATTTGTCTCGGTCTGGGTGTTTATATGTATAATATGTATATATTAAAAAGAAAAAAAAAGTATAATATGTAGTTTATCAACCATCTAGTTTCCGTAACACAAGCCTCGTAGCTTACCACGGAAACTAAATGGCGCTGTGTGACCTGTCTGGAAATATTTATTATTTATTTATTATTTAATTATTTTATATTTCAATACTTATACATTATGTGTTTAATTTCAATGTAAGTCGTATCTTCCCCTACCTATGTAGTTGTAATAGAGTTCATATAAAAAGTAAAAATGTATCATCACGACGGTATCCCATTCGAGGTGGTCAATATACATTATATTATAAAATAAATAAATAATAAATAAAAAGAAAAAAAAGCAGTTCAACTTCAAATAACTTTATATATTTTATTACATAGCAATTTTAACAGTCGGGACCCGTTGTTAGAAAGATTTGAACCTGGACCCAGATTCTCGCGCCTTGAACATAACGCTCAGCTCGATTTGCTAAAATAAAACTGACAGTTTTCTATGGAGATCTGTCGCTTTTCATTCGAGTATTTGGAACCGACACGCAAGTCGAAAGCGACACTCGCTATTTAATAAAATATATAAAATTATTTCAATGGTGTAGTTAAGCGGTTATCAAAATTTTGTCGACGGAACTCTTGGGCTTGTTTTTTTCTTTTTATTTATTTTAAAAAATGAGCTTAAAGAAGCAGACTACGTCCATTGGAACGGTATGTTCAAAGCTAACGTCCCGCTGAGCTGCGTGGCCGCGACATGCGCCTACCAGGCGGGCAGCACCGCGCAGCGTGAGCCGACTCTAAACCGCTGATGCGATAATAAATCCAGTTTTAAAACCTACTACTCCCCGTTTATGCCCCCCTAGTACTGTGCAACTATTTCATGTTTAATGGACCAAATAACTGCTTTGATAGCCGACTCGGTTCTTTGTGACCGGTCCGATTTTAACGATTTTTCGTTAAGAAATTGGCCAAAATGGTTGCAAAATATTTTCAACACAATACTACTTTTCTTTCATTTTATAACTTATTTCATTTTATACAAACTATGGTAAAAGTAATATAACTAATAAACAATATAAAAATGCAAAACAGTAAATTGTAGAAATAACACAAATATTGTCTTCTTTAAATAATATGAATTATTTAATTAATTAAAATCTTTATTGCACAAAAACAAAGGCGGGCTTTTAATGCAAATGGGACGACTTAAAAGTAAAGTAAAAAAGTAAAATATCATCACGACCGTTTCCCTTTCGGGGTGGTCAGAAACTACGCTTATAAATAAGCAGATACACATTTAGCCAACTTTACTATAAGCCAATCATGACAAGTGGCAAGCTCGTCGATGTCTCCAGCGTACCAAACTCGAGATATATCACAAATAAATATTTATTTACATTAATCAATATTTTTGCGTCCCGACCAGGAATCGAACCCGGTGCCTTTGAGTCTAAATCCACGGACTTAACCGCTAGACCACGGAGGCAGTGGGACAACTTGAGCATTATATTGAAAGGTAGGTGCAAAATTGTATTAAATTCTACGTATATATATATATATATACTCGTATATACAATATAAATACATATACCCATACATATTATTACATACACTACATATGAAATTTTTATTTATTCGAAGTAATATACAACCAGTATAAAAGTATTACAATATAAAAGCTACCTAAATAATAAAATTAAAAATAAACTAAACTATAAATATATATCACTACATATTATATATTAATGACAACAATATACTAAATTCTAATAAATAAGTTATAGTAACTACATACACATACATACATAATATACTTACTTTTGTTGTGATAGGAAGTGTGAATAGAGTAAATTCTGCAATTTGATGATAACCTCATTAACTCATAAAAAAGGAAGATATATTACGTCAGACTCGGTTGTATGGGCTAGACCCTTTGCATTTTCTATCACCTCATTCATCATCCATCGAGAGAAGAGAACACAAACAAACGAAAAAGATACATTTCAATGTTGCCAGACTTAAACTAAATCTATAATTTGTTACTAAACAAATGTAGTGCATACAAAAATAAATTTTACATTAATAAAAATTTAATTAATTTTATCGACTCTCACAAAAGTACAAACATGCTGATCCTACAGAGATTGTCTGCGAAAACATCAAATAAGCAATTACTTAGATTTGAGAAGATTGTATTTTTTTGTCAATAAATGATAATTAATATTATTTCACTTGGTAACAAAGTAACTAAGGCGTGCTAGGAAAAGCAAACATTTTTTTCATTTGCGCTAAATTATTGCGTTTTTTGCTGACGATCTCCATTTCACGGGTTGCAAACAATCGCTCGAACGGTATCCGCGTCGCTGCACATCTGAAAAATTGCTCACAACACCGCTATCTCCATTTATCTTTCATGTAGTTTTGGTTTTTGGTCACAGTGCCGTTTGCTACATTAACAGACATGTGGCGGCACATACAACGGTACCATCACCACAAGGGATGACGATGTGGTGGGGTTACCATACGGGACCGACCCACTATCATATGGGCTAAGTTGAATAACCTGGGAAGTAGTGGGGATACCACAGTGGTCTGACCTACTACTTCCAATCCTAGTTTCTGGCTATAATAATGCACTATTGACATTTATTATTTTTTAGGTTAAATTTAGATTTTGTTTTAATATAGTTTATATATTATTGTAAAAAAAAAAAAACTACTTTCGAATGTTATCTTCTAATGTAACATAGTTATTATTACATTATTATCTCAGTGTTTAAACATAAGTTAAGAATGATTAGCAATATGGTTTTGTAAAGTAGGTGGCGTTGTATACGAACGTAGTCGTGTGCTGATTTCTGATTGGTTCAATAACGATGTTACGAGTCGCTTTAATGAATGGCGCGAATCATATCGCGCCGATTACAAGAACACAGCAGACGAGTCGGTCGTTGCGCGCCTTTAAAATAGTGAAGGTTGTAAATAATTATTGGAAATGGAAATGGTCCTAACACGAACAAACAGTTTTATTCTAAAATACTCCCAAACTGGTGACCCCGACGTTAGCAACATGGAAGACTAAACAAACATGGAACTCATGGCCTTGTCATTAACATCGAAGATCCCTACGTTCTGGAGACACCGAGCCTGACTATGGTTCGTACAGTTCGAGGCAGTCATCGCCCTCCTCAAGCAAGGCGACGACGCGAAATATAATCTGGAAAGGATGTTTAAATAATATATGATCAATATTTTGATCTACGCCACGTGATTGGTAGCTTGTCACTTTGGTTATTTCAGCCTATCATGTTTCTTATTTATGCCTTTTTGCAACTGACCGTAAGTATATGCTTTATAATAAGATTTAAAAAATATGTATGGAAGCGTATATAGATGTGTATATAGAATACGCATGAGAGTAGGGTTAATGATGATGTCTTTGCGTCGAATATACTTGGACGGACCGGATACGTAATGACGAAATACGCAAAATTGGTAGGTATAAAAGAAAGCGTAGGAAAAAAATCAAGAAAGGCATAATGAATTTTCGGGCTTATTGAAAGGATGAGTGAAGAGAGACCAAGGCTCACCTATCACGACCAAATAAAAAAAATAGCTGAAGATGCATTAAAAAGCCATATAAACAAGAAGGCATATATGAAGAGGTTGATGAAGCGAAAGAGGTATGTCGTGATCGTGACAAGTGGCGCTCAATTGTCTCTGCCTACCCCGCCAGGGGTTTGGCGTGAAGATATGTATGTATGTACATTTGTCCCTATGCTTTCTTTAATAACTACCCTTTTGCGTTAGTTGAACGTCAATTTGGTAAATTTCTGATTAGTACATGCCGAGATTTGAACCGCGAACCTTGTTGTATTGGAAAGCGTTCTTATAAGAACTCGGTTATAACCGAGCCGTAGTGGCTCGCTTGGATTATACTGTGTCCTAATTACAAAATAAAAAATAAAAAAGTACAGAAATATACCGATTACCGCTCCTAAGTCAAGTCGTTCTTTTAATTCGATAAACGTCTTGTTAAAAGCAGTATTTTTAAAATAATACCTCCGAAGGGCCCTGAGTCGATTATAGGGTAATTATTGGCGTTGCACATCTTATACAGCTAGGGTAGTAGCCAAATGTCCCTTTGGAAAAATAACAAAGAATAGTGAGGGGAAAATAAATATATCGATAGTTTTATGTCATTTTGTTTTTTGACTTTGAAAGGGTTTGACACTTTTGCACAAGTCTATTAACTTACTAAGGAATAAATTTACGGAAATTGTGGTCTACGGTACCTTAGTCTTTACGAAACCCGGCCTGCTCCAGGGGCTGTAACCATCCATTCTCTGGGCGTCCATTCGTGATAATTCTTGTAGGTTAGATGGAAAAATAGAATGTTACACAGACAACTTTTTCGGGAGAGAAGGATCATAAACAAATGTCAATTTTTTTTTGTAAAACATTTTTTTTTAATGTTTTTTTTTTTTATATATTTCCAGACAGTGTAAGTAATGTTGTCAACATTTTATAAAGCAAATGTCAGTTCCGGTCAGAGGAGGTCGGAACTTGTCGGCGACGCTGGCAACCTGTTGTGACCTGCACGGACCGGTTCCAATATGCGTTGGTAGCCTGCTTACAACCTGTACGAGTATATACCCTTAGGTGGGATTTCCTCCTATGATGTTATTATACAATTAATGCCACAATTTAATGTAAATATCTATATAAGGTAAAATAAAAATAAATACACAATAAAGACAAATAAGTACTTGCCGTCACTGAAAACAGAATCGGCACACTAAGAACATATTGTCTTTAATATATTGGAGGTCCTTGACATATTTTTAAAATGAGGCACGCGAGGTCCAAGTATAAGGGGAAATGACATAAGCCACATACGCCGACATCAAAATGTTATTTCACAATTCACTTAAAGTACTCCAGGTTATAGGAATAAGGTTATAGGTCTTCAGCGTGCGACAGATGCAAGAGTCTCCAAATTTATATTTTCGCGTAGAGATAGTAACTACTGTATGTGGGTGCATATTTTGGCCTGTTCGTGTGGTTCGGTTGCAGAATAGAGAAGATTAGGTTGGGAGCCCTATCACTTTGACAGCATGTCTTTTTTATTAAAATATATTCTATTAATAGACAACTTTTATTTATTTCTATTAAATGACTAATTTTAAATTACATTGCATCATCTTTTGCTTTTGCAAAATATATTTAGCTATAAGTTTATTTACCTAGTATAATATCATATCTATTAATTATATCATATCACATCATATATGTGTCATATCATATCTTACTCTATTATATATTATCATATCATTTCTTATCTTACCATAAGTTTTGCATAATATGAAAATGTTGGCAGGATAGATACTGCAGTGGATGACACCCAGCGACTACATTAAATTCCATGCAACTTTCTCACATCATATTAGTATTGACTGACCCCTGTAGTTCATGTTCACCTAGTTTAGGGGTCTTAGTACTTGATATTTTGTTTTACACATATAATTAATAATAATACATTAAATTAATATGTTTCATTCCAGTGTATTGTGTTTATGTTGTTCAATAAAGGTTTTTTCATTTCATTTCATTTCATACAAAACCTTAAATAAAATAAACTAATTACAACAAAATCTAAATTAAACCTAAAAAATACATAGAAAATAAAAATTTAATACTTACAAAATAATAGCTCCTCCAAATCGCTGTCTTGTGGCATGGTGCCCAATACACCAGCAGCATTCCCCATATAAATGAAGATACTTAATTTTTGTGAGAAATACTGCCAGCCCAATTGTCACCAGAGACGTCAATGAGCCTTGAAACAATTTCTTTATAGAATGCTTTCAGTTCCGATCCCCACGAGCCCATTGCAAATCGTTTCATATTTTCGACACTTGCTGATCTGCGCTTGTTTATTCAATTGGTATTTTTTATTTCCTTAAAGACAAAATCAATTATCGGTTCGTGATCTGTCAGGAACTAGAGCCCCCCATCGATCTCGTGCCTATGGGTATATGCCCAAAATGCCCAATGGGAAAGAGGGTTTCTGACTAAGAAGATATTTTTCTAAGCAAACAATTCGCCGAGACTACCATGTGTTCCTAAGATACACACAGTGGAGAAGTTTAGTTAATTGTGTTTTTTTTTTCTTAATGAAGCCGTAAAATATCGATATATCATTGTTGTACATCCTTTAATCTAAGTAGGAAAATGTAACAAAAAAACGCCAACAAGAAGATGGGAAGGGCGTCGTCAATTTTAAAAGCGGTCGCGACACGTTCTTGCGTCTGACAGAATTAAAAATACCTTCCAGCCCTGTGTCTGATATTAAATATAAATGTAGCTACCCTCTCTATTTATATCATCTGTACTAAAAATACTAAATATTGTGTTATCTATTGCATTATTTCTAGTCAGGACATAATAATGTATTTTATTTTATTTTAAGTCAAACATAATTACAGTTATTTTAATTGCGCTAAAAGTATTTTATAGACAAGTGAATATTTTAAACTTAATAGTCATTAGGCTCGTTAGGTAGTCTGTATGCCTAGTGTGACAGTGAAGTTTCGTAAACGCAACTATAGTAGTAGAGTTTTTTTACTGAATTTTCGATGTTCATTGCCTGTTATTATAGTCAAACTTGCAACAACACGCAATGTAAAATAAAAAAACGTAACTACAGCAGTTACGTTTTCCGAAACTTGCATTTTACACTAAGCACACTGGCCTCTTCGCGGATCCACGCTGATATAGACACACATACACACAACAACATATACACTCATACCTACATACCCACACAGAACAATTTTGGTGGGCATTTGTTTGTGCTGTTGTTTAATAATAGAATAAATTGTATGTTGTCGACCCGACAACACAAAATGGTATGCTACGACCTGCGGTACGGTTGCCACCAGGGCAGGTCATTAAACATATAAACATGTATAAGATTTAAGTTATGTGGGTTTAAAAAAATATATTAAAAAAACAATTATAAATAAAACTAAACTAACAAACATATAAAATTAAAACTATTTACAAATTTATGTATTCTAAAAATTTTAGTTAATTTTTATTATTTATTATTATTATTTATGTTTTGTTAATTTAAAATTCTACATTTGTCTATTTTCTAGGTACTGCAATCATCAAATGACGCAAAATATAATATAATGCTTATATAAAATAGTCGTATATATATAAATAAATAAAATAAATATTTCCAGACAGGTCACACAGCGCCGTCTAATTTCCGTGGTAAGCTATGAGGCTTGTGTTACGGAAACTAGATGGTTGATATACTACATATTATACCTTTTTTTTTGTAAATATATACATATTATACATATAAACACCCAGACCGAGACAAATTATACAATGTACAACTTGCCCCCGGTGGGAATCGAACCCACGACCTCCCGAGTTCACGGCAACGTTTGTTACCACTAGACCACGGAGGCAGTCAATATACAGTGATACAGGAGGTGGTGTGCTTTTTGACACATAAATGTTAATCTAAAATAACTAAAACGGTGGTGGCACTGGTTTATGATGTAAGTACGTCTCGAACGCATGGAATAATAGATTTTTATGTTGTTTTAATAGTTTGTTTGCCTCACATAGCATAAAATACAGTTTCCGCAAAACTAATTTTAATTTTCAGCAAGAGTAATTTCGCCTAGATCCCATTACGAGCGGCAATCGTGATTAGGGGAGCAGAAATGAATAGAGTTGTGTATCAGAAATTCGGCTCTAAGCTCTGTGCGCCTGGTAATCGAGAGCGTCCTGAAATAAATTCTAAACTCGGCTTATTGTTTCGGCAACTGGCCTCGCGCAGGTAGGTGACAATGTAGCGACAACAAAACAACATTTTCAACAATTTAAATTTACATACCCATTCTCTGCAGTCTATTACTTCAAGCGCAAAATCAACTACGAATCAGGTGATCGCAAAGTTACATGTCGTGCCTTACCGTTTGCGTTCCTGTATTCAAAATATTCATTGGGAGAATTATTATACGCTCTAGCACTTTTGACATTTATAAGTCTGTCCTTTTTTATATTACGAATACCTCACGATAATACTTTATAATTTTGGAACGAAACTTGATTTGATTGAGTTTTAAAAGATTTAAAACTAAATATTTTATTACTGAATAATTAAAATAATAAATTTATATAAAAATATCAGTTTTTTTTATAAATTCCACGCAGTATAAATACCTAGTTAAATTATTTAACCAAAATAAGTAATTTAACTTATTATTAAAATGAGAAATACAAGTTCAAGAGGTTTTTAAGTTACGTCGCGATATACTTTGAGTTTGACAGTTCTATTCCACGAACGTAGCGACGTGCCGATGCGTTTGACAGCAGCAGCCCTATTCTGTTACTTAAGCGCAAACGTTATATAATGGAATCCGTTAAATATATATATCACGCACTTAAAGTTGATATTTGCACGGACGGTGTCAAGGTCGTATAGAGTTGAGAATTGAATAATATTTTGTAATTATGACGCAAGCTCTGACGTAAATAATGAAATCCACTAATAAGTGTTGGCTGCCATAGACAAGTAAAAATTGGAATCAAAACTTTTTTTGTAATGGAACCTTTGCCTTAAAAAAATAAGTGTTATATAATATGCATGATTCTATTTTTAAAATGAAATATAACATTATTTTGTTAGAGAAAAAGTGTTATAATGTGATTCCATTTTTAAATTTCAGCAGTATGTTTATAAAGTATGTCAATATAAATTCGTTTTGAAGTTTGTAATTCGCATTTTACGATATGAGAGTAGATACAAGTGATTTTTTTTGTGTAGACCGTACATATCCATTCCCCACCTGTTTGTTTCTGCGTAAAACTTTAATTAACCAATAAACATGTCCGCCGCGGCCGTCTTAAATTAGCTCCGGATGAAAATTGCAAAAGCGACCCTCTCCTGCTGGGTTCTGTGATCCTGGTACCTATAATGTAAAATATATTTATAATTAAAATTAATGGAACCACCAAAATAAGATAGGGATTATTTATTACTTATAATTTTATATTGATATGATTTTATTTTTAAAGTTTTTAACCTCGTACATAAAAAATCGAATAGTTATTAATTGGCAGAAGAAAAATAATATTCAAACATCAATCGTACGTTATTTATTCAAAATTCTTTATTTGTTTCAGACATTATATTGTTTGACTAATTAATAAATGTGCACTGTACATATAATCTTAAAATAATTTTAATATTTAAGTATTTAAATATATATAAGGAAATAGACATGTCGCAAGTCTTATAAAATGTCATTTAAGTATTCATTTGTACTATATATGTCTTTATTATCATCATCAGCCTATGTCTCTTCACTGCTGGATGTAGGCCTCCCCCAAGGGGAGCCATTTCACACGATCTTTTGCCACCCTCATCCAGCCCGCACCAGAGACCTTTTTCAGGTCATCCGTCCATCTGGCGGGGGGTCTTCCCACTCTGCGTTTTCCTGTACGTGGTCTCCATTCCAGAACTCGTTTACTCCATCAGTCATCGGTTCTGCGACAGACGTGTCCGGCCCATTGCCACTTCAACTTACTAATTTTGAAGGCTATGTCGGTAACTTTAGTTAATATTTAATTTATTTGTGATATTCTCGAGTTTGGTACGCTCGCGCTAGAGACATCGATGAGCTTGTCACTTGTCATGATTGTCGTTTAGTAACGTTGACTAAATTGTAATCTGCTTCTTTATAAGCATGGCCCAGGAATCGAACCCGGCACCTCCGTGTCTAAAAGCACGGACTTAACCGCTAGACCACGGAGGCTGTTTTTGAAGTAATTTTGAATAACACATTTTTTTATGTTGAACACCTCAAAAACATGTTTATTTATCTCGAATCCCAATCCGCACAAAAACGTTCATACAACAAGGAATTATTTATGAATGATATGGAAAGTATACACGGAAAAGTGGCAACGTTTCCCGGTCACATACATCTTATTACCAGGGCAACATAAATTGACATCGCTTCAGTTTCATCTGAAGCTCACGTTTCTTTTGTAGCCGCCGAGGGTGGTAGGTACCAGGGAGGCAGAATGGAGGTGGAGGTTGACAAATGGGCCGCTTCGAGCATCCGCGCGATACAATCGCCGCGTTGCTTACTGAGCTTCTGAGCACGAAAAAACCAGGGACGTCGAATTTGAGAAATAGCAATGTGCTTTCCCAACTTGTACAATTGTTAGATACTGGTAATGGTCGATTTTGTTTTAAAAACAATGAGCAGAGTAAGTGCGTTAGTTGTAAATAAGAATGTATTGTGCGGTTTCGAACGATGCGCTCACTTTTAGGGTTGGCGATACAAATACTTTTTTTTAATTTAAAAAAAACCTACTTTTAAAATTCTATTCGCGGCCTTTTTGCATCGGCATTCAAGCCTGTCGTGGCGTATATACTTAGGATACCGTGTTCGCGTAGTAAGCAAAGTGCGCTTTTTAAATTAATTTTGATTTAAAGTGAATAAATAATAAATAAATAAATATTTCCAGACAGGTCACACAGCGCCATCTAGTTTCCGTGGTAAGCTACGAGGCTTGTGTTACGGAAACTAGATGGTTGATACACTACATATTAAACTTTGTTTTTTTTGTACATACTCGTATATACATATTATACATATAAACACCCAGACCGAGACAAATTATACAATGTACAACTTTCCCCCGGTGGGAATCGAACCCACGACCTCCCGAGTTCACGGCAACGTTTGTTACCACTAGACCACGGAGGCGGTCAAATATATAATAAATATAAAAATATATAATAATAAATATATATAATAAATAAATAATGCAATTGTGAGAACTCTTTTGTAACCAAAAATGTATAAACAACCACAATTTATAAAAATAAATTTATTTTGAATTTTGAAAACGCTAATTGTGCGTCAGTCAAAGCGAAAATCAGTACAAATATACGCTTACAGCGCCAAGTCAAACACTGCCTTATAACTATATCTTCATTTTAGCTATTACTTTTCATTTTTCTAGTGAAAATAATATAATATCCAATTTAAATAAGATACAAAAAATAGACTAAAACAAAAAAAAACCTACTTACAAAACCTAATTTAAATATAAATCGTATCTGCACGGCATGGTGATAAGAATGCTGGCCGCATTTCCTAGCTGAATCGCTATGCTGGTTCTCTGGGCGAGGAAAGAACCAACCAACCCTCTTGTCACCAGAGCAGACAATTAGATGAGGGGTGATGTTTTTTACAAATGTTTTAGCTCTTGGACCCCACGGGTCCTCTAACAGCAAACGGCACAAACACGTAGTGTTTGATTATAGATAAGTATTTGCGCCGCTTGCCAGACTCTGCGCTTTCGGCTGCGGCTCCCGCTTTTAGCGCTGATCCCCTAAGGTGTGACAAAGCCAGAGTGTCGACACAAGTGGCATCCCACACTTATGACTTATTTATTTTCTTCACAATGCACTTAAAATGGTATATAGTATTATCTCGACCGCAATCACGACGTGGTCAGCATGATCTTCGCATATAATGATCGTCGAGATTTCTAGCGTACCAGAATCAAGAGAAATATCACAAATAAATTATTGCATATATTAAATCGAACCCGGTAACGCCTCGTCCGGAGAATACAGTAAAATGGTGTACAACTTTAAAATAAGTACTAAGGTAGCATAAATTTTATTGTGATGCGGTTGTCAACCCTGTAGCACGCGTCAGTGGTCTCTTCCCGTTGAGCCATTAGTCACTGTCTGCCGCCATTCCACGCGCCACGCCCGCTACGCGATGCTACAGATTCTACGCCGTAGTATCTGCTACGGCGTAGTCTATTGACGCTGCCATTGTATTTCTATTAGATAATTGTGAATCTGTTTTTCGATGCCAAAACCTAAAACAATCTTTTCATATATGTTGGGTCATTCAGCACCTTTTCTCTTATTTTTCGTCGAACAAGGTACAAAATAGTACTGACTATAATATATTAATTAGGAGGTTTGTCAACGTTTGCATCTTGCTCGCACACTCTAACATTTTTAAAGATATATTTACTTTATTTATTTAATTTTATTTATAAACTCTTTATTGCACAGAAAACTTAAAAGTAATGTACAAGGGCGAACTTAATGCCTTTCATATTGTATATTTCACCTATATAACAATTGTTATATTTTAGTATGTCAGTTAACAATTTTTTAAATAATAACAATAATGCTATTAATACCATGCGTCGTAGACAAAGTAGCACTAGGAATACAATACAGCAGAAGGCATAAGACCACAAAACTATACAACTATTTAAATGATTTTTTCGTCAAAGGCATGTTAATAAATTCTGACAGGCTATAAAAAGCATTATTTTGGAAAAAGTGTTATAATTTTGTTTTAAATTCACTTGGTTGTAGTCTAGTTATAATCTCAGACAGTTTATTGTATATTATTTATGTAGGTGAGCATAATTCCATTCTCTACCAGCTAACCTTTGGGAGAGTGATAGCTAGGAGGCTACATTCGGGAAGTTACGCCACATCCAGTTATCAAACTGTTATGAATTCCAGCTTACCGCTCAGCTTGAAGGTCCAGATCTACAAGATGTTCATTCACTCTCGTCTCACCTATGCTGCGCCAGCATGGCACCACCTTCTGGCCAAGACCAACAGGGACAAGATACAAAGTCAGCAGAACATATCCAAAACTACACGCACAGGTCAGAATATGCACCCACATACCGTAATCGCCATCCCATCGCGTATGTATAAATTTGGGGACTCATACATCTGTCGCACAATAAAGATATGGAATGCTCTTCCAGTCTCTGTGTTTCTACTTTCCTATAACCTGGAGTCCTTCAAGCGAAGTGTGAAAAAGCATCTAGTCAAGCCGGCATAGTGTTAGGGACTGATTTCAGTCATGACTGTCTGATTTAAGTTGCTAACATTTTATGGACCTTGCGCGCCACTTACCATCAGGTGGGGGCAAAGTCATATGTCGCGCTATTTAGTATAAAAAAAGTATTTAGTGATAAATATAATAGTAAAAAATATTTATAACAGATAATAAAACTTTAAAATCTCTACCAACGAATATATCCTGATTAAAATAACAGTACTTGACACTGGCAGCATACCCGCGTTGCACTGTTATAGATATTTTTTAGACCGACTATCTCCAGAAACTTTTACCATTTTTTTCCCCAGTTTCTCAATAAAATGTTTTGTTTCTAAATATCAAGTATCTAATGAAATGTGTTTTAAGAGGCTGTGAACTACGTTTAGACCAGGCTTGCTCTAAGTGGGCGATAACGCCCCCTTGTAGGCGCTAGACGCCTAGAGGGGGGCGGTAGGGGGCCCAGGAAAATTGGGACACGTTGGCATGGTTTAGGGGGGCAACTTTATATTTATTGATAAATATAATACTACAAAATATTTATAACGGATAAAAAAAAACTTTAAAATCTCAACCAACGAATATATTATGATTAAAATTACCAAGTACACTGGCTGATTTCCCGCTTTGCACTGCTATAGATTTTTTCATTTTAAATATTTTTTAGACCGACTATCTCCAGAATCTTTTACATTTTTTTTTTCCCAGTTTTTAATAAAATGTTTTGTTTCTCAACATCAAGTATCTAGTGAAATATGTTTTAAAAGGCTGTGAACTAGATTAAGACCAGGCTTGCTCTAAGTGGGCGATAACGCCCCTTGTGGGCGCTGGACGCCTAGAGGGGGGCGGTAGGGGGCCCAGAACAAATGGGATGCGTTGGCATGGTTAAGGGGGGCAACTTTATATTTATTGATAAATATATTACTACAAAATATTTATAACAGATAAAAAAAAACTTTAAAATCTCTACCAACGAATATTTCATGATTAAAATTACCAAGTACACTGGCTGCATTCCCGCGTTGCACTGCTAAAGATTTTTTCATTTTAAATATTTTTTAGACCGACTATCTCCAGAATCTTTTACATTTTTTTTTCCCAGTTTCTCAATAAAATGTTTTGTTTCTCAACATCAAGTATCTAATGAAAAAGTATTTAAAAGGCTGTGAACTAGGTTTAGACCTTGCTCTAAGTGGGCGATAACGCCTCTTGTGGACGCTGGACGCCTGGAGGGGGGCGGTAGGGGGCCCAGAAAAAATGGGGCGCATGGTTTAGGGGGGCAACTTTATATTTTAATATTTACTGAAATTAACACCTACCTATTACACCACATTAATTATCTTCTTGTATTCGGTCAAAGTGGGCGGTAGATAAAATAACTTTGGAGAATCTCTGGTCTAGGATCTCTATTATAGGGACTGCGTGATAATAAATAAATTATAATAGATACGTAAACAATTGAAAAAGTTTGGTTTTTGCATTCCCAAGGCGGTTTTAGTTTAACAGTAAAGTAAGTGGAAACTTTATTTAAATTACCTCGCTCTACCCGCCGACGTGCAATAATTCATTCTCCAAATAATGGTATATTTTGGATAGCGCTCGCAAGTTGGAAAACTTTTCTGATAGAAAGTGTATAGACAGAATATACAAAGGCCAATCCTATAACTACAATGCAATGGTCTGACAGACAACAGAGTCGTACAATGGATACATTCAGTTTTTTTATGAAGATTTATATTATTAATAATTCCGTTGATTTAGAGGTACCGGGTTCGATTCCTAATCGGGACACAATCTATATTTCTCTATAAGTCGTTGGCCCTAAACAATACATTGTTTTTTTCGACAAGTTCGTTATACTAGTATATTTGTCTATGTTCGGAGGTTTTGAGTGGTCCAAGGTTCGAGTCATTATTCTTTACCTACCCATTAGACGTTTATAAACAAGGTAAGAAGTTTGAGCTGTAATCCCAGATTTTGCCTTTGCCAGGTTGGGAATGTTCCTCGGTTTGTCCCAGCAGGGTTTTGGCATCTAACCATCTTGATACTGTTAATGGATACGAACATTAATGGATATGGACATGAACCTAAGGTTATTTTTTAATTACTAGCACGACTTGTGACCTTGCTCCCACTTGATGGTAAATGGCGTGCGAGGTCCATGAAAAATTGGCGACTGACATGAGTCTCTAATACTATGCCGGCTTGAATAGGCATGACTGCGATTCGAGCCTGATCCAGTAACGTGTAGATACACTTTTTAGATAACCACAATCAGTCCGCATACCACCTATTTATTGTTTTCGTTGAAAGTATGTGCCATTTGCAATGATGTCAAATGCCAATTATTACTTTTAAGGAGAGCTAATAAGCTTGCCATTGTGATATTTATTTAAAAAACACCGTTTGAAACAAGATTTACTGTGAAAAAAAAGACCGTAGATTTGACTATTTCAGCTGCCATAAAATCACTTCAGCAGTACGCATAATGTAAAAGTTCACTATGGTTATAAAATGTTATAAACTGTATAAAAACACAATAGAATGTCTAATAATGCCATTATCTATGAATATATCTATATTATAATTTAAAGAATAAGAACTTAATATGTTTTATAATGTTATATAACATTTTATTACAATTTTTACGTATCGATTTATATTTACTGGATATACAAAACATACACAGACAAGGGATAAAAATAAAAGAAATATTTTTTTTATGGTTTTAATATTTTTTACACAATTCGTAGCATTCATAATGCCGACAGTTTTTTCAATCGTTCCGTCGCGTCTCATTGTGAACCGGCCCTAAGACTAACCTGCCTGCTAACACAAGATGCCGAGATAAGACCAAATGTCAAAATGTGTTTAGTTTTTGTCGTATTTTGACAATTAAAAAAAAAACATTTTGTGTGCTATGTCGGTTCTTGTGCTATGCTAGCTGATATTTATATACTTGTACTTGTAAAATTACATGCATATTAATATTAATATTAGTCTTTTGACATTTTATTTGAGTCGCGCGACGTGGTCGTTCCAACGTGGCATGTTCACACGGAGCGAGTTTTGGCTTAAAATAAACACTAAAACAAATAATTTGTATTCTCTCTAGTAATTTAGCAATCGGTTTATTTATAAAACTATATTTTCAGTCTAGTTTTAACTCTCGCTCCGTGTAAACCAGGCCTAAGGCTATCATCTATATTACATGCTAAAAACTTGCTCGAACTTATCATATGTTAAAAAATACTAGCTGAAATTTTTCTAGAACCCTCACTTTCCGAATGGATGAATGAAATAATTCATGTTTAACATACGATTTGACATGATAGATACTTAGTAATTTCAGCCAATCACGTGCCTTATACTGCGCGGAATTTATTAAAGAGCAAATGTTTTTATATTATAATCTAGAATTAAAATAAATAAATACGTATTTTTTATTTTAATTATTCAGTAATAAAGTCTTAAGTTACGATGTAGAGAAGTGTTCCTAAAAAAATCGTCACTCATACTTAGCCTAATCAAGTAGGTAGCGAGAGGTCGACAACGTTGACTTACGTAATTCTTTCTCTCTATTTCGACTCTCGGCTGTGGGCGAGATCAATTAATAATAACACTCCCCAGCTTTTTGGTATTTATCACGATGGATATCATGATTTTCAGACGCGGCCTTATTCACCATACAGTAGTGTTTTGTTTTCCGGATAATAATTTATATCTTTAAAAAAAAGGTGACGTCTTTTATTAAATATTTGCTCCTTTAACAATTACACGTGGTATAATCATCTTTTTTGAAACTAGTGGTAAATAAATTTAGTTAGATAAAGTGTTACTTAAGTCCGAGCACAGCCTTAGCATGGTTCCAGACGTCAGCCGCAGTGTACAGCGATATTCTCACATCATATTTACAACAACGCGATGATTTTCAAATCAATATGTATACATATACATATAAAGAGAAAAATCAAATAAAATTCTCAATTAATACATTATTAACTCTAAACAACTAAGATTTTTCTCTTAATAAAATATAATACACGCAAATAATATAACAATAACAAATAATTATTAAAGGTGCCCCTTCCACTGAGGTTATAATTTGTTATATAACAATTTAAAACATTATATAACTAAAAAACAATATATTTTGTGATATCTATTATTTAGTAATGTTATATATTATGTTATAAATGTTAAGTTATAATACAATATATTTAATTATTAGTTATTTTGTTATATAACATTTTAAAACCGTAGTGTAAAAGCATTAATAGGAGCTCTATCAACGCTCAAATTACTTGTTGTGATGTAATGATTGTAATACAAATTATTATTGATGTTATCGAATGAATCGAACTGGATAATGGTTCATTTGAAATATTAATACTACATACTTTTACAGTTCACGTATAATTGCTTAATAAAATTGGTCGTGATTATGCAAAAAAATATCTAGTCCACATTAACTTAGTTGTCGCTTGGTGATGTAGTTTTGGCTGAGAGCTTGCATGAAAGGTGATTTTGGGTCGCCGACTCTCGGTCTAAGTTTTCATTGGCACCTACGCGTTTCTACTATGGAGACAGTTTAAAATAAGAAAATAAGACTTTGTATGGATTTTTTCAACCAGTTCGATTCAATTAAATATGTATATTCAAAATAATTATGTATGCATACATCAAATTAAAATGCATTTTTTGTCTATGTTATGGCTAAAATTTGAAGTGCGGTTACACCTAGTCCTATAAGTCGAGCACCTGGCTATAACTAGGTGGTTAAACTTAGGTAAATACTATCTATTTATTTATTTATAGTTGGTGTAGCAGATTGGATTTGGCTAAAACTATACACACCAAGGCACGGTGGTAGCTCGGTTGTAGGAACGCCTTTCCTACAAAGGGTAGTTAAAACCCCCCTGAAATGTACCAATGAGAAATACACTTTTCTTATTTACATTTGTAATAGATTTACAACACCACCGTTCTCGTGCCTCGGAGAGCACGTTAAGCACCGGTTCCACTAATACCAAGTTGTGGAATCGTTAATTAATTGTCATTAAAATTGACATAAGATTCTGGCTAACGTGGCGAGCGTAGGCCAAATTCTACAGATATATGTTATGAAAAGCCCATCTCCAACAGTGAAGGTCTAGGACGCTGTGTTTAGGGGCTAGTTTTAACCACTTGGGATCGACTTGTAGACAGTATAAAGAAGGCCCAGTTTTAGTCGAATGCAACTGGCTACACCTAGTATTATCCGTGAACAAATAGTACTAAGCCTAACCAAATACTACCGAACCGAACTAGGTGTAACCGCACTTTTACTTTTAACCTTAACATAATCACACGACAAATTATTCGATCGTTGAATAGGAGCTATGAATCAAATTGCACAATTTTGTATTTGCATTAAACAACATACATTTTTCATTTATATATTAAATAATGTTTAAGCAATAAACGACCAAATATTACGAAATAAAAATAAGGACATAACGTGAAAATTATGCCCTATTTAAAACAAATGACAATATAAACTTATTAAATATCAATTTGTTCAGAAATTAGTAAATTAGTTTCTACTGCGTGAAATTAATTAAGAGCAAATATTTTAACATAATAATTTAGAATAAAAATAAAGAACTACGTATTTTGTATTTTCATTACTCAGTAATTAAATCTTAAGTTACGTCACAGAGAAGTTATCCTAAAAATATCGTAACTCATACTGAGCCTAATCAAGTAGATAACGAGAGGTCGACGTAATTGACTTACGTAATTGTAATTCGTTTTTCGATTGTGAGCGAAATGAATTAATAATGTTTTGTTTTACAGATAATGATTTTATCTTTATCTTATAATGACACCTAATATTTAAAAACATGTTTGCTCTTGTGACAATTACATACGGTATAGTGTCGTTTTGTGGTTAATTGGTTAGTAGTCGTTTAATGTCAATATTAAATTGTGCAACTCTTCCTTAATCCCGTGTAAGGCTGAAATAGGACACGGGATACCACGCACTTAAAGAAAAAAAAAATGACTTTGTACAAAGAAAAAATATGATTTAATGGGAAGAAATATTTACAAAAACATTACAACAATTATTGTTCTAATTTAAACCTAAAGTTAGGTCATTTAAGTTATATTCAGACCGCATGCGATTTTTCAGCGTGTTCTAAAATCTATGTTCAAAATATCGTAACTCGGAAAAGTTGCTGAAAGTCAAATTCAGTCTTAAATTTGCTAATTTTAAATTCTAAGACAATCCCAATTTTATTTCAAAACTAGTTTCGCCTGACATTGCCCGTGTAAACGACCGACACAAAATTAATTTCTATGCGCATTATTTTGATTATATCTCTTAAGATTTTTATTTAATTTGCATGGTGTAAAGGGTAAAAATAATCTTCATGAAATGCTGAAGCCAACTAACGTATTTAAAATGATACGGATTAATACCGTATTTGTGTAAATAGATTTTTAATTACCGCATTATAATTGCCCATTTTTTATAAGGTATGCAATTCCACTATACATTATTTTGTTATATCTCAAAGGGTCTATTTAGGCAGCGTTTTTGTTGAAAGCTCCCAGACAAAAATTTTTTCTGACACCTCCAACAAATATTGCTAATATATGGTACAGTCGATAGTCCTGAGTTGCTGGCTTGTTTGGGTTTACGAATACCTAGGTTTAATCTTCGATGTCTCTCCGTCGTCCACTCTTGTTCGTACCATATGCTAGTACCAGGTATAGACAGAACAGTTATTTATTAAGAACAATGACGCTTCATTACGTTGAATCGATCATCGGCAGCAATCCCTAATCAGTGATTTGTTTTTTTCAATATCAACTTACTTATGGTTCTCTTGCTCTTTATTACTTAACTTTAAATTTATATGTGAAAACCTTTAATAGTTCTTAGTGTATATTATTTACTATAATATTGTCAACTGTTGGTTTTCCAAAATGAATAAAAAAAAAATATATATATATACAAAAACTTAACGAATTATATACTGAAACCTTCCTCGAGAACCACTCTATCTATTGGTGAAACCAGCGTGAAAATCGTTGCAGTAGTTTTTAAGTTTATCGCGAACAGATAGACAGACGCGGCGGAGGTCTTTCGTCTATAATTATGTAGTGATAGGGATGTATTTTCCGAACTTTTCCGAAGAAGTAACGACAAATTTCGCACAAACACTGAAATATCGCTGCGGCATGAATTGGCTTTATTGACGACAAGATGGCGTTAGGTACTTTATCCTAAATAAAGCTTTTTGTCCGGATAGTCCATATTTCCTCTCAATAAAGAACTTGTAACGCGAAATATGTCAATTTAATTTTTCGTATACATGGCATAAGGCTTGTAATGGCGACGCATTACCATTCTAGTATTTGAGAATAGACTTACATTTTAAAATAATAATAATAATAAAATGATAAATTCCGTGATTTATAGATCCTGAATATTTTATTCCTTTGCTATACTACATATATCCCATTCGGGGTGGTCAGAATTTTAGCCAACTTTACTTCGAGCCAATTATGACAAGTGGCCTCTATAACAAATTCGAGATATTTCACAAATTATTGTGTCCCGACCAGGAATCGAACACGGTAACTCCGCGTCTAAATCCACGGACTTAACCGTTATGTAAGGTTATACACGTATAGGAAATATTCAATTTAAACCCGAATATATGTACAACTGCAGCTCTATTCTGTTCTTAGTCGCAAACGTTATTAGTGAATTTCGAATTTACATTAGAGATTGCGTCATCATTAGAAAATATTATTCAATTCTCAACTCTATAAGCGCTCGACCTTGACAGCGGCCGTGCAAATATCAACCTTAATAGCGTGCTATATATATAGTTAACGGATTTTATTAAATAATGTTTGCGACTAAGTAACACAATAAGGTAGAAGTTTCTGCTACAAAGAAATAAAATATTAAGGCTGATCTGACGAGGTATGTTTTTGATACAGTCAAAGTGCAATTTACAACAGTACTTTTTAATATATTGGTATTTCTGCATCAGTCAGCGAATGCTTGTGATTGGCTAGTTTATATAAAGACGTCTGATTGTCTTGCCATCATCGGAAGCAGTTATACCAATATTTTAAAATATTGTTATATTGTGAACTGGCAGTTTGTCCTAACTGTAAATTGCTAGAAAGACTACTATTTTTTATAGAGTTAAATTAATAAAAATAAAAAACTTGTACTATTTTTTTTTAATATACCATTTTTATTTTTGGGTAATTACATCACAAATAACAATTTGCGCCTATACTTTTTTCCTAAAAATGTAGATAGGACTGTTTTGCCAGTTCACGTACAGTGACTATATCTGTTTATACTTTGGTTTTTCTAAGAACGTTCCTGATTTTCTGATTATTATATGTATTTTTTTTTTTAATTTAACGATTTTAATCAAATGACATCATCCATCTTGTATAGGGATTAGGGCTTAATTGTTTCCACAGTTATACATATATGCTGTGATTGTGATTATATATACATTTTTAGATAAATTATTTTGACAATATTACAATTTAAGTAGAAAAAAAAATGTATTGTTTCAATGTTTTAAATTACATCATGACAGCTCTAGTACCTACTTAATGTATAACTGTAGTCAGAGAATTAACTGTCAGTGTCAAATACTTTCTTGTGTCAAGCGCCTGCTGACAATTTTATATTTTAACTATGCCTTGATTGATATGTAAACTGTATATTTCATTTTCCAAATAACTTAATAGCACAGTAAAATATAGTAAAAATAGCATTAGTCTTATCAATAAACTACTATTTAATCACAGTACACAGCCCAAGTAGTACAAAAATAGCCCAATATTTTGAATATAAAAAAAATATTTTTACGTTTTCTACGTATAGTATCATCACGACCGTTTCCCTTTCGGGTCAGAAACCACGCTTATGAATAAGCGGATTCACATTTAGCCAACTTTACTACAGGCCAATCATGACAAGTGGCAAGCTCGTCGATATCTCCAGCGTAGCAAACTCGAGCAATATCAGAAATAAATTAAATATTAATTAAATGTATTTATTTACATTAATAGATATTTTTGTGTCCCGACCAGTATGCCTAGTGTGACAGTGAAGTTTCGTAAACGCAACTATAGTAGTAGAGTTTTTTTACTGAATTTTCAATGTTCATTGCCTGTTATTATAGCCAAACTTGCAATAACACGCAATGTAAAATAAAAAAACGTAACTACAGCAGTTACGTTTTCCGAAACTTGCATGTTACACTAAGCACACAGGAATCAAACCCGGTACCTCCGAGTCTAAATCCACGGACTTAACCGCTAGACCACGGAGGCAGTTATAGGTTACGTAAAAAAAACATATTTAATGGCTGACAAAGGCACGTTCTTAGAAAAAACAATCTATAGTGTAAAACACAATATTGATTAAAATCTTTATTATACAGAAATTATTCAAACACTGTTTTAAGATAATTAATTAATTATTTGGTGGGCTTAACTCCCACGGGCATATCGAACAACTAGATCAAAACTGGTATAACTCAAAAATATACTGTTTTTGCAAATAAAGAAAAATAAATATTATTTGGTAAAACCTGTGAGTTAATCCAAGTTAATAGTTATTCGGGTAAACTGACGTTTTATGACATCTATGGGAAGTATGTAATCACTACAGTTAGATGTTTCAATCAGTTTAATAGGTGGTGGCGGACTGATGGTGGTAATTTGCCCAGTCTGCCGGGACGGGGAAGTATACACCGTTCGTGCTGATAAACCCAGTAAAGTACCCACGTTTTAAAATCAGGCTCGAATTCAAATTCATTCGAAGTCAAGCCGGCATAGTGTTAGGGACTGATGTAAGTCATGAGTGTCTGATTGCAGTTGCTAACATTGATGGACCTTGCGCGGGATAGATTTATCCAAAACAATACTTAAAAAAATAATAATATTTATTTCCAGAAAGTAGAACATTTTTTTTACAATAAACGTTCTTATATAGTATTTAATCAGCGTATTCAGCATGTTTGACATTTGTGCTGACTGCGCTGATTACTTGAAGCATATTTACGGTGGTCAGGCCTTGACTCGCGCAACATACCATCCAGGTGGGCGTAATATTAATGTTTTTTTCTTAAAAATCACAATTTTGAGTTAGATCACTATTGATCTATGGATGCGATATCTGACACAGATAACTTAGAACTCAGACTATTGAAAATGTAATAATAATTTGATATAACAAAATTGTTTTTTGAATTATTTCTGTATAACATAGCGATGATGACATATCGTGTGTCTGATCACGGAACATGTTAAGACTACGAGAAGCTCACACATTCAGTCGTAAGTCTCATTAGTTACTACAACACAATAACATTATGGTATCCTGGTAACATGAGCGAAGGCAATCAAGGTTCTAGTAAGATCTACAAGACAAAATATAGCTAAATACTCTTTTATTAACATTGTAAAATACATTTAGATCGTATACATTGGTTTCAAATCGTGCTATGTAACACCAAGGCTTCTGGTGATACAATTATATATAACTTTATATAGATATGTATTGGACCTGTAACACAAATCACAAAACTATTAGACAATTCAGAATAGTTCACGAAATTGACTTTAACTACTACATGTTAATTTGAGCGACGACATTTTAAATCGAAAAAGACGCAACACAAATGTTTTTCTCTATAATAAAAAGTTACACAGTAACTTGATCTGTTCCAAAACAACTGGGTCAAAATAAGTGATACCGATCGGCCGCCTTCTCGACTTCATGCGACCCTAGTACTGTGAGTTACGTTACAACTTATCACTAATCAAATTATTTATAATTACGTAATAACAATACACAATTAGCTATAAATATTTATTTATACGTTACTAAAAAACCTTTATTGTTTAGTTTCATAAAGTTGCTCCTATAATCCGAGTGATAGGTTTCATTTAGCTATATTTATAAATAGGGCAATTGCACCGGGTCGTATAATACATTGTCCACCACTGTTTCACTTCACATTTACATTTACAAATTAATTTAAACATTAAATTTGACTTTAAATCTTAATTTAGGAGATCGTATACTGTTTCAAATATTACAAAAAGTATGCAGTTTATGTACAAGTGGCATCGTTCTCCTTATTTGTTCGTATCACGAGTTTCCATTGAACACTATGCAGGATCTCTATCACAATTAATAGATTTGACAATGTTTGTATGTGGCCGAGCCACGGCCGGCGCAAGGCCTGCGGGGGCTCGACACATCAGCGTAGTAGTAGCTATCCAAATCTGAAACAATTAATAACTCATTAAATATCAACAATTAACCCGTCTTTCCCTAACTTTAACACTGGCAAATTGTAAAAAATGCCATAAAAAAAATAAAATAATCAACAAAATTTATATTTTTATTTCAGTAAAGTATCATTACGACCGTACCCGTTCCGGGGTAGTCAAAAACCACGCTTTTTTTTAATGAAGCAGATTCACATTTAGCCAACTTTACTATAGACGACATGTGGCAAGCTCGTCGATGTCTCTATCGTACCAAACTCAAGAAATATCACAAATAAATTATTGTGATCAAGAATCGAATCCGGTACCTCCACTTCTAAATCTACGCTAGACTGACAGAAAGTGGAGTCGTCCATGCCCGGATGGCTAATGGGCCTGTTACTGGTGTAATAGCGCCTGTGTGGCTTTCGAACCCAGGGGGTCTAGGTTCGATTACTTCAGCTCTCCTCCAGGAGCAAATCTTTAGGAAGTGGTCTCACGCTAGACTACGGAGTCAATTTTAAATATCAGCAGATAATAATCATGATTCACTATTCCCAGTAAAATATTACGATTAGGATTCAAGTCAAAGTCAAAATATCTTCATTAATTAAATTATTTTAAATATTGCTAGTCCAAGCGGTCCAAAGAGTGAGCTGTTAGTAGAAGACCAGCAGTTTAACAGATTCCAGTGACCTGTTAATGTTTAATCTGGCTGAGAATGGAAATAAATCAAATACAAAATTATTATATAAATATCTATTATCCGAAAATTCAACTATATATACAACATGTAGCAGATAATTGATGCTATAAAAATATAATGTATTTTATATATTTTTAAGCATTGCCATCTACTTCTAACCTATGGTCCAAATTTCAAGTCACTAGCTCATCGGGAAGTTAATTTAAAATCAATTACAAAATTCCATCTGGACATAAATACAAGAAAGCAAGTTAATATATTTTTTAAATTTATTATTCTAGCACGACATGTGATTTAGCGCCCACCTGATAGTTAGTGGCACGCGAGGTCCATGAATGTTAGCAACTGAAATCAGACACTCATGACTGACATCAGTCCCTAACACTATGCCTGCTTGTGGGCATGACGGCAATTCGAGCCTGATCCCGAAACGTGTGGATTTTTTTTATTTTTTTTTTATTTGAGCACGGCATGTGCCCATCTCATGGTAAGTGGCGCGCATGGTCCATGAATGTTAAACTGGAGAACTGGAATCAGACACTTATGTCCAACATCAGTCCCTAAAACTATGCCGGCTTGACTAGATACCTTTCACACTTTGCTTGAAGGACTCCAGGTTATGAAAGTGGAAACACAGAGGCTGGAAGAGCATTCCACATCTTTATTGTGCGACAGATGTATGAGTCACCGAATTACTGATACACTTTACTGGATTTAAAAGCACGAACGGTGCATACTTCCCCGCCCCGGCAGACTGGGCAAATTACCACCATCAGTCCGCCTACCACCTAAATGTGGATTTATTATATAGTAAAATATAAAAAAGTACTTACATTTACAAAGACCGCGAGTCGATCTATTAGAGGTGATGTCCGTAGTATTCGGCGGGGGGGTAGTGCGCGTAACCCTGGTGGAAGGCGGGGTCCGTGGGTGGTCGGTGCATCATCTGCTGCCCATCCATCATGTAGCCCATGGTGGCTTCGGGACTGTATGCACCGCTAGGCCCCGCGTGAGGAAACACTGTCGGATAAAACACTGAACGGTTAATTAAGCTATAAGTTTGCCTACTTTTGAAGGAGCTTTCAGAACATGATTGTTAGATATATAGATGATACATTTTTAAGCATTCACAGTGCGGTTGCCGGGACCATCTGGTGTGGGAAAGAGAGATGAAAATAATGATGTCTCGGGCTTGCGACCAACCGTAGGCTGGTGAAAAAAAAATCTATTTATAATATTATTTCTGCCACCGTATTAGCCTCGCTATACAGTGGGGAAATGTTCCCAGTCTTCTTGAGACTATCTCTGATGGGTCGTCTCTTGAGGTCATTTTGTATTTATAGTTATTTAATTTTATTATTTTAATTGAAGTAGTTTGTAATTATTATTTAATCAATTTATATTTTGTAAATAATACAATGTATATATACATTTACATATATGTTCTGGGGACAAGAGGGCTGGTTCTTTCCTCGCCGAGAGAATCAGCATAGCGATTCAGCGAAGAAATGCGGCCAGCATTCTTTCCACCATGCTGCGCGGATACGATTTATATTTAAATTAGGTTTTGTGAGTAGTTTTTTTTTTTTAGTTTATTATTCATTTTTTTTAAATATTTAAATTATTAATTATTATAAAAATTAAAATTAAATATATTTTATTTCAGGCATTTAAAGACCCATAATTAATTTAAACAATAATTCTAATTTTATTCTAAACTATAATCTAAATAAATTTATAATTAACAAGGTCAAACGACCTTATGTCAAAAATAGCCTTAATTATGTCGTTATCAGATTGTCTCAGTCGGTTCACAAAAGAGGCGTGCCGCTTGCGGAGTATGGCAAAAAAGTCGTCGACTCTGTTCTCAGCAAACATACCAGACGCACTACACCTCCAGGGCAACTTTAGAATATATCTAAATGCATTATTATATTGTACACGAAGCGTGTTAAAGGCACGCCTCGTGTACAATTTCCAGAGATGACTGGTGTAGAACGCCTGGCAGTACGCAACAAACAGAGTGATTTTAACTTGTCTCGAGCAACGCGCAAACCTTCGAGCCAACATATTGCTCTTGGCAGCGAGAGTCCTCCTCTGTCTCTCCAGGTCCTCATCATCCCTCAGACGATCAACTATTATATGGCCGAGATATTTGAATTTAGAGACTATCTTCAGCTGCGAGCCACATAGGAATATTTCCGGTATAATGTCTGGCCCTTTGTCATATTTAAAAATCATAACTTCCGTTTTCTTGACATTATACCTAAAACCGTGATTACCAGCATATGACTCACAGATACCGATTATGTTTACATGTATTAGATATGCAAAATATTTAAAATATCATGATGACAGCTCTAGTACTAAAGAACTTGATTATTACGGAAACAACATATTTTATTTTCCAAAAAACTTAATTGCACAGATATTGTAAAAATAACATATCGAATCTACTATTTACATTTTTTGAAATCATTGTATACGAGTACAGAATTTGGTAATTAAAAATTCTTTGATCTTAACTAAAGCAATTTAATTAAAACCGATATATCTAATTAATATTGACTTTTATACTAGTAGGTTCTTGTAGGAAGTTAGAGAAATAAATCTGCAATCAAGGTAAAAAAACTGCTCAAATGGCAATAAAACCGACCCCATTGTTTAGTTGCTCTCGCACAATTCTCCCACAAAACTGTTATGACTTCCGAATGCGATATATCGAGAAGATCAATCCTAGACTAACTGCCATATCTATAGAATGAACGTAGTTTTTTGTTGCAAAAACCACACGCACAGGGGTCTAATTCTGGCGCTTTCGACTTGCGTGTTAGTTAGAAATGTTCGAATGAAAAGCGACAGATTTCCATAAAAAACTTTTAGTTTCATTCGAGCAATTCGAGCGGACATGCATGTCAAAGGCGCGAGAATCGGGGCTCAGGTCAGAATATAAACCCAGACACCGTAGGTATTGATTTGGGACTTATACATCTGTCGTACAATAAAGATGTGGAATGCTTTTCCAGCCTCTGTATTTCCCCACTGTCCTATAATAATAATAATAAAATCCTTTATTGCACACAAAATATAAAATATAAAAAGATGTACATAGGCGAGCTTAATACCGTAAAGGTATTCTCTACCAGCTAACCTTTGGGAGAGTGATAGAATGAATATTATGGTGCAGAGTCAGAAAAATAAAATAATATATGTAAAAATATGACCTGGAGTCGTTCAAGCGAAGTGTAAAAAGGCATATTGAATAGTTTTTTTTAAATCATTATTTTAAGGGTTAAGCTTTCTAATGTGTCAGTCTACTCTATAGATGCAAAACTAAGCAACTGGCGTAATGGTGTTCGGCCATTATAGATTCGCATATCCGGCTCGTCATGGCTTTGGTTATGTGCCACGCGTCATTGGTTCACGAGTGGGACAAACAGAAGGGCCAGACGAAACTTATTCCTATTGAGGCTTTCTACGGAATGCCATGAATACACTAATGGTCTATTAGAAGCTCCTTGAATTGGATGTCTTTTGGTAATATGAAAAATATTGGCAATCGATTTATTGAGTACTCTTTATTTATTATTTAGTTTTCGAACCTATGACTATGCTTATTTACTTGTTTAAAATGGGACAAACCGAAGGGCAAAAGGAAAACTTTTTTCATTCATTATTATGATAGAGGCTTTCTGTGGAATGCTATAAATTCACTAATGGTGTTTTATGAACTCCTGGTACGTAATTTAGTTTTCTTTTGAATATGAAAAAGTTGGTCTATCGATTTATTGAGTGCTTTTTATGGCCTATTTTATAGCCTTTGTTGCTTATGATTTCCTAGTAATTCACATGTCTCCAGCGTTCCTTCATCATTCATTACAGCCCCCAGAACTCAGTCCCCGGCCTCTACTGTTGGAGATGGGCCTTACAGAACATATTTCTGGAAAATTTGGCCTCACTCACCTCACCAGGATTGGGGGACAAAGCGTACCTTACCATGCTATAGACAAAATATTTTATAACGATTTATTAACTACTTTATAATTTTTGCTAATAATTATAAATTTAATTGAAATTAAAAACAAAAAAAAACAAAATAACTATAGTAGTGAATTTAAATAATTATTAATTCAATAATCATATTTAAAAACAAAAAAATCTGGAGCAGTTCAACGCAGGAATGTAGTCAATGTACTTGGTATATTTAATCATTAAATTTTCGTTGGTAGGGATTTAAATTATGGTGGGAAAATAACTTAAAAAGTAATGTAAGTACACGGGCGAACTTAATGCCTTCCGGCATTTTATAACAGCTAATCTATCTGTGGATAACGGTGTTAATTGTATGATTACCTGGACTATGTAATCTACGGTGGTGGCTCGGTTGTAAAAACGCGTTTCTTAAATCCTACAAAGGTCGGTTCAAACCCCCCCGGCGTGTACCAATGAGAAATACACTTGTCTTACGTACATTTGTCATAGATTTACAACACCACCGTTCTCGTGCCTCGGAGAGCACGTTAAGCCGTCGGTCCCGGTTCCACTAATACCAACTTGTGGTTTCGTAATAAATTGTCATTAAAAATTTACATCATATTCTCGCCAAGCCGTCTGGTCTGGCCAGCGTGGCGAGTGTAGGACAAATTCTCCAGGTATATATTTCGGAAGGCCAATCTCAGCATTGGAGGTCTAGGACGCTGTGTTCTAGGGGCTGTAGTGATGAATGATGATGTAATCTATATTTGTATTGTATCCTTATTGTACAATTGTTTATTCCAAATAGATAAAATAAAATAAAATAAAAATAAAAACCTTTGGGAGTTGGCAGAGAATTGCGGGTTAATTACGATAAATATTTTGAACTATTTTTTTATTATTAAATGGATAAATAAGAACAGTTAATAATAAATCTTTATGTGGTGGATTAGATTAATTATTTAATACATTTTAGTCTTGTACATATTTATTTTTATTATTGAAAATAACTGTATTTATAAATACATGATTTTAAATCATCATAAAAACTAAATGATTTGAGAATAATTTAAATTTCCTGCTTTTGGCTATTAATGAAAAAAAAAACAACTGTAATCATAAATTACATCTATTTGCTAAACTTAAGATCTATTCATCAAAATAAGAAACCCATCAAGCATTTATTGGTGCGTATATCCAAACCGAGGGCCACAGGACTAACAGGAAGTAATAACGGGGCTTCCCCAAAGCCGAGACGGGACAATATACACAAGGAAACTATGACTTAGTATTATCTATGGATACGATCTCAATGTAAAGACAAATAGGCGATTCTAAGGTCTGGATCAAAGTCCAAATATCTTTATTTATGTAAACATATTACAGGCATTTGTGACACGTTATTATTGTAAAATATATAAAATAATGACGTGTCACAAGTGCCTATTAAGATGTACGTGAAAAATTTATCTGACTTTGAAACGTGCCTGATAATTTAATTTTAGGCTTATATGTAGTTTTTAATAGTTCTTAGGGAATTCACTGTTTAATATCTATATACAATAGTCAATTGTTGGTTTTCCAAAATGAACAATAAAATAATAAAATCGCCAATTTTCCATTACATTGAGATAGGTTTATTACGAAGTCTTGGCTATAATTCCTAAAATGGGGTCTTATGAAATCTGTCATTCGACACTTTTAATTAAATAAAAACATCATACGATCATTTTATGGTAATTAAATCTCATATTGGTTAAATATTTCTATTCAAATAAAGCTGATAGATGACAGCTATCACATAGACCCCTTTTTTAAGTTTCTTTAAAGTTACAAAATACATCAGCTGTAAACACGTAATTTATTTACACAATGTTTGTTCGTAACCGAGTTGGGATCATTTTTTTATGAAGTAATTCGCGTCAATATCGTCTAAATACATCGGATATACGATATACACAGAGCGGGAAAAGCGCAAAAAATAACTGCAACTTGCGCCCCCGAGTACAGTCAAATTTATCGTTTTCCATAATTATTCACATTGTAGCACTTTACGAGTATTAAAGAAAATAACACCACTTTTGACTAACAATTTCCACCACTAATTTAAAAAACAAAAATTTGGACTTGACATGTCCGTGCAAAGAGGCGCGAAGCTCACATAGCTCAAGCTATTTTTTTATGAACTAGTCTTGCTTCAAAGCGACAGATTATTATAATGATTACATATGCAATATAATGATTTATGCACAAAATTTGCTTAAAAAAATGCAATTCTAACTGTATACGTAAATCACCTCTATAGACGTTAAAATTTCACGTTGTAAGTGATTAAACCAAAACTTTTGTAAATTAAAAGTTAAAAAGCAGTAGAAACCAAATGGATAATGAAACGCAACAAAGTTTAGGCCGCTAATGATACGAGAGGAGGTATAGGTATGAAGCTGTTAGAATTCTGGCCAAGTGTTCGCACTTTAAACAGACAACATAAAACAGTCCGAATTCTAAATTTCCTTTACTCGCCAAAGCGGCGGATGTGAGCACCGCCAAGTTTGCCGACGACGGAAAATGGAAAAACCGGAGGGTGGAAGGATAGATGGAAAATTGTTTTGGCAATGGACTAAAGAAAATGGCCACCGCATTTCCTGTGGTCAAGCCAAAAGGCGCTTTTCCAATCACTATATTATTTGGTGTTCGGTCTGCTCACGTTTATGTATTCCTGGTACGTGCGCCGATATGGGCGTCCCCAACTTTGTTCCACAGTTTTGGCTCGAACTACCTTTGTTATGTGACGTAAGAATGCATAATACATGATTCGCATTTAACTAAATGAATTGGTGTTGCGTTTACTGCAAAACATTCCACGACAATGTTTCTAGGTGTGCATTTTATTTATGGACTCGAGCTAGTTGCATGTTGGACTTTCTATTCGTAATCAATATTATAGTGACATCTTGTAAGTATCATTTATAGGTGCGAGTGGGTAATTTAGATGGCGGTAGAGCGTCGCGTCGGCAGCGGTTGCTAATGAATTTATTATAAGGGTATAAATTGTATAGTGATGCGACAACCATTACGGGTGTGCTTGTAAATTACAGTTCGTTTGGACGCGGCTTTCAGCCATCGTCCGCTATTTCCGGTCAATCGTTTATTGAGCTTTTTGCGAGGATTAAATCCGGCTGCGTTCATCAGTTCCGTCCATTTGCTGCCCAAATTAAAATTAAATATTTGTGAGGCCATTTTGTAACTACAGTTTACGTTTTGCTATATTATTTTGTAAAATTTATTTCATATATTCGTAAATATTGCTGGTATTATTTAGAATTTGGGTTAAGCCGTCATTATTTATATCATTCTGGAAATTGCAGACAAAGGGCGGAAAGACCTAATCCCGAATACCAGGGTCTCAGAAAACATCTACATCTGTAGGTACCAGGCGAGCATACATCGGCGATAGTCGTCGGAGGGGCGAGTGATGGATCGCCCGGGACGGGTCAACGAATTCGGACATTATTCTTTTTTACCCTTCTTGCGTTCTCGGACCATTCGCAAGAGTAAGCCCTTTTTCTACGATGTCCTTTTTGCAAAGAGAAATTTTTGTTCGATCTACGCACGCAGCCTGTTTTATGGGCTTTGTGTTACAATTACCCGTAAAAATAAAACGTTGCGAAAGAAATGGATTAATTTCGTCGGTTGACATCGTATGTGGACATGATTTTTCACTCAACGTATTGTTTTAGTACAACTCTGGCGGAGTAAAGCGATACTTATGTATAGAGGAAGTTTATTTGTAGATAGAATCATTATTTAGTTGCAGCTGGTAGTTAGGATAGGTACATAACTCGGCAGTAGTAACGCTAAAAGCTTTGGGGAAGACATCTGGCCCTCTCGGGACGTTCTTTACTCAGCGTGCATGCGACTGCCTGCATACTGTATGAACCTCCGAACGGACTTTACCACAGCCGGTCAACAAACTCAATTTTCGACTTCAAAGCCACTCGGAACCTCTTACGTGAGCCAACCCTTTTAAATTTGACCTGTCCGAAGACATTAAAGTCACATTTATTTCTTCTAAATTCCCGACACGTTTATGAAAATATAAAAACGTTCGCGGTTCGAATGTACTAATAAGAATTATATTTTTAAAGTACAAAAATTAAAACTATCATCACGACCGTATCCCTTACGGGTGGTCAGAAACCACGCTTTAATAATAGTTCACATTTAGCCAAATTTACTGTAGGCCCATCATGACAAGTGGCAAGCTTGATGTCTCTAGCGAACCAAACTCGAGATATATCAGAAATAAATTATTGTGTTTACCAGGACTCGAACCCGGTACATCCGAGCCTAAATCCACGGACTTAACCGTTAGACCACGGAGGCAGTTTACATAAAGACACTTTTTACGAACATTTGTAAAAAAGTAAAGTTAAGTAAAGTATCATCACGACCGTTTTCCTTTCGGGGTGGTTAGAAACCACGCTTATAAATTCACATTTAGCCAACTTTACTATCATAACAAATGGCAAGCTCGTCGATGTCTCCAGCGTACCAAACTCGAGAAATATCACAAATAAATTAAATATTAATTAAATGTATTAATAAATATTTTTGTGTTCCGACCAGGAATCGAACCCGGTACTTCCAAATCTAAACCCACGGACTTAACCGCTAGACCACGGAGGCAGTTACAGTTGTAATAGATTTATAAAATATAAATATTCTAAAAGACCACAACATGAAGTGGAACAAATATTTTGATCTCACGGAAGAAATGATCAGGAACGGATTCAAGTCTCATTGTAGCTTTACGCAGTGGAAGTTGGTGCGAGAGAAATTCCAGCAAAATATTGGCATCACTTACTGAAAGTATTGGGCTTAAGCAGGTCTGCAGGAGATATATATATTAGGGTAGGGAGAGGAGTAAAATGGTGGATGGTTGTTTAGCAATAATAACAACGGAATAAGTTTGTCTTATTCACCACCGAGCAGAGCACATTAAGTCACGATCGATCCCGGTTCCACTAATACCAACTTGTGGACTTTTATTCGAAGGAAATAAGGTACAATGATTTAAAAAAATAATAAAATATTATTTAAACTAAAAACTTACATTTTAAAACATAAATTACTATTAATAAAAATAAACCTAACTAATAAATAAAATATAACTAAAAACTAAAATGAAGAAAAAACAAAATAAAAATTATTATAAATAAAAAATTTGCTCCAAATCGCTGCCAATGGGCAAAGTGCCAAGGATACTGGCAGCATTGCCACGTTGAATGGCAAAGCTGATCCTTTGGCCCAAATATTGCCCAGCCCTTTTGTCTCCCGAGGTGTTGACGAGCTGTTTTGACAACACCTTGAAAAACCTGTGGACTTATATTGTTAAATATAATTGACATCAGACCCTTCATCATCAGTAAGAGAAAGCCAACTATTCCTTAAATATCAATTGTTTTGGAAGGTCCATCTTCAACAGTAAAAATCTAGGACTTGTGAGCTATGACGATATGAAAATATTGAGGTGGCTATTTAACCATATGACGGCTTTTACAGATACTTTGGCTTTGGCTTGTGTTTCACTATTGCTACTTTGTTTATATGTTTAATAAAATAAGCTGTGATATATATATATATATATATATAAAGTTTTTAAAAGACATAACACCGCGTCTTGTCGTCTCCTCCGGTGACAAGAGGGCTGGCTCTTTCTTCGCCCAAAGAATCAGTATTGCAATTCAGCGGGGAAATGCAGCCAGCGTTCTTGCCACCATTCCACGCGGACGGGACTTATATCCCTATCCTTAGTATTAATATTAATTTTATTTTATATTTAGTAAATATTTTTTTCGAATTTAAATATATATATATATATTTAAATAAATAAATGTATAAGAAAAATGTTACCTGCTCTATTTGATTGGTCGATCATTGGCTGCACTATCCTACGTCTTGCATTGATAAACCTGTAATCAAGAAGAAAATATGTTTTGTCATTTCGTTTTAGAAAATTATTTAAATGTCTTATTAATTGTACCTATATTAAAAAAAAAAAAAATTTAGTACCATGAGCCCACCTGATAGTAAGTGGCGCGCAAGGTACATGAATGTCGGCAACTGGAATCATGACTAACATCAGGGACTGACCTAACACTATGCCGGCTTGACTGGTCATGACGGCAATTCGAGCCTGATCCCGAAACGTGTGGATACACTTTACTGGGTTTATCGACATGAACTGTAGATACTTCCTCGCCCCGACAGACTGGGCTTTACCATCATCAGGAAATTTACCACCTATTTGTTGTTCTCGTTGAAAGTATGTGCCATTTGCAATGATGTCAAATGCCATTTTTTTTTTCAAGGAGAACTAATATTGTAAGCTTGCCATGGTGATATTTACATAAAAATAACACCGCTTTAAACAATACTGACATAGTATTTGTTAGTAAGCAGATTTTAATAAAAATTGGTTGATATGATTGCTAAGCTTATACAGGCGAAGCCAGATCAAACAGATAGTAAAAAAATACCTAATAATTAATGTTAAAAACAATTAGACGAAGCGACTCACCAGGCGCTCATAAGTAAATTACAAGATGGTTATATTTGAGGCAATTACTCCGGCAATATGTTATACGTCTGCTGAATAAGTAATCTCCTCGCTCGCATGGGCCCCTGGTGCCGGCGGATGCATTTCCAAATTAACTGTCAGATAAATTTTGCAGAAACCCTGATATTCTCGGATTGCTTTGTGATTCGATTAGTTTGTTTGGTAATTGTTCGATAATAATCCAAATTTGTTTCGGCTAGCTATCCGAGACTTTTTACCAAACATACATAATAGTTGGATTTATGAAATGAAATCCATGTTAAATAAACTATTTATAGTATAGGATGACAGAGAAGACGACTAATATTATGAATATAATAAGAATTTAACATGGTAAATAATGTTTGTTAAAATTTATGTACCAGAAATGACTGAATGTGCAAAACTAACTAACTATTACCATGCTCTATGCAAATAATTAATTTCATTTCAATCATACGTACAGACAGTCAGACAAAGCTTATTTTCGATATATTGTTATAGATATTCTTGTTCTTAATTTATAACATAACAACACAGGGTAGCGATGTAATTTGTGAAGAATTGAAGGGCTGAAATAACCCTATCCGTTTAGCCCCAAGTAATTATTCGAGTTGCGATGTTATGTGAGCGTCCGATGTGTCTAATGTATTGTTAATATCAAGATTAGTTCATTAACCGTTCATCCAAAGGGGAATGACCGGTTATAAACTTCTGCAAAGTAATAAATGTTTGCTAATAGTCATTGTTTTTGTAATGCTGAACGTCTTAGCAACCTTCACCGATGCACACAAATTGGATCACCCAAATTATTTTCAAAGTCGACAGTTTCGTTTCGTTTTGATTCATTTCGTTTCGTTTTAATTTATTAAATCGTCTCTGTACTCTGTAGAGTACGTTTAGCCCTGATTGCCAAGCAAGAAATTATAAACGTGATTTAAAAAAAATAAAAATAGCTTGAATATGTCACGACCATATGCCTTCCGGGGTAGTCAGAAACCACAAGTGGCAAGCTCGTCAATGTCTCTAGCGTAGTACCGTAGCGTAATATAGGTACAGTCGTACTAGCTCAGTAAATATCGAATTGAAATAAAAAAAAATACAAATTGTTTATTCTATTTATCAGAGCTAATGACAAAGGCAACGCGACCCTCGATAACAGGCGCCTATAAATCATAACAAGTCTAATCTGGATTAGTTAATTCTGTGACGCTCGCACGGCCGCAGAAGGGATGCTGACAAAAGAGAAATGGTGTCGAATGGTCACCCAAAGCATAATGCCACTGTTAGCTATTGTTAAATGCAATTTTAAAATGCACATGCGTTCTGATTTATTAGTTTCGTATGCAAATGTACTAATTGTAATAAGATTTAAGCATTACGGCGTCAAATAGAGTCCTTGTAACATCGACTTATGTACAGAGTATAGGCAATTTTTTCGTTTATGTTTTCTTCTCCCGATGGATTATGAGGTGATAGGGAAGGCAAAGGGTCTAGCCCATACAGCAAAGTCTGACGTAATATAACTTTCTTATTTATGAGTTAATGAGGTTATCATCAAATACCAGATGTTGCAAAATTTGATGCTTTTCGTGGAGTCACTCGCAGCATTATTGCCCAAACACGTTGGATATGATATGGGAGTTCACAGCGCGGGAAAACCGCAAAAAGTAAACAGCAACTAGTGTCCCATATATATATAGTCCAATTTATCGTTTTTCACATTATTTACATTGTAGCACATTATTAAACAAAACAACACCACTTTTGACTAATAATATTCACAGTAAAGTAATTTACAAAACAAAAACTTGCACTTGACATGTCTGCGCAAAATGGCCCAAGGGACTCATTTATTAATGCAATTTAATAAAAACAGAATAACTTAAAGTGCACGTCGAAGACCTAAAATTAAATAAACTGGAAGTTGGTGCGAGAGGAGTTCCAGCAAAATCTTTGCACCACTTACTGAAAGAATTGGGCCTAAGCAGGTCTGCCGTCTGCCGAATTAATTTGTATTTTATATAGTAATAAATATTTTTCTTAAATACCATCTATTTTCTTCGTAACCTTCAGCATCCACTTATTACAGATCTAGTCACAAAGATTAGTTGGTAGAAAATGCATTTACGGCATTAAGCCCGCCTATGTACCTGCACTTGTTTTGGTTTTGTACAATTAATAATTCATTATTATTGTATCTATTCTATCATTAAATAATAATTTGTGCAAAAATGTAATTATTGTGTGCATATGATATGGCTAGTGTTTCATTACCCGCGCTCTAGATGCCTAAGTATAGAGTCTCCAGGGCGTACTCCTCGCTTATTGTTCTCATGATCTCCGATATATCCATTATTATTATTGTACGCTTTCCCTAAATAGGAAAAGTTAAAAAGGCCATTTGACTTCGGCGACACGTCCGCTAGGCCCATTTTCCGACCAGCGTAAGGGGGTCGCAGAATGGGGAAAATCTTAAGAAATTGTAGGTGGAGAATACCTAATGCGAGAACGACCGTCTCCTGGGGAATTACACAATAAGATTTAATTTCGAGTAAAAGTTTTTGGATTTTAATTACCTGAAAAACAAATTAAATAACGTCCCGGGAAAGGGGCGGTTTGCGCGCCAAAATCTTCGCTAAATGTTTACTAAGACTGCACAGAATTACAATCAAAAACCTGAACGTACGTAATTAAAATACATGAAGTATTAAATATTAAAAATATAAAAATGTGGCTAGTACTAGTTATTGGTGTTCTGAGGTTAAGACCCTAATTTTAGCTCGCTTCTAAACCGGGTTCGATTTCTGATCGAGAAACCAAAAAAATGAAGAAAAAAAAACAGAAAACTAATCATATACGTTTGATATACGCCACGTAATTGATAGTTAGCTTGTCACGTGTTTTTATTTCAGCAATTGACGTGCCTAATAGGCATATGTAAGAGGCAACAACGAGCTTGCAACTTATTAATTATGGATTGATCTTCCTGTAAACATAAGACAAGCAACTACCAGATCTTTGTTTAAAAAACTCGTATATCTACACTACCTGAAAAGCTCCTCACAATATTAGTAAGTGTATATATGTATGTTTATGTATAGTATTATTTAGGTATTAGTATTTAGTATATAGATATTATAGTATATATAACAATATAAACTGTAAAAAAGAGTGTACTATTCGCCAACAAACTGTTATGCAGTTTGGCGTATAATTTTAAAAATGTAAATAGTTTAAGTTTTTATCTGAATAAAAGAAATAAAAAAAAAAAAATAATAATAATAATATGTAAGTGTATAATTAAGATGTAAATTTTTCTTCCTATTTTTTAATATTTCTTTCATTGCACCTATAATAGTTCAAATTTGTCCCCAAGTTTTGGCTGTCAGAAAATGTCTACGGGCATTAAGTCCGCCTTTGTACTTTGTGCAATAAAGTTTTAAATAATAATAATAATAAATATTAATTTTTAAAGCGTCTTTCTACACCAGCGTAATGGGTGAGATACTCTGGTCGGACCTACAACGCTCTGCACGTCCAATACAAAAATATCTTCAGAATGCCGATGGGACTGCCTCGACGCAGCAGTGCGTCGGGCATTTTTGCGGAGGCGCGTGTGGATGGATAAAATGGCTATAATTCGCAATCGATACTGGCTAGAGTAAGAGGTAGTGACAACGGCATTCGGAAGATGATATCGTCGAGTTTTGACAGCGCTTTTGTTAAGCGCTGGATTGATGTTGTAACTGGGAACGTGTAAATCTGTACAGCATTTGCACTTGACTGTGAATGTCAATCACATTTTAAATGTAATTTTTATATTTTATTTTTACGTTGTTTTGATTTTTGATTAATGTGTATTCCTACTAACATAGTTCTAAGTTAAATTGTTACCAACATATTGTCATGATACTAGTTTTATCAAAAACTTTATTATAATTTAAAAAGTATCATCACGACTGTTTCCCTTTCGGGGTGGTCAGAAACTACGCTTATAAATAAGCGGATTCACATTTAGCCAACTTTACTATATAGGCCAATCATGACAAGTGGCAAGCTCGGCGATGTCTCTAGCGTACCAAACATAAGAAATATCACAAATAAATTAAATATTAATTAGACGTACTTATTTACATTAATACATATTTTTGTGTCCCGACCAGAAATGGAACCCGGTACCTCCGAGTCTAAATCCAAGGACTTAACCGCTAGACCACGGAGGTAGTTATATAATTTTTATTTCAGTTTAATGTAAATCTGTGAATTTGCCAGTTGAGGAAAGCGTGAGGGTGTTTGTTAAAGCAAACAGAGGGGCAGGTGGGCCAAAGTGAGGCATTACCGAGGCCCATAAATTCTGTTTTTCCCTAATTAACGTTTAATTCTGTGCGCGATCACCCACTGGCCCTCCTGGTTGTGAGTACTACAGGCTCTGTGCAAATACCGTTTTAGTATTATATATTTATTGTGCGAGGCACTAAGGAACTTGAAAACTTTTTATATATGTATATATTTAATTTTTATTTTTTTTATCTGTAAGTATATTTTTTGTGACAATAAATGATTTTATTATTATTATATACAAAAAGTATATCACATCAAAGAGCGGTGGAAGCTTCTTTGTAAGAACGCTTTCCTTATCATCGTAAAAAAGTGGGTTCGAACACCGGCATGTACCAATGAAAAATATGAAAAATACACTTTTCTTACGTTCATAGATTTACAACTACCGTTTCCGTGCCTCGGAGAGCATGTTATGTCGTCGGTCACGGTTCCACTAATATAAACTTCTGGAATCGTTAATAAATTATAAAAAAAAATGATATCAGATCCTCGCCAACAGCGTGGCCAATGTAGACCGAATTCTCCAGAAATTTCTTAATAATAAAAATTACACTGTGTGTTTGCATTTATGAGCCTTGGGCTGTTATGACTTCAACTAAATTTGAACCTAAATCTATCAGCAGCCCATTCTACTAATAGTTTTATTTCCATTCTATTTTATTTTATCGTTAAAAGCTGTCAAAACAATTTTTGGTATTCTACCGATTCAATTTCCGTAAGTGGAAATAGTATAGAACTTTCGTCCAATCCGTATTCTACTATACGCTGTACGTACATTAGTTATTACTGCCTCCGTGATCCGGCGGTTAAGACCGTAGATTTAGACGTGGAGGTAACACAATTTATTTAATTTATTTGTGATATTTCACAAGTTTGTTTTGCTAGAGACATCGACGAGCTTGCCACTTGTCATGATGGGGCTATAGTAAAGTTGGCTAGATGTGAATCAGCTTCTTTGGAAAAGTTATTTTTGACCCACCCCGCAAGGGATACGGTCGTAACGATATATTTTTTTTACTTTTCTTACCTACTTATTCAATTATTAGTGTGCTGCCGTTAGGAGTCTTAAAACAATTAAAATAATAACTAAAGTATAAAAAAGCCAAAATATCTAAGGCAATTTGTCAATTAGATACCAGAAGTGCATCCCTAGCTACTAGCCTATCTATAGAAGGGCGAGTGACCGGAGGCTATCGGGGGGCCTTATGAAAACTAATGCCTTCATTTAGTGGATACTCCGGCCACCGCCGATAAGCTATGTCACCCTGGTACGGCCGGATTACGAATGAGGATTTATCCGACCTTCGCAGGAACAAGGGTCAGCTGATAAAAGTTTCGGTCGAACCGAATGTATAATGATGAAATTTTGTTATCACTAGCTGTATTAGTCATTTTATTTTCCGCTGCAAAATTAACTTTAGGTGGCTATAGGGTCACATGATAACGTGATATACACAAGGGGATCATTTCAACCTTTGAATCAAATCGGGTCTGTGGTCTAACTATAAATAAATAAAACATTATGATGACGTCTATATCCGATCCTGGGTTTCAAGGAACTTCACTGCTTTTGATCAAATCAACATAGTACCTACTGTGGATTTTGACGTAGAGGGTTCGATTACTGGTCGAGACACAATAAACACAAATAAAGGCAGGTTTAACAGGCAGATATATATGGCCGTAAGGGTCTCATGTCATGGTCAGTTGATGACGTCACATAGCCTAAGTCCGTCTCAAGGTTACAAGACGCATATATGTCAAATTTCATCAATCGAGCCCTCTGGGATTGTGCGGAGCGATGGCAAAAGATCCGACAGTTGGCCCGTGGACACTTGGCAAGTCTCTGGTGTGGAATGCGACGTGTGTGACATCCAGGTGACCTTGTCAGGCGCGGGGAGTGCGGTGGTTTCTGCTAAGAACCTCAAGTTGTGTAAATACGCCAACCTTGGTACAGGTTACTACTTTGCGCCGTTTGGAGTCGAGACGAAGGGCCCATGGGGACCCTCAGCCAAGTGCTTGACCAACGAGTTGTCAAAGCGGCTGATGGAAAGGTCTGGAGACAGAGAGGCTGGCAATTATTTCTGCCAACGTATTAGTCTCGCTATACAAAGGGGAAATGTTGCCAGTCTCCTTGGGACTATCTCGGGACTGGGATTACTATAGTTTAGTTTATATTTAATTTTATTATTTAAGTAGCTTTTAATTTATATTCAATGTTTTTATGGGCGGAAGACAAGAATAGGTACAGAACTGAAATTTTGAAAAATCAATTATTATTTCAACGAACAAAATCAGAAGTTTAGCAATAAAACTATATAAAATAGAAATATAAGGAAATAGCAAATACAAATCATATTATGGAATCGTCGGAACGACAATATCTCACGTACAAATTCATCTAATCCATACCAACAACGGTACTGGACAACTTGTGGGGGCATAGGAATAAATATTTTTCCTGAAAATCCGCCGTCGACCGCGCCGCATAGAAACTGCCCTAAATAAGGCAATTATAGGTGCCCAGGAGTAAATATGATAACTTGGGGATCAAAAATAAAGGTCGTGCCAAATATGGATTTCTTGTGGATGAGGAGATTAGTTGGCTATTTCTTGTGGTCATTTTCACGTACACGCCACTTTTTTGGTACTGCGTAGATAACTTAAATAATCAGTGCAATGTACTGCTATGCCTAACCACTCTAGGCATTGACATCTAATATTATTTGATAAATACTTGTACCTAGTTAAGGTAAATTATTGAGAAATAATATAATATTGGGTTTAAATATAGTATTATTCATTTGTTAATTCTTCTTAATCGCTACACTCTTGGCAGAGTGGTTGTGGTCGCCATTTCAGTACTAGTAGCACGTATAATAAGCCGTCGCTACTTCTCTCGGACCGCTGCTTTCCTGGTGCACTCATATAGGGGGTGATCCATTGCAGTCTTCACCTAATCATTCCATCTCATCGGAGACCTACCATGCATCCTCTTGCCATCGAGTTCAAGTGAGAATACGTGATTGTACAGTCGAGGGAAGGCGTTGTCCGATCCCCAGTTCCTCCAGTAGGGATTTGTTGGTTCCGATAACATCTCTAGAGCATTAATTCGTTTTTTTTTCTATTTAGCGTAGGGTCCACAGCATACAAAAAAATAGGGAACACAAGAACTCTAACCAGTCGGTTCCTCCATATTTTCTTTATTTTTAACTTTACAGTATATATACAATAAAATAAAAAAAGACAGGGTATAAAAAAAAAGGCTGGAATAATTTTTATTGAGAAAAAAAAATGACTTCTGTAATTGGAATTGTTACCTGTCCACTGACGATACTTCATCAAACAGTGTACGTCTAAATCCACGGTCTTACCTGCTAGACCACAGAGAAAGTAATGCTTAGAATTGAGTTTAAAAATATCGAACACAAATCGTAAATAAAAGAAATCTGATCCTGAACAATACACCTCCATTTGTTAGGAAGGGATAATTAATTAAAGGAAGGGAAAAATAGAAGGCAAAGATCGAAAAGCAATAAATTATAGGAGCTGGCGCGAAAATGCCTCATTTTAGGAAAAGTAGAAGTAGTAGCTAATTTCTGTTTTTTTGGACGCAAACGTAAAAGTATCCTTTAACGAACGGACAATGTTAAATGCTATTAAAGTTGATACATACAACTTTCGCATTATATATCCGGTTCGTCAATCTTTCTTCGCTCATCCTTTTAACATGCCCGAACCATCGTAGCATGCCTTTCCTTATTTTTATCGCTATGCTTTCTTTTATACCTACCCTTTTCCGTATTTAGACGTTACGCATGACGTCCGCAAAAGTTGATATTCGTGTATTTTAAAATTCTAACGAAAAAATCGATGAAGATGTGGTGGGGGTACCATACGGGATCGATCCACTATTACGTGGGCTAAGTTGAGGAAGTAGTGGGGATACCACACTGGTCTGACCTAATACTTCCCAATTCCAAAATGTAATTATAGCCAGAAACTAAGATTGGAAAGTATTTTATATTTGGCGCGGGTGGCGAGAGTCAATCTTTGCCCAGTGTTTGCATCCAGTTCGCCGCTTCACACGAAGGTAATTAATCTTCAAACCTATATCCGCGGCCGACTCACGTATGCCGCGCCGGCCTGGTACGCTCTCACCTCAGCTACGCTGAGAGAACGTTTACAAGCGCAACAAAATCTGACGCTTCGTACCATTGTCGGCGCCTCGCGTTTCGTGAGTGTAATCCATAGGGATATGCGGATGGAAACACTGGACAAATTCGTGCGTCGTCTGGCGGCTGGCATGTTCGCGCGCGCAGAGGCGACAGATTTCCCACTCGTTAGAAACCTGGCCCCTCTGCACGCCCGTCCGCCGGACGCCAGACAATGCTACGCTCCAGTACTAGGGTATACAGCCCAATCACGGAGTCGTAATCGCGGCTCCGCCGTCTAGCTTGTATACTTCAACCTTTAATGGTTACCCCATGCCCTGTCCGTAGTTACGGAAAGCGAACGCAACCTCTGTAAGAAGGCAAATACCTTGACACATATTTCCCACTCCCCCCAGCGAGGGATGTGAGAAGATCAAACGTCGTCGGGAAGTATTACGTCAGACCAGTGTGGTATCCCTACTACTTCCCAATCTTAGTTTTTGGCTATGATTACATTTTTGACATTTAATCATATACACATATCAACTACCGAACAAGCTTGAGAACTCCCAAAAGATAAAGCGAAACAATATGTTTTGTTTTAAAATAATTACCAAATGCTAATTGATAATAATTGACATGGATTATTTAAAAATAATGCAATTAGTATTTCTGAGAAGTTCACACGATTTTTTTTTGTTAATAATGGCAAAATTATTTTAAAAAAAGAATTTTGTTTAATATGTCTTCAATACCACGCGGATTATATCTGCACAAACTAATTTTGTTAACAACAAAGCCAAAAGTGGCATAACTTTAGTTTTAATAAAATTGTTACCTGAATCAATTCAAATCAATTAGTTTTGTACGTTGTCATAGGACAACAGTTACACTATTTAGTCAACTTACCGTTTGCTTTAAAAAAACAGAATAGAGCCACAGCTCCTTAATCCGATGCTGCCCTAGTACCCGGTGGTGCTAATTATAGTATACGCAATATATTGTCCCGGGTTTGACCCCGCGCTCGTCACAGGGAATGAATTACTTGCGACACATGGTCCCTGCGTTAAATTCTAGGGTGTTATAACTACTGTTTACTTTGCTTGCTTGTGTTATTATTACTGTAATTTTATATTCATTATCAGCTCAGCTACTAGGAACACAAGAGTCTTACACCTGTATTCTAAGTCGGATTGATTAGTGTAACCAGGACAGACTTGAGCCAACGTGGTTTTTGAGGCACGAAAACGGCGTTGTCGATGTTGATCTCTTCAATACCTGCATAACTGCTAACAGCAATAACGAATGGGCTCTTGGAGATTATAGACTGCCTTGTTTTCTTAATTTTATTTAATTGTTGTTCCTGTATTAGAACTGAAGTTTTCTAAAGTTTTTCTTGAATGCTTTCTATTGTATCTATCTATGTGTATTGTATTGTATCTATATCTGTGAATTCTTGTTATTTTTATTTAAAAACTTTATTGTTATATAAAAAAAATCTTAAATTACGACGAGAATGTATCGGTTTTATAGTATTTTTATTTTTTCCTATATTTGTATTTTAGCTGGCTTCTCACCACCACCACAAGGTAATACGTTGTAATATTTTTTTTATTACTGTTATTTTATATTACACCAGATGCAAACATTTGTCGATTGGTGTGGGTGTGTCTACTTTATTAGATCAATGCGTGCTGGATTTACTTAGTTAAATTTATCTTTAAGTGTGGGCGTTTATATATATGTTCTTTCTTAGCTAAACTAAGATTTATTCTCATACTATTGAAAGCTAAAACAGTTCATTGCGCAGGTTTTGTGGAGTGTATCGAAGCGGAGAATTACGGTAATATTTTAATTATATACTTAGACGCTACTATGATAATCAGTGCAATCAACAAACAAGAAGGTTAGTTGGTAGATAAAGCCGAAATGGCTTTAAGTTCGCCTACATACTTTAAATATTTCAATCATCATCATCAGCCTGTATCTCTCCACTGCTGGATGTAAGTCTCCCCCAAGGCTCGCCACTTAACGCGATCTTTCGCTACCCTCATCCAACCCCCACCAGCGACCTTCTTTAGGTCATCTGTCCATCTGGCGGGGGGTCGTCTCACTCTGCGTCTTCTCTCTAGAACCCGTTTGCCCCATCGTTCGTCGGTTCTGCGGCAGATGTGTCCGGCCCATTGCCACTTCAGCTTGCTAATTTTAAAAAGCTATGTCAGTAACTTTCCTTCTCTGACGAATATCAACGTTTCGAATTCTATCCATTAGAGATATACCAAGTATTTCAATAAATTTTAATTAAAAAAAAGGAAGAGGTAATGATGTCTTTGCAATTTGCACTTAGAATTTTGATTTTTTAGCACTAATTTGCGGGTTTTAAGAATGCCGGGTAACAACATCGAACGCAGCGAATTCTTCAACGACTATTGACGCGTAGAATAAAACTGATAATACATAATAGATGGCCTAGGTGTTATTCTGATGTATTATTCATCAATATCCGATCATTAGATTTAGCGTAAAAAAGCAACAAATAACTATACAAACATTCACTATTGTTAAATTAGTAAGATTGATGCTTTATCGATTCTAGTTGTTTAAATGTTTGGACTATACGTTGTACATAGACAAGAAGCAACGGAAGTTGTAGATGTTGACAATTAATAACTTGAAAACTAATTAGATACTAGGGTAGCATAAATAGGCGATAAATAACTCAGTAGTCGCAGATGGTGTAAGTGTCAAAACGCCTTATTGAGATACCAAGCTCCAAAGGGCGAGGTCGAACACGTACAAGCGATAATAGGTCGACCCAGGCACCATATTGCAGTGATTGCTACTTGACGTACAGAGAGGGGATGTTGCAAATTTATTCTGTATTAAATATATCCACATTTGGGACTAAAGGGTTAGCCGAGGTGCGAACTTTACTTTACATTAAAATTTATAGCACAAACAGTTTGTAATATTCTCCGTTTGCGGTGAGCTATCCTTTACTTTATGCTGACCGTTTGACTCGGGTATACCTCCACAATTATTTCAAAATTGAAATCCTGAGTTTACTTATTAACTGACTACAAAAATTAAGGAAATACGTATCTACACATAATTATAGAGATATTTTTAAAGTCGAAGTAGGACTAATGAAACATCTATGACCATAAAAGCTATATATATCACGGTATATTGCAATTGTCATCTACTACTGCTGCATTCAGCAAACGCCCCCGGCGGGTGGTGCCCGTACTCATTCGCTTTGCATTGTGATGGATTGCTTTACACCGCGTGATGCGCTGATGTAACGCCTGTGGCAGAGTTGGTTAACTCCTACTGTTTTCTTATTGCCTGGTAGAATTAGCTGACCATCGTTAAGTTATACTAAATCATACACACATATAGGGTGGTCTGTTTTGCTTTTATCAATGTCAAAATAAATATCAAAGCTTCAAACGGTTTAACAACTCTTTATTTACGCGCCTGTCAAAATCTCATAACAACGTGTCAAAGATAATAAAAATCGAGCGAGAGTAACCGCACATAGAGCTTCGTAATTGGAACGGTATAGGGATTAATACAAAAACAACAAACGCGTTTCAAAATCTCGTTTATAAATCCAAATAAATTGAGGAAGGAATGCGCGCTGGTTATGTGCGCCACACACGGGGTGTCTATCGGGATCACTATCCGGGGAGCGGCATTACGTCCTCGAGCCATTTGTCAAATTAATGATCTGGGGATCAGAATTTTAAGCCTCGCAATCCTGCGCCACCTGACGGCGGTTGACAGCCACTGACGCCGCTACATCCCGCAGACGACTCTTTTCCACGTCTTTATCAGTTATATTTATTTAGAGAAATTCCTATTCTGTAATGGCGTCTTCGCGTGTAGGGCACATTCGAATTAGCCGTGCTCGCGGTGTAATCGCCGTGTCGCAATCTCAACTAACAATGCCGAGGCGACTTTTTATTTTTTAAAACACGAAGCAGATAAGGCTTCTGATTATGCGGCCTTTCTTTCAAGCGTGCATCGGTCTTCCGTCGGCGACTTAACGAAGCTGTTGACCCGATATGAGCATGCAAATTCTACTTGGTGCATCGATTTTGTTACTTTTTGGGACGAGAGCGTCCGAGATAAAGAATTGATCGAAGACGCTTTCAACTTTCTCGCTGTGGATATCGCTTTAAAGTTTCTCGACACTTCCAAGTACATTATTCTAATGGATCGTGGCGATAATGTCGTTGAAGCCATTCTTCAAACGGTTCACGTATAATGTCCACTTAGCGGTATGAAGATCCAGTTGCGATCTGTATCAGGGGACATTTTTTCCTACGCATTAAGGGCACATATTCTTAGCGGCAATTTATCGCTGTCTATTAATGCAATTACCTAAGTGTTGGAGACGGTTTAATTGCTTATGAAATATAGTGCTTAGTCGCAGGTTCATTACCGGCGCTCGTAATGGTCGCTTTGGACAAGTCGAGATGAAGAGATAGCACGCGACATTGACAAGTATGTTGTCAGCGTTCATCACGAGGCTGTTAGACAAACTGTAAACAGTTTTACGGAATTTAAATAACTGACATGAAATAGCTTGTTTATCTTAGTTCCCCAATGTTTGACCCATACAACTGTCTTGCTTTATGGTTTATTACTTGCACTAAACTGATTTATGTTCTATGAGTGTCTACACTGTTTTAGGTTAGTATCAAAATTATCTTGTCGTGAGCGTTATTCAAGCTATCTATTAAATTTGTTTCTGGTTTGTACACTATAATTGTTACAGATTAATAAGGTCGAATTTTATAAACTAAAGCTAGACTAGAATAAAAGTTATCTACTGCTATTTGAGTTTTCTGTTGTATTATTCATGTGGAAAGCTTTTCAAGTTATAATGTATGTAAACAGCGATATTTTTCAGATCATCCCACTCTGTATGTGGTGTCCAGAACCCGTCTTCTATATACTTAGAGCAGCATCTCACCTACGTAGCTTTTATCAACTATTATAGTAATATTATCAACTATTTTAATAGCTATTTCGGAAACTTTGGTTATCGCAACATTTTAATAAACGGTTCTTATGTCAGAGAATTTAGTTAGCGTTTTGATTCATTCATTTTTTGGAAACATGTTTTCTGTATGTGGTGTCCAATCTAGAACCCGACTACTCTATCGTTAGACTATACACTCACGCACTCAGCTTTATCAACTATTATAGAAAATTTATCAACATTTTTAAAAGCTATCTTGCTAATGAGTTTCGCAACATTTCAATAAACGTCTTATTTCAGAGGCTTTAGTTAGATCGAGGTTCGATTCATGAATGAAAATCATCAAAATGCAGTTGTTGAATTTACGGAATCATACCGAAAAGATGAGAGAGTTTGATAGCTTGCTCGCGAAACAAAGGCCGCCATAAATAAAGCAATGGTTAAAATTTTAAGGGCCGGTCGAGTTCAGGCGACCATTAGGGGCCCTTAGCGATGTAACGAACGTCCCTTTACACCCTCGAGATGCCACCATGATATCTCACAATTCGTCGCTGAACTTGCAGACTGGCCTATCTTATTCATTAAACTTGGAATCTTCAATTAATTTGTTGTACTGCAACAATGCTGTTGCTCAGTGTAAAGTGTATCGAATTCTCCGGAAACATGTTTTGAAAGGATCGTTTTCATACCTCTGCGTTAGAGATATTTATTATATTTAATTATATAAGTATGATATGGATTGTATATGTTTATTTACGTATATGTATTTGTGTAGGTCGAGTTGTTGGAGATGGGCCTTCCAGAACATATATCTCGAGAATTTGCCTACACTCGCCATGCTGGCCAGATGGATTGGCGAGGATTCAATATCAATTTCTAATGACATTCTATTAACGATTTCACAAGTTGGTATTAGTGGAACCGGGACCGACGGCTTAACGTGCTCTCAGAGGCACGAGAACGGTGGTGTTGCAAATCTATGACAAATGTACGTAAGAAAATCGGATTTCTCATTGGTACATGTGGGTAATTTGACGAAAATAATAAAAGAAAAGACATTTTCCTGTACAAAATGTTCCTGGGTTTGGGCTGTATTCCTGTCGACGAATCGAGCGTATTGATTTCATTTCCTCAGAATTTTAGCAATTTCGTCTCATAGAGAGAACTACACAAATAACAAATGTTTAAGTGAGCGAGCAATTTTGGCGGCTAAGAATGAATATGTGGATGACTTAAACTTTATAATTATTTAATTCAACTAATAAGTAACACGACATTCATTGACTGTTAGGCGCTACAAAGTTCGCCGGCTAGTATTTGATATAAAACTAATTAATTATGCAGCTGTAAAGTGGCCTTGTCAGTAATATTATACCTCTACAATGTAAATTAATGAATGACTTAATGAATTTCTCAATATTTGCCAATAGTCAGTTAAGCTGGTCTGCGTCGTGAGCATCGAAATCTTGACTGCAATTGTAAACATACCCATGCACTGTATTACAATAATTTTAACGTTCAATTTTAAAAGTCTTGTGGTTTCAATTTTATTCGCCTCAAGATCAATCAGTTTTTCATTGATTCAGATAACTTGTTGGGACAAAAAATATGCCAACTTGTCTTGATGGAAAGATGATAAATGAATAAAAAAATCATCTCCTCAAGCTGCCATTGCCATTCAACGTGGCAATCCTTGGCACTTTTCCCATTGGCAGCGATTTGGAGCAAATTTTTTATCTATAATATTTTTTCTTTTATTTTTTCTTTATTTTAGTTTTTAATTGTATTTTTATTTATTAAGTAGGGTATGTACATTTTAGATTAATTACTAACATAGTTTTCTTTATGTTATTATTGTTACTATCACGATATGGTTTTTGTACCGAAATAAAAAAATATGATTATTATTTAACCAGTGCGTCCTCCCAGTATAGTGCAGAGACGTGGACATTGACAATGGGTCTGGTTTATAAATTTAAGGTCGCTCACCGAGCTATGGAGAGATATATGTTTTTCTGGTGGGTAGAATTCGACATGTTATTATTTGTCAGAAAATTAAAATTTCCAACATAGATTTCAAAATTCGCAAGCTAAAGTGGCAGTGGGCTGGACAGTGGACACATCTGCCGCAGAACCGACGACCGATGGAGCAAACGGGTTTTAGAGTGGACGAGTCCCCGCTAGATGGATAGATGACGTTTTGTAAACGGTCGCAAAAGATCTCGTGCAGTGGCTCCCCTTGGGAGAAGTCTATATCCAGCAGTGGAGAGACACAGAATGATCAACTGATCGTTGTTGTGTATTTAAGTTAATTTTATATACATAGCTATTCTATATTGCAGATTCATTTCTCAGTCACTGGAATGTGCTAAGCTACTGGTCTTCTGCTAACAGCTTACTCATTGGACCACTTTGCTGCCTGCTATCCTCCAATAGCAATAGTAGAATCATTCAAAATAATTAAAAAAGCGGATTTACATTTAGTCAACTTTACTGCCAATCATGACAAGTGGCAAGCTCTTCGATGTTTAAGCTTAATAGTGGTTGTCAGTTAATAGTTTCCGTTCGTTAAAATATTATTTTATTAATATTTAATAATAACAATTAAAGAAACAGATTTAGTCCACAATATTGGGTTTTGTCGTGAGCGTCCATTGATTCTGAAGATGTTATCTGAGTATTTTTAATTAAATGTTAAAATTGACATTTATTAATTGTTTCGACCATTTTAGAACTTTAATAAAAAGATTGGACAGATGAGTAACCAGTTCCCGGCCCGATGTCAACTAATCTATTCCTATAAATCACAAATAGTTTATCAAACAGGTTATTCACTATTAAACCACTTTAGCACTTTAACCTCTAGTTTTAGAAAATGGTTGGTTATTTATTAATAATAAAAATATGCAACTGCCACCGTGGTCTATCGGTTAAGTCCGTGGATTTAGACTCGGAGGTACACGGGTTCGATTCCTGGTCGGGAAACAATAATATTTATTAATTTAAATAAATAAATAAATTTAAATAAAATTTAAATAAAATTTAAATAAAGAAACTGCCTCCGTGGTCTAGCGGTTAAGTCCGTGGATTTAGACTCGATTCCTGGTCGGGACACAAAAATATTAATTAATGTATATAAATACATTTAATTAACATTTAATTTATTTGTGATATTTCTCGAGTTTGGTACGCTGGAGACATCGACGAGCTTGCCACTTGTCATGATTGGCCTATAGTAAAGTTGGCTAAATCCGCTTATTTATAAGAGTGGTTTCTGACCACCCCGAAAGGGAAACGGTCGTGATGATACTTTACTTTACTTTAAATAAATAAATAATATCCAGATTATCAAATAAATATGATGAGATTGGTCAAGAAATAGATTTGTTTAACGATCCGCTTTCAAATATTAAGTTAAATGTTAAGACAAATTGTTTCTATTTTTTTTATTATATTTATTTATTATTATTATTTGTTAATATTTAATTTTATGTTTTACTCGTGTTTAGTTTTGTTTCTCATTTCTCATTTAAGCTTTGTAATTGTTTAAACTTAATTATCCATTAAGTACTTATATTTTATTGTCGATTCAATGTCTTAGTTTTTAAGCAAGTAATAATGGTTGTCCTTAAATAAATAAATTAATGCACTGTCATTATTCCAAATTTTATTAGATTAACGTTGCTATATATATAAATCCAATGCCTCCTTATTGTATTAGGTTTTATTAGAATTAACTATTATTATATATTGTCCTACCTTAAATATTAATAACGTTTAGCTTCTTGCCCCATCTTGTTATATATTTAATGTCTTTGAGTATACCAGACCCGATAAACTTCAAAGATTTTGTACACACTTTATTGTGTCCCGATTAAAAATCGAACACAGTACTTCCGCGTGTAATCTTTTAACCTAAATGTTTGTATTAATTGAATTTTATTCGATAATGTGACAGAACAGTATGGGACGTGGGCGGATGTGACCGCCGCGTCTTCCTGTCACAATTAATTTCCGGGCGCGCTGAAATTGGCGCGAAAACTGTCGCGAGCGGGAGCAGCGCCACCGCGGCGGGAATTTTAATTACGGACTCGTATTTCGAATACCAATGTCGTCTTGCTTAAATTAAATATAAATTATACTCTTACGTCCCTCTGCTCTCCTGGTATTATTGTGCAAATTGCGAATGTTATTTATTGCAAAACACTAGTCTTATAATTGTGTCTAATGGGGGATTTATTTACATTACCGTCTAAATTAATTGTGGCAACATACAATCACTGCACAATATTACAATTACACGTTTTAATTCTGGTAATTGATATAAAAACGTATATATATCGTGAATGTGGTTATCCATTTTTTCCATTTTATTTTATTTTTATTTATTCCAAGATATTACTAAATACATTTATTGGGTCAATATTTTTCTCTGAAAGGAGCTGCGGCTTCTCGAATATCTTCTTCCATAGTTTATTATTAGTAAAATAGTATTTTTTTTTCCTTTTTCATAAATTAATAGTCGTTAACATTAATTATTTTAGATCGAGTCCATTTTATTGACTGACGTCTATCAAAGATGACCGTCTAGTATTTACTAGTCTTCTAGTACAAATCTACAACAATTAATTTGGAAGTAAACACTTAGAGGAAGATATTAATAAAAACAGGCCGCGATAAGATCTGAACAAACGGGAACACGATTACAATAATGATAACAAACTAGATCAGGAAATCTGAATGCTCATTTAAAGACATCCGCCGCAGAGGCTTACATAGAACCAGACGGACACTTCCAAGAGTATTTAAGTTAACAAAGTTTGATAAAAAGATTAAGTATGACAGTTTGAAATATAGCCACCGCAGTTCAAAACGAAAAAAATACTGCAAAAGTTTCTCAGGCAGAGCGGGCTTCGTCTCCATTGTTACCAACTACAGCGAGTTAATTTTGTAGAAAAGAAACAGAGGCGAGGCGGGCGCAGGTGTTTCTTCCCGCCCGCTGTATTAATTTGAGCGCCATCCCGGAGCAACGTCCTGTACGTATGATTGTGTTATAGAACACACACACCCGTTAAATTTATACGCAAAGTTATAAACGGAACGCGCCCGTGCGGATCCTGACAGTGCACGGGTGGCTTTAGAATAAATCCGAGGCGCAGATTATGACGTAGCGCAGTGACATTCTGTACGCCGAGCAATTTGCCGGAGAACCTTATTCGCCAATGGAATTATGGATGTCTCGATTGGCCGAGTTAATTGTAAATTATTGCAGAGTCGCGTCGCTCGCTAACCGGCGCTATTAACATAATTGTTTCAAAAGAAATGTTCGCGGTAAATGACTACCCAAGATCGTAGTATAGATATTTTTAGTAATTAAGAGCTATATATTTGCATAGCGATGCTCCCTGCAGACATTTGGTGGCGAGTCGTAATGTCTCTGTGGCCATTTTGAGCTATTATCTTATCTGCCGGCTTGACGCTTATCATTTTCTTGGAATTCATATTAAAATATGGCACGGAGCTTCATTTACTAATTGTTATTTTTATGAAGCCGCGAGCCAGATTCATCAGTTATTCTTGGAAGGTTATTCGCGCGGTCAAGTTTTCACTAACATACCTATTTGTGTTAATGTTTTTAGGTACTGTACATTTAATTATAAATACTACTAACATAAATAATTATATCAACAGCGTAAATTTAACATGCAATTAAATAATAAACTTAATAGTGGCTGCATAGCTTAGCATTAAAATATAAATTTATACTAATGTATTTACGGAGATTCTGTGTTGAAATTTACATAAAACGAGCTATTATGAATATTTTATTAACTAAATTGTCCTAACATTTTATATAATTGCATTTTGTGATTGATGAATTCATATTTCATTTAGAGTTCTCCAAACTTTCATTTAAGCAACAATTTAGAAATGTACTCGTAAATGTTACGAACTAGCACTACGAACATTCGCAGACCCTCGACGCGTCGGACCAAGGCAAGCTTCTAGCGTTTATACTACCCTGGTATTTTTTATCGATTAATAAAGCTATATGTTTAAAACTGCCTCGTAATCTAGCGGTTAAGTCCATGGGATGGATTTACACTCGGAGGTGACGGGTTCGATTCCTGGACAATAATTTATTTGTGATATTTCTCGAGTTTGGTACGCTAGAGACATTGACGAGCTTGCCACTTGTCATGATGGATGTATGGTAAAGTTGGCTAAATGTGAATACGATTCTTAAAAAAGTAATAATAATTTAAAGAATTAGGTCTTATCAAAAGCTTCCATGGGAATACAATTTCCATAAATTACATGTAATCATTGTAAAAATGCACTTAAATAAGAAAATATCGTATCGTACACGTCATTTGTAGAATAGCGTGAAGGGCTACATTGTCACGAATACCTACATAATTTTTCGAGCAATTTGGCGCGCTTCCTGTACGAAATCTCGGCCTTGCCCCAGCAATGCTGTGGTGATTCATACTGACATGCAATCCTGGTACTTTACATAAAACAATTTCCCTAAAAGTAAGTAAATTATTACCTGTTTTTTTCATTGGAATTATAAAACACTGCTGTTAGGCCATCATACGAAACCGTACGAATAATAATTTGCCAACTTTATTTAAATCGTTCAGTTAATCAAATGGCAGTTAATCAGGCAAAGCTTTTTGTAGATGTCGCTAGCGGCATTGGTACCTTGTTTTGCACCTATGTCGCATCATTGTAGTTGTTTTTTATAACATAAAAGGGTATTTTAAATTAACGTTACCTATCTTAAAAGACGAATTAAGAAAGCGCACACCGTCTTTAAAAATAAAAAAGGTTTTATTAATAGAACGACAATTTTGAGATCAATCTTTGTACACTAACAAACTGCTCACGCATAATATCCAGAAATTAATAAATTTTGTAATAAAAATACAAGTTTTCTTTGCAACTGTCAGTTATATTAGGTACCATCTACCATGCGTCATCTACCGTGATAAAAAGTTAGTGATACACCCCATTGACAGTTACTATGGCCGCGGGATAACATTTGCTTAGACGTACGCCCCAGGATTCCAAATAACATAATATCTCTGAGTGTAACATTAACTCTAAGACATTTCCTCGGCTTCTCCACTCAACGTTTGACAGCTGGAAGGAAATGTTGAATGGAACATACGGATGTTAGTATAGATGTTGAGCCCTGGACAAACCTAGACGTCTACGCCACGCAAGTCAACGAATAAGTCCGATATCCACGAAACTGTAAATTTCGCCGGAAAAGTCATTTTACTGGTTCGGCAAAAGATAATTTTAAAATATTTGTAATGAATATTACTAGGATATCAGATCTGCGAGGGTGTTGTTTCGTTCAAACGCCAGCAAATCTAAACAACCCGAGACCGTAACTCAAAACAAAGGACGCTCGCTGATAAGAAAGTTTCATTACCCAAATGTTGAATTTAAAACCGAGCTTAATCAAGTTTATAGCTGGCTTATCCGAAATCAAGACCATCCCTTAACTATGGACCCACCTGTGTGTTTAGGAACGGATTACTTTGCGGAAATTTTGTTTCAAATGGTTATTAGATTAATTTCCAATTAATTCTAACTTCTTTATGAAACATTAACGCTGGACTTTGGCGTAAGCATGGGTGAAAAAGATCGCGTGTTTTCTTAAGAGTAGTCACAAAACCGCACATTATTTTTGTAGATTGCATTTATATTTCCAAGTTTGTGCTCATTTAGCAATTTGTTTTGTTTGTTTGTATGGTTCGTTTAGTAAGCTTTCTGGCCGGAGTACCAGGGCGGCAGACGCGGCAGGACCCTAACCCCTTCGCCGTTTGATAAATGGCCAATTACAGCGCAGCCCGCCCGTCCCTTCTGTTAGCTTGTTGCCTATTTTGAATTGCTTTTGCTTTTTCGTTTAGATTAATATCTAAATAGGATAGATACGCATCCCGCTTAGGTATTTACGTTATTTTTAACGTAAATTTCGGCGAGGAAAGCTCCTTTTGTCTTGGCTTTTTTGAAAGAACCATTGTTTTAAGTCTTAATTCCGAGCCATCTTTGTTGCGACTCGCGCGGGCGTGCTTTGTTTTGCCTTTGGTTAATCCAGAGCTGAGGATCATAAAAATATGGAGGGTTTTAATTATATTTTGGTGTAAAATCGGAAGCGGGCTCAGGTGTGTTGGTCGTGCATTTTTAATTCAGCCATTGAGCGTGACGAGGGTGTTGCTGATCCCCTGGTGCCCCTGAAGGGTTTACTCCCGAGCGGGACCCGTCTGCTGTTTATTTTTTAGCATTTAAAGTTATATGATTGCGCTTCGCCTTAAGCTTGTTTAAAATTATGTTCAGATGAGTATAGCAGTGTTGATGATCGAAAATAGGGGTTCGAATAGATGTTATATACGAATATATTTTAAAATTTTAAACATTCAAAACGCAATGGTGGCTCGCTCATAATAAACATTCGTGCTAGATTAACGCACAAAATAACAGTCATTATCCAGCCATACTTATTATTGTGATTGTAACATTAGTGTAATAATATCATTTACACTTGGCGAGCGGAACCACGCATCCGACACTCACGGCAGTGTGCCTACATGGTGCTGTGTGTTCGAACATACATTAAAGCAACTTTCTGCTAGTGTCAAATAAGCTCAGAATCGTTTGTTTACTTTTGAGATTTTAGTATCTGTTTCTATTTATTAATCTGTGGCGGAACTGATGCGATTACGGAGTTAAGGCGGGGACACATGAGCACGATTTTCTGACAGGTAACGACCGCGAGCCGTACGTTTAAGTCGGCCATACACGAACGCAGTCAAAACAGATCTAGTCACAATAAATACGATTGAAGCGATATCACTCTTTTCTTAAAAAAAAAAAAAAATACTTTTGAAGGTTATGTAAATTAAAAATAATACAAAATAAGGAGGAATAATCAATCACATATTTATACATTCCATTTTCAATATTAATATATATAGGACGGGCTTTCTATTTAAGCGAACAAATTTTGTTTTTATTATTGCACAATCTTTTCTAACCTGTAAATATATTAAAAAATATATATATAGCTTTACAAATGCTTTTTTGCTTTTTTTATTTTATTATTATTTTATTATATCGGGCCGAGTTTTGTTCCACGGACGGAATGAAACGCTCAGGAGTGACAGTGGACAGGCGGCTATAGTAAATGTATGCATAGCTACTTTGGCGTCGTCGTAAATCAGCCTTAGGGCTAATTATTACTCGACTCGTGTATAAAAGTAAAAAAAGTAAAGTATCACCACGACCGTATCCCTTTCGGGGTGGTTAGAATCCACGTTCTTTTTTATTTTTGTTTAAGAAGCTTTTAGCCAACTTCACTATCATGGCAAGTGGCAAGCTCGTCGATGTATCTCGCAAACGAAACTCGAGAAATATTACAATTCAATTGAATAAATTACCGTGTCCCTACCAGGAATCGAACCCGTTACCTCCTAGTCTACATCCTACATGTACGAACTTAACCGCTAGACCACAGAGGCGACTCGTGTATGTTGCACCTTAAAAACTACTCGTCCATGTATGGCCAGCTGAATCGGCCGATACGTTCGTAACTTCGTACCTTACCGTTTCCGATTTTTTTGTCGTGAAATTTAATCGTTCCGTATGTAGGCTCGTGAAAGCAATTTACAATGACTGATGGTTCATTGTATATTAGAAAAAAGTTAATAACATACCGCTCACGGCCACGGCAACTCATTAAGAGATAAAAATATTGCTTTTTGTACGTTTTCAAGCAATGATTTGCCGTCAAGTGGAAAACACAAGTCATATGCTTTATTGGATAGCAAAATATACATGTAAATAAATTAACTGTTTTATACCTAGTTTTTAAAATAAATAGTGTATTATTGATTTTTAAAAATATATTATATATATACGGTTTTATTTATTTGATCGTGATAGACATGCCCAAACCATCGTTGCATACCTTTTCTTATTTTTGTCCCTATGCTTTCTGTCATACCTAATCTTTTGCGTATTTCGTCATTACGTATGCGGTCTTTTAAAATTACGCCACATATCCGACGCAACGACGTCTTTTCTACTGCATTAACTCTACTCTTATGCGCATTCTGACATATCCAGCTTCCATTCATATGTGTTGGTACCATGACATATAGATATGTACGAGATGTATTTTAAAGTTGCTGTCAGCACCAACTATAATATTGTGTCGATAGTCCAGTCAATATTGTATGTCATTGATCTGATGTGTTACCGACCGTACCAGGAGATAATGAAAGAACAAGAGGTAGTTAGTGTGGGCCGGCAGTTGAATGGCCGCCGCCTTCGCTGCACCCGATAACATGATGAGATTAATGGTATAAATACAAAATTAGATTTATTCTATCCAACACAAGCATTAGATGAATTATCTAGGTAAACATGAAATATAAATAAATTAATATTAAAAAAACTGCTTTCGTAGTCTAGCAAAAAACACCTGCCTTTACAGGTATTTTTTGCTAGATACTTTTGCTTACAGATAAATCGAGGGATTCTAGAATTTGAATAAAAAATGTTTCATACAATCAGTTAATCTTTTTTTAAAGTCGGAGGGAAAAGTTTGGAGTAGAAAAAAATACCTTTATCTGTTCGTATTAATACTTCAATTAAGTTTTGGGATTTTATTTTTTATTCTAACGGCATTTTGACGCTATCTGATGACGCTGCTTTGAGATTACGTCTCTGCCTTTTTTATTTTTAAATCTTTTTAAAATTAGTTTTCTTTGAGTCGGTTTCTTTTTTCATTTTGTTTGTCACTTAAAGCTGTTTAAGTGAAGATAAAATTTCAGTAAAATCGATCATCAACAAATAACTGTTTGTAAAACATACATTTTTGACAGTATTGCCAAGAGAACAATTTTATTGAAACTAAAAAATTGTTACTTTTTTATGTTTTTTTTTAAACTCATGTAAAGTTTTCAAATTTATACTAGACTAGCTGTTTTATCCGGCTTTGCCAGTGTTTTTTTATTTTTTATTTCGCATTATTTTGATTTTGCTATATCTCTTGGTAATCATTTAATTTGCATCGTGTAAAGGGAAAAAATAATCTACATGAAATGCTCAAGCCAAATAACAATGAACTATAACTAAAATGATAAGGATTATTACCGTATTTGTATAAATAGCTTTCCAATTAGCCCATTTTTTAAAGTATTGAAATGGGTATAGTATGTTGTTTTAAAAACTTAACTAACACTCTATCTATTGGTGAAAACAGCATAAAAATCGGTGCAGTAGTTTTTGAGTTTATCTCGAATAGACAGACCGTCAGGCAGACAGACAAACAAAAAACATAAAAACTAAAATTATAACCGTCCGATGGGCGTAGTGTGCGTAGGACACTCGCTGCGTTTCCCTGTTGTAATAATAATTTTAGTTTTTAAGTTTTTAGTTTTTAAGTTTTCAGGTTTTAAGTTTTTAGTTTTTAAGTTTTTATTTTTTAAGTTTTTAGTTTTATTTGTAGTGTAGTTTATTTAATTTTTTTATTTATTTAATGGTAGATTTTTTTAAATCATTTAATATTGTAATTATTTTATACTGTTTGTATATTACTTCGAATAAAGTGATAATGATATCACTATATACGTGGTTCTGTTTTTAAAGTTTATCTACTATATCAAATAGTTTAAATTAACTTATATCTAAAAACAAAACAAATATATAAAAACAAAATAAAAAGTCTCATGCGTCTGTCATAAATTCATTGAATGTTTTCGCAAATAGCACTAATTCCTTTGTTTGCCAAAAACGAGCCGCGCGGACATTTGGCGACGATATAAGCGAAACTATATTTCACCCTTTCACGCTTGACTGATTGCGCTTCGTTGGAAAGTGATAGATGTATTGCGAAAGATTATTGGTGCGGACTATATCTGGTGTATTAGCTATAGATTTATTCGTACTTTAGGCTTTGTTTTTTACGTACTTACATTTGTCATTTTACAATTCCACCGGTTCTATGCTTTGTCCTTGCTTAAATTTTAATTATCTTAACGCTGTCCCTCTCGCTCGCACATTCCAACACTTACAAAGCTTTTTCAAGTCTAAGCCTAGGTACTTTTAATAAATGTAGACTATTTATTAAATTACTAGAGAATGAAATTTCAAGACTCAGCTTTACGCATTGGAAGTTGGAGATGGGCCTTTCAGAACATATATCTGGAGAATTTGGCCTACACTCGCCATGCTGGCGAGGAAGTCAATTTTTAACCATAAATTATGAACAATTCCACAAGTTGATATTAGTGGAACCGGGACCGACGGTTTAACGTGTTCTCCGAGGCATGGAAACGTATTGTAAATCTATGACGGCAGTACGTAAGAAAAGTGTATTTCTTATTGGTACATGCCGGGGGGGTTTGAACCGACCTTTGTAGGATTTAAGGAACGCGTTCTCACAACCGATCCACCTTCAATTAAGTCATTATTTAAATTATTTTGAATAATTCTACTACTGCTAGTGGAAGACTAGGTATATAGCAAAGTGGTCCAAAGAGGAAGGAAAACTCAGCTATAAAACAAATACAGAATTACACAACAAAATATTAATAACTTTCACTCTTTACAGCTGCTACAATAATTAGTAATATTTAGTTAAGTTAATTGACATATTTTTAATCATTTATTTATTAGGTACTTATAAGTTATTGACAAAGCCTCTTTACAGCCGCAATAAATCTATTTATTTAGTGTTTTTTATAAATGTTACAACCTCCAGTTCTGTTATTTGTCATGTGTGATAAATGTATAATAAAATATATATATTGAAAATTACGAGTATGACTTAATCGAATTCCGGTAGGAATGTATGGTGTTAAAAAAACTAAACTTCAAAATTCCGTCTTTGGCGCTCAACACGGGCTGGATTGTCAGTATTTGGCGACCAATGTGGATCACGAACCCACTACCCTGAGATTAGGAGTCTCCATTTTTCAATGGAGGTGTTAAACGCGGTGTTATTTTTATATAAAAATCACCATGGCAAGCTTACAATATTAGTTCTCCTTAAAAGCAAAAATTGGCAATTGACATCATTGTAAATGACACATACTTTCAACGAGAACAACAAACACTCGTAGGTGGTAGGCGGACTGATGGTGGTAATTTACCCAGTCTGCCGGGGCGGGGAAGTATCCAACGTTCGTGCCGATAAACCCAGTAAAGTGTAGCCACACGTTTAGGGATCATGGTGGTTAGGGACCGATGTCAAAATGTCCGATTCCAGTTGCTAACATTCATGTACCTCGCGCGACACTTACCAGGTGGGGCGCAAGGTCACATGTCGTGCTAGTATAAAAAAAAAACGACTAAAACATAACACAGACACCATTTTAAATACAATACTTAAGTATATCAAATACTTAGTAGGTATGAAGAAGTTAATGACAAAGGATGCCAAACTGTCGGCCAAGTTTCCTTACCAGGTAATTCAATGTTTACGTGAAAATAATAATAATGTATTCTTTAAAAAAATATTTTATTCTATAAAGGTACTTATGATATCATTTAGTCAACTGTACGTCCATGTATTTGGCAGAAGTTGTCGGCCATTTGTCCAGCCAAAGAGGGCCGTGAGAAGTCTGGCAAGCTTCCATCGTCCATTTGACATGGTCGCCATTCATCACAAGATGGGTACTTTGTCCCTGAAAACCTACATATCTGTTCTTATTTAATTAATTAATAACATTAAAAATAAAATAAAAAAATGCTCCCACGTAGTGTTTAGGTATTGTATAATTGTGCAAGATCTAAGATGGATAGCGGTTACACTCCCATAACATCATTACAGCCCCAAGAACATATATCTGGAGAATTTGGCCTGCAATGGCCAGACGGCTTGAGGATATGATGTCATATTATTAACGATTCTACAAGTTGGTATTAGTGAAACCGGGACCGACGGCTTAACGTGCTCTCCGAGGCACGGAAACGGTGGTGTTGTAAATCTACATATGACAAATGTACTTAACATAAGTGTATTTCTCATTGGTACATGCCGGGTGGGTTTGAACCGACCGAGCCACCACCGCGCCCATAACATGCAATTCGGCATATTGTCAGTGAAACATCAAAATCATTTTGTAAATGTCAAGTGCACGTGGAATACGACTAGACTAATTAGAATAAAAGTGAAGTATCATCACGACCACATTCCGTGGTGGTCAAAAACCACATTTTCTTTAATTCACTTTTAGCCAACTTTACTAAACGCCCTACTACACCATGGCAAGCACGTCGTTGCGGTCATCGCATAATGCTGTACCATCTCACCACTCTAGTTTTATGTCCGACTCATTTGCAGTTGTTGTCGCAAATCTGTGGAACAACCCGCCATTAGATATCCGACAAGCGCCCAAAAGAATGCTATTTAAAATAATGGTCTTCAAAAACTTCTTGAAGAGTTCCTAACAACTGTAAGTAATTTGAATTTGATATTGTATATATTTATGTATGTATGTATTATTTTTTATTTGTATTTAGTATTATTATATATATTTATTAATATTTAATATTAGATTTACATTTAGTAGAATTATAAATATTTATTTTCGGGTTTAAATATTTGCACCTACTATGTGGGAACATACAATGTTCGTAATCCCTAAGGTTGACCGAGTAAGAATGTCTATCGGCATTAGGTCCTCCTTTTTTTTGTACATAGTGTAGGGTGAGAAGTAGAATGGTGGCTGGTGAGCGTATGATCGCGCAATAAAAAAAAAGGAGGCCTCCTTTTCTTAAACCAGCCTATTGTCGGTCGCAAGCCCGAGACACCATTATTTTCATCTCTTACCCACACACGATGGACCCGGCACCCGCACGGTGAATCCATGGAATGCTTAGAAATTTGTTTTCATCTTGTCATGATTGGCTAAATGTGAATCCAATTCTTTATAAACGTGCTTTCTGACTACCCCGGAAAGAAAACGGTCGTGATGATACTTTTAGGCACTGTTTTCCGGCTTATCATACCGTCCTAAGACGATTGTACTAGCTTTAATTCTAATTACATTCATTTTCATACCGTTTGGATATTTAATGATTCCGTGAAAAAAACATAACATTCAAACAAATTCGCAGCACATTCTGTAATTGTTAAATATTTGTAAGTAGGTAATATTTCTTTATGCTACGAACTTGCTGTGATTTCATAATCACAAAAAAACAATCCATATTCTAGCTGTTATAGGCGTTTATTTTAGATGCGAAAGCTACAAATTAAATTTAAATAAACGAGATTCTCTATCTATTAATTATTTTCTGTGACTTTGATGATCTTTGACTGCGATTTGACTTCTGTGATGTTTTTCTACGCCTGAAAGTAAACGTCAACCTGCTTCTTAAAAATCGAACGAAAACTTTACAATAGGAATGAATTGATATGCCTTCTCATTCATTCTGCTACCCTGGTAGGCGTCAAACAATGCTGTCCACTAACTGCCAATAATGTCAAAGACAAAGTATACTAGGACCTGATATTATAATAATTGTATATATATAAATCACTGCATCGCTTTTAGCACCTTTAAACTTGCATAAGGCTGTCTCGCTCTCTATACCGCAAATAAAATTTATGCTTTTCAGAACGTGCTTCAATTCATATACTAGGACCACTGTCAAATCAAAGTAACTATTTTCGTATATGTGCCACACAAAAGTCAATGTATTATTTTCCGTTATTAAAAAAAAACAGTAGCAAGAATGCTGGCTGCATTTCCCCGCTGAATTGCAATACTAATTCTTTGGGCGAAGAAAGAGTCAGCCCCCTAGTCACCGGAGGAGACGACAAGACGCGGTGTTATGTCTTTTAAAAACTTTTTTGCGCTTGGACTCCATGTGACCAGAGTTTCTACAGCAAACGGCACAAATATGTTATCTTGTAATATACTTACATAATTGCACCGTTTTCCGAACTCCGCATTTTGAATTCCGCATGCGAGGGTGTCGACGCACGTGGCGTCCCTGGTGTTAGCACGTAAAAAATATAGTAATAACTATACTTATTATGTACCCGGTTATCAACTGGGTATTGACTTTGTGTTCTAAAAGTTTCTGAGTTTTGTATTTTATTTATTTATTTAATTGAATAATTTCGTGTGTTTTTTTTTAAACTTTTATTAGGACCAGTGTGTTTACCTATAAGTTATAGTGGATGGGCTGATGTTAGTATGTCTATGGGTTCTGTACATTAAACACCACGTATCGAGTCACAATGGAGTGGCTGATTTATCACCAGCAAGCCAGCATAGGAGGAAATGGAAAAAGGATTTTGGAGGAAATTCTCCTTACTCTATAAATCGCCCTTGCTCGCCGCTTAAGCTTTTTCTCGGGCGAAAAAACCCATTGTGATTGATTTAATCTTGATTTTTTAATGCGATTGGAGTACGCTATTGCATTTTATGTGTTGCAATATGCGGTAATGGGAATCAGGTCCGGATTAATAGTCGATGCTCCGCCAGTACTTAGCACGAGCTATTGCCCAGAACTATTAAAATGACAGATTTTACTGTAAAATAATGTTACTTTAATGTTAGCAACTGCAATCAGATACTCGTGATTGTCTGTCATTAACACTATGCCGGCTTCAATGGGCGTGACGGCAATTCGAGCTTCATCCCGAAAAGTGTGGATTCACCTTACAGGATTAATCGGCACGAACGGTGGATACTTCCCCGTCTCGACATATTGGGCAAATTACCACCATCAGTCCGCCTACAACCTTTTTGTTGTTCTCGTTGAAAGTAATATCCAATTGCAATGATGTCAAATGCCAATTTAAACTTTCAAGGAGAACTAATATTGTAAGCTTGCCATGGTGATATTTATATAAACATAACACCGCTAGAAACAAGACACCTTGTATTAAATGCCCGGTTTTAAGTAAGTCAATGTCAGAGATGTTTAAAAAAGAAGTGCAACTCGTTTATTAGTGAGTGAGGATCTGAATAACAATTACTAGTGAGTACGGGAAGCGCATTGCAGTAAAAAACCCGCGATTATCCATCCGCGTGCCGACGGGGCCGCCTGCAGACATTTTCATACGCGGCCGGCTCTCTTGCCAAATTTTTAATTATTCAAATGAGAAGAGCGTGAAAACACCCATGAATAAGTTCGCCGCTGAAGCTCTGAATAATTCCTTCTTATGTAACGCCGCGGCCGATACGAACGAAATAAAACTCTGTCCTACGTCAGCTTTGACAGCTCCCGATGTAGCTCGATTAAATTTTAAACGCCTCATCCCTTCTCACCTTCCCGAGCGCTCTCTCAATGGAACTTCTAAACAGAGGCAAAGGATACATTATAGATACGGGAGAGCTTCGTCCTCGCCGGCAGACACGTACAAAATGAAAATAGGGGCGAGAGAGCGGGCGGGGGCGTCGGGGGCGGCGGTATGGAAATGTTGGTCAAATATATCATCCGGCGCTTGACAGGCCAATTCTCTTATCTCGAGCGCGCCGCAGCCGCGCGATCTAAGCTAGCTTAGCTAATATAAAATGGTTTTAAATTTAACTTTAATTTGGGCGGCGGGCTATCTGCGAGGCGCTACCGAACCTCTCCGCGCCGCCTCGTAAATAGGAGTTTGCGGCAACTCCCGACCCACATACAAAAGGAGAGAGCTCGATTTACGGTTTTGACGGATTTCGAATATTTTAGGGGCTTAGGAGGTACCGCCCGTGATAACCGTACATCGTCTTAACGCATCTTAGCGTAGTTTACTGCCGTAAGCTGTATGTATGACGGAGCTGCGAGGAGGCGGCGCTAGTTGGGGCGTGCAATAACAATAGTAATTAAACGTAGCGATGATCGGGCGAAGTCGGCGAGACAGCTGCGCCGCTCATTACGCCAACTTGCAAATTTAATATTAGTTCAATTTGGAGGAGCGGCGGCGCAGCTGGAAAATACGACGCGGGATAAACTTTTCGCGGCTAAATCATTTCGCGCCATCTTTTTCAGCATTCTGTATTATTATTTTTTCGACGAACCCCCTCGTTTTTCGCCGAGAAAAAACAGTTCAGGCGGCCGGAGAAATCTGCAGCGCGTCAGTTTACAACGCGAGGACATCATAAAATGTAAACAATGACGGCGTTTTCCATTACAATATGTTTACCGATCCGTGGCGCGGCGTATTATGTATGTTATCCTGCGAGCACCGGGGCGGCTCGATTTATGAGACGCTCGCAAATATTTGGCGCGGGAAGTTCGGACGCTGTGTCGGCTGACGACGGGAAGATTGCCGGGAACTGTTTACACAACGGGATATGGTAATTTTTCAGTTCCCTTCTTTGTCGATAGTCGGTGCACATCCCAGATAAACACACACAATAGATGCCGCAATAAAAAACGTGCACATTTAGCGGGGCTCAAGACGTGCTGTTGTTTTCTGATTGGCCACTTCAAGGTCAAATGTAAAACTTTTTTGCTTCAATAAAAAATAATTAATGTAATGATACTGAGTTGTGGTTTGTACTTTACAAAGTTAGCAACAGGGGCTATTTATGCGTAATCTATAGGCTTATTGATCTGCGGTACACATTACAAACGTTGACGTATCGCAGTAGAAGACGACCGGAAGAGACGTATATCCGGGAGTCCTGACGAACGACGTAAACAGAGCGGACTGACGTTTAGTGTCATTAAATCTCGTAATAGGATATCATAAATTGCAGGAGGTCGGCGTGCGAGGCGGTCGGCGGGACCAGGCGGCTGTCATCGTTTGTCAGCGCATTTCACGCATTGTTGGACAATAACGCACGCCGAGTCTCGCAGACCCTGCGAGTCGCCAGTGCCGGCAGGGTTAGGAATTGTGACGTTTTATGTCCATGCTTCCATTTCCTATGTCATTCACGACAAGTGGCAAATCTGAATTCAATATGCGATCTCGCAATAGGCGGCGGAATTATTCGGATATGTCCGTCATCGCTATCTGGACGCCACTTGTCATATGCACCACAGACCTCTTTCGCTTCGTCAACATTCGTCAACCGTTTAGCACTTCGGTTTCGTAGACTTCAGAACCTATATTGACAACTTAATCAATTTAATTACGCCGGATTTAGATTTGTCTGACATGTCGTGTCGTGAAGCGTCAGAATTGATTTTGTGCATTTATTATAGTGAGATTTGTAGGTATTCTTTAGATGGGCCTTCCAGAAAATATAAGTATCTGAAGAATTCAGCCTACACTCGCCACGCTGGCGAGACGGATTAGCGAGGGTCAAGTGACAATTTATTAACGATTGCACAAGTTGGTATTAGTGGAACCGACCGACGGCTTAACGTGCTCTCCAAAGCACGGGAACAGTGATGTTGTAAATCTACGATAAATATACGTAAGAAAAGTGTTTCTAAATGGTTCATGCCGGGATTCGATTATAAAATAAAGCGTTCTTACAACCGAGCCATTTCATTTATTTCATTCACTCGACAATTATATGAGTATGTTGTAAATTCATATAAATCCGGATTAATTAGTTGATTACTGCAGTGGGAAAGGCGGGTGCAGAGTCAAGCTTTGTATAAAAAAATCATAATAAATAAATGCTATACACAATCAAATTTATATCATTGTCAGACCGAGCGTTCGAGAACTAAAGAAAAAAAAATCAAAAATGTTAGGAATGCCCCGTCCGAAAGATCACATCAGAAATTTAAGCCTTGAGCTTAAGGAGTGAAAAGAAGAAAAAAACTTCGGAAAAAAAGAAGTAAAGTTCGATATAAAATGATGCTGCCATAGAAATAAATTTAGAGGACCAACAATTCTTGCGAACAGAGTTTAGGGCCAATATTAAAGGCAAAAACATAGATGCGGGGTGAACTCAAGAGCAACGCGTATCGAGTCATAAAAACCAGTTACAAACACATTTAGATTTTAAATTAGTTTACTTTTAAAATACAAATTAACAGTCGATTAATAAAGCTACTAGAGGCTTATATGAACCGTTTGCTTATTAGCTGGCGTTTATAGAGGTAAAAACATAGCTTCTTACATCTAACGCAAGCTGAAGATGATGAAAACTTTGCTGGCCCGTGTTTCCTCCTTCCTATACAAATTAGCTTATAAGTAAACGTCAAACTGAGAATAGGTGATTGGCCAGGTAAATTAACTTTTTTTGAATACCTATTATTTTAAAAGCTAAGGACGGTTGCAGTGCTTGAACGACACGTCGGTGCGTACGGTCGGTCGCATACGTATTAATATGGAAATTAAGACAATGCTAAACTATAGGTATACACCAACATCTAGACATCATTCGCACCTATATCGTAGGTTTTTGACAATGACTTATGAAACGGGACATCCTGTATAACCTGGAATCCTTTTTGTGGCTGATGTTAGTTGCTCTCGTTTATGAGCCTTTGAGATGCCCTTAGTGCAGTGATCGCTCGGTTGTAAGAACGCTTTCTTCAAAATCCTTAAAAGGTCGGTTAGAACTTGGTATTTATCAGTACATTTTTCTTACTTACAAATGTCATATATTTACAACACCACCGTTCCAGTGCCTGTTAAGCAACGTTAAGCCGTCGGCCCCGGTAATTGTCATAAATTGTCAGTATTTATTATTGCGCCAGCCGGTGTAGGCCAATGTCTCCAGAAATTTCTGGAAGGTTCATCTCCAACAGTGGTCTAGGACTCTTGTATTCTAGGTGTTAATGATGAGATGTCTTGGCTATTATAAAATTAAGTATTTGTGGACTGTTTATTAAATATATGTCTATGGTAGCCGCAGGGTCAGAACGGACACGTAAATTCAAATCAAAGCCTCAAACGTCACGGGGAGTGTGTTCGGAAAGCGGTATAGATGTATGCGAGACAAATAACAAGTTTTTTTATTATTTTTATTCAGAGACTAGCTGTTTGACCCGGCTTTTATTCTTATTCATCAAATTCGGTCGGAAAAAGGAGTATTTTTAAGCGTTTTGCCCACTTGCAAAATTCACCCTTTGAACTTTAAACATATTTTTTTAAGCGACCCATCATCGCCGCTTTTATTAGCGTATTTAAAAAAATTAAAATAACCGATCGGTGAAGGTTAGTATGGCATATAATTTTAGAGTAGACAATATATAGTGACGTCTATCGCTTCCACCGACTACAATATAAACTGATTGCTAGTACATTGTAATAAATTGTCTTTGGTCATGAAATAGGAGATTCACTACTGGCTTTCTAGTTTCTTAGTTCACTATTAAATTTCAAGTTCGTCTTTGCACATGTGACCTCACGCTCACATGATGGTAACTCACTAGGCAGCAACTGACATCAGTCATTGACGAATTATATTCGATCACAGTATTATATTCGACTTTTGTATTTTATAATATACTAGCTGTTTGATTTTTAATATGGTTTTTTTAATTCGAAATAATATAAAAGAATTACAATATTAAATAATTAAAAAGAAAACCTAACATTAATAAACAATAAAATAAAATTAACTACACTGTAAAATAATTATAATTGTTTTCTTAATAAATAAATATTAATACTTGTAAGTCTATTTGACACCATCTAGTAGCATACTTTCGAAAGAAGGCTGAATAAATTTCTCAAAACATATTTAAAAAATATATAACGTGAATACCTAGTGTTTCCGAATATTTTAACATTAAAAAATCAATAACGCAAACAAGGCATTAATTAAAATATGCAGAAGATAAATTAAACGTCATTAATAACGTACGGCAAGTGAAAAAAAAGAAGTGGAATAATTTTAAATTACATGCAATAAAAGAAATTAGCTGGATGAAATCACCAGGGTGTCATATATCGAAGGAGGTCATCGCACTTCGTCATGAGAAACAGCCTATTAGTTATTTCAACTTGAAAACGTAAAGTTTCTGCTTATTTGACAGTTTTTTTCACCGTTATTGACGCTATACGATTTTTCCTAGTAAGTTATGTTATCCTGGTATTTTATTTGATCTAAAAAACCAAAAAAATCGACGAGATTTAATTTTAAAAAGAACAAACAAATTCATTATCATTCATCCATATTATTAATAACTATTTCAAATCCACAAGAAGCTTTGTTTGTCTTGATGTCTGTTAGTCTTTATATTTATTTATTTTATTTTATTATGGCACAAACAGTCAATATAAATGAAGTTATATATAATTAGAAATAAAACATAAAAGATCTTGTGAAAAAAATGTATGTGCCAATGAAAAACACTTGTCCTACGTATATATGTCATTTTTACAACACTACCATTCCCTTGCCTCAGAGAGCACGTTAAGCCGTCACACGTGGAGTCGTTAATAAATTGTCATAAAAAAATAATATCAGACCCTCGCCAACCCGTCTAGTCAGGCAGTGTGGCGAGTATAGCCCAAATTCTTCAGAAATATTTGGAAGGCCCATCTCCAACAGTGGACATCTAGGACTCTGTCTTCTAGAGGCTTTGATAAAATGAAAAAAATAAAAAAATCAATTTGAAATTTCGAACTTTGAGGTAGGTAATAAATAAGGGACGCTTTTGAGATCTTAGCTTGTTTGTCTACACGAGCAAAGTCAGGTGAAACAGTTAGTTGAAAAATAATTTAAAAAATCAGTCTTCAAGACTAATGCTTAAGGATTTACCGAGATTTTATCTCAGTTTTTATTTATACATCAACGCAACTCGTATTCGATTCCTTACTGTACAGACGACAACAGAATAGCCTATACATTTGTTCAATATTCGACCTTATTGACGTAGTAATAATATTGTATAACAAGAATTATTGCACGTCTGAAGATGATTTTAATCATCTCGTACGACCAACGGAGCCAAGGTATCAAATGTCGTGTTTTTCTCGTGTAAGGAAGGCGTGACATATTACATAGGCATAGTGTTGTTGAAATTTAAACCTGTCTCAATATCTATATTAATAAGTGTATAATATACGTATAAAATTATGAAAATAATTTTCTAAGTATTCCATGGATTCAGAATGGTGTCTCGGGCTTGCGACCGTGGTCTAGTGGTAACAAACGTTGCCGTGAACTCGGGAGGTCGTGGGTTCGATTCCCACCGGGGGCAAGTTGTACATTGTATAATTTGTCTCGGTCTGGGTGTTTATATGTTTAATTTGTATATATTTACAAAAAAAATAAAAAGTATAATATGTAGTTTATCAACCATCTAGTTTCCGTAACACAAGCCTCGTAGCTTACCACGGAAATTAGATGGCGCTGTGTGACCTGTCTGGGAATATTTATTATTATTATTATTATTATAATAGGCTGGGTTAAAAAGGAAGCTTCCTTCTTTACTTAATTGGTAAAAAATACGCTCACTATCCCCCATTTTACTTCTCTCCCTAGCCAACCAAATACTGTATGATTTCTTTCATGATGATGTCTTTCACATTTTACTATTGGCCCATCATGACAAGTGGCAAGCTCGTTGATGTCTCTACCGCGTAACAAACTAGAGAAATATCACAATAAAATTATTGTGGCCAAGGAGTTGTCAAAGCGGATGACAGAAAGGTCTGGAGACTGGAAGGCTGGCAATTATTTCCGACAACGCCTCGCTATACAGAGGGGAAATGTTGCCAGCCTACTTGGGACTATCTCGGATGGGACGTCTCTAGAGGACATTTTTTTATTTATAGTTTAGTTTATTTTTAATTTTATATTTAGGTAGCTTTTAATTTATATTAAATGTACATATATTAATTAACTTCGAATTATTATAAAGTTAATTATTGTGTCCCGACCAGGAATCGAACCTGGTACCTCTGAGTGTAAATCCACGGACTTAACCGCTAGACCACAGAGTGTACAATGACAAAAAATGTATGTCCGTAATTTTGTTACCTAGTAAGTTGATAGACTAAATTTCGCAAAGTACTTTTAAAAAAAAAAAATGTATTGTGCGAGCGAGAGGGATGCAAATGCTAAACCCTCTTAAGAACGGACAAGAGATTTACCCAGAAAAAACTTAATTTCATGACCAGGAATAAAACCCTGTACCTTTGAGTTACCAGTCATTGTACCTACTTATTATATTTACCGGATTATTAATATACAAGTTTGCGTGTAGACTAGGATCTTACCTGAAACAACACATAAAATATTCATTAGCTCAATAAAGACATTTTCTAACATGCAATTATATTACAGTAGTCTATTTTAATTTCTTTATTGCCTACAGTCTATTTAAATTCAACTTTAAAAAAACAATAATAAAACAACGCTAAGCTATGATGATGTGAGAGGAGGTGGCTCTCGGTTTTAAAAACACCTTCCTTAAAATACTACAACAGTCGCTTCAAACCCCCCGGCATGTACCTACCAATAAGAAATACACGTTTCTTACGTACATAGTAAAGTTCGGGGTGGGCAGAAACCTCGCTTATAAATAAGCGGATTCACATTTAGCCAACTTTACTATAGGCCAATCATGACAAGTGGTAAGCTCGTCGATGTCTCCAGCGTACCAAACTCGAGAACTATTACAAATAAATTAATTATTACTTAAATGTATTTATTTACATTAATAAACATTTTTGTGTCCCGACCAAGAGTCGAACCCGGTACCTCCGAGTCTAAATCCACTGACTTAACCGCTAGACCACGGAGGCAGTCACGTACATTTGTCATAGATTCACAACACCACTGTTCCCGTGCCTCGGAAAGCACGTTAAGCCGTCGGATCGTCTATTAACTTGTGGAATAGTTTACAGTATCATAGTAAAGTATCATCACGACCGTTTCCCTTTCGGGGTGGTCAGAAACCACGCTTTATAAATAAGCGGATTCACATTTAGCCAACTTTACTATAGGCCAATCATGACAAGTGGCAAGCTCGTCGATGTCTCCAGCTCACCAAACTCGAGAAATATCACAAATAAATGTATTTATTTACATAAATAAATATTTTTGTGTCCCGACCAGGAATCGAACCCGGTACCTCCGAGTCTAAATCCACGGACTTAACTGCTAGACCACGGAGGCAGTTAAATAAATAGTTTACAATTTATTAAAAATTGACATCAGATCCTTGTCAACCCGTCTGGCCAGCGTGTCGAGTGTAGGCCACATTCTCCAGATATGTGTTCTGGAAGGCCCATCTCCAACAGTGAAGAAAAACCTCTAACTACTATGTATTTGTGATATTTCTTGAGTTTGGTACGCTGGAGACATCGACGAGCTTGCCACTTGTCATGATTGGCCTATAGTAAAGTTGGCTAAATGTGAATCTGCTTCTTTATAAACGTGGTTTCTGACCACCCCTGATGTGGTCTCACCCCTGATGATACTTTACTTGCATCTAGATTCATATGTGATTTGGTTCTTTATTATTATTATATATTTTTAGACTTTATTTATGTATTTTAAATTTAAAATAATGTTAAAAAAAAGTTTTTTTTTTGTAAAACAGATTGTAAATTTAATGTGAACGGTAGAATTCTTTGATTTGGCAAGTAAATTGTTAATTAAAATGTATTGCTGTTATGGATTTTCTTAATAAATAAATATTAATAATAATTATTTAATTAAATAATAAGTTAATTTTAATCAGCTACCTACCAAAGTTGCGGCAGAAATTCTACTGCATTAAATGTTATTAAATTACCATTACAAAGTTTATAATTCATGCAAATTTCATTGAAAACACCGCCCTATTTTTTCCAACCCCTCAACTACAAGTGAAAGGGTAATTTCCTACGAGGTGAAAATAATATAACATTTCTCGACTTTTTTATTATTACGCAACAAATTTACTGTTTTTATAAAAGCAGCAATCTTTTCGATAAAAAATTCAAACGTAAAAAACGACTAGGGCTGCCATTTTGTGTTTCATTTACCGATTAATGTTAAATTATTTAAATTTTCATTCCTTTAGGATATATTCATTATTTAGCCTATCTACCCCTTGGTTCATTTAGCTAAATTGTAGAGCTTTTTGACTTTTGACTATAAACTTTAAAGAATTGAAATTATATATCTGGGCAGTGTTTTTAAATTCAAATTCAAAATTATTTATTGTATAGATTGCCTAATCTAATGACAGTTGTATGTACATGTAATGACGATATTATGGGCATACAATATGCTTATGTCAATAGATTTTTATTTACAATATTTATTTATATATAGTTAACATTTATTGTTCTTGTCAATTTATTGGAATACAATGAAATTTGCTAGCTAAAATTATTTTATTGAGTAAAAAGAGTTGTCAATAAGAAAAATAACTCAATAGTAAAACGTTTTATGGGTAACTCTCGTATCTCTCTAGGAATTTTATTATATACTCTAATGCACATTATGTGGCAGTTTCTGCTGTAATATTTACAAACACATCTTGGGTAGATTACTTGGGTATAATTTCACTGCGGATGGGAAGTATGATAAGGATGTTAAAAGAAGAGTGAACGCGGGAAATAATGTTAACCTGGGATCACTGATCGGCAGTCGAAATGTCAGTGACAAAGCTCGGCTCGCCATACACAATGCCAAGTTGGCACCAACACTGATGTATGGAAGCGAGACGTAGATATGTCAGAATACGCTTGAGATTAAGGTTAATGCAGTAGAAATGAGGTCGGATATGCGAAAATACGGAAAAAGGTAGGTATAGATAAAAGCACAGGGACAAAAAGGCATGCTCCGATGGTTCGGGCATGATGAGATGATGAGAAAGTTGTAGGTATGAGAGGCAGTCCGAGACTCAAATATCACGATCAAATAAATGAAACACTGGTAAGGTGCATTAAAAAGCCTTCCTAACAAGATGGCATGTATAAAGAGGTTGATGAATGTCGACGAAGCGAAAGAGGTATGTCGTGATCGTGACAAGTTAAGATATGTATATATGTAACTTTAAAAATATCTGCCTCCGTGGTCTAGCGGTTAAGTCCGTGGATTAAGACTTGGAGGTACCGGGTTCGATTCCTGGTCGGGACAAAAAAATATTTATTAATGTAAATACATACATTTAATTAATATTTAATTTATTCGTGATATTTCTCGAGTTTGGTACGCTGGTGACATCGACAAGCTTGCCACTTGTCATGATTGGCCTATAGTAAAGTTGGCTAAATGTGAATCCGCTTATTTACAAGCGTGGTTTCTGACCACCCCGAAAGGGAAACGGTTGTGATGAGACTTTAAAAATATCTTATATACAAATTAACTCTAATTGCACTAAATAAACTTATCTGTTTTATTTTTCTATGATTTAGATAGAGCCTATTTTAAATGAACTAAAATTTTGTCTTCTTTTGGCTGGAGTTTGGAGAAGGACGAAATTAAATAAAAAATTAATTAATTTTGTATTGTTTGTAATTTGTTATTGTTTTGTAAATTAATTTATTGTGGATATTGTTGATAAAAAGTGATATTATTTTGTTTAATAATGTGCTACAATGTGAATAGTTATGGAAAACGAGAAATTGGACTTTAAATATGGGGCACACGTTGCAGTTTATTTTTTGCGGTTTTCCCGCGCTTTGAACTCCCATATTTTACCAGATGTATTTGTGCTATAATGCCGCGAGTGACTCAAGGAAAAGCATCAAGTTTTGCATCATCTTGAATTTGATAATAACCTCATTAACCCATAAAAAAGAAAGATATATTACATCAGACTTGGCTGTATAGGCTAGACCCTTTGCCTTCACAATCATGTCATTCATCATCCATCGGAAGAAGAGAACACAACAAAAAAAAAACACTTATTGACTTCTTTTTTTTGAAGTCCGTTAAAAATTATCATATTATTTGTCACATCCCTAGAATGAAATAGGAATCATTAAATTAGCGAGTTCTTAGCATATGGTATGTCCCACGCGCTACATCCACCCTCCTATTAATGGCGAGCTAAATAATTTAAAATCATAACTTTAATAATAAAGGGGTTATTGGTTAATGATTTTTGTCACCACCTTTCTTATTCCGAGTCTTATTGCTTTGTATGTTCCCATGTGGCTCTGACGATTTTTTTGGCACTGACATAGTTGTTATTGATGAATAATTTATTTATTTATTAAGGTAAAAAAACAGTTAACAATAAAGAATTTTATTATTATTATTAATACGATCGTGATGATACATTACTGTTGCTGACAGATTACGCTGATGGCTGACCTTCAAAATAAAACTGGTATATTTGACGCCATGTTTAATCGTAATAATTACGCGTGGCGAATGTAGGCATAATTAAAGTAATGAATGAAAAGTACAGTATAAAACTGCCTTTGTGGTCTAGTGGTTACAACCGCAGATTTAGACGCGGAGGTTCTAGGTTCGATTAAAAAAAGATCACCACGCAATACCTATGTCGTTTTAATACAACCTCCCTGTACACATATCCGTTACAATCACATGTAATGCAACATTAAAGTTTCATAAGCCGTAATTCCCTTAATTACATAAATACAATGATTTTGTAAAACAAAATTCAATTGTATTTTTTCCCTGACGAATGAAATTGGGCAATTAGTGGATGGGAACAATTTACGCGTCAACCACGACAGACAGACAGACAGGCAAAAGCGTGGATAATGAACGCACGGCTAATTCCCATTTTAGTGTAACTATGTCAAATCTAAGTTTTTTTTATTGTAAATATGCATATGAAGAATAGTTTTTTTTTTTTTTTAAAGACAATTCGCATAAGCTCAACTTTTTTTCGTCAAATGCCCAACAGATCACACATTATTTAAACAGTTCCTCACAGTGTAAGTAGGTATTATATGTAGTGTATATATTTTTATAGTATGTACTATATATAGTATTGTGTACAAATTAATATGTATTTGTCTATATAGATATAATATTTAGATTTAATTTGAATTACCTATTAATCTATTTAATAGTTGCACCTACCTCACAACTCAAATGGTTTCACTGTCCCAAAGGTTGGTTGTTCGAGAATACCTAGCAGCATTAAGCCCGCCTCTTATACAAAGTGCAATAAAGTTTTAAAAAAATAATAATCAAATATATTTATTGCATAATAAAGTAAAGTATCATCACGACCGTTTCCCTTCCGGGGTGGTCAGAAACCACGCTTATAAGTAAGCGGATTCACATTTAGCCAACTTTACTATAGGCCAATCATGACAAAGTGGCAAGCAAGCTCGTCGATGTCTTCAGCGTACCGAACTCGAGAAATATCACAAATAATTAAATGTATTTATTTACATTAATAAATATTCTTGTGTTCCGACCGGGAATCGAACCCGGTACCTCCGAGTCTAAATCCACGGACTTAACCGCTAGACCACGGAGGCAGTTAAGACTAAAAAAATAAAATGTTCACTTAACGGGTGAAAACAAACTATAATTAAATACATAATTTATTTCAACAAAAAGGGGAACTCATACAAAGTTGTAGATAATAGCAGTTTGCATTCATATCCTATAGTGAACATGATATCGGCAATTTATTACAAATAGCAACGCTTCATAGAATTAATTATAACGCTAAGTTAAATAAGTCATAAGAAAGGGCAACACAGGTGCAAAACATAAATAACCAGGGGCATAAAGCCTACCAGGAGTCGTACAAATAAGGTGGTTAACTATTGTAAAAGTTTTTTACGTTTCGTTTTTTTTTTGTTTTTTTTTTGTATTGGAACGTTATCTCAAAACATATGTCAGCGTGAGTGACGTCACTTAATAGTAAATATTGTAAACTGTTCGCTTGTAAATCTGCTTAATTAATTAAGATTGACGAACCAGGTTTATAATTCGAGAGCTGTGGGTAAAAGAGGTCCTGCCAAAGCGAGGCTTACATACCACGATCAAATAAATAAAACACTGGCTGAGGGTGCATTAAAAAAGTCTTCGTAACAAAAAGACATCTATGAAGAGGTATAGTTGTATTTGTATATTTCACCTATATAACAATCATTATATATTGGTATGTCAGTTAACAAATTTTAAAATAATAACAATAATGCTATTAATACCATGCATCGTAGACAAAGGAGCATTATGAACACAATACAGTAGAAGGCATAAGACCACAAAACTATAAAACTGTTTAAACGAATTTTCCGTCAAAGGCATAAATTCTGAGAGGTTATAAAAAGCATTATTTAGGAAAAATAGTTTCAATTTTGTTTTAAATTCACTTGGTTGTAGTCTAGTTATAATCTCAGGTAGTTTATTGTATAATGTAATTTACAACGGCAAACCTTGCTTAAACGTTTTTCTCAACATGGTTTGCCTTATATAGATTTCATTCTTGTTTCTTAGGTTATACTTAGTCAAACTAGATATTTTTGGAAGTTCATTAGCTTTCGCATGAACCTCCTGTAAGCAACTATATACATACAGAGACGTGACTGTCATAATCTTGGCATCAATTTCGTAGTGTGGTTCTAGCTTCTAAATTAAACAATATTCTAATTGATCTCTTTTGTTGTATGAACACTTTTCGAATATCTGCCGCGTTACCGTTGATGAGTGTTGACGAAGCGAAAGAGGTATGTCGTGATCGTGACAATTGTCTCTGCCTACCCCACAAGGGACCTGGCTTGAAGATATGTATATAATTAAGTTGTTTTTTTCCGAGCATTTTAGCACAAAGTAAAACAAAAATAAATAAATTGGCATTTACTTTTATAAAAGCAAATAGTTATGTTAGTCACATACATTATTTGTTTATTTACTATTACGTGACGTCATCTGCAATTTGCAACTCCGAGCGTAAATTTAAACACAATATGTAAAAGTAGATTTTAAATCCCCATACACACTCACTCACATCATACAAACATTAATACACTAACACTCTTTACCCAATTAACTCTAAATAAGCGCAATAAGCTATGTACATAGATGGTTTAATCTAGGATTATTTTAATTTTTGATGTTGTAGTTTATTTTAATTTAGTTTGGTAGGTTATTATTAGTTAGATTGTACTGTTTTTATGACTTGTATATTTAAGTTGTCTTTTATAATAAGTTTATATATAAGTTATAAATTTGAAATTGATCATGTTATGTAAGAACATTTGAATTATATTATTATTGTATTGTCTTGTAGTGTACACTGCTGTGGATTGCAATCCAGAACTGCTGTCAATTAGTGTGTATATATCGTGCAATGGTTGTAATCTGTTTGTTGTACCTTGAATAAATAAATAAATAAAAAAAAGTATATGCCCTAGTTTATTTCGTAATTATAACTTTAGATTTTATTATATAAATGTTTATACTTTATATATATATTAGATTTAGGTTTGTTATTTTCACAAATTATTCAACATATATTTGTATGTTGTATGTTTTATAATGTCCCCTTGAGAGCTAACGATTGCTGTCATACTGACATTGGCACAACAACGTTATTTATAAGTTCTTGTAAGAAAAACTTCGATTAAAGCCGCATTTCCCACATTTCGTAGCAACTTCATAAACCAGCGTGAAATGACGTTTTTCTTAAGAAATTCCACTTTTTTAACAATGCTAAAATTTCTTAAAAAAAACGAGCGGTGAGGCTACTTTTTGACAAGTATGATAAGTAACAAATAATAACAAATTAATTGACAATGTATTATGGTCTTTAAATATATTACATAAAATCGTTTAAAATACATTTTAAACAAATATAATATAAACTATAAAGTACTTATACAACAATGTAAACAAACCATTTCTTATGTTAAATGAAATCTGTCAAAAAGTAACATCAATAACCCTCCTTTCAACACGGTACTGACATACGAAAGTAACATCAAATGTTAGAATTTTCATTAAACGAACGACTTGTGCTAAAAAAGTGGTATTTTCATGCTAACATTATTTAAAACGAACGCGGCCTAAATAAACAATTTGATTTGATTCAAATAGAATCCATAATCTAAAGTATTTTTCTAGGAATTTGAAAAAATAAACAATTTAAGAAAAAAATACAAATAGTTTATCAAACGGAAGCGGGCCGCTTTTAAGGTAAGATCATTTTCACTCGTCTTCGATTTTTCTTAAAGCTTTCCTCCGTGGCGACTCGGTGCAGTTGCAGCGACACCGCCTCGCTCCTACTTTTTATTTCCTTTTCCCTCTTTTGTTTCGACGATGTCGATCTCTCGCTTGGCGACTCCGCCCATTTGTAAAATCAAACTGGCGGCGGACGTCGGCGAGTCGCACCTGTCCCTTTCGCGTGTCCGTCTGATTTATGTGGGAGTGAAAGAGTTTGATGAATGCTTTGTTTTCGCTCTCCGACGATCGGAGGCAAGAGGCTTCGAAGAGCGTTCCTTTTTCCAAAAAGCGCGTTTCTATCGAAGAAAAACGGCGCGTTCGCAAAAAGCATCCGGGGATTACAGTTATACCTACAATAGTATTATTACGGGCGAGTAAATTCAGAGATAATGCGGCTTGATTATGGGCGCGAATTCCTGCGAGTGTGTGGGAACGATTCGGGTTCGCGACCGGTAGGGAGAGCGTTTTGTAAAACTATATTTACGATAATGTTATCGTGCGCGCAGCCTTGGGTATTACATTACGTACGCGGCGGCCGGCGGGGCCAGTGATTAATGAAGAACGCACTCGAGGCGGGACCCGAGAGAAAAAAATCAATTCTAAGAAAAGGCCGAGAGATTCTCGCATATAGAGCCTCATTTCTGATAGACCGGCTCTCTTTATGTCTAATGAAATACACTATACGGTGCCGTTTACGCGACGGCCGCTATCCTCCCAATAAAGACATAATGAAGTCATTTAATCGACACACTGCCATCGATCTTCGTCTGACGTCGAGCAAATCATAGTCGACGGTCAGAGCAGATACGTTGACCAACCAACAACTGGGCATATATTTATTTTTTAAATAATATTTTATTAGGAGCTTTTACCTAAATTGAGCATGTTAGCCCCATCGTAACTTAACCTGAATCAACAAACAATTATCAGTTTTCCATCTGCCTATTCTTATTATAAATATTAAATTTCAATTCAACTCAATTCGTTTATTTTTGCAAGTAGGCATAGGACAAAAAGATATGTATTCTGCACTTTTACACGTCAATTTTTACAATATTGATATAAAACGATATAATTTTATAGTACATATTGGTGAATCTGGAGCAGTACATGATAACCATCATTTGAAAAGAGAAAAAATAAAATAACAAAATTATAAATACAGAATAACGCTTAACATTATAGCTGCTGTAGAAAGGCATTGTCACACTATAAGCTAAGACAGACACAATTATAAGAATATAAATGTCAATGTCAATTAAGATAATAGCTGCTGTATATAGGCATTGTCATACTATAAGCTAAGACAGACACAATTATAAAAATAAAAATATAAATGTAAATGTCAGTTATGATAATAGCTGCTGTATATAGGCATTGTCATACTATAAGCTAAGACAGACACAATTATAAAACTAAAAATATAAATGTAAATGTCAGTTAAGATAATAGCTGCTGTAAAGAGGCATTGTCATACTATAAGCTAGTTATTTAAAAAAAATATTCTAACCTAGTCGATTGGGAACAAGGGTCAGCTAGCACCGAATTGAAGGCACCCGTATTATATGGATTCAATTTAAGATATTGTGAACTGGGCATTTAACACAAGTTAATTGACAACACACTAGTACCTTGGTCTTGCAACAAAACATCTGGTATCGGCCTGCAGAAGAGTATCGCAAGAATCTTGCTCTGATTGAAAATATATAATTGTTTCCAAGTACTAAATGATATAATTACATACCTATAAAAATATATATTTTTTTAAATCCTTAAAAGGTCGGTTCGAACGCCGGCATGTACCAATAAGAAACACACTTTTTACGTATATCTGTCATAGATTTACAACAACGCCGTTTCCAGGCCTCCAAAACCACGTTAAGCCTGTCAACTAATATCAAATTATCATTAAAAATTGACATCAAACCCTCGCCAACAGCGTGGCTAAGGACAATATCTTCAGAAATTTCTGTAAACCCGATCTCCAATAGTCAAGGTCTACCAATGACTCTAACCATCGCACCACAGCATCAAGTACGTTCTATTATATCAAATTAAATGGTTTCAATGGTTGTGTTTTTGACTGCAAAGTTCGTAAAACTAATGACTACACAATTTATTAGATAACCACCACCAATTGTTACGATTAAAGTAAAAAATGGTGTCGAATATACCAGTTTTATTTTGAAGGTCAGCAAGAGTAGATTGTAGATATTCGCGTCGCCGGTCTTTAAGATATAAGTCCATAGGGATATATCTATAAATTTGATGCGATTTCAAAAGATTTGCAAGATTGAGATTTTAAGTTAGTGGTCGTCGCGGAATGCAGCGGCCGCGACAAAAAAGACGATACACTGACATCTTGAAAAATGTCATGGCGGACTGGTTTTTGTGAATTGGTTTTTGGCGAAATCGCCATTCTAATCAAAATTGTTTACGCGTCGGACATAGCTTGGGATTAGAGACGTGTTCAAAGTCCCTGGTCATTTTTTCTTATTCTAAATCTCGGTTGAGACCGTGGGAATTTGTAGTTCGGCAGCTATAAATGATTTTAACACTTTTTTTTTAAATATTTATTTATTCATTTACTTATTCCACAGCTGTCTTTAACAAGTAAATGGTTCATTTATTCACCATAAGATACATGACGTACACTTGGTTTTGTCAGTTATACAATCAACAGTTTACACATCATGGAAGGATAGCAAAAGATCGACCATTAGTGCAAAGAACAGCCATCGTCATTACCAAATTAAAACTATGTAAATTATACACTTACTTTATTATATCATACTATTTTTATTATGTGTAAATAGTATTCGTATTTATATATATATATATATATATTACATAACTTTTAAGTTTTTTTGTGCAATCAAGAGTTTATAAATAAATAAACATAAATTAATCTTATAGTAATATAAAACATAAAAAAAAACTATAAATATTTATACATAAATAAATTTATTTGTTTTGTAGGTCAGCCGTCAGCTAGATTATAGTTTGTAATTAAGACGCAAGCTCTGACTAAATCCACTTAAAACGTTAACGGCTAAGTAACAGAATGGTTCCTTGCTTAAAGTTCCATAACACTCCAGGCAAGACAACTAAAATTCAATTTTAAGGTATATATTGTGCACAACAGGTATGCAAATAAACTATTGACTTAATCAAATTCCGGTGTAAATGTATAGTTGTAAAAGAGAATTAAAGAATAAAAACAAGATTTCTCAAAAGTAAATCTTCAAGTTGTGGGTCCCTCACAAGTTGCAATAACAAAGTGTTATAAATCAAAAAGAAAACAAATAAAAACGCTCGGCGAGGTGAAAATCTTATTATCCCTATAATTGCACGTCACACGGAAAGTGGGGCCAAAAAAAACAAGCTACCTAAGAGTTTTTCCACCGGGAAGTGATGATATATCGGCCCATGAATACGGGATGTATCGCGCGACACCTGCCTGCTACCCTGTGAATCTCAAATGTGACTCCTGCAATATCATTATATCCTGGTACTTGATAGTAAAATGAAAAAAAAATGTATGCGAAAATGTTCTTTTTTTCACCTCATTTTTTTTGGAGATTAAACATGTCGCGCCACATCTACCTATTGGTATGTGGGAGGAAGTGACATCAGACTATAATGGTGACGAAAATATCATAAAAACGAGACCATTAACCATCGTAAAAAACCAAAAAAAATATCTTTACTATATAGCTATTCAGCAATTTTTGTAAACTGTTATTGTACTTGTAACTGTAAGTCCATGGATTTAGATGCAGAGGTACCAGGTTCGATAGTATTTGATTTGTGATATTTCCCAAGTTTGGTACGCTAGAGACATCGCCGAGCTTGCCACTTGTCATGATGGACTAATAGTAAAAAAGTAAAGTATCATCACGACCGTATCCCTTTTGGGGTAGTCAGATACCTAGCTTTTAAGGAACAGATTCACATTTAGCCAATTTTACTACAGGCCTATCATGACAACTGGCAAGCTCGTCGATGTCTCCAGCGTCCAAACTCGAGAATATCACAAATAAATTAAACATATTATTGAGTTCCGAATCAAACCCGGTACCTCCACGTCTGAATCTACGGACTGCTAAAGCTGCCTAAATATGAATCTGCTTTATAAGCGTGGTTTCTGAACATCCCGCTAGGTATTACGGTCGCGTTGTCATCTTTTAACGCTATTTTTCTAGGTCCTTTTTTTTGTGTTTTTTTCTCCCGATGGATGGTGAATGGGGTGATAGGGAAGGCAAAGGGTCTAGCCCATACAGCCAAGTGTAGTGTAATATATCTTTCTTTTTTATAAGTTAATGAGGTTATCATTAAATTCCAGATGTTGCAGAATATGATGCTTTTCTTGGAGTCACACGGCATTATAGCCTAAACACGTCGGGTATAATATGGGAGTTATCAGCGCGGAAAACCGCAAAAAATAAACTGCAACTTGTGCCCTATCTTTAAAGTCCAATTTATCATTTTCCATAATTATTAACATTGTAGCACATTGTTAAACAAAATAACACCACTTTTTACTAACAATATCCACAGTAAATTGATTTACAAAACAAAAACTTGCACTTGACATGTCCGCGCAAAATGGCGCGAAGGACTCTTATTGTTTTTTTATTAGGTAAAGACTTGTTGAACATAAAATGTATAAAATGTGATTACAATAGGTACTTATAAACATCCTAAAAAGTCAATATACAGTTTACAAAGGAATCAATAACCTCAATTTGTAAATAAACAAAACGTGATAAAACACCGTCCTGTTCTAAATCGTAACTAAGCGCCTCACTATCGATGTCTCTGTCAAAAACTGTCAAAAAAGTGACAGCCGCCTTGTCACGCTAACGAGCCGTGCGCCGCCATCTCGTCATCATGACGCGGCGATTTTAACTCGGTCATGCCAGCGCCATCTGTTATTCACTAGCTAAACTAAATTCTTAAACACATACCATGTGTTTGACTTGTCGCCTTAAGCGTTGCTCTATACAGTTTTCGTACAATTTAAGCAAAATTTGGTAAAAAAATGTGTTGAACGTTTTGCTTTGTTTTCAAGTCAAACACAGGAATATTTTAATGTTGTTCATTTTGCAGCCAGATCCACTCAATTACAAAATACTTAAATAAAAAAAAAAACTACAAATAAAAAATGTCCTCAAGAGACTTCCACATCAGAAATAGTTCCAAGAAGACTGGCAACATTACCCCTCCGTATAGCGAGACTAATACGTTGGCAGAAATAATTGCCAGCCATCTTGAACATTGAATAACATTATTAAAAAGTAAATTAAAACTATAAAACCAAATAAGAAAATATTCGTGTTAGAAATATTTAAATTTAGTTGACGACTTATTTTTAAATATTTAATTTTTTATACTATATATAAGTGAATACCGTAATTAAATATTAAAATAAATAGCAACAAAAAAACTATGATGAATCAAGTTTTTAACTAAAATAATGATTATATGATTAGGTAGGTACCTACCAACAAAAAGCCTATAGTTACCTATTTATTTTTAATGCCAACACCTCGGTGCAAAAATTAGCCGCGAAAACCAATTTATACGACGATGTCAAAGACCTATACGATATGGACCAGCCAAAACTAATATTTTATAAGTTTAATTTATTTGATATAGATTGGGTTGCCATAACTTCTACGAACCAATACGGGAAGTTTTCTCTTCCGATGCCCAAAACTCATAACACATTCAATGGTTTTTCAACTACACCATACATAGCATGCATGTCTACACAGTGACAGACAAATTATCTGCTTTCCTGTCGAAATACAATATACAATATACAGTAATACGGGACGGGATGGTAACTACGGTGACAGTCCCGTATATACGGAGATATAGCAAAGACTGACCCTGTGGTCTAGCGGTTAAATGCGTGGATATTTAGCCACAGATGTATCGGATTCGATTCCCATTTGGGACACAATACTTAAAGTGTGATATTTCTCGAGTTTGGTACGATCGAGATTGGTCTATAGTAAAGTTGGCTAAATGTGAATCCGCTTCTTTAAAGGTGTGGTTTCTGACCATCCCGAAAGGTACGGTCGTGATGATACTTTATGTTTTTTAGCCAATCCTTCTCAAATATTTGTCTATGGCATTATGATACAAAAATACATAAAGATGCAAATGAGCAGACTGCCTGAGGCGGCCGACTCGCACAAATTTATGGCCCAGAGTTCACCTCATTACCACTAACAAGCATTCCAGGTCTTTCTTTACCCAATAAATATTATATTTTACACCTGCGGTAAGGGCAATTCCATTTTAAATGATAACGCTCAACGATACCCACTTGAGTGAGGTTAATACTATTTTAAATTAAGTTTGTAACAAACACATCCCTCTCTCCTGCACAATCCAAAATAAAAAAAAAAACTAGTTATTATTAATATTAAAAAAAAAATAGTTAGTCAACATTCTAGGAAATAATTTTACAGACATTTTAGATATTTATTAGGCAAGTAAAATAAAGTATCAAAAATAAATAAATATTTCCAGACAGGTCACACAGCGCCATCTAGTTTCCGCTTGTGTTACGGAAACTAGATGGTTGATAAACTACATATTATACTTTTTTTTTGTTGTATATATATACATATAATACATATAAATACCCAGACCGAGACAAATTATACAATGTACAACTTGCCCCCGGTGGGAATCGAACCCACGACCTCGCGAGTTCACGGCAACGTTTGTTACCACTAGACCACAGAGGCGGTCAAATCATCACGACCGTATCCCTTCCAGGGTAGTCAGAAACCACCCCGTTTTTTTAAATGAAGCGGATTCACATTTAGCTAACTTTACATAGGCCCATTACGACAAGTGGCAATCTCTTCGATGTCTAGCTTACCAAACTCGATAAATATTACAAATAAATTAAATAATTTATTGTGTCCCGACCAGGAATCGAAACCGGTACCTCTGACCACAGTGGCAGTTTAAGCAGGTCTGCCGTCAATACATTTAGAAAACGAGCTTCCAAGACGCCATTAACGGAATCATACAATATTTGGTTGGATAGAAAGAGGAGCAGAATGGTGGATGGTATGCGTCTTGTTGCGCAATTAAAAAAATGGTCGCAAGCCTTACATATAAAGAAAATATAAATATATTGTATATATACAATGTGAATCCGCTTATTTATAAGCGTGGTTTCTGACCACCCCGAAAGGGAAATACATTACATACATTACAATATTTTTTTTGCACTGGAGTTGCGATTTTATAACTAACGAAAAGCCTTATACAAAAAACAACCTTTGTTTTACAGTAAAACACAAAACGCTATTGTCAGATAGTCAACTATCCACTAGGATACAATATTACCGATTGATACACCCCGAACATATCCCTCGGGATCAAAAAAATATCAAGAACCTAGCCCTATACATATTTAATGGAGAGGGCCCATACAATATCTCGGCCCGATACTAGGAGAGCAGAAATTGAGAAGTGTTATCGGAATCCGGCGTATCTGGCCCGGCGGTCTCCGAGGAAATCATTGGGAAGGCATCCGGAAAATTTACCGCACATTCCGGCTCATGTGGAACACACCTGCCGTCTTCTGACTACCTGGTACATGATCTATTTTCTTGCGGATTAGGTAAGTAAAATTGGAAAGCGTTTTTATTGAAAATCCCCAAACCTCAATCTTATTATTTTTTACCTATCTGAAAAAGACGGATCCATTGTTTTCGTACAAGATCTTAAATACACAATAGATTTCGATCTGAAATATAGTTTATTAGATAAATTTCGGTTATACAATTGGGTTCGTCATTATAGGATAATGGCCAAATAAACTGATAGACAGACAAATGGTCGTGGAGTTAAATGTCGTGATTAGATGATGACGTCATATAGTCTATGTCAGTCTCAAAGTTCTAAGGAACATTTTAGTTAAATTTCATTAAAATCGGTTCAGTAATATAGGCGTGATAGCGATACATAAATGCATACACACATACAGATACACAGTCAAAGTGTACAAAATCACGTAAGTAGGTAATTAAAAATAAATCCTATTTTTAATTTATACAAGACTAGCTGTTTGACCCGGCGTTGCTCGTGTAATGTTGTGTCGTCGACAAAAAAAAAATCTTCAGGTACGCGATAAATGTCATATTTAGATTTTAACGTCTTAAATATATATTTTTTTTATTTTTCTATGTCTTATTAAATTCGTAATATCTATTGAATGGAATATTCGATTTAAAGTGATCTAAATGAATTGAAAACAATATGATTTATTTGAATAAGGATTTAAACAGAAGTATGAGTAACATGGTCTAACTTTGGTCGGCATTTCTATCCACTTTTAAAATGTAAAAAGTGGTTATTGTGATATAACGATAATAGTTGGACAGATGGTATCGCAAAGTATTTTGTAGATATTGATATGTTCTTTAATATTATAAAAAATACTTTTGTTCAATCATCAATAGTTTCCGCAGCGCATGCGACGAAAGACGTTTTATGGCATTTTTTTTACACCTCGGGTTACGTTACTAAAGTTTTAGTAATGATTCCTAATATTTTCTAGCAATAAATATAGTCAATGTTACTCAGGGTGAATGTAGCTTCATAATGGTGAACAAATTTTGGAAATTGGCACAGTAGTTTTTGAGTTTATTCATTACAAACATACACACACACAAAAATACAAATCCTTTATATAATATTGGATGAATTAATAGTCTTAAGGTAACCGATTGAACAATTCAAAAGTTATCTAGAGCAAACTTTTATAAGGATTGAACCATTCATTAAAACGATTGTTATGGGTAAACTATAAAAGGTAGACATATGCTCTCGCGGACTTTTTAAAAATAATGTTAAGATGAACAATTCATCCATAGAGCATTTTTGTATAACTTTAACTATATGCTCAGCGCACGCCACGGAAGGCCTCAGAAACGATACTTTTCCCCCGTTTTTAAAACATTTTTGGTTACTGCTCCACAACTATAGGACCTAGCGTGATATTATATAGCCTATGTTACTTCTGAATAATGCAGCTTTCTAATGGTGAAAAAATTATTGCAATCGGTCCAGTAGTTTTTGAGTTTATTCATTACAAACATACAAAAATACAAATCTTTCCTCTTTATAATATTAGTATAGATGTATAAAAAAATGTATTTAAAATAAAAAAGAAATAAAAAAAATTACATGTATTGAATTTTTTGTCTAGTAAATAGCGAAGTACTTGTAATAGCTATTTAATTGGATGAAAGATCGCTTTCCTTAAAATTCTAAAAAAAACGGTTCGAACCCTGGCACCAACAAGAAATACCTACACTTTTCTTACGTACATTTGTCATAAATTTACAACACCCCTGTTCCCGTTCCTCGGTTCCAATAACAACTCGTACAATTGTCAATAAATTATCATAAAAAATGGACATCAGATCTTCGCCAATCCGTTTGGCCAGCATTATGAATGTAGGACAAATAATCCATTTTCTGGATGGCTTATTTCCTAAACGGTGGAGGTCTAAAAGTCTATATTCTAGGAGGCGTAACAATACAAGTTTTAACTAGTAAATAGTCCAAAAATTAGCAAAATAAATAACAATGAAATTCAGTGAGGTGATCTAAGTATCGTAAATTTATTGTTAAGCACACGATGCTACACTTAAATACACTACACGCAACGTGTTATCCTGGTACTTCATAATTTTATATTCAGCCATAAATGTTACCTGTTAAAATTTAATGTTAATATCGATGGAATTTTACTAACAAACACGAAAGTTTGTGAGCATGTATGGATGTTTGTTGGTCTTTAACGCAAAAATTCCAAAAACTGAAACTTTAAATGTAATATAATTTAATTGTGACCACTGACCCACCAGACATCAAATATATACAAAAAGCTAGGACAATAGTCTCAAAATTAGTCTATGTCAGTGCATTGCCGGTTATGGTCTTTTTTGACGTGTTCTTTCACATTGATTTTATTGTTACACTGACAATATACCGACCTATATGCTACGAAAGTGTTTACACGTTCTTTTTCGACAAGGGAAGAAAAACAAGAAGTCTTAAACCAGTTCGTGTCCTCCTGGTAATGTCGTACGGACCAGAGACGTGGACACTGACAGTGGGTCTAGTCCATAAAGTTAGTCCACCGCTCAGCGATCTATGCTTGATAAAATTCGAAACGTTGATATTTGCCAGAGAACCACAGTTACTGACATAGCTTTAAAATCTGCCGCAGAACCGACGACCGATGGGGCAAACTGGTTTTAGAGTGGAGACCGCGCACAGGACTATAGCAATTCGCTGGCGGAGGTTGGATGGGGGTTACAAAAGACCGTGTGCAATGGCGAGCCTTGCGAGGCCTACATCTAGCAGTGGAGAGACACAGGCTGATATTGACGATAATAATGAAGTTAGACAGGCAAAGCCTGGGTCTTACAGCTAGTATTTGATAAATAATGGAAAAGGGATTATTAGTGAAGCATGGCTGTTTGAGTTAATTATTCACACCGTTCACACTATAATGGGATGTGATATAAATATTCATTGCCAACTCCAATCTATCGAACACTCGTTACCAACTTACGATCGATACTTTAATATAGCTGTTGTTAAATTCGAATACCGACTGCTAAATAAAATATATGATTTAGTTTATACCATACATTTTTATTTTTAAATTCAACAAATTTATTTTTGAAAAAGCAACGTAAAATTTTATGCACAATCTAAAATAAAATTGGGTACATAGGCGACAGTTAAATAACCTTTAGAGAACGACAAAAGAAATTTTGGGATTTTTAGGAATCCCACGGAGTTAGTACATACATAAATGTAAGTGCTACAATTTATGATCATTTTTTGATATCTAAATATAGCAAGCATACAATAAATTACATTCATTCCTTTTTTCATATTAAAACATATTTAAGTAACATGTCAAGTTTATAACATATTTACGAATATACCGTACCAGGGTAACATAAAATGTTTTCAGTAGACGAATAAAGACAGTCAAAATGTCAAGTAATTGCTTGGCTGCGCTCCTTGAACTTAAAATATTCAAGTGAGTTAGGTAAACATTTGAGGATACCGCGAAATTGTAACCACTTCCGCTTGTTCTCATAAACTTAATGGAAATACAACAGGCTCAAAACGTTATATACCTTACAATACTATATAGTATATCTAATAGATGCTTAACTTTTAATAGGTGGTAGGCAGATTGATGGTGGTAATTTCCCCAGTTGGCTGTGGCGGGGAAGTATCCACCGTTCGCACCTATACTGTATGATTCAGTTAATGCCGTCTTGGAAGCTCGTTCCATAAATGTATCTCTTGCAGACCTGCTTAGGCCCAATTCTTTCAGTAAGTGGTGCAAAGATTTTGCTAGAACTCCCCACACCAACTATTTCTGTTAAATTACCGTGAAATATGTCAAAGTTCAAATACCAATTTTTTTAGCATTCAATTTAAGTGCAATTAGCCAATTTCACCAGGAATCCATAAAGAAGGTGACCACAAAACCAAAACACCACTATCTTGTAAAATAATATTGTTTTAACCTTATTAATCAATCGCACAAATGTGTGAAGCAATAACGAAATAGGAATCATTTTATGTGAATCCTTTTTTATATAATTTATTTTAAATTAGATTTAAAAGTCGTAAAAGTGAATAATATGTTAAATTTCACTTACAAATTGTTCTTTTTATGAGTCAATTTAATTACAAAATTGGCTTCTTCCACCAGGAACCCATAAAGGACAGAAGGTAGCCTCTAACCCCAAAACTATTACACCATAACCACACTCGACCGCAAAGCACTTATCAAATGCGAGTACTTTTAAAAATGCACAATCAACGCACACTTGACATTTGGCTGGAGCATTTGGAACATAATCGTTGCGGTTTGCGTTTCGGGTCAAAATAGACCAATTTGCGGTAGTAGTACGACTTGAAACGTGGCATTTACGGACTTGCGACTCGGTGATTGAGTAAATTGTTTTTAATAATATTTATTTCGTCTTTTTGTGTCGGTTTTTGCCGTTAACAAGGGAACGCGGCCCTTACATGTTAAGAAAGGTCAGATATAATTTTACTCAACCGTTCATGCTTTCCTGGTGTCGTTTAAATATTTATTGCTTTTGTAATTTGGTTTAATGGTTGTTACTTTGTAATTTTGGAGGTCACAGGTTCAGTTTCGGAGAACACGAGAGGTTGTGAAACCACAAAAAAACGAATGAAATTAATAACTTGTGGTAAATTGTTAATTTTTGTGTTCCTGACCAGGCATAAAATCCGAAATCTTATATAGGTGTCCCAACAAGAGCGCCGGATTTAATTTAAAAGAAAAAAATGATTGATTTCTTACACCAATTGAACCTTGTACGCGTGCAAATGCAGATCTTTTACCAAAATTCGTAGAATTGCAGAAGCACTTCGAGTCGAGTGACTGACAAGGACGACGACGAACAATGATCTGATCAGCGTAAATTTAGTCTCACGTAATTGGCGAACTGTTTTCGCAATATTTTCACCATTTTTGTAATGATTATTTACAATAAATAAACGTTGTTGGTTTGAATACTTCTCCATATTCCTAAACAGCACGTGACGACTGTCAAAAAAAATCACCGTACAACTCATATTAACAAATAATGGCGGCAAATTTAAATCCGGCACTCTCATTGGGACACCCGTTATAATCAAATCAAATTAAACAATTTATTTTCCTTGGGTTAGCACAACACTTGGATATTGTCAATACATATTTTTTTCCATTCTTTACTTTTATATAGATTATACGATAACTATAAAATAACCAGCAGCTACTATGGGTGGACCCATCATATCAGCTATACCATAATTTTTAACTAAAACGCTGCCGTAAACAAGTTTCTGCTTAAAACTAGGTACTTAAAATTAATTCGTGGCTGTAAAGAGGCCGTGTCAGCTTATAGACTAAAATAAATTACGCATGTCAAGTTAATAATTGATTCGTGACTCTAAAGAGGCTGTGTCAGCTTACAATCTAAAAATACATAAATATATAATTATAACTACAATATTTATGTCAAGAAATGTAAATCCGTGGCTGTAAGGGGGCCGTGTCAGCTTACAATCTAAAATAATGAAATTAAGAATGTTAAACTAAATTCGTGGCTGTAAAATGGCCGTGTCCAGTAATCCATTTTAGTCTTAACCGCTACACCATAGAGGCATTTGTAACAGGTATAAATAATAACAATATGCGAGGTTGCTAAAACATTTATTTCTAATGTTAATATGAAATTTTACAAGATCTATTCATTCATTCCGGACCTATTCGACTAAGGTTACTACCGAGTTACAGTACCAGGAGTACATATTTGGAAAACAATGACATGTCGCAATTTGCAATCGCAGCGGGTAGCTCCTTGTACGGCATGGGCTCCTGGTCCTAGATGCTGAATGTACCAGGATCACATGCTATTTACATACATTAGTAATTTACTTTCATGAGGTTTGATTGCAAATTTTTGTTAATGCAATCGTGGTACAGCGCTGTACCTTGTTAACTTTGGTATGCGATATTTATTTGAATTTAATTTGCAAATTGCGATTTCTTGAATATTAACTATGTTCATATAGCAATAGCTGATCGAATATTATGAAGCGTTCTTGTACTAATTACTAAGTAGTTTTCAGAAGACAATCGCGCATAGCCCTTTTATTTGAATGACAATTCCCGCATTATCCTCTCAAGTTAGGCATGTATAATTTTCACGATCGTCCAATGATTGCATGGTAGGCTATCCGGCTTGATCGTGATACGTTGGACAATTACGGTTATTACCTGTGATTGCCTCGCAGCGTGCCTTAGTCGCTTGCCCATTACCATTTTCTTCAACTCGAATTCATCCTAAATTACGAACAACTATCACATTTTTATAGAACATCATCATTACAGCATCCTAGACCTCCACTGTTGGAGATGGGACTTCTAGAACATATATCTAGAGAATTTTGCCTACACTCGCCACGCTGGCCAGACGGGTTGGCAAGAGCCATGCCAATTTTAATGACAATTTATTAATAATAATAATCTAGTTTCCGTGATAAGCTACGAGACTTGTGTTACGGAAACTAGATGGTTGATAAACTACATATTATACTTTTTTTTTTGTAAATATATACATATTATACATATAAACACCCAGACCGAGACAAATTATACAATGTACAACTTGCCCCCGGTGGGAATCGAACCCACGCCCTCCCGAGTTCACGGCAACGTGTGTTACCGCTAGACCACGGAGGCGTCAAATTGACGATTAATTAACGATTCCACCAGTTGGTATTAGTTCCCAAAGCAACGGTGGTGTTGGTTATTATGACAAATATACGTAAGAAAAGTACTTCTCATTGATACGCGCCGGGATTCGAACAGCGAACCTTTTGTCATCCAACCGAGTGGTCAGAAGCCACGCTTTTATAAGCAGCGAGTTCACATTTCGCCAACTTTACTATAGGCCCATCTCTCTAGCGTACTAAACATATTTGCGCAGCTTGAGGTTCTCAACCGAAACCGCCGCACTTCCCGCGCTTGACGAGGTCGCCTGGATGTGTATGTATACACACATTTCACACATTTAATTAAGTCCCAATAAATATATCTATTTTAATGTGTGTTTTTAGTTTATTCTAATTATTATGTAGTTATACATGTATGTATGTATTATGTATATATGAGTATATGTAGGTTTATATATCATGTATATATGGTAGTATATGTATTTGATATATTTATTCGAAGTTAATTAATATAAATTAAAAGCTACCTAAATAATAAAATTAAAAATAAACTAAACTGTCCACGTTTTTAAGCGCTTGGTCACTGCTTTATTTCTAGACAAACAGAAGTCGTCATCAGGCTAAAAATATATATTTGGCATAATATATACGTTTATTTATAAGTATATGTGTAATTTATGTAATAGTGTAAGTATCTATTAGTATGTAGTGTGTATAGTATATTCTATATTGTTAAACTTGATATCGGCACTACCCTTAATCTCACACTCTCCCAAAGGTTAGATGTTAGAAAATGCCTTGTAGACATTAATCTTCGCCTTTGTACACTTATTTTGTGCAATAAAGAATTTAATAATAATAATAAACTATAAATAAAAAATGTCCTCTAAAGATGTCCCATCCGAGATAGTCCCAAGGAGACTGGCAACATTTCCCCTCTGTATAGCGAGGCTAATACGTTGGCAGAAATAATTGCCAGCCTTCCTGCTTTTATAAGCTTTGATAACTGCTTGGCCAAGCCATTTGATATTCGGTTAAGTATTAGTTATAGCAAAAACTGTCTCTTTTAACTCTTATTTTTGCACCGTCTCATATTTCTATTTGATATCTCTTTTGTCCCCAAGGTCGACTGTCAGAGAATGCCTAACAGCATTAAGCTTCGCCTTTTGTGCAATAAAGTTTAAAAAATATATATATCCAATTCTTTCTTATTTGGTTAAGTATATTAAAAATAGTATGTAACTACAGGATATAAAAATGTCAATCTCATTTTCAAATCAGTTGTAAAAGCATAAATGAAATTTAACGTAAGTTAATTTAAAAAAACGCTATAAATCAATTTCGTCCGGGCCGGCTAAACTAACAACTAATCCCTTTGTAACTGAATAGGCCATTAAAATTGGGGCATAAAAACGTCCACTAAATAAGGACATGTTTATATTGTCGACTTATGTCTGCTCTTTGGTGACAGAACACGTCGCAAGCACACGTTTTACGCGTCTCATGTTTTAATTTTATAACATCGTTAATATAGTAGAAAATCCGTAGAAAAGCAACAAGTAAACGAATTTATCAAGAGTGTGGCGACCCCAAATGCCATAACTACCTAAAGTAATACCTAACATACCCAATTACTTAAAAGAGTGCTTCACTTATCTTAGCGCTACCCATGACAAAGATCTCCGTTCATCCTCTAATTCCACTCTGTCCATTCCCACTCACCATTCTTTTTTTGTCTCAAAGTCCTTTGCAATTGCAGCCGTAAACCTCTGGAATCAGTTGCCTATAAAAATCCGGCAGGCCCGAGCAGGGCCATCTTTAAAAAACTTGTATATGCACACTACATGAAGTCATGATAAACTTAGTTTATTTCTGGCGTTGCTGATAATTATACTTGTATCTGATATGGTTATATTACGGTTATATTACATTTTATTTTATATGTATGTATATTATTATTGTTTATATTTGCATGTAGTATTAGTATGTAAATATTATTTATTTAGGTATCTAAGTATGTATTAATTCATATTGTCTAATTGAACCTGTAATTGCACCTACCTTTCATTGTTTAATTGCTCTTGTTGTCCCGAAGGTTTGACTGTCATAGAATGCCTAGCGGCATTAAGTCCGCCTTTGTACTTTGTGCAATAAAGATTTAAATAAAAAAATAAATAAAATGTTTTCATTATCAGAGGGTTTTAGGTAGGTAAGTTCCGTTTCAAGCGGTGTTATTTTATAAATATCACCATGGCAAGCTTACAATATTAGTTCGCCTTTAAAGTAAAATTGGCATTTGACATCATTGCAAATGGCACAAACTTTTAACGAGAACAACAAATAGTTGGTAGGCGGACTATGGCGGTAATTTGCCCATAACATTTAAAATAAAATAAACTATTTAGCTTTATGTGGACGTCTTATTGTGGTCCTAAAGTAATTTATTTATTTACGAGTTGTGCCTAATAAAAAGTATCGAGTCGAAATGTATTCGCATCGGAAAAAAGTACTCGACATTTATTTATTTAATTATAAATTATTTATTGCACTTTAAACTTTACAGTTGAGTACAAGGACGAACTTAATGCCTCTCGGCATTTTAAACTAGCTAACCTTTGGGAGTGTAGTAGACAATTGCGGGTGCATTAGAAATAAAAACAAATACTTAAACATACATAACAATAATTTACATACTAATACACAAATACCAATAAAAATAATCAAGAAGAATCGATGCTGTTCTCGTGTCTAGTTGAAATTAAAAGTGAGAATTTCCAGGTGTTTTAAGTTTAAATAAGAAGAAATCTAACAGATGTACTAGGCAGACAGAAACGCGTTAGTATAGTTTGGGGTCCCACGTGGCACATTAAGCTCAAGATGAGTATGGTCATTAGGCGCGATATTAGCTATTAACCGACGCCCCGACGCGCATACTTTACGACGTGCCGTACTTGCGGCCATAGTCTGTTTATATAACTTTCTGATACCGACTATTTCTGGACTTTTAGTTTATGCAATCATCACAGCCGTAATCCCTAGAGGGGTTGTCAGAAACCCACAATATTTTTAAGAAGCGAGTTCACACTTAGTCAATTCACGTCTATCAAGATAATGAATAATAAAAAATTACATACATAATGCTAAAAAAATGGTCTCTTAATAGTAGATTACGTTAATAAACAGTTTACAGCAGGGGAAATCTGTAACTTATGTTAGATAGATAGATAAATTCTTTATTGCACATTTTTTTTTCTCGGCAGTGTGGTGGTCGCCATTTGAGTGCTAGCGGCACGCCTAACAAGCCGTCGAAATTTCTTGATGGATGTTCTCCACGCCGTACATATATTGTATAGATGAAGAAAGACGTTGTCTGATCCCCAGTTCCTCCAGTATGAATTTGTTTGTTCAGAACTCAATCCATGATATGCCCAACATTCTCCGCATACATAGGCGAGGTTAATGTCTAATTTTCTAACACCTAGATGTGAGCAGGAATTGTAAGGAACTTGACGGCTAATGTTTAAGATAGATATTTATTGACTAAATAAGACCACAAAACTATAATTTTTCATCATTACATCACCTAGATCACAGCGTCCTAGACCTCCACTGCTGGAGATGAGCTTTCCAGAACATATATCTGGAGAATTTGGCCTACACTCGCCACGCTGGCCAGACGGCTTAATTCTCCAGAAATTTCTGGGAGGCCCAACTGTCAACAGTGGAGGTCTCTGACTCTCTGTTCTGGAAGCTGTAATGATATTAACGAACAGAGACTAGCAATGACAGACGCTATAAAAGTTTTTAACAAATTTGTCAATTTAACGATTTCGGTTAAAAAACAGACTATGGGCACAGGAGCACATGCATCGCGTACTCATTTGTCTTTCCTTCTCCGTGTAGCGATATTTAAATAATGACCTTAAAAGCGATCTCTCGGGAGTAATCTTGCTCGCATTAGTACAATTGAGTATGTTTCGTGTGTTGAATGAATGAATATGTTACTGCAAAAGTCGGAACTATGGTGAATCCTAAGATATTCCAACTCCTAGTGGTTAAAAAGCCCGAAATGTTACGTGAACATCGATAACTTTTAATTTTACCATTCACATTGAGAGAAAAGGATATTTGATGAAACATGTGATCTACTGCAGATGGGACCTACGATACGAATGTTGAACGAAGTGTGAACACGGGAAATAGTGTCAATGGTGCACTGATCGCCAGCCAAAATGTCAGTGACAAAGACAAAGGATGAGTGAAGAGAGATTGACGAATTAGATAAAATAAATTTCTAAATAAAAGAGGCCCTGGCCGATTAAGGCTCAAATATTTCGAACAAATAAATAAAACAATAGCTGAAAGTGCATTTAAAAGCCATCAAAACAAATGGGCATGTTGAAGAGGTTTATGAATGTCAAAGAGGCGAAAGAGGTATGTCGTGACCGTGATAAGTGACGCTCAATAGTCTATGCCTACCCCGTTAGGATTCTGCGTGAAAATCGTTCTGGAAAATCTTAGGATTAACCATAGTGCTTTAACAGTAACAAATATATCGAGCACCTATAGAGATTTGTTTGTCACACCCTAATCATGATAGGACATTTCGCGAATGAACTGCGAACGAAACGACGCTCTTGGTATCTTATGTCGTCCTGGTAGACAGCAGTAAACTCAACAAGTGAGCAGAGGTCTTTTTACGATGCCATAAACGTCTGTCGCTTGCGGAATTTTGACGTCTCACTAATACGTCATAAAGTGGGGTGAATCTTACGGCCGTTTGGAGGGAAATTGTTCACCAACAACAAGCTCCAATGGATTCTATGCATTTGCTTGAATTTATTGATTACCTTGATTTTAAATTTCGAACGTTCGAACATGTCAAGACCAAATTATTTGTTTTGTAAATTAGGTACTTTATTGTTAGTCAAGAGTGGTGATATTTTATTTAATATTTTTTTACAATGTAAATAATTGTGTGAAACGATAAATTTGACAGGTTGAGTGCAAATTTTTGTCATGTAAACTTCTTTACTGTAGTTATTATTACTTAATAGTGGTGTCTCATTAGTCAACGTGAAACCGGAAATGGGTGATATTGTGTCATTTTTTTTTACATTGATTAAGCAACAGACATAATACCAAAACAATATTACAGATGAACAAAATTAGCACTGTCAGCACATATTAAGATACTAAATTAAAAACTGAAAAGCTATTAACCAAACCAACATAAGAATATGGGGTACCCTACCTACGTGTTTCAGCGATTTTGCCGCGAATCACTCCAAGAAAAGCATAAAATAATGGAACATTTGTAATTAGCAGTTAAGTTTGTGGATTTAGATGCGGATGTACCGGGTTCGATTCCTGGTCGGGAAACAATAATTTAATTTATTTATTTGTGATATTTCTCGAGTTTTGATACGCTAGAGGTATCGACGAGCTAGCCACTTGTCATGATGGGCCTATAGTATCATCATCATTACAGACCCTAGAACACAGTGTCCTAGACTCCACTGCTGGATATGTGCCTTCCAGAACATATATCTGGAGAATTTGGCCTATTCTCGCCACGCTGGCCAGACGGCTTGGCGAGGATATGATGTCAATTCTTATTGACAATTTATTAACGATTCCACAAGTTGGTATTAGTGGAACTGACTGACGGCTTAACGTGCTCTCTGAGGCACGGGAACGGTGGTGTTGTAAATCTATGACAAATGTACGTAAGAAAAGTGCATTTCTCATTGGTACATGCCGGAGGGGTTTGAGCTCACCTTTGTAAGATTTCAGAAACGCGTTCTTACAACCGAGCCACCACCGTGCCGGGCCTATAGTATAGTTGGCTAAATGTCAACTCGCTCCTTATAAAAGCGTGGTTTCTGACCACGTCATGGAGCCAGTCGTGATGATTCTTTACTATTATTATTATTATCCAAGTGAAGAATAAATTTTTACTTTGTTGGTTAACTGCGACACGTACAACAGGCGTGTATCGGATGTGGATATATTCAGTAACTCCCGCGCCGCCTTCAAAGCTAAAATCAAGAAGCTGCTACTTTCGGTTTAGCTCGCAAAGTGTGGGCAGTTTGCTTCGGAGTTCGCCTAACAGTTTTAATGCATTCAAACACAATGCAGTTGTTTTCTTTATACCTGGCCAAGGTGATATTTTTCGAATTTTGTATCGCACAAAGAGTGCACTATTGTTCACAGTGAGAAATATTCTGGTGGCGGGTATAATTTTAATTGCTTCTACTCTGTTGCTATCTTTTTTGTTCTTATGTTGTCTGTCTCTGTCCTTTCTCTTCGAATAAATAAATAAATAAATGAACTTGTAAACTTTAAAGATAATGCGATTACATTTTTTAAAACTCAAATTAGTTGTTCACAAGCTGAGTATGTTTTTACACGCACATAAACAAACAAGAGGTAGGGGAGCGCGCTGGTGCCAACCTCCCCTAATTCGTTGGTAAATCGGCACAAAAATAAAGTCTCATTATATCGTTATTAGTAATAATCTAATAAATAAACCGTATACTCAAATCTGAAAACGTACTCAAAAAAACTGTATGGCTATTAAAATATTTAACCATTTGCCATCTGATTTAAAAGTATTAAATATAAGGGAATTTGAAAAGGCAGTTACTTTCTATTGTTTGTCTCCGTATTTACATAATATTTAAATGTTTTTAAAGTACACGAAAATAAAATCTATATATATGTATATAAATCGAGTAGCGGTGGTGGCTCGGTTGTAAGAACGCGTTCCTTAAATCCTACAAAGGGCAGTTCAAACCCACCCGGTACATACCAATGAGAAATACACTTTTCTTACGTACATTCGTCATAGATTTACAACACCACCGTTCCCGTGCCTCGGATTGCACGTTAAGCCGTCAGTCCTGGTTACACTAATACCAACTTGTGGAATCGTTAATAAATTGTCATTAAAAATTTACATCATATCCTCGCCAAGCCATCTGACCAGCTCGGCGAGTGTAGGCCAAATTCTCCAGATATATGTTCTGGAAGGCCCATCTCCAGCAGTGGAGGTCTAGCACGCTTTGTTCTAGGGGCTGTAATGAATTAAAACAATCGATAACCGTATGTTAGTTTCTGATGGCCGGTTTATTGAGAACACAATTCTAACAAAACCTAATTGTAAATAAACCTGCGAATAAATATATTTAACTTAAAATTTGTAAAATAGTGGTGGAGGACTATTTTATTTGACAGATTATTAGAATATGTCATTGACAGACGACCTTTTACCTCAGACTTGACGAAGACGGAACAATTATTTTGAACAAATTTATTATGTACTAGATAGACGGTATATATAAGTGACCACTCCGAAAGTAATACCTGTGTGAAGATACTTAAACAAAAAAAAAAGCTAAATACATGATGAAAATAATTTTGTTGATTCATTCATGATTATTGTTATTAGTGTGGTTTTTGGTCAAAAAATAACATGTTATTTCAAGAGTTATCAGCTTCCTGGATAGGAAATAACAAAAACGGCTGAGGGTTGTTGTAGCCCCCGTAGTAAGAGGGCTGACTACGCCGCTACGGTCCGGATTGCTACGCTCTCAAGATAACATGAAAAACAGGGACTACGGCGTAGCAGTGCAAATAATCTTGAGTCTTTAGGTAAACATTTATTTTTGTCTATTTTATAATGGCTAACTTACATTCATATAGATTAACAATAAAATAACACAAATAAATAAAAAGTATATTATTGTGATTGAAAGAGTGACTGTGGGATAAAAATGAGTGGTGAACTGTCTGCTTTATGCAGATGATGCAGGATTCTGTTTGAATGCGAGACATGTACTAATGTTTGAAAGATGAAGGATGACAACTGTGACGATAAATATTGATAATGAAACTAAAAGTATGATAGGGACGTTGAAAGAAGAGTGAACTCGGGAAATAGTGTTAACGGTGCCCTCTAGTCACTGATCGGCAGTTGAAATGTCGGTGATAAAGCTCGACTCGCCATACACAATGCCATGCTGGTACCAGTTATGTATGGAAGCGCGACGTGGATATGTCAGGATACGCATGAGAGTAGAGTTAATGCAGTAGAAATGCGGTCGTTGCGTCAGATATGCGGCGTCACTTTGACGGACCTTCTCGATACAAATTGTCAATTAAAAAATTAAAAGTATGAGTAAGTATGAAGAAGCCATTTTTTGTTGTCATTTCCTACATATCAAAGTCAAAGTCAAAATATCTTTATTCACGTAAACCTATTACAGGCATTTATGAAACGTCATTAATTTAATTATTTTGAATGATTCTACTCCTGCTAGTGGAAGACTAAGCAGAAAAGTGGTTCAATAAGTAAGCTGTTAGCAGAAGACCAGCAGCTTAGCAGGTTCCATCCATATGGTTTCTTAGAAAAAGTTGTTCTCTATCAATAAAATAACATAAGACCATACAAAGTCATGCGGTAAATTTAATAGGAGTAAAGTATCATCACGACCGTTTCCCTTTCGGGTCAGAAACCATGCTTATAAATAAGCAGATTCACATTTAGCCAACTTTACTATAGGCCAATCAAGACAAGTGGCAAGCTCGTCAATGTCTCCAGCGTACCAAACTCGAGAAATATCACGAATAAATTAAATGTATTTATTTACATTAATAGATATTTTTGTGTACCGATCAGGAATCGAACCCGGTACCTCCAAGTCTAAATCCAGCAGTTTAAGGAGGTTAATTTATTATTTATCTTTATTTGTGATATATCAAATCTATTTTTCCATGATATATCAAACTAAAATAAGGAATAAATCCCTATTCAATAGCACACAATAGTTTTACGCTGCATCAACTAAACTCCAAATAAAGCATCGAAAAACAGCTTTAATCCTTGTCGTATGCAGCAGTGTCACAATATAAATATAGAAAATCTAATGTTAGAGATACACGAAGCTAGTTTTACGAAGCTAGTATAGCAAGCTAGTCGGATTTCTATCATGTAAACCTACAAGAGCTACAAATTACAAATTATTTACTGTCAAGATTGTTTACATTAGTGTAAATAGGTGATGTACATTACTTCTTAAATTATAAATAATCTGACCACAATAATAATAATAACAATTCATTTCTTTCGGATTCGTGTTAGTAGAAATATTATTTTATTTATTTATTTATTATAAACTTTATTGCACAAAGTACCAAGGCGGACCTAATGCCGCTAGACATTCTATACTGGTCAAACCTTTGGGACAACTAAAGCAGTTACGACAAGATAAGGCAGGTGCTATCAAAACTAATAGAAAAATATTAGACTTTAATATATACTAGTGAATAAATACTTATTTACATACTAATACATACACAAATACATACAAATAAAACTACATACATACGTTCTATGAATATACATAAATCTAATATACCTACTATATGATGACTATAATGAGAGAAATAAATATAGCACATACACATTATATAATATATATATAAATACACATTAATCAAAAATTAAAACAATGTATAAATTAAAAATATTGGTCTTTTACGAGTACATTGTGTGTGACATTAAGTCACAGCAGTGCCCCCCATACGACCCCCATAACATTGGGTAACGCAAATGCTGTATAGATTTACTCATCCCAGTTAGAACTCCAATCGTGCGCTTAAAAAAAGCGCTGCCAAAACGCGACGATATCATCTGCAGAATGCTGTTGTCACTACCTCTTACTGTATGCAGTATCGTCGCTGCCCTTTTGCGGATTATAGGCATACAATAATTAAATATTATATAATTAATAATCATTTTGTCCTGCCTCTGTGGTCTAGCGTACAAGGATTTAGACTGGGTTCGATTTCTGTTCGGGACACAATCAATTATTTAATTTATTTATGATATTTCTCGAATTTGGTACGCTGGAGACATCGACGAGCTTGACACTTGTCATGATGGGCTCATAGTAAAGTTGGTTAAATGTGAATCCGCCTTATAAAAAAAGAGTGCTTTCTGACTACCCCGGAAGATAAACGGTCGTGATCATGCTTTACTTTTATATCGTAATTACAAATGCATTATATATTAAAAAAAAAAAAAAAGTTATTCAAGTGACAATGTGACATCATGACAAGTGGCAAGCTCATCGAGAAATATCACAATTATCAAAGCAGGTATTTCTTAACCGCTACACCACTGAGGCAGTCGGAATAAATTAGGTATACGTATAGGCCTTAACATAATTCTGGAGTATTTAGCCAATAATCAGCTGATTTTAAGCTGTGTCAGTAAACCTACTAGCTTCCTAGCTATTATAGTTTAGTAAAACCTCGTGTGTCTCAAGCATTAAACAGTCCAAAGTATCAAGTTGGTGCGGTCGTAATCCGAATGCCCTCGTCCCCCGCGCGCACGATAATTAATCATCCCTTCTCCCCTTCGCCCCGCGCCGCATTGTCACAGAAAAGCACCCAAAACTCGCCGCTTCTGTTTCATTAGAACGGTAAAATCGACAGTGGCTCTATTCTGTATTTATAACCGCAACCGTTAACAACAACCTAGACCTCTGCTGGAAATTCCATACCTAATATTATGTCCGTATGTTTGTTTTGTTTTCACGCCTATACCACTAAACGGTGTCATCGCATTATTTAAATGGTTCATAAGTTGTGTAACGGTATCATATGTAGTATATGTATTATTAGTATTTAATATATCTTAGTTATTAGTGTGTATTTTAGTAATATAATTGTATTTATATGTATACAAACTTATTTGTTAATATTATATATAAATATTTGCACCTACCTTACATTTGAAATGTAGTCCACATTGTGCCTAAGGTTGGTGGCATTAAGTCCGCCCCTTGTATAAAGTGCAATAAAGTTTTAAATAAATAAATAAAAATAAACCTATTTTTATAAAAGGCAGAATTATTACTTGGATGATACGACCCCATGGTCATATATATGTATGCCTATTTAATTTTAGCCTTTACGCCTATATTACTGAGCCGATTTTAATAAAATGTGTGAAATCTTTGAAATTCAGTCAAAATCTTAATAAGATATGCGATGATAAGCGGTACGCGAAGTCCAAGAGTGGGAGCAACTAACTCCTGCCACTAATGACTGATACCACTTTGCTGGCTTGTCAAGATGCTATTTCGCAATGGAGGACTCCAGGTTAGAGGAATGGGAAGATTTTCTTTATCGTCATTTTAAAAATAATTTCTTAACTTTTTACAAGTTGGTATTGGTGGTACCGGGACCGACGGCTTAACGTGTTCTTCGAAACGTATATTTATGTTTTTTTTTTAAATATTCAATATGAAATTTGGTATGGTATTTCCTAAAGGTACATGCTGTATTTAAAGCTCTATACAGCAACAGTTAAATTACTAAATAGTGAATTAAATATATCTTTATTTTAATGAGGTTATCAACAAATTCCAGATGTTGTAGAATTTGATGCTTTTCCTGGAGTCACTCGCGGCATTATAGCCCAAACACGTCGGGTATAATATGGGGGTTCACAGCGCGGGAAAACCGCAAAAAATCAACTGCAAGTTGTGTCCCATATAAAGTCCAATTTATCGTTTTACATAATTATTCAAATTGTAGCACATCATTAAACAAAATAACATCACTTTTGACTAACAATATCCACAGATAAGTAATTAAAAAAAAAAACAAAAACATGCACTTGACATATCCGTGAAAAATGACGCAAATACAGGCTTTGAAATGAGGCTTGGGCTATGCTCGATTCCAAAATACTAAACGAATATCAACTTCAATATCATTGTCTGTTCGTTACAGGATCCCTTTATATAACGCTTACAGTGACAGAATTTGGCTTCAGATTCCACTCCCTGTAATGTTCTGTCTCCCTGGTACCTCCTCTAATTAAACTCCAACAAATAAATAACAAACAGATGAGACCCATATATTAAAAAAACATTTGTCACTTTTGAATTTGGAAGGGTTCCAATTTCAAATCTATGGCATAGATACGACATTATTCTTATTGGTTCTACTGGCACGTGTTATGAGCGTTAGATATATGAGTTTTTCTACATCATTCTGATGCATCACTGTATGTTTAAATGATTTTCCAAAGCTGTAGTGGCATACTCTACTTATGAAATATTGATATACATTTTTTTCATGCATTTTTTGACTTTAATTTCTCAAAAAATTTATGTTTATTATTATTTCATAGTCGGCATAGTGGTCAGAATTTTTGTTGTTAGTAAATAGTATTTATATTACTTAGTAGCTGTTTGACTATAAAAATAGAGACTTTGACTTCTGTCGCACGCTGTCTTCAGTGAAATGCTCTTCCAGCCAATCAGATAACCTGGAGTTCCTTTAACGAATTGTGAAAAAGCATATTAATAGGCCGGCATAATGGTAGGAACTGATGTTAGTCGTTAGTTGCTTCCATTCTTGAACCTTGCGTACCACGCTCGCTCACGTCACACGCTAGACGTCATGTTTAACCAAATTTTACTAAAAAATAGGTCAAGTAGTTTAGTTTAGGGGTAAGTGCGAATTTAACCAGCAAACAGATACGAGTATATGGCCGTCAAAAGATGACGTCATTTAACCCATGCCCGTGTCAGGGTTCCATAAAGCAATTCTGCCGAATTTTATCAAAATCGGTTCAGTATTATTATACGTAAAGGCGTAACAAACACATATAAAGCTTCTTTTACATTTATCTTGCTTACCAACATAATATATTAAACCAGTCTTTCTCAAAGTGGGCGCTGGACGCCTGGAGGGGGGCGGTAAGGGATCCAGAAAGAATTGTCATGGTTTAGGGGGGCGATTTTATATTTTAAAAGTATCAGCATCACGACCGTGAGTCCTTTCGGGGTGGTCAGAAACCGCGCTTATAAAAAAGCGGATTCACATTTAGCCAACTTTACTATAGGCCAATCATGACAAGTGGCCAGCTCGTCGATGTCTCTAGCGTACCAAACTCGGGAAATATTACAAATAAATTAAATATTAATTAAGTTTATTAATTTAAATTAATAAACATTTTTGTGTCCCGACCAGGAATGGAACCCGGTAGGTACCTCCGAGTCTAAATCCACGGACTTAACCGCTAGACCACGGAGGCAGTTTATAGAGTCATAATTAGGTATAAAAAGGTCAGAATTTGTAAATTTAGTTAGTCATAATTCTAAATTCGAATTTACCGAGCTTAGCCGAAGTTCGCCGAACGTAGCAAAAACCTTTCGAAAATTGGTGCTAGGGGAGTCAACTCGCACCGGAAAATGTAATGATGTTTGTCAAATGGAAAATGAGATAGGGAAATGTAGAAACGGTTTGGAATCTCCAGGATTCCGCTTAACGCACCCTTAGCAATGGCAATTTAAAGTTGTACCTACGTACTGCAGAATGTTTTATTACCCATACCATAAAATTCCATCAAACATTAATGTCTGTGTCTTAGCTTATAGTATGACAATGCCTATATACAGCAGCTATAATCTTAACTGACATTGACATTTATATTCTTATAATTGTGTCTGTCTTAGCTTATAGTGTGATAATGCCTATCTACAGCAGCTATAATGTTAAGCGTTATTCTGTATTTATAATTTTGTTATTTTATTTTTTCTCTTTTCAAATGATGGTTATCATGTACTGCTCCAGATTCACCAATATGTACTATAAAATTATATCGTTTTATATCAATATTGTAAAAATTGACGTGTAAAAGTGCAGAATACATATCTTTTTGTCCTATGCCTACTTGCAAAAAATAAACGAATTGACTTGAATGTATTGGTGTTAGGAGTCGGTCGGAATTTTTGACAGAATTTTCCAATGAACATTATTTTATTCTAAAAATCAAATCCGTCTAGCGGTTAAGTAGTATTTAGACGCGAAGGTACTATGGGTTCGATTGCTGGAGGAGAACTCATCAGTTTCCAATTAATTATATGTATCATTACGACCGTTTGTTTTCAGGGGTGTTCAGAAACCTTTGTTGAGTATAAGGATTCACATTTAACCAACTATACTATAGGCTAATCCTTGACAAGTGTCAAGTTTGTCGGTGTCTCTAGCGTATAAATTTAATTAATTTGTATATTCAATGAAACAATATAAATTACTATTAATATAAACTATTTAATTTAGACTCGGAGTACCGAGTTCGATTCCTGGTCCAAATAAATACATTTAAAAAATATTTAATTTATTTGTGATATTTCTCGAGTTTGGTACGCTGGAGACATCGACGAGCTTGCCACTTGTCATGATTGGCCTATAGTAAAGTTGGCTAAATGTGAATCCGCTTATTTATAAGCGTGGTTTCTGACCACACCGAAAGGGAAACGGTCGTGATGATACTTTATTTCTACTTTACTACTACTAATAAAAAAAAAAATTAACAAAAAAAAAACTTTCTGCCAAGGATACTGGCAGTTGAATGGCTGATCCTTAAACCCAGCCCTCTTGTCTCCCGAGGTGTATTTGTTTTATTTGTTTAAATAAAGAAATATTATTGTGTTCCGACCAGGAATCGAACCCGGTACCTCCGAGGCTAAATACATGGACTTAACCGCAGCATGCAGACTGATTTCAGTCATGATTGTCTGTTCTGGCGCAAGGTTACATATCGTACTAGTACAAAAAAAAACTTTATGATATTCTTTTATTTATTTATTTAAAACTTTATTGCACTATGTACAAGAGGCGGGCTTAATGCCGCTAGGCATTCTCTAGCAGCCAACCTTTGGGACAATACAGAGCATTAACGTTGAAAGGTAGGTGCAACTGGCTATATGAAACATTTACATAATAAATTAAATCGTTCTTATATATACAATATATATATAACGACAAATACACATACATTCAAATATTAAATAAAAATACATATACTACAAACTATATACATACATAGATATACACTACTGATAATAATAAATATTAATTTAATAATTCCACTTTTTCTTGGAATAATAGCTAAACCTTGGCTACTAACTTAGATAGCTACGACGACTTTTCTATCCATCCATGATTATTTGTTGGTATATTAGTTAATAAATTACTTATTTTGATATTCATGAAGAAAAATTTCTTAGTAATCCATAGATTCACCGTGCGGGTGCCGAGTTCATCGTGTATTAAAGAGAGAGGCAAAGAATTGTGTCTTGATTTTTGTCATCTATTCATTATATAAAACGTCCTATGCATTAATTTAGTTTAATAAAAAAACCGTTATTTATATCACAGAAATGCGGAGTTCTATTTTCAAATTTAGCTCTCTATTGTAAATGAACGAAAACCGTAGCGAGTTGAAATTGTTGTTTTTCATTCGGATTCTAGCTCAATGGGTTGAACTATAAATCTTTTCGCTCACCAGCTGATATTCACAACAGCGACGGCGCAACTCTTTACACGATCGAATTCGAAACTGTATTCGAATGAAAAAGTACTCGATTATTCGATATGAATAATGATTTAGCTTTAATTATTGCGAATTGACACGAGATTTTACAAGCGCCTAATCGTAAATATAACATTGCAAATTGTAATAACCAGAATGTAAATTTTGCTATAATAACACCTTTCTCGCAATGAATATATGTATAATATTAATGTAACGAATAAGCCAAGAGAATTAGCAAATTAATATTGCATTTATTAAATCAAAAAATATCAATATAATTATTTGAAATAAATGTGTTACAATTATTTGACAATAAATTTTGGCTCAGCACATTTATAGGTATACAGCATGCAAAATTATTGGTCAGACCTATACATTACATATTATACTAAATGATTCCCCAAGTAAACATATTTATTGGAAAGAATATAATAAAAACCTAATAAAAAATAACCTATAAGTAAAAAATGACCTCTAGAGACGACCCTTCAGGGATAGTCCCAACATTTCCCCTCTTTATGGCGTGTCTAAAACGTTGGCAGAAATAATTGCCAGCTTTCCTGTCTCCAGACTTTTCCATTAGCCGTTTGGACAACTCCTTGGCCAGGGGCTTGGCTGAGTTTCCCCATGGATGGGCCCATCTCGACCCCAAGCGGCGCAAATCCGTAACCTGTACCGAGGTTGGCAAATTTGCGCAGCTTGAGTTTCTCAGCAGAAACCGCCGCAAATTGTAATGTAATTTTTGTACTAAATTATATATATATAAAAAAAAAGTAAAGTATCATCACGACCCTATCCTGTTTGGGGTAGTCAGAAACCACGCTTTCTTGTAATGAAGCATATTCTCATTCAGCCAACTTTACTAAAGGCCCATCATCACAAGTGGCAAGCTTGTCGATGTCTCTAGCGTACCAAACTCGAGATTATCACAAATAAATAATAATTAATTTAATTTATTTATTTACTTGATACATATGATTGTGACTCGACCGAGAATCGAAGCCGGTACCTCCGAGTCCAAATCCACGGCCTTAACCGCAAGATCACAGAGGCAGTGTCGCAAATTGCTGCTAGAGACATCGACGACCACTTGTCATGATTGGCCTATAGCAAAGTTGGTAAGTAAACTTAACTTTTTTTTTTAAATTTGCAATCTCACTAAAACTCTTTGTCAAACATTAGTGGTCACCCACAATCCCTGCTCACTTTTAGCTGTTAGATAATGTTTTTAGACATGAAGTACTGTAAAATATAAGTGTTTGGTTAGAGGTTGGCTAGATGGCAATACTTGATTGATAAATTGACTGTTTATTTGTATTTGTTGCACATGTTGTATACTAGGTATTAATTTTGTGAATTATTGCTTTCTTTATTGTTGCTACCTTAAGATATTTTTTCAGATTTATTTATATGTTAACCTACATGTAAATATATTTTGCTTCTTGTATAAATCATGTTAGTACTATGTGGAAATTGATGCTGATTGTACTAAATTCACATGTTATTTTTAATTTAGTAATAAGTCTTATTTGTACAATTGTTTTTTTTCCCTAATAAATAAAAAAAAAAAAAAAAAAAAGTTTTATTTTCTGTGCAATAAAGTATTTATCTATCTAGAGGAGATTACAATGATTCTCGTATAATTGTACGTAAAATATTCGAATTGAAATGTAATCGAATTTGAATTCAAGAGTGTATCAAAAAGCGCTATCGCAACGTCAGACAGAGGGCGCGAGTGTGCAGCTCACAGATAAAATAAATGGCAAACGGTGAAAAATGATGACGCGGCGGCGGCGCGGAAAGACATCGCTCTCTCAAAGGGAATTTCACATTTTTACACATCGGGTCAAAGGCACCCCATTCTGTTTGTAAGATCATTTAAAATCCCCGAAAAAAGGTCTTTTTATAACCCTCCTTTTAGGAACCATTTTCACTTTTTTACTGGTAATTAAATAATTTTAAATCGTGATTCGTTTTATAAATCGCTGTTATGTTATGCTGACCTGTTACTTAGTCGCAAACGTTATTAGTGGATTTAATTATTTACAAAATATTATTCAACTCTATAAGCGCTCGACCTTGACAGCGGCCGTGCAAATATCAACTTTAATAGCGTGTTACATATAGTCATCCAATGCTTTGCTGATAATCTAAAGGCGATTTTCCCGCGCAAATCATTTGTTGTTGTTGTTTGTGTTCTCTACTCTCGATGGATGATAAATAAGTTGATAGGGAAGGCAAAGGGTCTAGCCCATACAGCCAAGTCTGATGTAATATATCTTTCTTTGTTATGAGTTAATGAGGTTATCATCAAATTCCAGATGTTTCAGAATTTGATGCTTTTCTTGGAGCCCAAACGCGTCGGGCAAAATATGGAAATTCACAGCGCAATGGGAAAACCGCAAAAATAAACTGCATCTTGTGCCCCATATTTAAAGTCCAATTTATCGTTTTCCATAATTATTCACGTTGTAGCACATTATTAAACAAAACAACACCACTTTTGACTAACACTGTCCACGGAATAGTAATTTACAAAACAAAAACTTGCACTTGACATGTCCGTAAAAAATGGCGCGAAGAACTTTTTTTTTTTAAATGTGCCAAGAGTCTATATTGTTACATATACTTTGTAAATCTTTAAACGAATCAATTAGGCTTACATTAAAAAAATACCTTAAATATTCCACTGTTTACTAACAGAAGATAAGTAATTTATTTCACTACATGAGCAAACCTAAAGAAAATCTCGAGCATTTAGGTAATTTCTGGGCAATTCCGTACTTCTCATGGGGCGTTAGGTCGGACATTATCCGGATCGTAAAAACCGGGTGCAGGTCGCTTAATACGGCGTTAAGTGGGCCGGATCACACGGCGGAACTCCTTACACCTTATGAAACCCTGGTACCTGTCACACACACGACGTTGTCATAATTTTGTTCTTATTGCCTTTCTTTTGTTATTTTATTGCTATAATTATGTTTCTTAGTCGAATTAATTACCCTATAAATTGTGTATTGTTATTATTTATTTATTAACATACTATAGTTTATTTGTCATATTAGCAATTGAACCTAAATATCTATGCACCGGATGAGACTACAGTACACCCTAGACCTTATGAATGCCTGGTACCTGTTACAAACATGACGTTGTCATAATGCTTTTCTTTTGCTCTTTTATTAATGTTTGTTAGTTCCAATTAATATTATACAGTTTCTGTATTATATAACGACTTAACAAAATACACTATATGCGTAATATGATTATATATATATATATAATAGTAAATATATTATTAAAAAATCTTCAAGCCGTTAAGCATCCAGTTTGCTGACGAGTCATTGGCCACAGTATTGTTGCTTAGTCATTGTTAAGTGTGTTTAGCTAGGGTTAGGTATGTTATTGTTATTTTAATATTTATTTTTTATTTTTCTTTAGTTTTAGTATTAGTGTCGGATCCTCAATTCCAAAGCCTCATTCAAAATTTAAGAAAACTAATGTCAACAAGGGAGCTCGACCGGCCGGCACGCAATTCTATATCATTTTTGTATTTCATAAGTTTAAGATCGGAGTCTTTCGCGCCATTTTGCGCGGAGATGTACAAACACGTCGGGTAAAATATGGGAGTTGACAGCGCGGGAAAACCGCAAAAAATAAACTGCAACTTGTGCCCCATATTTAAAGTCCAATTTATCGTTTTCCATAATTATTCACATTGTAGTACACTATTAAACAAAACAACACCACTTTTGACCAATAATATCCACAGTAAATTAATTTACAAAACAAAAACTTGCACTTGACATGTTCACGCAAAATGGCGCGAAGAACTCCAGTATTTTACCATTGTGCATTTTGCATATTTTTTTTTAAAATTTATTTTATTAAGAGATGATATAGTAGCAAGAATTGCACAGGCTTTTAAAATAACAAAGAAAGATCTTATCCTAATTTAAGTTAATTTAAGTACATCAAACCTTAATTTCTCCAACATCTGATTTCCAGTAAACAAGAAAACGCACTTACCTGAAACAAAAAAAGGAAAATTCAATTAAAATGCACAACCATTATTCTTAATTTCTCTAAATACTTCCTAATTAATATTTACAAGATTTGATGAAAGGAGAAAAATATTTTTTCTTAAGAATGCTCTCAGATCCGTAAAACCTTGTACTATGAAACGCAAAGTATGTGTATTCTATCATTTGTTTGTTTACAAACAACTAACCCTTTAAGGAGGTAAATTGGTCAAAATTACCCAAACACAGTATTTTTATCAAAGAACATTTTTTTTACAGTTTTAACAGCAATCAAAGTCATAGCCATAATTTTAAAGCTAATTTCTAAAAGGTTTAGAGCCGAAACTAGTGACTATTAAATATTGTCTCTGACTATAAAATAAATCAGCAAAGAAAACTCAGTATTTATAGATTTGCTAATAGAAGAATCAGGACTTGCCGGTTTGCGCACCTGATGGTAAGCGGTAGGCGAGTCTAAGAATGGAATACGCCAGACTCAGACGACCGACATCAGTTCCTACTACTATGCCCGCATATTAAGTTTTTTCACACTTTTTTTTTTTTTTTTTTTTGAAGGACTCCACGTTATAGGAATGGTGAAATACACTGGCTGGGAGATTTCTCATCTTCAGCGCGCGACATATGTAAGAGTCTCTAAATTTGAGCGTAATATAGGTTTTAATTTTTTTATATATAATATATTTTTTATAATAATAATAATAAATTCTTTATTGTACAGAACCAAAAATAGTGTGGGTACAAAGGCATTTTCTACCAACTAACCTTTGTGAATTAAGAGCCATTATAAGCGGGTGCAGAAATACTTATGTAATCAACAATAATGTTAATGGTTTTATTAATGTAATATTATTTCTTAATGGTTAAATTCCATGGATATAATGGACAATTGAGTTCTTTAACACCTTTGTGGCGTCTACACACAACCCTTCGCGACCAGTCTGCAGTAGTGGGGAGTCAATCCCCCTCCACAAAATGCGGGTTGTAAAACTCCCCACTAAACACACTGGGGCTGTATATATTTTAGTTTCTCCGACAATAAAACAATCAATCCATACTTCGAGTTTCATTGATCCTGACTGCTCCCAAAATGGTGACCCCGACAGAAAAAGAAAAATTCACCCTAAGCACGGACTTCGAGCAAGAACGAAATATGGCGTCGCTGGAACTGATGGGCCTATCAGTGACATCAAGAATCCCCACCTTCTGGAGGCAGCGTGCAAGACTGTGGTTCATACAGTTTGAAGCCGTCATCGCGCAACTGAAACAAGGCGACGAAGCTAAATTCAACCTGGTCGTCGGTCGTCTGGAACCCGAAGATATAGACCAAGTCAGCGACATTCTGCTGGCCCCACCAACAAGCAACAAATACGAAACCTTAAAGAAGAGATTGTTAGAGGTTTACGAAGAGTCCGCTCAGAAACAACTACAGCGACTACTAAACGACATGGAACTCGGCGACCAGAAACCATCACAGCTACTGCGAAAAATGCGGGACCTCGCCATCGACAAGATACCCGAAAGCACCTTAAGGATATTGTGGACCAGCCGCCTCACGCCATACATGCGCGCGGTACTGTCAGTTAAAAACGAAGACATCGACATAAATGTGCTTGCAGCGATGGCAGACAAAATGGCAGAAAATACAAATGAAATTGCGTCAGTCAGCAGCTCCACCACATGCACCGCTTGCAGTAAATGTAACACCAACACAGATGACGTTGCTAAGAAAATCGACGCCTTATTTGATGAAGTGGCAGCCCTAAGAACCAGCCGAGACAACGCTCAAGCACGTACGCGCCGTCCGTGGCCGCCCCGCCGGAGCAACAACAGACCCGCGCCGCCATCCCCACGCGGCCGCTCGCGCGCACCGTCCGATGCCGACTGGCTATGTCGCTACCACTTCAAGTTCGGCGCAATAGCACGCCAGTGCGAGGCACCGTGCAACTTCAACAACCGGCCGGCGGGAAACGAGACCGGGCGACGATAATGGCTGAGATCGGAGCCCATACAGCTAACCGCTTGTTCGTGACAGATAAGAAAACCGGGAAACATTTTCTTATCGACACAGGAGCCAACATCAGCGCTCTCCCCAAGACCGCTTTAAACGTTACTTCACGAACAAGCGAGTACAAACTTTATGCAGCCAACGGGACAACTATCAACACCTACGGAACAAAATGTTTAAGTTTGGATCTGGGCCTACAGAGACAGTTCAAATGGGACTTCATCGTCGCAGCAGTCAGTCGTCCGATACTAGGTGCTGACTTTCTCCGACACCACAAGCTCATGGTCGATCTGCACAGCCGGAAATTAATAGACAGCACCACGCAAAAAGCTACATGTACGCGAGTCCTCCAGTGCGACCAGCCAAGTATCAACACCACTGATGCAAGCCGATCTTACCACGACATACTTGCGAAGTTTCCTGACATCTGCAGCCCTACCAGTTACAAAGAACCTACCGCACACAGCATCGTCCACCACATTGAAACAACTGGGCCTCCGATATGGTCCCGCCCGCGACCGCTAAATCCAAAATACTTTGCCCTGGCAAAAGCCGAATTTGATCGCATGGTGGAGATGGGCATCTGTAGACCGTCGAGCAGCGATTGGGCCAGCCCGCTACACGTCGTCCCGAAAAAAGATGGTGAAATTAGACCATGTGGAGATTACCGTCGCCTCAACGCAGTAACAACTCCAGACCGCTACCCGGTGCCAAGACTGCAGGACTTTACATATGTATTAGAAAACAAGAAAATTTTCTCGAAATTGGACCTCACGAGAGCTTACCATCTAATACCAATGGCAGAGGAAGATATCAAGAAGACGGCAATAGCAACACCATTCGGCCTATACGAGTTCCCGAGAATGACATTTGGACTTATGAATGCGGGGCAAACCTTCCAACGGTTTATAGACACAGTCTTCAGAGGACTAAACTTTGTATTTCCCTACATCGACGACGTGCTGGTCGCATCAGAGAACGAGGAGCAGCATCGCGAACACTTGGAACAAGCATTCGAACGCCTGAATAAATACAACTGCAAGCTAAACCCTGCCAAATGTACACTGGGCCAGCGCGAAGTACAGTATTTGGGTTACACTGTCTCTGCAAGCGGAATCAAACCATTAGCAGAACGCACGCAAGCCATCAACAACTTTCCCCGGCCCACCAATATCACGGAGTTAAGAAGATTTCTGGGAATGGTAAACTTCTATCGCCCTTGTTTGCCACGTATCGCACAGCATCAAGATGTTCTCAACAAATATCTCCATAACACAAAGAAGAACGATAAAACCATCATTGCGTGGACAGAGGAAGCGGACGCGGCTTTCCAAAACTGCAAACTCAGCATTAAGGAAGCAGTGACACTCACCCACCCCTCCCCTACCGCCACAATCGCGCTCATGACTGACGCCTCAGAAACGTGCGTCGGCGCGGTGCTTCAACAACACGTCGATGGAGAATGGCGACCGATGGGATTTTTCTCCAAGTCCTTAAGCGGCGCTCAACAAAAATACAGCGCGTACGACCGAGAGTTGTTAGCAATATACTTAGCGATACAACACTTTAGACGAATGGTGGAAGGGCGCCCACTAACAGTATACACGGACCATAAACCGTTGATCTACGCATGGAACCAAAACGGCGCTAAGAAAAATGACACTCCACGTCGAACCCGCCACCTGGAATTTATCGGTCAATTCACAACCGACGTGCAGCATATATCTGGAGCTCAAAACGTAGTCGCCGACGCACTCTCAAGAATCGAAGAAATAGTTTGTCCATCACCTATAAACTACGCTAATATTTCCGAAGCACAGCAAGTAGATGACGAACTTCAAAGATGCCTGAAATCAGCAAACTTAAAATTGGAAATAATATCGGTAAAAGGAAGCCTCGTTTACTGCGAGACCACTACAGGGGACAGAAGACCTTTTATTCCTAAACAGTTCCGAAAACAAGCGTTTGATTTAATTCACGGACTCAGCCACCCCGGCGTGCGAACAACGCGAAAAATGCTAGCACGAAACTTCTTCTGGCCCGCCATGAACACAGACGCAGCAAACTGGGCCCGCGCATGTAACAATTGTCAGCGCGCAAAAATACACAGGCACGTGACGTCACCGCGAGGAGAGTTCCCATTCGCCGCCCGCTTCGATCACGTGCACATAGACGTCGTCGGACCCCTACCTTTATCACAGGATTATCGTTACATAGTTACAATGATCGACCGGTATACACGATGGCCCGAGGCAATTCCCGTAGCCGAGGCATCAGCCGAAACTGTAGCTCATGCGTTTTACAGCGGTTGGATCACAAGATTCGGAACCCCTGCCACCATCACGACAGATCAAGGGCGCAACTTTGAATCTAAGCTTTTCGATCGTCTCACAAAGATTATGGGCATAGATAAGATCCATACCACGAGTTACCACCCGCAAGCAAATGGACTCGTCGAACGCTGGCACAGGAGCATGAAAGCAGCACTCATGGCGCGCGGAAATACTGAAAACTGGGCGAACGAGCTACCTACCGTATTACTCGGCCTGCGCACAGCGCTCCGAGAGGACAGTGGCACTAGCGCGGCCGAGATGATATACGGTTCTACCATCAGAATACCGGGCCAATTTTACGACACAAACAATAAGTTGACACAAGAACACATATATCTAGAGAACTTACGGAAAACCATCGCAGCTATGAAACCTGTGCCATACAAACCACACGGGAAACAGGCTACATTCGTATACAAAAATCTTAGGGAGTGTACGCATGTATACCTACGCAACGACGCAGTCAAGAAGCCGCTATCCCCTCCATACGACGGCCCATATGAAGTCATCGAACGATCCGGTAAGGTGTTTAAAATACGGCTGCCTACGCGCACAATTTCAGTCACAGGTGCCAGCAATTTCGGCACTCCTCCCACAACTGTCATAGGCGCAAGGCTTGCGTCATCTGCGCAGCCGAGCACGCTGCCGGGGAATGTCCCCGCACAAGGGAGGAGCCGCCGACTTGCGCAAACTGTGGCGCTGCGCACACGGCCAATAATCCATCGTGCCCGGTGATCAGGAGGGAGATGAGGAATCGGAATGCGGGGACGGTAGCACGCACGCATGATGCGGTCGCTCGCCCGCCCTCCGATCCCTCATCCCGCCCGGTCGCTGACACGGGGGTGACCAGCGCCCCCACGACGCTTATGCCAGAGGCCAACGACCCGCATTGTGGGCCGTCAGGCCGATGGCAGGGCAAGGGCAAAAGTGGGCGGAAGGCGGCCAATAAACTTAATAAGCCTTCCCAACCCGCCCCAGCTTCTGCTAAGGTGCAAACAACCGCACCCCCGCCCCCACAGATACCGACGACCGCGCCGGCGGTGACCGCACCCGCGAGTGCGGTCACGGCCGACTCGATCGTCGCGTTACTCGCCCAACTCCTCCAAGCTTACACTGGAGGGCATGCCGCGGTCCAAGCGACCCAAAGAGGGGCAGAGGGATCTGCCGTGTCACAGCCCTTCCCCCTCTAAGGGTCGTGCACGTCGCAAAAACCGAATGCTCCGTGCGTTCCTGGCCGAGCAGCGCGTCGACGTGGCGCTGATCAGTGAGACTCAATTTTCTAAAGGGGAAAATTTCAAAATCCCCAACTACCACATCTACCGCCAGGACGAGATCTCCCCAACAGGCAGAGCCTACAGGGGCCTGGCGGTATTAGTCCGCAAAAGAGTAGTGCACCAACCGCTTCCAATAGCACAATGGCAGTCTGTCTATGCGCTGGGTGTTTTGGTTCAGGTCGACGGAACGGAGTTGCAGCTCTACGCGGTCTACAGGCCGCCTGGAGATGCAACCCCCCTAGTGTTGTCGGATATCCGGAGTCTATTGACGAACGAGACTCCGACAATGCTGGCCGGAGACATGAACTGTAAGCACGCAGCTTGGAACTCAACAGTCGCCAATATTCAGGGCGAGAGGCTCCTGGCGGACTCTGAGGCCCACGGATATGAGGTGGCCGGGCCGGACAGCCCCACGCGGGTCCCACCAGGGAACGCGTCGGGCGTGCCCGATGTCCTGGACATACTCATTACCCGTGGGCTTCCGAAGACGCCGACTCAGGAAGTCTTATACGACCTAGAGTCGGACCACTATCCTGTCCTCGTGTTATTGGAAGGACACCCCACCAGAGTCTCGTTGAGAGCGCCGCAGCGGCGAACTGATTGGTCCAAGTTCGCAGCCCTTATGGCCGAGCATTCTCCACCTCTCCCTGCATCCACACCCGAGGAAGTGGACAGGTTAGCGTCCGAAATCGTCGGACAGATCCGCAGCGCACAAGAGCGAGCCTCTACCGCCGTGGTGGGTAGGGCGGGGACTCTCCTCCCTCCCCAACACGTGCGAGAACTTATTACGCAAAAGAGGCGGCTGCGGAAAGAGTGGCAGTTCACTCGCTGTCCGACGCAGAAGACGCGCCTGAACGCTCTCTCGGCCAGGATAAGGAGAGAGTTGGATCTTTGTGACGAAAGCCGTTGGCAGGCTCACATTGACTCCATAGGCGATAACGTTCCGAACGTACATCGCCTATGCTCTCAATTAGCCAAAGAGCGGCCTCCCGTGAGACCGCTGCTCTCCAGTGATGGCACATTGAGGTTTCGTGCAGGGGACCGTGCCGAGATCTTTGCCGAAAGTCTAGAGCTCCAGTTCGCCCCAAACCCGATCAAGAATCCAGAACACACAGCAATGGTGGACCAACATGTCGAGGACTACCTGACGGCACCGTTGGCGGCAGGAGACGACCCGGTTTTCTTCGCGCCTAGCACGGTGGGGCGTGTCTGCTCCCGCGCCAAGTTGCGAAAGGCCCCGGGCGCCGATGGCGTTACAAACATGGCATTAAGGTGTCTGCCACGACGCTCAGTCGTGGCTCTCACCAGCCTTTGTAACGCCATCATGCGCTGTGGACATTTCCCAACCGCGTGGAAGGAGGGACGCGTCATCATGCTGCCCAAGCCGGGCAAAGACGTGAGAAAGCCGGAGAGCTACCGGCCGATAACGTTGCTCTCAGCTGTCTCCAAGGCATTTGAGAAACTATTGCTGCAGGTTCTGAGCACTAACATCTGTCCCAGAGACGAACAATTCGGGTTTAGGGCAGAACACAGTACCACCTTACAATTGACCAGGCTGCTGCACCACGTGACGGCTTCTTCACTGAAGAAGCATGTCACGGCTGCAGTATTCCTGGACATGGAGAAGGCTTTCGACAGGGTCTGGCACAACGGGCTCCTGTACAAGATCTCTACATCCCCCACCCCTGTTAGGGTAACAAAAGTGTTGGCTTCCTTTCTAGAAGGCAGAAGTTTTCACGTGGCAGTGGAGGGCGTGTTCTCTTCCCCACGTCCCATACGAGCCGGCGTCCCGCAAGGGAGCTGCCTCTCGCCTCTATGTTACGCCAGATTCACCGACGACATACCGTTGGCGGAGGGGGTCGAGCTAGCGCTGTTTGCTGACGACGCCGCGTACTATACTTCTTCTACGAATAAGAAGTACGCGGTGAAGAAGATGCAGCGCTGTCTCGATCTGCTCCCCGAATGGCTAGACAAGTGGAGATTGTCGGTGAATGTGGCGAAAACGCAAGCTATCATGCTCCAAGTAGAGAGGCAAGCGGCAACTCTCTCAGTTTCCCCTCTTCAGCTGTATGGTGAAAATCTGTCATGGGCCCCGAAGGTCAAGTACCTAGGGCTCACGATAGACAGACGCCTCAGCATGAGCGACCACGTGAATGTCACCGTGAACACGACACGTTTGGCCCGAGCCAAACTACGTCCAGTGTTTGCATCCACATTGGCTCTGCACACCAAGCTGCTTATTTACAAAGCCTATATTCGCTCTCGTCTCACATACGCCGCTCCGGCATGGTACGCCTTAACATCTAAGGCCCAGCGAGGCCGGCTGCAGGCTCAACAGAACCTCACGCTGCGTACCATTGTCGGCGCCACGCGCTATGTGAGAAATGACGTCATTCTCCGCGATCTGCGGATGGAAACACTGGATGAGTTCGTGCGCCGTCTAGCCAAGGGAATGTTCGCACGGGCAGAGAGGTCAAATTTCCCACTCGTGAGAGATCTGGCCCCTCTGCACGCTAGACCTCCCGAGGTTCCACGGCGCATGGCGCGCGATTTGATAGCCTGATCACGATGACATTCCGCGGCCTCCGCCGCGCCCGCTCGTATTAAATTTAACCTATAATAAAGGTTCCCACGCCCTGTCCGTAGTTACGTGCAGCGAATGCTATTTTTGTTAGGAGGCCAACACCTCGTTACAAATTCCCGTCTTCCCCCGGATAGGGGGGGGTCTGAGATGACTTAGTGACTTGACAATTTCAGTCTCGATCGAGAGGCTGAAGCCTGCGCATACACTAGCGGAAGAAGAGGATACCACGAGGACAGAAGGAGCCCGCCGCGACCACGCCGGAGAAGCCAGTCAAGCGTCGACTACAGCGGAGGACACACGCGGGCGTCGGGGCAGCTACATCGATACCGGAGGCCGGGGCAGCGCATGCATTGCGCGCCAAGCCGCCGCGGCCAGTCCGGCACCAGCCGCCGCCGTGAGAGGTCCGGCCATACGCGCCGTCCCCATCGGCGGTCGCAGACATCGCGATCGCCGAGCGAGTCCCACCGGGTCCGTCAGTCGGGCGCCGGCCGCCGAGTCGTCAACAGCGAGCAATACCACGGTCGAGAGCGGGGGCGCCTCGGGCTTCTCTGCCGAGCGCCGCGCGCCGGCCGTCGACCACGCCCACAACTGCGCGGACGCATCGAGTCGCCCGCCTGTCAGTCGCGCACCGGCCGTGGTGCACATCACGCGCAGCGGGCGTCGTGTTCGCCCGCCATTACGTTTCGCTGTAGACAGCTTCACTGGGGAAGAGCCGTGTGGCGTCTACACACAACCCTTCGCGACCAGTCTGCAGTAGTGGGGAGTCAATCCCCCTCCACAAAATGCGGGTTGTAAAACTCCCCACTAAACACACTGGGGCTGTATATATTTTAGTTTCTCCGACAATAAAACAATCAATCCATACTTCGAGTTTCATTGATCCTGACTGCTCCCAAACCTTCATCGCTGTCATAATTATAAGCTTATAGCGATCAAGTTAAAAAGTTTAGAGAGCATGACATAGTTAGCGATATCACTGCCGTCTGAGTTTCGCAGTACCAGGCCGTGGCTGTTAAAGGGGCCTACAATAAGGGCCTTTAAGGGACTCCCCAAGTTATCTCGGTGTTGTAGAGCCGTAAAATAAAGGTTTACTAGGGCGTAAAGAAAATTAAAATGAATTATTTTGACGAGAATTCCCGGCTTTTTTGAGTAAAATGGCTTAAGGCCCGTGTTTATGGCGTCTCCCGGAGGTGAATTGTTATGGCGTAATAAGGGGTAATTGTTTTTCGTCTTTGTTTTAATTCTATAGAGAATAGCGTTGTTTAGAGGGTGATGTTGTAGGTGTTTGCGATTATTCTGTTAGGCTAACCTGTAATTGGACGTTGGGGTCTGCGAGACCAGTTAACTCCCTTCTAACTGTTCCGAGCTCATTCTATTAAATTACAGAATTTGTAAATCTTTATATCTGGATGTAATTACAAAAGGCTTTCTGTCCGCTGTGATACTAATTAATATATTGTCGTGAATTAACAACTGTGGGTGAATTTTTGTCTGTTTACTACGTTTGGTAAAGTTTTTTTATTAAAAAAAAAATGCACTATAAACAATGGCGAACTTAATGCCGCTATACATTCTCTGACAGCCAAACTTTTAGGACATTAAGACAGTAATAGTTTTTATAATTTTAACGGGTCTTTACGCAATTTACCTTAGAGACATATTTCTCCCGACGACGCAGGGAAAAATCGCCCGTTGTCGCCAAGGATATCTAAGTGTCGTGTGTCGTGATTTCTAAAAACTTTTAAAAGTGATAAGTGGGTAGGTTTACATCTACGTTTATATGTACGAGACTACACCGCATAGCTCCAGTCGACCTGTGACCACGGCCAAGCAACTTGGCTAAAACGTCGGGAGAAATATGTCTCTAAGGTAAATCGCGTAAAGTCCCGTTAAAATTATAAAAACTATTATAAATGTGCGCGAAAGTTTAATTAAGACAGTATTTTGTATTGTAAGTTTACAGTATCATCACTACCGTGTATAACTTTAGGGATGGTCAGAAATCACACCAACTTTACTAAAGCCTATCATGACAAGTGGCGTCTCCAGCGTACCAAACTCGAAAACAATTAAATTAAATAAATTTATGACTGGGCTAGGAATCGAAACTGGTTCATCCGCGCCTAAATCCTCAGACCTCGGTAGAGGCACTTTTCTCTATGTTAATCAAATAATATCCGAAACCTAAAATAATTGTGGAATTTAAAATTATAACTAATTTAAAGTCAAAGATTATTTTATGTAAATAGTTCAAAAGTACATTTGACATAACGTAAATTTGTTACAACAGTAAACAGCTTGGAAACTTAGCAAAGGCTCATAAAATCCTCCCTCAAAAGGTAGTAATACTCTGGAAACACCTAAAGATATCCCTAAAGCCGTCCTTAAACCCTCGACACCGTTCAAAAGTCTCAAATTGTCCATCAACATCCCAATGACAGCGATACTGGACTTGAAATACTTTTTGTAAGAAACAACTTATTCCGAATGTATTCGCATAAAATGTAAACAAAAAAATGATCATTTATTTATTTATTTAAGTATTATATTAATTTTTTATTCGAAGTAATATACAAACAATATAAAAGAATTACAATTCAGCGGGGAAATGCAGCCAGCGTTCTTATATCTCTATCCTTAGTATTAATATTATTTTTATTTTATATTTTGTAAATATTTTTTTCGAATAAATGTTTAATTAATATAGATACTTACATACATATACACATAAACCTACATGTATACATTTATATATACTCATACATATATATAGTACTGAAAAATATAATATTTAAGTAATAACTCATAAAACATTTTTACATTTATTTATTTTTGTTATTAGTTATCGCGTCAAGTACCTTTGATTTAACTCTATAAAAGTAAATATATATCTTACGCTGCTAAACTGACAAAATATCTTTTTCACATCATCTACTGCATAGAATATAAAAATATAAAAAATGTATATTTCTCACATTTTGCGCGAATTTATGTTTTGCATAGTTTGTTATTGTTATTTCAAGTTTAAATTATATTCAATTCATAAGTAATTTTATAATTATAAACAAACAACTTTTTAAAATATTTATTATTAAATATTTAAATTTATTTATTTATTCATAAAATATGTGTTCGTTAAATGCCAAGCATGCAAGCTGTCAAAATACAATAATAAATTCAAAGTATAAACTAATTACAAAGATAATAACAAATATACAATTAAGATAGTAGAAGAATAATCAAGATTATTGAAATACAGAAAAAATAAAAAATATGTCAAATAATAATATTAATGTCTTGCACCGTACTCCGGGCAACCATCAGGTCCAAATGTCTACCGGCACATGCTAGGAATCTCGGTTCGGAGAGGATAAATATGTCTAGATTTAACTTAGAAACCTTTATTTACCAGGACCAGAACTTTAAGGATTTTTTTTTTAATTTTTATTTATTCAGAAAATCAACAGCTTTAAATTTAAAATAGTGTTAATGAGAAACAGCGAATCAAAGATTTCTACAAAAGATGAAATAATGTAACAAAAAAAAAACGGAAAAGATGACCTTTATCAACAAATACATAACACGATAATAAACTCAAAAAGCAAAAAGTCTTTGTACTCGTATTATTTTAAATTTATTATAAATTTAAATCGTATCATTACTTTTTGCAAGTTGATTTTGTACAGACTGTAGAACGGTAGAGTTTATGGTAGGTACTTTATGACCTTTGAAGTACGCTGTGAAAATGTAGCTGGCGTCGTAAAGTAAGTCGAGGCTGAGCGCTATTTGTCGATTTCTAACTCCTTTTCGATATTCAATACTCAAGATTCATTCCAGAGATTATTCCCAACTTCATGACGATGTTTGTGGAAAATATTGCATCTAATTAAGTAGGTAGCCTATTAATTTACGAGCATAAAGACGGTTTATGACTATGATAACTGCGAAATCATAATCTGGTAGTTATGTTAGTTTATAGCATCTTAGGGGTTGTTATGAGCTTCTTTTAGTTTTTATAACATCTTTGTATATTATTTATATCAGGTCATAATATGCACCCACATACCATAGTCACCATCCCTTCGCGTAAACTTGGTGACTCATACATCTGTCGCACAATAAAGATGTGGAATGCTCTTCCAGCCTCTGTGTTTCCACTTTCCTATAACCTGGAGTCCTTCAAGCTAAGTGTGAAAAAGCATCTAGTCAAGCCGGCATAGTGTTAGGGACTGTTGTCGGACATACTTTAGGGTACCTGCGAGGACAACACATAATAGGGATTTGTTTTCTGTACCTCGCTCTAAAACAAGGTATGCATATTTTTCTGCGTCGTGCATGTACACTTTATAATAGCAAGTTGTTTGATATCGATTTGTTCAGTAATTCATATGCAGTCTTTAAGAAACGACTTCTGATACATTTATTGTAACTGTATATTATTAATTGATATTTTAGTTGTGGTAATTTTACTTATTTACCTATTAAAGCTGTTTTTCTTTTAAATCTGTCATTATTATTTATAATATCGCTTTCGTATCTTCTCCATCCTTACTATCAATATATTTCTTGATTTATATATATATATATAAATATATATATATTTTTTCTTATGGTTTGGTGGAGACGATGTGTTAGCAAAATTGTTAATTATTGGAACTCTAGGTCTAATTTTGGTTTAATCTGTTTCATGTATTTTTACTTTATGTGACTGTATGTTTCCAAAATAAAATAAAAAAATAAAAATAAAATAAGTGTCTGATTCCAGTTGCTAACATTCATGTACCCTGCGCGCCACTTACCATCAGGGTCACATGTCGTGCTAGTATAAAAAAAAATGTGGCACCAGGGACCTAACCGCTACACTTAGGAGGCAGGCAATAACAAATAAATATTAAAATAGAACTTATGAATTGTGTATGTTAGATTTATTCAAATACCCATATAGTGAGGTGGGGTAAATGTAATAAGAGATAAATAAAGTGTAAAAGTTTAGGGGAGATGTTTAAGATACACTCGGAAAATAGAAAACTTAGTTTTACGGCGGAAAAAATTCTTATGCAAAAATAGTTTTTTTTTAAAATACTTAACACATGTGATACGCGCCCACCTGATGGTAAGCAGTACGTGAGGTCCAAGAATGACAGCAACTGACACCAGCCACTAACGACCGGCATCAGTCAAAGTCAAAATATCTTTATTCACGTAAACCTATTACAGGCATTTATGAAACGTCATTAATTTAATTATTTTAAATGATGATTGCTAGTAGAAGACTGAGCAGCAAAGTGGTCCAATAAGTAAGCTGTTAGCAGAAGACCAGCAGCTTAGTCCCTACCACTATGCCTAATAAGATGCTTTTTTACACTTCGCTTGAAGGACTCCAGGTTATAGGAGTGGGGGAACATACTGACTGGAAGAGCATTCCACATCTTCAGCGTACGACTGATGTAAGAGTGCCAAATTTTAGGCTTAACTAATATAAGCCACATAAGGTAGGATGGTATAGCATTTCTGTTGGTATAAAACCCATATATACAATGTACAATCGTAAAATTGTATTAATAAAACCTTAAAATCAAATACAAGCATGTAAAAGATTACAATCGAAGCTTTTACAGCTCCTAAAAATTATTTCATTAATAAAAACGACATAAAAAATAATTCCCACTAAGCCAAATTTTAGTGCAGGCGGAGCGACCCACCAGGGTATCATGACACGGCGACTGTAACAAAACACTTTGCTCGGGTTCCCCTCTCAGTTTTACATTCAAAATGTATGCGCAAGTCGTCAGCCGGTCGTCTGAGCACCGCGAATGGCCCTTAAAAGAAGGCATCGTGATAAAACAACGATTTCCGAGCTGTAATCGTGGCTGAATTTCAGACGTCGATGGTATCGCGTTCATGGAATGGGAAACGAAGGGTAAACTTGAAAAAAAAATAACACCTCTGTTTTTTTCGTGTACTTCGTTTATCTTTTTTGGGCTATTCCGGAGAAAAATAAGTTAACACTTTTTTTTAATAATTTTTATGTCACAAAAAAACTACTGCCTCCGTGGTCAAGCGGATAAGTCCGGGACACAAAAATATTTATTAATGTTAATAAATATATTTAATTTATTCGATATTTCTCGAGTTTGTACGAGCTTGCCACTTGTCTTGATTGGTCTATAGTAAAGTTGGCTAAATCTGAATCCGCTTCTTTATAAGCGTGGTTTCTGACTACCACGAAAGGGAAGCGGTTATGATTTTACTTTAAAATAACTTCATATGTTATTAGAACAGGAATTCAACCAGTATATTAGCAGCTTAGAGCTGGTTTCTTTACTTAATACTTTCCTAGCTACTTAAGTTAATTTAGTAAAAAATCCACATGCTTGTATATGGTTTAAAATTATACAATGTTTTTTTATGGTACAGTAAACAGTTTTTAAAACTCTACTGAATTAATTCTTATTGCTTTGTGAATCTAAAAATTTATAACCCCCCTTACATTTGTGTAAATAACAGTTCTCTTCTTAATAATTTCTTAAGTATTTCCTAAGATATGTTTGTGAAACGCATTTTATTTAACTTTTACTTAAGAAATAATTAAGTACTAAAAATACGTTCGAAAAACACTTAAGTTTTAGGAATGAGCATTATAAGTTTAAAATAAAACCCCCAAAATATAAAACGTGTCATTGTGTAACAGGATAACATGAATTAAAACAGCATGGAGGCAAAACTTTAAAGCGAGATTCCTTCCGGAGAGGGAATGTAACAATTTGCCGTTAGCAATTTTAATGAAGAAGCTGACATACATGACAAAATTGTCTCCAACCCTCGGCATCAGTCATAACACTAAACCCGGGCGTTAACTAGAGTGTGCCCCGACTCATAAAATTCACTCCGACAGCAGTTGGCAATAAAGCTGCGCGTTATTTCGGCAATTACATGTTACATTTCACCTGTGACGGGCGCGAAATGAAAATACCAGGACGTCATGAAAGAAAGAGGGTGACGAGATGGGTCAAGCACGTTTTATACTTGCTTAATTGCTTTTTAAGATATTGCTTATAGTTTTGTAACATATTTACTGGTTTATATTTTAATTTTGTAATTTTTAATCAATATTTCATCAACATGAAAAGAAATATGCAATGTTATTAAATTATCCTGCAAAAGCTGTACAAAGATTTTATACAATCTTAAAGAGCATTGGGATGCAAATGCTTTGGCTAATGATTAAATTTGGCTCATTTCGCCAAAGAGGTGCGCTCAAATTGAAATGATAGTCCCAATAGGCACCAGGGCAGCATTCAGGGACCTTATCGAATTAATGAGCCCGCCCCTAATTGCGATTGTGTGAAGATGCAAATGTACAGAAGAAAATTTCTGCTTCCCTTACTTCGCTTTGTGTGTAACTGATAGGGTATGGCTTACAATGAAAAACATTGATAATACGATTTGCATTTTAACACTGTTTGTTTTTCTATTGTTATACGAGGCAATACCTCTTCACTGTTCTGCATTCCTGGTACTTTAGAAATGCAAAGACTAATAATAAGGTGCTACAGACACATTACCATCATCATTAAAACATCAGCGTCAATCTGTTACTGGTTATCAAACACATATATGTTTTAAATTAGTTTTTCCATTGTTATACCCCTTCCCTGTTCTGCTTTCCTGGTATTTTAAAAATGCGTACACGAATAATTATAATACGCAAGTTCTTGGGATCACCTCTGATGGAAGATAGGAGACCCTACCACTATGCCGCCTTATAGATATGAGGACACATACAGGCTGGGCTACGTCTTCAAAGTACCACTATCCAAATTTATATGGGTAAAAAAGTGTGCACCGATAAATTATTCTATAGACTTTATATGTCAAAATCGATACCACTGCACAATAAAGGTGGTTAGTTTCAATAAACAAACCAAAGTAAATTTAGTTAATATTCAAATTCTGCATTCAATATTCAACTATAGCGAAAATCACGCACGTAATATAATTAACATTGTAAACCCTGTATTATATCAAGTAACATCACCTGATATTGACTATGGCCACTAATCAACATTAATCCAATGGCCTTAACAATGCCAGCTTTACACTGTTCAAGTTTTCGGGCAAGTAACTAAATATCAGACAGTGAATTTAAAATGGTTCGACTGGAAGAATATGCCACATTATTAACATATAATTGAGTTTATACATTGGCCAAATTGGGAAACATACTTTATTACTGATACTTAGGTAGGTTTTAGGAGGAAAAACTGAATACAATCAAAAGATATAGAAATATCATTTTACAAAGAAAGAAAACAAATAAAAATAGATATCTAATATTAAATAAAATATTGAAGAAATTAAATATTTTTTGGCTGCCCTACCTAAAGAAAAGTCTACCCTAACAGTGAGTGAGATGTGGTGTAGCCCTGTAGGATTGACAGCAGCATTGCAGATGGCACCAGCAACTGGGGTCTGCATTTGGAGTACCATCGATACACTTATGGGATCTGTATGTCTCCTATCCTCCGTAATTAACATTAATCAGACAAAAAGTAATGAAATCGTCTGCAATAGTCTGCATGCTTTAATTATTATAAATTAGTATTCTTATATGGCACAGATCTAGGGTACAAATCCCGGCTGCCAACAGTACCAACGAGACGCTACCAATTCCACAGGGGTATAGTGTAGGATGTCTGTGAGTAGTGTAGTGTTCAGCATTTTATCATTACATCATTACAGGCCTAGAACACAGCGTCCTAGACCTCCACTACTACTAGAACATATATCTGGAGAATTTGGCCTACACTCACCACACTGGCCAGACGGATTGGCGAGGATATGATGTCAATTTTTAATGACAATTTATAACGCTTCCACAAGTTGGTATTAGTGGAACCGGGAGCGACGGCTTAACGTGCTTTCCGAGGCACGGGAACGGTCGTGTTCTAAATCTATGACAAATGTACGTAAAAAAAGTGTATTTCTCATTGGTACATGCCGGGTGGGTTTGAACCGACCTTTGTAGGATTTAAGGAACGCGTTCTTATAACCGAGCCACCACCGCGCCCATCAGCACAATATTACTTTATTATTGTGTCTTTGCAGCTAAGTCACGAATTGCAGTGATTTTGGCTGTATTTTTTGAGGTGCAGAATATGTCCACATCTGCAAAGTTAGTATTATAGTTTTTTTAGTATTCTACATATTAAAATAATAGAATAACTAAATCGATTAAATCGTGTAAGCGTTGCACTAAGCCTATAATAGTACTAATCTTGGATGTAGCAATAGCGTAGACCTGCGCTAGACATCATATAGCTCCTGGTATTACACAGCCATTGTACCAGGATAACAGATTTGCATCGGATGTAATTTTGGGATAGATTTACCTACAATGCAAAATGTATTCGACCAGTATTTTCCTACTTTTTAACGAGAACTTTAACTAAACCAATAAATTTATTTAATCAAAAAATCAAAATCATAATAATTTATTTCCGCTGGTTCTCTCAAAACAACTTGGATACAGTCAGAACTAATAAAATCAATACAATTATCAAAACATATGTACTAATCAAAGTGGTAATAATGGTTGGACCGTAAACAGGCAATAATCCATATTTATGTATGTTATGCACAACATTATTGCTTCAAGCAAGGAAAACTAACTAAAATAAGATCGTGGCTGTAAAGAGGCCGTGTCAGTTTACATTCTAAATACTTAATAATTATGATGTACAGAAATTATATATATATGTCAGATAATTTATAAAACAAATAATAATAATAATATATAAAAAGACGAGTCATCTTATAATACTGTACTATAATACTATACTATATAATACTACTGCACGTGGATTTAGACGCTGATGTATCGGGTTGAATTACTGGTCGGCGTGTTGTTTGTGTAATGTCGCGCGTCGATTATTGGCGTTATTGTTAGCGTTAACATTGTCGTCGACGACAAAGACGACGACCAACCCAGAGTAGATTGAAATTTAGATTAGATCATTGATGACGTCACACAACGGATATTGCGAACTCGGCCTATATCAGCCTAATCTTGCAGCAACAATTTCGCAGGCTACTCAGAATTGAAAGGGTTTATGTAACTTCCGATTTAGCTTACCACCTGTTTGTCTATTTAATGTTAAGTTATAACATACTTCTTCTTAGTCGCTACACTCTTGGCAGAGTGGTCGTGGTCGCCATTGGAGTGCTAGTGGCACGCTTAACAAGCCGTCGCCACTCCTCTCGGACCCCGGCTTTCCTAGTGCACTCATGTAGGGGATGATCCATTGCAACCTTCACCTGATCGGTCCATCTCATCGGAGACCTACCACGCATCCTCTTGCCATCAACTTTCCCCTGGACTATCAAGCGCTCGATTGATGTTTCTCCACGCCGTAATTGTACAGTCGAGGAAAGGCGCTGTCTGATCCCCAGTTCCTCCAGTATGGATTTGTTTGTTCGGAACTCCGTCCATGATATGCCCAGCATTCTCCGCCAACACCACATCTCTAGAGCATTAATTCGTTTTTTTTCTGTTTCGCGTAGGGTCCACGTCTCCGCAGCATACAGAAAAATAGGGAACACAAGAGCTCTAACCAGCCGGATTTTAGTGGCTTTGGTAACGTTTCGGTTCCTCCATATCTTCTTCAGCTTATCCATAGCAGATCTTGTAACTGCCATTCGACGCTTGATTTCATCTTCGCATCCACCGTTATTAGATATTAGTATAACATACTATCACACCTCTATTTTACTTTATTTAGGAGGTTTGTTACGCTTTGCAACTATGTCGCTCGTACAAAAAATTATAAAGATTTTGCAAGTCTTAGTCGACAATTGAAATGATGGTGGTAGTTTACCCAGTCTGCCGGGACGGGAAGTACCGACCGTTCGTGCCGATAAACCCAGTTAAGTGTATACACGTTTCGGGATCAGGCTCGAATTGCCGTCATGCCGAGTCAAGCCGGCATAGCATTGAAATGAAATGAAATATTTATTTGCAGGAAACATGGTAACAAACAATATTAGGTCTTATTAATATTAAATGGGTCACATATTTCGCCATAAGCATGCAAAAATTTACAACAACTGTTATAGAAGTAAAGTTACTAAAAACTCAGCGTTGCTTCTTTAGTAACTTTACTTCACAAAAACCTTTGTGTTGCTTAAAATACACATAGTATTCCTCCAAAGTATAGAAACATTCCTGAACTAGCCACGCATGCAGTACTCTGCAGAATCTTTTATAAGACATCTCTGTCCATACCTTTGGCAAACAATTATATATTTTAGCGCTCATGTAGGAGGCGTTTCCTCTAAAGATTTCTAATTTAGGTATAGGCATTACTAAGGATGTGTAAGTGATGGAACGTTTGCCATTATTATTACTTTGTTGATACAGCTCAATATTTGACTTAACAAATTTGTCAGTCATGAGTGTCTGATTCCAGTTGCTAACAAACATGGACCTTGCGAGCCACTTACCATCAGGTGGGCGCAAGGTCTGTCTGTGTTTTATCAGCATTTATCTATGTTGATGAAAATCGCCGAGTTCCAATAACACTTGAGCCAAATTTGATAAAAAATAGTCTAAAACTTTAGGCGTGACAGCAAAAAAATGGCAAAAGGCAACTTTTAAACATTTATTGAGTAATTCAAGTCTTCAAGGCTTTTAGAAGAACTAATAATTGAGTTTGTCTGATGATGATGAGACAAAAGGAAAACAACATAACTCTAAAACCAGTTTCAAAGAAATAAACCCTTTGACCCACAATGAAATAATTAGAGAAATCCGTCAAGATTTGTCGTAAATAAAAGGCGTGATAATCGAGGGGCAAACAAAAGCAATTCCTCGCCGGACGCCAGACACGAAACTCATCAACACGAAAGGTCTCGAGACCAACAAATTTAAATCTCACATAAAATTTAGGAGTTTACGATCCTCTCAATCCAAGAACATATTTCACTGGATCCCGAGACGACATAATAAAACAATGCGAAATAATCTCGTAAAGCAATCAGTGGGCCGTTTAAACGCCGCAAAATCAACCCCCAAACGGCCTAATGACGTCTCGACGGTAATTGCTTATCATGCAAATAGTTCATTTAAACTCATGACGCTTGCACTCATAAATCGGAGCGACCAAACACGCACACTAATAAAATATTTACCCAGAGAATTACTCTCCGGAGAGCCGGAGATAGCGAAATGCAATCAACGAGGGAGCAGCCACCTGTTTATACAAGCAGCCCTTCAGGGGACCGCGCAACCCTTTCTAATGGTTTTAGTATACATAAAAATGTTAAGCTGCGACTGAGCCACCGCCTAATCCTCTAACGTTTGACCGGAACAATCGAAAGTATGAATTTTTAATTATTCTTCCGTTTTTGGGCATTAACCTTTGTGTAATAGAGGGCTCTTTATTGCTTGCTCAGGTTTAATTGCCGTTCGTGAGTGTAATTATTGATCTAATGTCGGGTTAATTGTGAATAGCGGTACTGGACGCGGTCGTGAATACCAGGCGAGCATAACAACTCGGAGCTGGCAGACAAAAGGTATCTCTCGCGGCGACCTGTGACCCTGTCACTCACGCAGACATCAAGCCCCGCTTATTTCCGTTCAAGTATCAAGAAACAGTTATTAAGACGGTATTATGTGACGACATTAAATGGCTTCTATGAATAAAATATTAACTTACAATAGTTTTTGTTCGTTTTGAGAACCAGTTGGGCAATGCTTTGGAGAAATTCGCCCGCGGCTCGACTAATAACTTATTAAAGTCTAAATGAATTTGAGATTATAAAACACGTCTCTTTTATTTGATTGTCAATTTTGACAATTCCAATTGGTTTTATTAGTGAGACGTTTTGAAGTGTTTCTTTATGATTTTAAATGGGTTCAAGACGGGGCAAATATGCAGGATAATTTTAGTTATTTGAGATGATTTATGATAACAATGAGCTAAGGATTGCATCATTAACGGCAACTTATAATATTCTACTGCTAAGTTAGTTATAACTTGAGGAATAACTTCGATTACTATGGGAATATAAATCTCTTCACTGTAAGATCGACTATTTTCTTTGGATTAAAGCTGTAAATTAGCCATAGAAGGTATTCGAACCGAACTTAGTTTTATTTTTTAACTATTTTTAACCGTTTTTAATAAACTTTGACAGAACCCTGAGAAGGACATAGTATAGATAGATATAGACACGTCAACAACTGACAATGCCATAAATTTGTTTGTTTGTTAGATTTACTTTCACGCCTAAGCTACTGGTTCGATTTTAATAGAATTTGGCAAATATGTTACTTAGAACCCAAGGATGATATTAACATCTAAGCATTACATGCGACCCTACGACCAACTGAAGGTTTTTTTGGCTGATCACTTATTACACGGGCAACGATAGAGAATAATTTAAGCTGTTCGTTCTACAGTTAATTTTTTTCACATTTTCTTACAGAAAAACATTGTTAATACTAATGTTTAACATACAGTATAAACTAAATATAAACTTAAATTATTGACAGCAAAATAGTTTTTTTTTATACATGTGACTTTGCCTCCACCTAATGGTAAGTAGCACGCGAGGTCCATGAATGTTAACAACTGGAATCAGACACTCATGACTGACATGAGTCTCTTACCCTATGTCGGCTTGACTGATCATGACTGCAATTCGAACCTGATCTAAAACGGTGGATACTTCCCCGTCCTGGCAGACTGGGCAATTTACTACCATCAGTCCGCCTACCACCTATTTGTTATTCTCGTTGAAAGTATGTGCCATTTGCAATAAGGTCAAATGCCAATTTTCACTTTCAAGAAGAACTATTATTGTAATCTTGCCATGGTGATATTTATATAAAAAGTGTTATTTTGTGCGTTTGAAACAAGACATACCTAAATAGTCGTAAAAAGAGAGTATTTAAGAACCAAATCTTGAGATCGGGAGCAGATGTTATCCGTGACAAATTTAATGGCAGTGACACTCACGCGCACACCCACACGGACGGGCCAAACCTATTTTATGTCCTAGGCATGCTAGAACCGCATCATTATAATACCTACTTTAATGCCACAAGATCTCCAAGTACCAGGACTGCAGCAATAAACTGTGCTATTTTATACCCACTACTATTTACAAGGATAATCATGTTACGTACCTATACGTACTGGATCTTGAAATTAAATAGATGTAGCATGTGTACACTAACCTCTTTGCACTTATGAACACCTGGTGATTTAGATGTCTGCATAGTTAACACGATATGTGACACCGCTCCCACCTAATTGTAAGCTGAGCGCAAGGTCCAACAGTAACTGACACCAGACATTAACAATTGACATCAGTCCCTACCACTATGCTGTCTTAAACAGCTGATTTTTTATACTTCACTTGAAGGCTGATTATGAGATATTAGGTAGATATAGGGTAAAAATAGTGCTTAAATCGACAATAAGCACTATTGCTTAATATGCTATGTTCGACTTGAAAGCATATAAAGCAAAGCTTGCTTTTTTAATCGAATTTTGTATGAAAAACATAGACAAACAAGAACGATTTTCAAATCGAAATAAAAGCACTTTAAGTGACAAGTTAAACACAGAGTAAATGTTGCGTGAAGCAGGATTATCCAGAATTTAAATAGTAAGAGATAAAATTGTTTATACGCTACTATAAATGTCAATTTAAACATATATTTATTTAGGTAATTTAATATGCATTTTCGTAGATATATTTATAAATTTATACTACTTAAAATGTGTTCTAAAATGACTAAATACAAAATGATCCTAAGCAAAATACAGACTTTTCAAAGCAAGTAGTAATTATGACAAAATAAATATTTTCGGTTCGCCAACCCGTCTGGGTTTTAGTGGGGGTCGCTGGAGGACGCTGTGTTCTAGGGGCTGTAATGAATGAATGAAAAATTTCAATATAATGCGAAAGTTGTGGGTAAAACTGGCACTGGCAGACCAATACGATCAAATAAATAAAACAATGCATTAAAGCTGAAGGTGCATTAAAAAGCCATCGAAACAAAATGGCAGGTATGAAGAGGTTGATGAATGTCGAAGAAGCGAAAGAGGTATGCCGTGATCGTAACAAGTGGCGCTAAATTGTCAAATTGTAAAAAAACAAAACAATTTTTGCGGTATCCTTGACTCCAATCATCTTTGACTATGGACAAGCCAATGGTCCGTTTTAATAGAGATTTTAATGAGATTTCTGAGATTATTGTTATATTACGTGTTTCGTTTAAGCCTTATAAATAAAACACGTACATATATAAAAAAATACAATAAAATATTTGTTTTTGAGGTGTTAATGCAGACGAACTGGGCCACCATGCCAAAAAAGTACCGGCAGGATCTCAAGACACCATGCAATTAATGACATCCTGTCAAGGGCGTATCCTTTGGGGATAGGTCTAATTGTAGGCGTCCGAATGGGATGTCGTTGATTCCATACAAACGAGGCCGTGCACTGGGTTTACTCACTCTGTCCGTAACATGTGGCAACCAGCCATAAGAAAGCTGCAGAGTCAGCCGCACGCCTTAAACGCAACAAATACGCGTTTCATCATGGGTGGTCCGAGGAGGCTCTGGCGTTCTCTCATGAGCTTGGCGACGGGTGACCATTTAAGTAGAGATTTGTTCAAAGTGTCAGCCTTGCTGTTCACTGGGGTACGCAGAGAGTCTTGGCACACTACGCCCATCGGACAGAGTTTATTTTATTTATAACTTGGTGTTTAATTTTCTTAACATTTTTTTTTCAAATACCTAAATATTATTATTTGTACATAAAAAAAAACTTACCAATTATTTACTTGTAGTATCGTTAACCCTGTATCCTGCGCTAATTGCTTCTTTTGGTCCTCAGAAGGGTACGGATGCTGAAACAAATAAAAATACGTTAATTATTGTTAATAATAATAATAAAATACTTTATTGCACACAAAATATAAAATATAAAAATATGTACATAGGCGAGCATAATACCATAAAGATATTATCTACCAGCTAACCTTTGAAAGAGTGACAGAGTGAATATTATAGGTGCAGAGTCAGAAAAATAAAATTATATATAAAAAAAAAAAAAAATAATAATAATAATAAGCTATAGGATTAGATAAATAGAGAAAATGTTATTCCACTGGAATTTGCTAAGCTGCTAGTCTTCTGCTAACAGCCATTTCGCTGCTTAGTAGACACTGACAGGAGTAGAATCATTGAAAATAATTTAAATTATTATTATTATTATAGCCCCTAGAGCATAGCGTCCTAGACCTCCACTGCAGGAGATGGGCCTTCCAGAACATATATCTGGAGAATTTGGCCTACACTCGCCACGCTGGCCAGACGGCTTGGCGAGGAATTTATTTAAATTATGACATGTCACAAATGCCTTTAATAGGTTTACGTGAATAAAGATATTTGATTTTGACTTTGGCTTTAATACAGCGTATCATATAGGTATGAAATGAAGCCTAATGTATTTTAGGTAAATGTAATTGGTGGCGCAGAGAAGTTTCTGAAGTTACACTCCAGAGCAATGTTAAGAGGACAAACAAAAAAGGGTTCTTAAAAAACATTTTTTCTTAGCACCAAATTGATCATACATACATATACTTAGTCGTACTTAGAAATACGCTGTTGCCGTCAAATTTAAAGTAAGTTATTATTCCTCATAACCTATGTAGTCTAGCTTAAATCCGTGAATTTGCACTCGGAGATACCGGGTTCAATTTCTGGTCGGAACAGAATAATTTATTTAATTTATTTGTGATTATATCGAGTTTCGTTCGCTAAAGACATCGACGAGTTTGCCACTTTTCATGATGGGCCTATTATACTATCGTAAAGTTGGCTAAATGTGAATCCGCTTCTATATCTTAAAGCGTCGCAGCTCAATGCTGAGCTGATTCCCTATTTGTCACCACATACTTTTAATTTTAAGTTTACTTTTTTTTTGTTAATGTGGCAAATAAAATACCTATTCTCTTTTTTCTTTATTTATTTCTATATAAAAAAGTGTGGTTTCTGACCACCTCGGAAGGGATACGGTCATAATGATACGTTTTTTTAAATCATGGTTTACTCATATTTATAAAAATAAATAAAATAAATAATATTAACAGCGTTTACTTAAATCTGAGGTCTTTACTTAAACTAAACCAAACTCAAATCAAAAACAACACACATGTAATAAAGTGTATTTAAATGGCTCCAAAATTATACAATGAAATAAATGATGAAATTAATTTACTACCTATACAACGATTCGAAAAGGCACTGACAAAAATTCTAATTGACAAATGCTACTACTCTGTGCAAGATTTTGCAGAAGATTGAATGAATAACATTAATTTATTACCTTGACATTAATCCTATTTGACATTTCAATTAATTTATTATAGCTTTCTTTAGTTTGATTGAAAAAATATATAAATCTTTGTATATCAACTTAATTGCTCTTTATACCCCCATAGGAAAAACATAGTGTATCTAATTTATAACCAATATATCATCGTATAAAAAACCTATTGCTATAAAGAAATATATGATTTGAATTTGAGGAATATCAAAGACACTACACCATCTGTTGTTTTCAAATATAAATATGTCGTTAACGTGGTTTAACGCATTTTTATCATTGTTATTAGATCTGTGCAATGTTGTTTGTTGCCAGCTGACGTATTTGATTTCCTTTCGGATACGTCAACTCCAAAAGTCCAATGCAATCCACATAATATGAATGGAAAAACGGGTATTTATGACGTAAAAAATATGTAGGTATGGTCAAATATTATAGGTGACCCGTTATCATTGCTCCCGGGTGTGTCTGTAGACACAATAGCTAATGGTATTGGTTTTTGCCGTGCGAGTTGGATCCCGCGAGACCCTTACCTCCCCCTATACCTGCTGGAAACCCTAACTTCTCGCACCCTCAGGTAAAGGCGTTAGTAAATTATTACCTCGTACGCCTTAGTTCGATTCCCAAAAGGAAAACGAGGACGCTTTGCGGGATATTTTATACTAACTATGATCTTTGAATTCAGGAGATGTGAAAAACTCCTGATCATGAGCGCTAACCGGTGCGCGAGGAAATTATCAACCAATAGAAGATATAGTTTTTTTATTAAGGTCAACTTATTGCTAATTTTTTTATGTACTTTGTCATATATTAACTACACCACGGTTTTTTTTTATACTAGCACGTCATGTGACTTCGCTCATACCTGATGGTAAGTGGAATCAGACTCATGACTAACATTAGTTTCTAACACTACGCCGCCTTGACTGGACATGACGGCAATTCAAGCCTGATCCCGAAACGTTTGGATACACGTTACTGGGTTTATCGGCACGAACGGTGGATACTTCCCCGCCCCGGCAGACTGGACAAATTATCACTATCAGTCTGCCTACCACCTATAAACGTGCTAAAAATATTGCCTATTTGCTGAATAAATTATTTGATTTGATTTGATTGATTTACTATAGGCCCATCATGACAACTTGTAAACTAGCGTACCAAATTCGAGAAATATCACAAATAAATTAAATAAATTATTGTGTACTGACCAGGAATAGATCTCGGTACTAGACCACGGAGGCAGCTAAAGTTTATAAAGGAGTTATTTTACAGAAGATGTGAGACGATAGTTCAGCGGGATATACCTTAGATGAAATGTATATGGTATCCATTACGCGCTGCCAGCGGCGGTGGTCCAGCCATAAGCCACGCCGTCCATTGTTCCCTGTTTACACTTCATTTTATTGTTTTGATTTGCGACCGCTCACCAATAAAACCTTCGGAATAGAGAACGCGAGATCCACCATCCGCATAAAACGGCAGCAGTCATCGAGTTACGGACTGAAGGAGACATATTCAACTGTTTCTGGAGTTAGTAATTTCTAACACAACCAAAGATAATAAAACTATGCTAAAGCAATATATATAAGCGGTGGTGGCTCGGTTGTAAGAACGCGTTCCTTTAATCCTACAAAGGTCGGTTCAAACCCACCCGTCATGTACCAATGAGAAATACACTTTTCTTACGTACATTTGTCATAGATTTACAACACCACCGTTATCGTGCCTCGGAGAGCACGTTAAGCCGTCGGTCCCGGTTCCACTATTACCAACTTGTGGAATCGTTAATAAATTGTAATAAAAAATTGACATCACATCCTCACCAAGCCGTCTGGCCAGCGTGGCGAGTGTTGACCAAATTCTCCAGACATATGTTCTGGAAGACCCATCTCCAACAGGACGCTGTGTTCTAGAGGCTGTATAGAATGAATAAATATTGTTTTCCTGCTTTCAACACCATTTTCTAAACTATAGACTATTTTGTCATATCATCATCATCACCATCACACAGCCCCTAGAATACAGTGTCCTATAGACCTCCAATGTTGAGATGGGCCTACCAAAACAAAAATGTAGAATTTGGCTTACACTCGCCACGGGTTATCGAGGGTCTGATGTTAATTTCAAATGTCAATTTATTAACCAAGTCACAAGTTGGTATTAGTCGAACAGATTAACGTGCTATCCGAGGCACGAGAACGGTGGTGTTGTAAATCTATGACAAATGTAAGTAAGAAAAGTGTATGTCTCATTAGTACATGCCGGGTTTCCAACCCACCTTCTTACAACCGAGCTCTTATATCAATGTTTAAGTTTTTTGTTTATTTTATATTTATACCTTAACGTTTGTGACAAATAAATACTGTTTTTTTTTCTTCATTTTGCTATATTAATTTTATGTGCATGGTGTAAAGGGAAAAATGGTCAACTTATTGCTTATATTAATGAAATGCTCAAGCCAACTAACCTATTTAAAATGATAATGTATTTAAAATTATATTTATTTATGATTGACAATTTTAATAAAGTAATAAAATGGATATAGTATGTTATCCTTAAGAGATAGACATATGCCATTGTGGACTTTTCTGTAGACAGATATAAGATACACAATTGCACAATACATTATTTTGTTATATCTTAAAGGGTTTACTTTAAAAGCTCCCAGACGGATTTTTTTTTCGATACCGCTCTATCCATTGGTGAAAACAGCATAAGAATCGGTGCAGTAGTTTTTGAGTTTATCGCGAACAGACAGACAGACGCGGCGGAGTGTTTTATTTTATAATATGTAGTGATATTTTATTACAAAAAAAGTTTTTATTCATCTCTAGTTCCTAACTCAATGGTGTCGGCGCATCAGTTGTGCAAACAATCAATAACACTCCAATTTGGCGAGATGATATCTAGGTGCCGAACCCTTTCTCGGAGATCGTAAATTTAAATGAACACTGATGTCTCGGCGGCGCTATGCCATTTTCGTCGTCGTAAAAAGTATCGTAAAAATAAAACCGTATGGGACATTACTCAGATCCCACGGGCGCGCGGCGTACTCCAGATAAATAATAAATTCATAGTGAGAATTGCATATCACACCGGCTTTGTTCCTCCGAGACAGAGATCTACTCTGAAATTGCAAATATTAACAAAACACGCTGTCTGTCTGTCTGTCGCACGCTGAAGATGTGGAATGCTCTCCCAGCCAGTGTGTTTCCCCATTCCTATAACCTGGAGTCCTTCAAACGAAGTGTGAAAAAGCATCTTTATAGGCCGGCATAGTAATAGGGACTGATGTCGGTCGTCTGAGGCTGGCGTCAGTTGCTCCCATTCTTGGACCTCGCGTACCGCTTACCATTAGGTAGGCGCGGTGTCACATGCCGTGCTCAGTATAAAAAAACTTTATGCCACTGCCCGACGGCATGACCCTGGTGTGGGATGCGACATGTGTAGACACATTAGCCCTATCACACATCGTTAATAAATTGTCTTAAAAAGTTGACATCACTAAGCCGTCTTGTCAGCGTACGCCAAAGACTGTACGCCAAATTCTCCAATTCTGGAAGGCCCATCTCCAGCAGTGGAGGTTTAGGACGCTGTGTTCTAGGGGCTGTAAGGAATAATGAAAAATAAATAAAAAAATATAGGTACTCTAGAGACGTCCCATCCGAGATTGTCCCAAGGAGACATTGAGAATGGCAACATTTCCCCTCTGTATAGCTAGGATAATACGTTGGCAGAAATAATTGCCAGCCTTCCTGTTTCCAGACTATAAGCCGCTTTGACAACTCCTTGGCCAGGCGCCGTGATGAGGGTCTCAACCCCAAACGGCGCAAATTCGTAACTGGCACCAAGGTTGGCATATTTGCGCAACTTAAGGTTCTCAGCAGAAGACGTCGCACTTACCGCTCCTCACGAGTTCGCCTGGATGTGAGATATATTTTTTTATATTTTATTTCCAGACAGGTCACACAGCGCCATCTAATTTCCGTGGTAAGCTACGAGGCTTGTGTTACGGAAACTAGATGGTTGATAAACTACATATTATACTTTTTTTTTGTAAATATATACATATTATACATATAAACACCCAGACCGAGACAAATATACAATGTACAACTTGCCCCCGGTGGGAATCGAACCCACGACCTCCCGAGTTCACGGCAACGTTTGTTACCACTAGACCACGGAGGCGGTATATATCTGTCTTTATTATTCTCTCTATAATCGAGATTCTTAAAAAAAAACCTTTTTAGTGGTTTGTTGACATTGTGTCTCAGGGCTCGATGAATGCGGTACAGTATTCTGAATTCGGTTATCTCGGACAGGATGTGCCAGACGTATTGTTATGAAACTGAAATAGACCGCCAGGGAGGTCTGTTACTCTCGATATCGGCCGGCGATGTGTTTATTTTCCAATTAAATTAATCCAATAATATTTAGGCATTATAAATAGATTAGAGTAAGGCTGGACTGATGTACGAGCGAGTGTGCACTAACGATAATGCTCTCAAATGTTATTTATATGTCTGCAGCTTCGCCTTGAAACATTAACAGCTACGGCCAAATAGTAATCTTATTATGATTCCAACGTATAAACATAGAGAAATCTGGCGAATCTATATTTCAGCAAAATCTTTGCACCACTTACTGAAAGAAGAACTAATGGCGGCCATACACGTTACGGTCCATCGGAGAGGTATGCCTGTGCAGGTAGTCCAGAGCGTGTGTGGGAATAGACCTGTGCAGTTTCGTGAACCTGCGCAGGCGACCGGCGTAAGATCAAAAATATATTATTTCCGTACGGTACGTGTGTGTGCAAGTACTTCGGTCACCTGTAAAGTTCGCGTCAGTTTTTTTCTATAGTGTCTATCTAACCAGATAGTTTTTAAAATCATAAGGTTCGAACTGTAATTCATTCAATAAGTTAACATGACTGTATTTTTTATCGTTTACTTTTCATTGTTTTTATATATTTTACCTTTAAAACTAAAGCAAGGCCAGCGCGTCTCAATCTTCAATCGATGCTATCGCAAAAATAATTGAAGTCCGAAGAAGAAGGCAAACCTGCACAGGTAACCTATCCGGTAGACCGTAGCGTGTATAGCTTACATAAGCAGGTCTGCCTTCTTCGGGCAATCTGGAACGATCTTTTAAGACGGCATTAGCGGAATCACACAGTATTTGGTTGGATAGGAAGAGAAGTAGAATGGTGGATGGTGAGGGTCTTGTTACGCAGAAAAATAAATCAGGAGGCGTCCTGTGTAAACCAGCCTATAGTCATTCGCAATCTACTCATCTCTGTTTCCCACAAACGATGGACCCGGCACCCGCACGGTGAATCCATGGAATGCTTAGAACACAGAGTCCTAGACCTCCACTGTTGGAGATGGCCTTCCGGAATTTTCTCGAGCGTATTGGTGGAACCGAGACCAACACGGCGTAACTTGCTCTCTAAGACTCGGGAACAGTGGTGATGTAAATCTATGACAAATGTATGTAAGAAAAGTGTATTTCTCATTGGTACATGCCGGGGTTCGAATTGTATTTTTTTGGATTTCAAGGAATGCGTTCTTACAACCGAGCCTTCCCTTAAGCCCTTCTATCTAATATTATATTTTTATTTTACTATGGTAACAAACAGTCACAATTTATATAACAAACAATATACATATAATTAGACCTGGAGTACCAAAACTGTAAAATACAATTAAACCATAAAAGAAAGTAAAAATCACATTTAAGTCTATTCTATCGAATACTTAACTCTAATTATCTCACAGACTCTGCTCCTATACACTGACTTAGAGCAAGCAAATATGTCCACGTCAACCAAGCAATCATTATATAGTTTTACTGCTCGTCTTAAAAAGGTGTTTTTTGCATAATTTGTTCTGCTAAATATATGTATAACTTAAACTTTAAAACTTTCTAATTTTACGGGTCTTTACGCGATTAACCTTAGAGACATATTTCTCCCGACATCAGTCGACCTGTGACCACGGCCAATGCAACTTGGCTGAAACGTCGGGAGAAATATGACTCTAAGGTAAATCGCGTAAATACCCGTGAGAATTATAATATATGTATAACTGTTTAAAATTATCAATTCTACCATATAAAGAGTTACTGTGTATTTTATATTATGGAGGAGTTACACGTAGACAGAATCGATTGATATTTTTTGGGGCAAAGTTTTTTGACGTCCGCCGCTATGGCCCTGGCGCCGCATCCAAAATCACAAAAACGATATCAAAAATTTATGAAGCCTATTACGGGCCACACAAAAACCGAAAAATGATAAACTCCACGCGAGTCCTCCGGCCAGATAACGGGATTTGTCAAATTTATACCGCCGCAGTTTTTGTCGGCGACACAAAGCCGAGCAATTATTTTTAATTTAACGCAAGTATTCGCCCACAAAACTAATAAATAAATCGATAAAAACAACCTGCAGTACGCGACGTCACCAAGTACTTTATTCGACGAACAAGCACTATGCACTAGGGCACCATAAACGCACTATTGAGATATCAAATTTCGAAAAGCAATCGCGTTCCGCTCTCATCCGACGGCCGCGCTCGACCGTTATAAATCACGCGTTCGCATTAAAATCACGATTATACCCGGCATAAGTTAGCAATAAATCGAAAATCGAGAAAAAAGCACGCACGCGCGCGCTACGAGAAAAAACCGACGCGAAAAATTCTCCTTTCAGACTATAAATTTTGTTTCGCTATGTCGAACAGAAACAATCCATTTGCTCACACCTAAATCTATGGGGTCGGGGAGGAAATATGTAAATACTCGATGTGGGACCGCGAAGAAATCAGCGCGCGCTCTAGCGACGGTGCCACTTACCGAGTCGCGTGAAAAATGTCTTTATCTTCGGCTGAAGCGATCGCGAATCACACTGTCATGTAATTTACCAAATATACGAGAATCTACGCACAACGCCTTGTACTCTTAAAGTAGGCTTTGATATAGTTAAACCTTTTTGCAGCAAAAGCATTACCATTTTTTTATTATATCAAGAACATATCACAACTTAGTTTGCACCAAGTTTCGTTTGTAAATTTATTTTTATTTATTTATTTAAAAACTTTATTGCACTATGTACAAGAGGCGGGCTTAATGCCGCTAGCCATTCTCTAGCAACCAACCTTTGGGACAATGAAACGATTTGTGTTGTGAGGTAGGTGCAACCATTAAATAGATTAAAAGGTAATTCAAGTTAAATCTAAGTATTATATCTATATAGACAGATACATACTAATATGTACACAATACTACATACTATATATATATATATATATATATTATACACTACATATAATACCTACTTACACTGTGAGGAACTGTTTAAATAATGTGAGTATACCATCTTTTTGAAAAGTGATCTGTTTGGCACTTGACGAATTTCTACCGGCAAATTGTTCCACAGATTTGCGGCCACTACTGCAAAAGAGTTAGACTGAAAGCCAGCGTGATGAGAAGGGATAGATAGAACAGAATTATGGGACGAACGGAGAGATCTGTTATGAAATGAGGAAAGATAGCTAAATTTGTCCTTGAAGTATTTCGGTGTCGCAGGTTCATTGAGAATAGAAAAGAGTAAACAGAGGATTCTTAGATTCCTGCGACAACGAATAGGTAAATGTGGCGTCTCCAAAAATAGCACAGATTGTTAGTTTAACTCCATCTCTGTTTTGAAAGAAATATCCTAAAGTATCATCAAGACTGTATCCGTAGGGGTGTGGGTTGGTCCTTAACCTTTATGCGTACATACATACATCACACTATATATTACCCATTAACACCTCTCCTAACAAGGGATTAGCCGAAAATCAGCGCTGTGGCCCAGAGTCGCAGCTCCATGCTGAGCTGATTCCCTATTTGTCACCACACATCTTGTGTATACTACCAGTCTTGATTTGTTTAAGTTGTTTTTATTGATATGTGGCAAATAAAATATTTTTCTTTCTTTCTTTCTTTCTTTCTTAACGCTTCTTTTTTTTAATTTACATTTAGCCAACTTTACTATAGGCCCATCATAACAAGATGTCTCTAGCGTACCAAACTCGAGAAATATAACAAATAAATTAAATCAATTATTGTCCAGGAATCTAACCCGTACCGAGTCTAAATCCACGGACTTAACCGCTAGACTACAAAGGCAAATAAAGATGTATCAAATAAGATACATACACACAGACATTCAATACAATATATTTATTATATATTGTTTTAAGTTGCAATAAAATTCTGTCCGCGAGATATAACCCGAAAAACTTTACATACAAAATAAAACTGCAAATTTTCCTTAATAACAATGGTAACTAATATTATTCACAAGGCTCGGTGATTTCCGTTCGCGTCCTAAAAATCATACCCTCTCAAAAGTTACTGCGCCATAAATTGAGATACGCAGTATAATGTACTAGGATATCATATTGGGGTAGGAGTTTAACTTATATCGCAGATTCTTTACTAATAAATGAGACACTTGATGGATTGGAGAACTTTTGGCATTTGTGACTTGCACAGAATTATTCGTAAAGGAGTTAAAATATAGTGTCATCATCACGACCGTTTCCCTTCCGGGGTGGTCAGAAACCACGCTTATAAAGAAGCGGATTTACATTTAGCCAACTTTACTATAGGCTAATCATGACAAGTGGCAAGCTCGTCGATGTCTCCAGCGTACCAAACTCAAGAAATATCACAATTAAATTAAATATTAATTAAATGTATTTATTTACATTTTGTGTCCTGACCAGGAATCGAACCCGGTATCTCCGAATCTAAATCCACGGGCTTAACCGCTAGACCGCGGAGGCAGTGAACAAAAAACAAAAAAACACGTATTTTTTATTCATTACAGCCCTAGAACACAGCGTCCTAGACCTCCACTGCTGGAGATGGGCCTTCCAGATCATATATCTGAAGAATTTGGTCTACACTCGCCACGCTGGCCAGACGGCTTTGCGAGGATATGATGTCATTTTTTTATGACAATTCATTAACGATTCCACAAGTTGGTATTAGTGGAACCGGGACCGACGGCTTAACGTGCTCTCCGAGGCACGGGAACGGTGGTGTTGTAAATCTATGACAAATGTACGTAAGAAAAGTGTATTTCTCATTGGTACATGCTGGGTGGGTTTGAACCGACCTTTGTAGGATTTAAGGAACGCGTTCTTACAACCGAGCCACCACCGCGCCAATGTATGTATGCATATATATGTATATTAAAAAAAAGTATTGACAATATACTGTTATTGTAAATACCAACCTAAAGGAAATAAATTATTAGATTTTATTAAACAAACATTGTAAACACCAAAGTGTGCCGAAGTCGTTAGAGGGCAAAGACCCAACCACAAATAGATGTCAAAAAACTAGGGTTCTATCGTACGGACCCTTTATTTCCCACCAGGGACGCATAAAGGTGAGATGGTGGGCCTAACCCTATCGAGCCGATGTGACCGGCTGATGGATGGCACTATCTAAAAACCCTTCGAGTTACGCGTTGGGAACATATCTTACGTTTCTGTCCTTGTGTTTATTTATTTAAATGTATTGTTTATGTGGAGTTTCGGCTTGTTGGACTGTCATTGCTCGAATGTGGACACCAGGAAACCATTTTACTAATGTAGGTAAATTTATTGTTTATATTAAAAAAGTATCATTACGACCGTATATTTTAAGGTAAGCCTTTTTTTATTTAAATAGCTAAGCTATATAAGCTTACAAAATTAGTTCATATTGAAAGTAAAAATTGGCATTTGACATCATTGCAAATGGCAAATACTTTCAACAAGAACAACAAATAGGTGGTAGGCCGATTGATGGTGGTAATTTGCCCAGTCTGCCGGGGCGGGGAAGTATCCATCGTTCGTGCCAATAAACCATTAAAGTGTATCCACACGTTTCACACCACGTCAATCAAGCCGGCATAGTATTAGGGATTGATATTTGTCATGAGTACCTGATTCCAGTTGCTAACATTGACCTTGCACGCCACTTATTATCAGGTGGCTGCAAGGTCACATGTCAAAAATAACACCGCTTGAAACAAGACTTACTGAATTATAATAAAATTACTTAATTTAGTTAAAGAACACTTTTTTTAAACAAAACAAATTGTCAAACTCTTACAAATCAGATTTCGTTCTAAATTAGAAATAATTTTCCTCACACATTAATATTCATAATATGAAAGAGACAGACTTATGGATGTCAAAAGTGCTAGAGCGTGTTGTAATTTTGATAATATAAATACATATTTAGAATACGGAAACGCAATCTTTAATAAAAAAATATATCTTACCAGAAATATTTAAAATTTATTTATTTATTTATTCGAAGAGAAAGGACTGAGACAGGCAATAGAAGATAGCAACAGCGTAGAATCAATTAAAATTATACCCGCCGCCAGAATATTTCTCACTGTGAACAATAGTGCACTCTTTGTACGATATAAAATTCGTAAAATATCACCTTGGCCAGGTATAAAAGAAAACATCTGCATTGTATGTATTTGAATGCATTAAAACTGTTAGGCGAACTCCGAAGCAAACTGCCCACACTTTGCGAGCTAAACCGATTTTGGCTTTAAAGGCGGCGCGGGAGTTACTGAATATATCCACGTCCGATAAACGCTTGTTGTACGTGTCGCACATCCGACGTACAGGTGCGCGCATGCCAGATATTGCAACATTTATGCCTTTGGAGGTATGGAGAGTTTACAACTAAGAATACTGATACCTTGAGGGGAACCCGTTTGACAGCTATAAGGAATGGATACAGACAGATAGACAGCAGAGTCATCCAGGCCCGGATGTTCAATGGGCCTGGGTTGGGGATGGGATAATCTCCCGTTTTCCCCGGCAGGATCTCCTACTACAACACCGCCCTTGTGGCTCACGAATCTAGTCTCCTAGATTTGTCTACTTTAGTGGACCCCCTCCGTGGTCTAGTGGTAACAAACGTTGCCGTGAACTCGGAAGGTCGTGAGTTCGATTCCCACCGGGGGCAAGTTGTACATTGTATAATTTGTCTCGGTCTGGGTGTTTATATGTATAATATGTATATATTTACAAAAAAAAAAAAGAAAAATATAATATGTAGTTTATCAACCATCTAGTTTCCGTAACACAAGCCTCGTAGCTTACCACGGAAATTAGATGGCGCTATGTGCCCTGTCTGGAAATATTTATTTATTTATTAGTTCCTTTCCAAGAGCGCCTCCCTAGGTAGTGGCCTCCCCTCTGGGGGCCGTGCGAAAGTAGGAGCTGCTGTTGAGGAAACATTTTAGCTTACGGATACAGGATGGTTCATCAAGAACATATTCCTGAAGAAATTAATAATAATAATAAATTCTTTATTGTACAGAACCAAAAATAGTGTGGGTACAAAGGCGAGCTTAATGGTGTAATTGCATTTTCTACCAACTAACCTTTGTGAATGGGGAGTCATTATAAGCGGGTGCAGAAATACTATTGTGATCAACAATAATGAAATATAAATACATACTAATTGAATATACATATCCTACATATTAAATAAACATATACATAAATAATAAAAACATAGTAGAAAGTTATGATAAGTTATTCTGTTTATGGTGATAAAATTGTATAACTTGTCTTTAAATATTTTGAAATTGGCTTTCCTTTGCCAAACTCATTCAGGTATTAAATACAATTGACGCAAAACCCAATGATTATGGATTATAGACTAACAACAATGCTAGCCATCGTTTCTAAACGCACAGCTATCTCATTTCCTAGCCCAGTTAGAGTTCCGACCAGCCGTCAGCGTCCGTTCGCATCCGGCTCTGAGAGATTACTATCGGCTACCGTCTCTTTACCGCCGTTTGTTCCTATTGGTCCATTTACGCGCGCTTCAACACTATTGGTTAGTGTTGCGAATTTGAATTTGTCTAATCACTGTTCCAAACATAATTGTATCCTTACTATACAGACAAACTGCTTCCGTGGTCTAGCGGTTAAGTCCGTGGATTTAGACTTGGAGGTACTGGATTCGATTGCTGGTCGGGACATAATAATAATTATTAATTTAAATAAATAAATAAAATGTATTTGTGATATTTTCCGAGTTTGGTACGCTAGACATATCGACGAGTTTGCCACTTGTCATGATTGGGGAAATATACATTTGGGGTTGAATATATATATATATATATAGCCCCATTGTTTCAACCCCAAATGATACAAAGTTATAATTTTGTTTAATGCTATTGTATTTGATGTAGAGGAAATGTGACAAGCGGCAAAGGTATCCACACAGGTAGCATCCCAAACAAGACATCTTCCCTCACTCCATGGTACAAGAGACATACCATCCACCCTTTTACCATCACTACGTGAAAGTCCTGATGGTTCAAGGACGGACGGGATTTTAGCAGACCATAAACTTCTCTTTATAAACTCATTTAAGGCATTCAATTTCAATGATCGGTTATTTAGCATCATTATAGAATCGTGCGAATACATAACAACAAAATAAATGATACCTTATTACTATAAGATTGTACCAGTTAAAATGCAATAAAGGTAACTCCGATCCTAATAAGCATTGCTTAACGTCAGCAAAATGCCTTATAAAATGATCAGCGATGTACCGTCAGCACACGTCACTATAGAATTGTGTGTATCATTAACCAAATATGCCGGTAAATTCTGCCCAATTGTGGAGGGCATAATAGTGGGGCTGTCGACGAGCGGCAAGGTTCAAAGGAGATGGCATCGCGTCGGTGAAGCGAGTTCTTACAAAGAGAAACGAATAAAACTGCAAAAGGCATATTCATGAGACGCACCTATGTGAGAATGCTCCAGAGAACGGATGCAAAGTTACAGTGCGGAGCGACGGCAGGGCTGCCTCAGGAACCACACGGAAATTTAATATGGTAACAACCCAAATGTGGCTAGGATATTTCTGTGGTGTCAAGGAAAAAGGGGATAAGTACAAAACTTGAACTTTTTACTAGAGGCAAATTAAGAAAACAACTCGCTTTTATAATTAGAAAATTGTACTTTTTAAACTTTCGCGCATATTCGTAATAGTTTTTTTATAATTTTAACGGGTCTTTACGCGATAAACATTAGATACATATTTCTCCCGACGTTTCAGCCAAGTTGCATTGGCCGTGGTCACGGGTCGACTCTGAGAAATATGTCTCTAAGGTAAATCGCGTAAAGACCCGTTAAAATTATAAAAAACTATTGGAAAACTGTAATTAGTAAATGTTCAATTTCATTAGTCGTATACTTTAGGTACGAGTCCACTCATCTCACTATGCATAACTGAATTATTGGCGGTAAAAGCTCGATACTGAAATAACTCAATTGAACTCTTTTTATTTATTTATACATTTTAATGTAACGACTAGCCCCTTTATGTACGTGGGGGTGTAAAATAAACTGTACAGTGTATAGACTCATCTCCTTATTGCATCGACGCGTATGAATGTTTTGAACTAATAGGTGCAAAAATCTAATTTTATTTTTTTTGGACTCATCTCCTTTTTTCTTGACACCACAGATTTGTGCGATACGAAAGAATTCATAAATACTTGTAGTGTCTCTAAGGTAAATCGCTTGTAGAAGTAAAAGTATAGTAAAGTATCCTCACGACCGTTTGCTATATCGGGGTGGTCAGAAACAACGCTTATAGAGAAGCGAATTCACATACTTATAGGCCAATCATGATAAGTTGCAAACTCGTCGATGTGTCTAGCGTACGAAACTCGGGAAATATCACAAATATTTTTTATTGGTTTATTCGAGAGAAATAAGGTACAATGATTTATGAAAAACTAAAAGCTTACATTTTAAAACATAAATGACTATTAATAAAAATAAACCTAATTAATAAATATTATAAATAAAAAAAATGCTCCAAATCGCTGCCAATGGGCAAAGTGTCAAGGATCAGCATTGCCACGTTGAATGGCAATGCTGATCCTTTGGCCCAAATATTGCCCAGCCCTTTTGTCTCCCGAGGTGTTGACGAGCTGTTTTGACAATTTATATTTATTTATTTTAAATAATAAAATATTGTGTTCCCAGCAATCAAATCCGGTACCTCCAAGTCTAAATCTACGGACGCTAGACCTAGATAAATATATAAAAAATGGGGCGGGATTATGAGTTGAATATTCTTCTCAGAACGGAAAAAGCGATCGTGAGAGTCATAAAGAAAGGAGTAGACAGAACACTTTAAAACTTGACAACAGCATATGAATAAATTTAAAACTAAATATTATAGGAGACTGCGAACGTTGTCACCAACCCTACGAATGCATATCAAACTGTTCCGTTTTGCATACGGTTCGCGGAGCTATAAATAACCAGTTGTCTCAAAAGCAGGGCATTTTGGTCTGAATTGGAACGCCACCATTGTCCCGTCGTCAGTCGGTCCCTCTGCCACTCAGATCCTGGATTTAGATATACGCGAAAATAAAAAAACTAATGAGCTAAAACTATTTTTAGAAATCTCAATGTAATAGGCCACCAGAAATGGCGATTAGACTTTGCACTTTTCCAGTTAAAAAGCTTCCACTTTTCCAAAAGCCTAAAATTTTATGATCATTGATTCTGATCATAAGGATATGGTATTTCATGCAACAATAAGGAAAAAAAGAACAATATCTAGAATTTGCGAACTCGGCTAAAAAGACCAAATGTCGCAATTAAGAGTCTGTTGGAAATGATTACGTATTTGTGCCTTTGGTCTTAAGACAATGGGACCGTGGGAGCCAAGTGCTAAGAAGTTCTTTAAAGAACTGCTGTATGTGTGCACAGGGGGGGAAAGCTGCAAGTGTTCTTGGCACACTGCCATATAATCAAGTAATGGGTGAATATTTTATATACATATAGTTTAGTTTTTAGTTTAATTTAGTTTATATATATATATTTTAATTCATTGTTAAAATTAAGTACAATATCTTGTAATATTAATAAATTAAATATTTCTTGTATATAAGAAATGTAGACTATTTCTAAGAACTTTTTTGCTGTTATTATATGAAATGTATTGTCATAAATTGTGGTTTTTTGTTAATTTTTGGTTTTAATTGATTTTTACAAAATTTAAGTATATCGGGTCATGTTTTGAAACCAAACCGCTGTATGCAATGCCATATCCTTAGTTTTAAATCAATGGGAAAGACGCTTTAACCTGTCTCAACTTCTTCCATGTCTAATTTGGTGTTACCAAAAATATATTAATTGACATTTGGTTATTAACGGTTCTAATGAAGGGGAAGTTCTAAATTTGACTGCTGATTCCTTGCATTAGTCCTACTTATAACTGCAAACCTTTTACCAAATATCACATTTCATTCTTTTAAAATGCATTTACAATCCTTAAATATTCTGTATTTATAATTTTGTTATTTTATTGTTTCTCTTTTCAAATGATGGTTATCATGTACTGCTCCAGATTCACCAATATGTACTATAAAATTATATCGTTTTATATCAATATTGTAAAAATTGACGTGTAAAAGTGCAGAATACATATCTTTTTGTCCTATGCCTACTTGCAAAATAAACGAATTGAATTGAATTGAAATAAGCTAAAAGCTAATATTTTATATATATATATATATATATATATATATATTTTATTAAAGAAAGTGACATTTCGTAGTACAGGTCGGTGTTGTGCATAGCAAATAATAGAATGCTATATTCCTCGAATTTAGTTTTTTTCCGCCATTTCTACCACGCATATAAATACAATAATTATTTTATAGTATCATCACGACCGTTTTCCCTTTCGGAGTGGTCAGAAACCAGGCTTGTAAAGAAGCGGATTCACTTTTAGCCAACTTTCCAGGAGACCAGGAATCGAACCCGGTACCTCCGAGTCTAAATCCACGGACTTAACCGCTAGACCAAGGGAGCAGTTATGTTATATATTTATATTATTTTATACAATGTAAACAAATTTATATAAGAATAAAAAACAGTACAATGATTTAAATAATAATAAAAATTAAACTAAATTAAATAAAAATGTATAAACTAAATTAAATAAAAATGTATAAACTAAATTAAATTTAAAACTAAACTATATAAAAATATTCATTTTGTTCTTGGCAGTGTGCCAAAAACACTCGCAGCATTACCCCGCTGCACAGCGATGCTTATTTGCTGCGCAAAAAGACTGCCAGCACTGTTGTCACATTTATATTAAAATGAAATGTCATGAATTTAGTTGGTATATGTAAAATTCTTCAATAAGATAATACTTGTATGCGAGATTTTAGTCACTTTTTTTTTTGTTTTATAACTTTTTTATTCGAAGGAAATAAGGCACAATGATTTAAAAAAATAATAAAATATTAATTAAACTAAAAACTTACATCTTAAAACATAAATTACTATTAATAAAAATAAACCTAATTAATAAATAAAAATATAACTAAAAACTAAAATGAAGAAAAAACAAAATAAAAATTATTATAAATAAAAAAATTGTCACTTTATTATTACATTATTCTAAATATGTATAACTTAAACTCCTCTTGCTCCGCAGCAGTACGTAAATACGAGTATAATTCGAAAACAACAATACGAAATTATAATCCCAGACGATATTATTAAAATATTTAAATGTCATTAAAAATGTATTCGCCAAATCGCAAATGAAACAGCAAACGGCGTATTAAAATGGACAATTCGGAATAGGAATTCGGCAAACAAAGCGCGAATTATTTTGAGCCAAAAATCACAACTGCAAATATCAAATTATTGGATTCGATGAGCAGAAATACGCAATCCTAACCGCAATTATTACATTTGACAAAGCGAAACGCATTCAAATACACATACTTTTTTTTGTATGTTTCAAAGATTTTTTTCTTTTTTAATTTGATAAATACTCATTTGAAGGCGCCGTGGTGGCTCGGTTGTAAGAACGCGTTCTTTAAATCCTACAAAGGTCGGTTCAAACCCACCCGGCATGTACCAATGAGAAAAACACTTTTCTTACGTACATTTGTCATAGATTTACAACACCACCGTTCCCGTGTGAGGAGAGTACGTTAAGCCGTCGGTCCCGGTTCCACTAATACCAACTTGTGGAATCGTTAATATATTGTCATAAAATTTTGACATCATATCCAAATGTCTAGTCCTAGAACAGAGCGTCCTAGACCTCCACTGCTGGAGATGGGCCTTCCAGAACTGGAGAATTTGGCCTACACTCGCCACGCTGGCCAGACGGCTTGGCGAGGATATGATGCCATTTTTTTTAATGACAATTTATTAACTATTCCACAAGTTGGTATTAGTGAAACCGGGAACGACGGCTTAACGTGCTCTCCGAGGCTCGGTAACGGCGGTGTTGGAAATATATGACAAATGTACGTAAGGGAAATGTATTTATTATTGGTACATGCCGGTTGAGTTTGAACCGAACTTTGTAGGATTTAAGGTACGCGTTCTTACAACCGAGCCACCACCGCGCCATCTAGCGTAATAAAATAATAAACTTTTATTTCGGACTTGACATCCTTAAATTGTTAGTAACAATTATACTTAATCTAGAGAATGCCTAGCGGCATTAAGTCCGCCTTTGTACATAGTGCAATAAAGTTTTTAAATAAATAAATAAATAAATATTTAGTATAACTAATAATTTATTTTAAACTATCCGCTACTGGAGGCTGTCTACTTGTATCCAGTGATCCAGCAGCGGAGAGTTCCACCGATCTGCTAATACATTTAAATACGTAATGACAGCTGCACCACATTTAGCCAACTTTACAAGTTACGTCGACACCTCTAGCGTATCAAACTCGAAAAAGTTATAAATGAAACGAATTACGAGTACTAAGTTCTCGATGAGGAGGTAGACCGCAGACCTTTAACCCTAACCACACAAAATTTGCATTTAAACACAATAAAATGTAGATAGCATAACTATTAGCAATTCGGAACGCGTCTGCGTGATAATAAATACTGGATATCGCGGTGTTGTATGACAAATTTAATATCTAACAGATATCGATGCCGCGTAAATCATTTCGTATTTGACACAACCGCGGTGTGCACTCGCCTTTATGTCGCTAGTAAGTTATCGGGTTATTTTATAGCCTGTCTCACGTAGATGTGCTAAAATGTGTTTAGTAAGATGTACTATCATTTCAGCATAACAGAGACTGTTGGAGTTGGGCCTTCCAGAAACTTGAAGAATTTAAAAATTAATAATTTGTCAATAAAATAATTAATTATACGATTGGAATTAGTAGAACGTGGACTATCGACTATTTGTCGACTTTCGGGTTGCATGTAGTCTATCTTAATTATGACTTGCCTGGTGGGTTACTGCTGTACCAGGTATTGTAATCTCATAGGAACTGATAACTAAATTTAAAAGGTTATTAATTGATCGTTGTGGTGCAGTTCTGTATATGTTTTGTATGTGTTTTCCTTGCAGATTCCTTTCTCAGTCAGATTAAACATTAACAGGTCACTGGAATCTGCTAAGCTGTTGGTCTTCTGCTAACAGCTTACTTATTGGACCACTTTGCTGCTTAGTCTTCTACTAGCAGGAGTAGAATCATTCAAAATAATTAAATTAATGACGTTTCATAAATGCCTGTTTTACTTGAATAAAGATATTTTGACTTTGACTTTAAAAACGAGGACGTCGGTCTTTAATGTGATCTTCGAGGCACGGTAACGCTGGTTTTGTAAATCTATGACAAATTAATGTAAGAAAAGTGTTTTTCCCATTTGTACATGCTGGGATTCGAACCCACCTTTTGAGGATATTAAGAAAAGCGTTCTTACAATCGAGCCACCACCGTTTTCCATTTGCTTACAGGTAAGTCAAATAAAAAAACTGCCCGTAATTATTTACCATTCAGAAGATTTCAGGGATTCACTATTTGTTTAATCTACGATCTATAACATACTGTATTATACTTTAAAATGTTAAGCTGTAAGTGTATAAAGTACATATATACTTGTAAGTTTTTAGACTAACAAACAAAGAGAAGACACACCCGTATTCGTTGGAACTCCATCAAATATTTGTCTAATACAGCCCTCCCCTCCTGTTTGCCTAGTAGGTACAAAGTTGTGCCAAATAATTATACCATAAATCCTTCAAAAAAACTTTGCCGGTTTTCAGGGAAATGCTATTTTATTATAATAGCTTTCACGAACCCCGACACAAAATGTAAACAAAGAAATCAATCCCCACACTTTAATAAACGAGAACATTTACAGGCACTGCTTGGTTCGCTCATTTCGTAGGATTTAACAAAATTTGTCTGGAAAAAATCGCAATTGTAAAGATGAAGATCCAGATCGAGAGAAGTTAAGATAACCCTGCTGAAAACAAAACGTAAAATAGTTTCCGTTGACTGGGTACAACGGCATTTCAAGCCTGATCCCGAAAAGTGTGAATACATTTTACTGGGTTTATCAGCACGAACGGTGGGTACTTCCCATCATCATTCCGCCTACCACCTATTTGTTGTTCTCGTTGAAAGCATGTACCATTTGCAATGATGTCAAATGCCAATTTTTACATTCAAGGAGAACTAATATTGTAAGCTTGCCGAGGTGATATTTATATTAAAATAACAGCTTAAAACAAGACTTACTAAAAAGCTAGCTTACACTTTGGAATAACACATACATAAGCTACGAGTATATGACATTTGACGATGAAATATTTGTCTGTTTAATGCGCCTATATTATTGCACAGATTTTAATGAAATTAGACACATATGTTCCTTGGAACCCAGGGTTAGACACGGGATATACGAAGTTATCATCTGAGAACGACATGTGAACAGATGGTCTACTAAAGGATTTTGCTGATCACTTTTTTTTATGAGCGATGCGCAAGAAACAGTTTTAAATAAAGTTTCGTACAAATGTACATTAATCTAAAGTCAGTTTATACGAGAAAGAAAAGCAGGAAAAACTAACTTACAATCAATCAATATCCTAGCAAATAATACTCTCAAACGAGGTCGTTAAGTTAAGTACAAAGGTGTCATTGACCTTTAGTTTCTTAGCTTCAATTTAGTTTGACTCCACCAAAACGCTGTCGTCCTGGTGTTTTGCTTGTGGCCCCAGGGCGGAGGCGTGGTGAACGCCTTTACACGCGACCTCTCACCGGAACCATGTAGTGCCATTAACGATCACGTACACGGTAAATCAAAGAATGGATACATTCTTGTAGTATTGAAAAGCTTTTGTCAATTTTGCCATTGATGAACCATATTTACAAATATTGTTCTGGCTAACTTAAATTAGTAGTTAATAACTTCACCTTAGTTCTGTTACCCTGGTACTCTGAAGCTTTAGGGTAAACACGCGACTTTTATCTGATGCTGCAGTGTCACTAATTATTAATAAGTAAATAAACATATTAACTAATTTAACTGTCGTTAACTCGAAGTTTAAGAAAAATATGAAAGCAAATATTACAAGTTGTTAAAATATGCGCTTAAATTTTGCGCTTCATGCTGGTAGTTTCTTCTTTTATTTCGCTTACTTACCGCTTCAAAATGTATATGTTCTCATAATGAAAACTCGTTTCATTAAAAAATCTCTAAACTCATAAAGGTTACGGTTAGCTTTTAAGTTTATTAAAATTTGGTCGTAGTATTATATCGCCTTAAGTAAATGCTACCCTGGTACATTTAAATAGTATTCGAAAACAAAAGTGTAAAATGCTATAAAGATAGCAATTCCAATAGTCAATACGCAAATAGTTTGCAAAGTTCAAAGATAGGCGGAGGGCAACACCTTAACGTCATGTCTCAGGTTCTCTCCCGGTAGACGACAGCGCTATCCTGATGGCGTGAGAAACACTGCCCAGACACGAGAGGGATAAAATACGGACCCACTAGTCGATAAATTACACCGAAGCTGTCTCTACCGACCCTGGATACGTCAAATCTTAACCGTCTCGAACACAGTTTGCGGTAACTACTCTTCGTTTGTTTGTTTATTCTGTATTATTGTAATTTAGTCAAAATTATTAGAATCAAGATAGAATTGAAGTTTTTGTAATAACCCAATTGGACACGAGTCGGGGAACGTTTAAACTCTTAACATATTTTTTCTAATCCCTTCCCACGCGCAAAACGCGCCGGTAATGATAGGTTTAACGCGGTAATAACATATTACTTCAATAAAATTGTATATCATTCGGACGGTACCCTTCTCGCGAACATCCGTGATTAGAGTAGACGCCATTTTGTGGGCGGGACGCGCCCGAAGGCGACACGATCCCTGATTCCATTTTCAAAAATAACACTAATCGGCAAATCGAGCGAGCACGCGCGAACTAGACGATTTTGAATGAAACGTGTGTTTTTGAAATTGGAAGTCCTCGCGTCATGATTAGGAGGCGGCAACGCGACAACTGTCATCTCTGACAGCTCTGATTGACACTTACTTATAAGAGTTCGGATATCTTTTTTATATTACATCACACAGCTGTTTTGTTATAATACATTCTCCAGACCAAATTGAGCTTCACTCAGATCGCTATCTATTCCACAAATCGTCCGTCATACAACAAACCCTCAATTAACTCCGGGCCGTCGAGCGGTGCAGAGGGAGACGATTCAGGCAGATGAGTGCATATTGAAATGTCAACATCCGCCATTTCCTTTTCTTTTAATTTTCGGTCAGATTCAATATGATTCCACGTCGAGATGGACTTGACCCGCAAATTGAATCCGGCTTGTTATTAAAAATCTAAAAATAATAACTTCTAACAAAGGTTGTGATGTTATTCAAACAAACATCTAGAAATCAAATACAACCTTAATAATTTTAGTAGCATTCAAAGTTCCATTCATATTCATAAACCATTATTTCCACCGAGGCTTTCGCGAAAATACAGTTTGTAGGAAGAGCGAGTGGATGAGCAGCATGAATATTAACACATACCAGGGAATCATAACTATACAGAAGTCGGTATATAACCTAGTGGCGCAGTGCATGCCAACAAAGTAGGGGCACGTTTGAAGTCGCTGCGCCGCCGCCACGTCCTGAAATTTGACATTTTGACAGCTCCCGACGTCGGCTGCCTTGGCACGCTTCCCCTCTCACCACCCGGACTCCCTAGCCGCATCCCACTCGCACATAATAACATTACCTTACCGCAGCTACACGAGATTCTCTGACTTTCTGCTACGTCTGACTCTGATATGAATTGTTAATGCATCGGTAATTGATATTATAATTTTGATCGTCCATTTTGGTGGTTTTATTAGAGGCTTTTAGCTTAAGAGCTATCGTTAAATAAGTCATGTGATACGTGCTTTTAGGTGATATTGGAGGGTCACGGAAATTGTTCTCTATTGACATTGTCTACGGCTAACTTATTGTTATCGACATTTTCACTTACCAACCTAGCTACGCTATGTATTTTAAAATAATGTATTTGTAACCTTAGTGCTGTGAATTAAAACTATAGTGTAAGCTGTCATCTTTCTGATAAGTCCCGACACCCATCAAACAGGAGGTTTTTATTTTTCTCTTTTGCTAATAGCGTAACAGCTAGTGTTGGCTTTTGTCTAATCGACTAGCGTGTTCTGAAAAGTTCTTTTCAGAGAGAGAGCGAATATTTTTTTACATTAAATTCCGATGATTTAACTTTAATTAATTTAAGGTAAAATGTTTTCTTATGATATCTCCTGTGGAAATTTATAAACGCTTTGATCTAAAAACTTACACAAAGTTACCAGGATAGCAGAATTCGACAGAGGTAACAGAGATTTCAAAATTATGCAAGAGACGTTTGGAAACGTTACAAAGGTGAAACAAAGCGTCGTCGCTCGAGGCAAAGACATGTAAGATGGTGCCTAATCAAACGGACTGCGTGAGTTTTCACTTTGTTTGTAGTTTCTTTGAAGTCTCCTCGCTGAAATGATATCCTGGTACCGGCGAACTATGTTCTATGATTAGGTATAACAAAGTCTTTGTTGTTTAGACTTACAAGAATTACTTTGTATAGTTTGGGTATGAAAGCTTTTAAGAACAAAAGCAGTTACATTTATAACGCTTGTTTTGATTGTGAATGTCAAAAGCTAAATAAAAGCTTTACTACAGTTAATATAACGCTAAAAAGAGGCAAGAGTCATTTTTATTATTTTAAATTATTTATATACCATTGTTATCGGAAGACTAAGCAGCAAAGTGGTCTAATAAAAAAACTGCCATAGTAAGGTTTATTAACATTGGAATACCGATAAAAAATTCAGGCCGTGTAACAAGCGGACATAGTAGTATATTTCACTTTCTAATTTAGATATTTAATGCCCTTAATTCGCGGAACAAGTCATAAGTATTATAACGATAGAACTTAGTTAAAATTAGCGCTTAGAGAATCAAAAGCCATTCCACCATACAATGATTACAACGTACAAGAACTCGGAAATTGTCATTGATTAATACTTAGGACTGGGCATTGTAAAAAATAAATATAGTTTTTTTTAGCAGTGATGCATTACTGTGGGACGTTCATTATCTTTGGTCGTGGTCTTTATTTTTTACACGTCATCGCCATTTCTCTTTGGAGTTATGTTATCCTGGTAAAATTATATGTAGAAGTATATGGGCTATCCATAGCAGAGTTCATTGGAGAGACCGAGTAGGTAGGTCTTGTATTCTCTTGACATTAACTTTTTACACTGGACAAGACTGGATTTAAAAACTTTACTTTTAGGAACCGAAACAGAAAAGTATCTCTTTTCTTAATACAAACAGACTAGAACTTATTCATTAATCTTGTCAGTTACTTCTGTTTTTAGACGTTGCATCTTTCTTACACATGAATGTTGGTAATAAATTCAATTAAAAATACCTACATCTACGTCGAATAGCATAACTTGTAGTGCTTGGTTATTAAACGTAAGGCAATGGAAATAGCCTAATTCAACGAGCAGGCGAGGAGCTACCAAAGCGAATTTGAGAGTACAGGCGAGTATGAAGTTGTCGAAGGGCGGAACAATGCTCGGACACAATAGCGTCGCGCCGGTGCGGCCGATAACAGCTCCACTCTGTCAACCGGCTGACAGGGTTATCGGGCGCCGCCGCCTTCGCACAATGACGCCGGATAAATACGTGCACGGGTAATATTGTTAAACACAGCCTCGTGGACTGCCGGAACGGATCCGATTTTCTGAACCATCGAACATCTCATGTACTCCGTAGGTACTCAATATAGTTCATAAACAAATAATCATATAATATCTCATGTTTTCCTGGTAGTTTATAAAGTTTATTAATAAAAAACGACGTCACTGATGGCTGACATCAGTCACCTTACCACTATTCCGACCTGACGATATGCATCAGCAATAAGGTTTTTTTTTTTTTGTTCTGTTCTCCCGATGGATGATGAATGAGATGATAGGGAAGGCAAAGGGTCTAGCCCATACGTAATATATCTTTATTTTTAATGAGTTAATGAGGTCATCATCAAATTCCAGATGCTGCAGAATTTGATGCTTTTCTTGGAGTCACTAGCGGCACCATAGCTAAAACACGTCGGGTAAAATATGGGAGTTGACAGCGCGGGAAAACCGCAAAAAAATAACCTGCAACTTGTGCCCCATATTTAAAGTCCAATTTATCGTTTTCCATAATTATTGACATTGTGGCACATTATTAAACAAAACAACACCACTTTTGACCAACAATATTCACAGTAAACTAATTTACAAAACAAAAACTTGCACTTGACATGTCCACGCAAAATGGCGCGAAGAACTCTCCATAATTTATAAAAAAGTTTTTTTTTTAAATAAGGCAAAGGCTATTTTTTATTTTTTTTATTATTATTGGTATTTCTGTTTTATTTGATATTTGATTTATCTTTCTAGAAGTGAAACGTCCACTCATGCCTAACAAAACACTTGGCAACGGGTTAACTCAGTCACATTAAGCTATAAGTGTTTTTTAAGCTACCAGGGTAGCAGCAATTACTTAGGCATTACTTAAAAGGCGAGGCAGCTAAAGTAGACAGGCCAGAGGGCGGGGGATGGGGGAGTTCCTGAAGCCATTTTCATAATGCACCTCTAGTTCACTTCTCGCTTTTAAACTTCACATTTTAAATAATTGCCCTTTTTATGTTAGTGGAATTGGCCTTAGGTTGAGACTAAAAGGCGTCGTCCATCTTCTGTGAAAATTTAACATTGCAGGAAATGTCGTGAACAACATTTTTGGAGATCTTTTAAATGTATCACTGATCATTAACAAGTCGTGACCACTTTTTTATTTCTTTAATTTTTTATACTCGCACGACATGTGACCACGTGTTCACTGATGGAAAGCAGGAGAAGTTCTCTGAAATCCGAAACCACTATATCAGCTTCACATAAAAGAGAAATAGTATTGTAAGTTTTTATGTGTTAATAATGTGTTTAAGATACGTCTAAGAGCGACCTCACTAATGGCGTATCCGAATGAATACAACTTTTTTTATTAAATAAAACGAATAACAATGCAATGTATAGCAATGCTGATACGCAAACAATAACAAAGGTCCACAATATCTCATTTGAGATCTAAATTTAAATTCCGTTCAGCATATCCATACGAGTAGCAAGCGGTATTAGGGAAATTAAACAGGGAAATGGATCTTGGCAGACGGTCAGCGCAGCAAATCGAGCGTGGCGCATTATCTCACGTCCAGCAGGGGTCCACCCTCGCGAGTTTAATCGCCCGGCGGCCTCTGATTAGTTAAGCTCCTGGCTGGACATGCCCTCCTGGTACATGAGAATTACGCATATATTCGTAAGAGGGCTTTTGCCACCACCCTGATTAGATAGGGACGGTATATTTTGATATCCATATATTTTATTTTATAATATTTAAAAAATATACTGCATCCGTGATTTTGCCGGGTTCAATTCCTAGTCGAAAACACGAAAATATAAAATAATTCCCTGGCGTGTATCGACCAGTTTTGATTTTGATTGGTGTTAATACTGAAGTAAGTTAATCCTATTGCGACAACTTCAAATGCTGGTACTAAATAAAATTGCGATAAATATTCAGCCCACAAAATATAACACAGAGAGAGGACAGAGCCGTATTTATTTAATTTTAAATTTAAACACACATTTGCATACTCAAACGCTGGTTGGTGCTGATAATGCTTGGAATTTGCATCTGACTTCATGCCGATGAATTATTAGGCAGGTGGCCGGAGAGCCGACCTATGTTGATATTTCGCACGTGTCGCTTGGGAATACTGTTTATCTATTTCTGGATGACCAGAGCTTAATTATACATTGAGAAAGCTTTTGGGTTAAAAGATATACGAGTCGGAATTTCAGTATTACGATCGTAATGATACATTGCTTTATACAAAAATACTAAATTTTTATTTTAAAATGTCTCAAATTTGCTAAATTCGGATGACATCACATTGTTTGCAACCAGTATTAGTCAGTCTTAAGTTCGGCCTTAAAATCCACCGCAGCAAAAGGTGATGATCGTAGACCGAGCCAATAATAACTGGCAAGAAATTACAAGGATAGCAAAGTGCGATGTGGTTCAATCTTACATTTATCTGGGAGCACTAATATCTAATAACGGTGGATGCTAGAATGAAATCAAGCGTCGAATGGCAGTAACAAGATGAAGAAGATATGGAGGAACCGAAACGTTACCAAAGCCACTAAAATCCGTCTGGTTCTAAACAGCTCACTATTTTTTTGTATGCTGCGGAGACGTGGACCCTACGCGAAATAGAAACAGAACGAATTAATGCTCTAGATATGTGATGTTGGTGAAGAATGTTGGGCATATCATAGACGCAGTTCCGAACCAACAAATCCATACTGGAGAAACTAGGGATCAGACAACGCCGTCGAGCGCCTGGTAGGCCAGGGGAAAGTCGATGGCAAGAGGATGCGTGGTAGGTCCCTGATGAGATGGACCGATGAGGTGAAGGCTGCAATGGATAAACCCCTACATGAGTGCACCAGGAAAGCTGCGGTCCGAGAGTAGTGGCGACAGCTTGTTAAGCTTGCCACTAGCACTCAAATGGCGACCACGACCACTCTGCCAAGAGTGTAGCGACTAAGAAAAAGAAGATATAAAATTGTCTAATGAATGTGACATCAAAAGTATATCTTCTTGCGAAAGAAAAAAACAAGCACCTAAGGCAGGAAACACTTTTCACAGTTTCCACGGCTTTCCCCAAGAAGTTTGCGCACAATCTAGATATATTGCGGAGTTAAGATGTGCATCTAAATAGCTTCTGCTACCCTGGTACCTAACTTTAGATTACTTGCACCAACTTTACCTACTTCTACGGCAAAATGTTAAGTTTCACAGAAAAATTCCCTCGTGTAAACCCCGTTCGCTTTTTAAATTTACAACTTAACTTTGATGCTGTTGTGTTTAATTTATAAACATTGCTAAGCAAAAACTCATTTTTCTATTTATATACTGCAATTTTTAAATTTACTTTTTCAGTTTTTTTTTTTTTCATTTTAGAAAACTTAATAAAAAAAATTAAAGTATCATCACGACTGTTTCCCTTTCGGGGTGGTCAGAAACCACGCTTATAAAGAAGCGGATTCACATTTAGCCAACTTTACTATAGGCCAATCATGACAAGTGGCAAAATCGAGAAATATCACAAATAAATTAAATATTAATTAAATGCATTTATTTACATTAAAACATATTATTGTGTCCCGACAAGAAATCTAAATCGGTACCTCCGAGTCTAAATCCACGGACTTAACCGCTAGCCCACGGAGGCTTAATAACTAATTACAAAATCAAGCATATTTTCTACTATAGTTTCAACTATGAAAGCAAGCAAAAATTTAATAATAAAGAAAGCAAGCTATAATGCCGCGAGTGACTCCAAAAAAAGCATCAAATTCTGCAACATCTGGAATTTTATGAAAACCTCATTAACTCATAAAAAAGAAAGATATATTACGTCAGACTTGGCTGTATGGGCTAGACCCTTTGCCTTCCCTATCACCTTATTCATCCATTGGAAGAAAAGAATACAACAACAATAAGAAAATTGTAAATATATCCCTAAACCTTTGTGGTTAAATAAATGTGACGGCCGGACATACCAGGGTATAAGAAATTTGAAGGGGTTCATTTTGTTATTAAAAATTCATATAGAAACACGTACGTCTATTAGGGTCACTCCCCGAGGACCGGGTCGGTTGCAGAACTTTCCATTTTTAACGCACTGCGGCTTCCGGGCCCTATTCTTAAGGTTTATGTGTTTAGACCTAAATAAAGTATTGACCGACTTTATCATAGGGTCACATGTTGATTCATGTCATGCAAGTTAATAGGTGGTAGGCAGACTGATAGTGGTAATTTGTCCAGTCTGCTGGGGCGGGGAAGTATCCACCGTTCGTGCTGATAAACCCAGTACAGTGTATCCACACATTTCGGGATCAGGCTCGAATTGCCGTCATGTCCAGTCAAGCCGGCATAGTGTTAGGGACTGATGTCAGTCATGAGTGTCTGATTCCAGTTGCTAACATTCATGGATCTCGCTCACCACTTACCATCAGGTGGGCGCAAGGTCACATGTCGTGCTAGTATTAAAAAAAAAAAAAAAAAAACTACTAAACATTAAAATAAGTTACTCGTAAGTTAGGCGTGGAGGCAAATAAAACAGACAGAGCCAAACAGCCTGTGGTCACCAATCGTGGTCAGATGATGACGTCATAATACCTATGTCCGTCCCTGGTAGTATTGCCCAATCAAGAGACCACTGATATGTTAGCAAGACCAATATCAGGACTTATCCTATTTCCATATTTTGCTAAAAAAAAATATTTTTTTTGGTCTTATTTTCATTCTGGATTTGTATTAAATTCTTTTACAGTTGTTGCCACAAATTTATGGAACAATCTCCCTGTAAACATAAGGCAAGCGTTTACCAGATCTTCGTTCAAAAAACTCGTCTATCTACACTTTCTAAATAACTCCCAAAAATGTTAATAAGTGTATATATGTATATTTATGTATATTTTTGTGTATGTATTTCCATATTTTGCTAAAAAAAAATATTTTTTTTGGTCTTATTTTCATTCTGGATTTGTATTAAATTCTTTTACAGTTGTTGCCACAAATTTATGGAACAATCTCCCTGTAAACATAAGGCAAGCGTTTACCAGATCTTCGTTCAAAAAACTCGTCTATCTACACTTTCTAAATAACTCCCAAAAATGTTAATAAGTGTATATATGTATATTTATGTATATTTTTGTGTATGTATTAGTATTTAGTATATTGGTATTACAGTATATGTTAAAGTATATTATGTAAGTATATATAATTATATTAAATTTATCCTACTATTAATATTTATTTCATTGCATCTATAAATGTTCTAATTTCTCCCTAAGGTTTGGCTGTCAAAAAATGTCTACGGGCATTAAGTCCGCCTTTGTACTTTGTGCAATAAAGTTTTTAATAAATAAATAAATAAATATTTTTTTTGTTTTCCAATTCGTAACTGATTCGTATTGGATTTTTAGCGTTGTTTATAGAAACTACCTCCGTATACATTTTGATACATGTTGGTCAACAAGATATATAACCATTCCAAATTTCAAATAAATCAGACCAGTAGTTCTCGAGATACTGGTTTGTGGAAAGATATTTAAGTATGACAAGAAAACTACAATTTTCTACTACTACGGCTATAGGACTCGCAATAACCGACGAGCACTTCAGGCGAATAGAGGTTGTTTAGGTAGTATGTCAGTATTGTTTTGTACTATTTTATATATATTATATATATATTTTTTTGTGTATATTTTTTTTTTTTGTCAAGGTGCAACTATAAGTGGAAACTGTGAATTGGCTTTATTGTATCTAATCTTAAGTATACTAGTGTAAAATAGCTGTAAGTTTTCCAAACTTAAAAAAAAAAAAAAAAAAAATAGAAACTAATATATATTTTCAGCCAGAGCAAAAGTCTTACGAGACTCTTGCGCAATACGAAGACCAAGATTAGGAGTGCAAGAACAAGACCCAGAAATAAAATTGTAATAGTAACCTCTGAAACACTAAAAACATAAATTGTTACTAACGAGCGACCTTTCTCGTCAACAAACCTTAATGGTTTGGCGAGATTTAATGATTTAAAAGTATTATATAAAAAAAAAAAAAAAAAAAGACCGCGACCACCTTGGTCTTGCTTTAGACAACACTAGTTCCTGGGTCCCAATAAACATTTATAGCAAATTTCATTAAAATTTGTCAGTAATATAGTCGTGAAAAACATGCTAACAGACATATATACATACTAAATAATAATAATAATAAATATTTTCAAACAGGTCACACAGCGCCATCTAGTTTCCGTGGTAAGCTACGAGGCTTGTGTTACGGAAACTAGATGGTTGATAAACTACATATTATACTTTTTTTTTGTAAATATATACATATAAACACCCAGACCGAGACAAATTATATAATGTACAACTTGCCTCTGGTGGAAATCGAACCCACGACCTCCCGAGTTCACGCCATCATTTGTTACCACTAGACCACGGAGGCGGTCACACACATACACATATATTGCGTGGAATTTAGAGCAAATATTTTTATATTATAATCTAGAATAAAAATAAATAACTACGTATTTTTTATTTTAATTATTTAGTAATAAAATATTAAGTTACGGTGCAGAGAAGTTATCCTAAAAATATCGCCACTCATACTCAGCCTAATCAAGTAGGTAGCTAGAGGTCGACGATCGCGCGAACGTTGACTTACATAATTTTTTCTCTCTCTAATTTCGAGATCAATTAATAATAATACTCCCCAGCCTTTAGGTATTCATCACAGTGGATTTTGCGATTTTTAGACGCGGCCTTATCACCATGCAGTAATGTTTTGTTTTTCCGATAATAGTTTTAGAGGTTCTACTAATGACAACTGAAGCCAAAAAAAAATATATAGAATATATCTCAAGCTCGTTTCACATTTATAATATTTGTATAGATTATTATTATTATTATTAAAAACTTTATTGCACAAAGTACAAAGGCGGACTTAATGCCCGTAGACATTTTCTGACAGCCAAACCTTAGGGACAAATTAGAACATTTATAGGTGCAATGAAATAAATATTAATAGTAGGATAAATTCAATATAATTATATATACTTACATAATATACCTTAACATATACTGTAATATCAATATACTAAATACTAATACATACACAAAAATATACATATATACACTTATTAACATTGTTGGGAGCTATTTAGAAAGTGTAGATAGACGAGTTTTTTGAACGAAGATCTGGTAGACGCTTGCCTTATGGTTACAGGGAGATTGTTCCATAAATTTGTGGCAACAACTGTAAAAGAATTTGAAACAAATCCAGAATGATGTAAGGGAACAGAAAGAAGTGAGTTGTGAGAAGAACGAAGGGATTTGTCGTGAAACGAAGAAAGATAGGCAAATTTATCCTTGAGGTATTTCGGTGTCGCGGGCTCGTTTAGAACAGAAAAAAGAAGACAGAGAACTCTTAGATTTCTGCGACAACGAATTGGCAGCCACTCCAACTTAGCACGATATTCAGAAATGTGATCGTATTTACGTAAACAGAAGATGAACCGGATACACGCGTTAAGTAACCGGTCCATTTTGTTGAGCAACATCTCTGACAGATCAATGCTGCAAACATCACCATAGTCGAGGAGAGGAAGGAGAAGGCTTTGAACTAGGGTTATTTTAGCTTTTAACGGCAGAAAATTTTTAAGCTTATTAAGAGAGTGCAGGGAAGCAAAAACTTTACTACTAGTTTTGGTAACATGCGTAGTCCAACTCAGATTAGAATCTAGATATACACCCAGATTCTTCACCTCGCCGGAATACGCTATAGGGACGTTGTCAAACCGAACAGGGTCAATACTGTTAATGTCTATTTTACTTAAAAGCCGTGAGCTCCCAAATACGATTGCCTGACACTTATTCGGATTGACAACGACCCCAAACCGTTTCGACCATGTGTGTATACTACTAAGATCTGAATTAAGCCAAGCTATTGCACTATTTACTGTGTTGATATCTGACTGCACATAGAGCTGCAAATCGTCTGCATAAAGATGATAATTACAATGAAGTAGAGAGGAGATGGCGTCAATGAAAAGTGAGAATAACAAAGGGGAGAGAATACCTCCTTGCGGGACGCCCGTATACAACTCACACCAATCCGATGACACCCGATCAACACGTACCTGCTGCTGACGGCCATGGAGATATTTTGAGAACCATGTTAGGGTCTCTGGTGTGATATTCAGACGAGACAATGTAGCGATTAGTAAATCAGGATCTACTGTGTTGAAGGCATTCGTAAAGTCAATTAGTACAAGTATTGTGACTTTAGTATCCTCCATACCATTTCTGATGTCTTCAGTTACTTTGAGTAAAGCTGAAGTTGTGCTATGACCAGGGCGGAAACCGGACTGGTAAGGGTTTAGGAGATTATTTTCACCCAGGAAAAGGGACAACTGTCTGTGTACAATGGATTCGAGGACCTTGGATAGGAAAGGTAATATTGAGATAGGACGAAAGTGAGTAGGAAGTGTGGGTGAAGCAATTTTTGGGAGTGGAATGATAAAAGCCTTACGCCATAGGGCAGGAAATTGACCGGAGGAGATGGAAAAATTTATGATTTGAGCAATAACAGGTAAGAGAAGGTCAATAATTGGGATAATCATAGCACGACTAATAGAATCACATCCTGTTGATTTTGAAGTAATAGAGTTAATCGTCTTGAGGATCACATCGTTAGAAACCACTGCAAGAGAAAATGGTTCAACATCTTTTACGGGTAGAGACATTATTTCCGCAATAGTACTAGTTTTTGTATTAGAGTCAAGAACTGGAGCTGAGGAAAAGTGAGTGTTAAGTTGATCAGGTGTCACGGAGCCAAGGTAGACCTGGTCGCGGGAGCGACCCAGCCCCAATGAATTGAAAAACTGCCAAATTTTTGCAGACGACTTATTAGTAATGTTATCAATGAAGTGGTGTCGTTTGGCAATTCTGCATATCTGATTACAGCGATTTCTCGCAACTCTATATGCAGCCAGGTTATCATCACATCGGTTTCGCCTATATTTACGGTACGCACGGTCTCGTTTTCTCATAGCCATACGAACATCTTCTGTGATCCACGGCGCAGGTGCCCGCTTTAATCTCGTGGGTCGAAGTGGAGCATGTGCGTCATACAGCTTGAGCAGCTCATGGTTAAATTTGTCGACCATACTGTCGATGTCGTTTGTCGTGAGCAACATTCTCCAATCTATGCAAGCCGTGTCATTCCGCAGTTTATCGACGTTTAGTCGCGAAAAGTGACGCATTTCTACTACAGGAGGGCGGTACCTAGGTGGCTTAACTTTATAAGATATGAAAACGAGATCGTGGTGGGAGAATGGAGTAAGGAGCAGACCGTGACTGGCAACAACATCAGGGCGTGAAGTAAAAATAAGGTCAAGGAGAGTGTCAGTTGTAGCTAGATGGTGAGTTGGCCCCGACGGCAGAATAGACAAATTGACAGAGGAGATGATGTTACGGAGCTTAGACGCCCTGGATTTGCCAGCCTGACGATCATCTAGGAGACAGGTGTTGAAATCTCCCATGATGATGTGGTGAGTATAAAGTGGCACCACATCCTCAAGAATGCCTTCGAAGTCAGAAAAGTAGTTGATAGTGGGAGGGCAGTACACAACACCGACCATCACTGGCATACCCCTCACCTTCACCTCTATGAATAGGTACTCCGCCGATGCTGAATACTGACTGGGTGAAGAAGAAATTATTTTGTAGGACAGATCAGCACGCAAATAAATGGCTACACCACCTCCGGCCGAGCCAGTCCGATCGTTACGGATCATGATGTAGCCTGGAAGAGAGTAAGAGGTAGAAGGTAAGGACGGTTTAAGCCAGGACTCTGAAACTAAAATAGCATCTATTAGATCTGGGGTCGAGAAAGAAGAGAGAAGGTCAGTATAATGAGCCGGTATACTTTGTACATTAATATGACAAATATTAAAGTTATTTTTAAAAAGATTTAACTCGTTATCTAATGAGGATTCCAGTCCAGCATCTGCATCATGATATGTGTCAGAGGATGTAGTGCTGATGATGGAATGGAAAGATTCATCTTCACTTGAAGAATCCATATTTTAATGTGTATAAATAAGATAATATAAATACTATATAATAAATAAATATTTAAATATAAGGCTAAACTAAGTTATATTAAGTATATAAAACAAATATATATGGTACATTAGGAATTTACTGCATGTCCTGCCAGCTGGAAGTTAACAAACAAAAATCTAAAATTAGTAGGTATAGTACAGATACGAGTCCTCCGCATCGGAAATAATTGGATAATAAATGCATTAATAATAATAAGTAAAGCACAAGAATCCCCGGTGCAAGAGGTGCAAGACCTACACTTTTCATAAATAGATGCACTGACACTTTGGCTAAAACTATAACTAAAATCAAATAAAGAATATGACTAAACTATTACAGTATTCTAGTTTACGGCTGGGCTCAAAGTCCCATTTCCAAAGCAGAATTATTAATTAAAAGAAAAAAAAAAAAAAAACTCAACGTAAAAGTCCACGGGACGTTAGAATAATTTTATTAAGACGGCAGACTGATTGATATGGCAGTTGGACAAATTCCTTTGCCTAAAAACAAAACATTAAAAAGATATTTTACTGATATTTTATCAGCCAGCTATCCGTCTGTCAATTAACTATTTTGGTTAATAAAAATATACAATTTATTATTTAAGATAAGTAATTACCATTGCTTCGCCAATTGCCAATAATATAACCATTTATTTTAGTAAACAGCTTAATAATACAATGTGAGAAGATCATTGAGTGAAAAAAAAAACATTGAAAAACATTGAGTGAAGATACCCAAAGTGAAAATGTAAAGAAATTGTGGCAAGACACAGCTATTTACTAAAACCAACACATCATTTCAAGCTGATTAAAATTAACAAATTAACATTACTCTGGCTACACAAATAGCCACAATAAATATAAAGAAGTGAATAATAGTATAAGTGTTATTTTACTGTCTTGTCCCTATTATAAAATTATATTGAAAAAATAAATACGAAATAACAACCTCTTTAAGATTGATCAACCACAAGGTTGATCAACCTGAAACAGAGGCGAAACCATGGCAATAACCTAGAGTCAGATTCAACCAACCAGCAGAAAATGCTGCACATAAAACCAGCTAGTAAATATTCTGACGGTAGTAAATTTTTATACTGAGCACGACATGTGACTTCGCGCCCACCTTATGGTGGGCGGTACTCAAGGTCCAAGAATGGGAGCTAATGACACCAGCCTCGGTCGGCAAACATCAGTCCTTACTACTGTGCCGCCCTATAAAATACATATAGTAATTATAAAATCCTCTAAATATATGTGCAGTTATATTAGCTGAGCAATTTTCCCTAAGTACACCTGTGCCGCTGTCTGGTTGAATCTGGGATAGACATTATAACAAGACTATACAACAGTGCAAAACTAAGCCAAAATATCAGTACATGGTGGACAGAAGGCCACCCACCGGACTATCCATAAGGAGAAACCAATGTGTAGCCATGCACACCACAAAATACTAATAATAATGTTAATAAAAACAAAAATGAAAAAAAATAAAATGCATCCTAGTATCACTAACGCCGTGCTGCTCTTCTTGGCCGCTCCCGGGCTCTTTGTTGATCACCCTCTGGTTGATGTGTTGACAACGGGTCTGTATTCTTAAGGCCTGGAGATATGTTAGCAAGGTCTGCCTGTAGAAGTATCTTTCTCCTGGTTCCATCGGGCAGTTTAACCATTATAGATCCATCCTGAGTCCAGCAGTCTCGCACACCAAAAATCTTCCGGGCCTCCACAAAGAGCAGCTGCCTGCTCCTGATCAAAAATTCGGAACAGCTATAAGGGGAACCTTTTAGTTTGGTTTTATTGCTCCAGACTCGTTGACGCAGCCTGCAATCCCAAAACCTCACAACAATAGACCGAGTGGTATCCCTACTTGCCCCGAGACGGTAGCACGCACGTAACATTTCAGGATTTATCTCAATGATGTTAAGTTTTTCCCGCAGTATCTCAACAATAGTCTGAAAGACATTCTCCCCTTGCTGTTCTGGGACGCCCTTTAACAGCAAACAGTCTTCACGGGATCTGGTTTCCAGGTGTTCCAGTGAGGTTTGCATTTGAGATATTTGCAGCCTTAGCATTTGAAACATTTCCATGGTGAATGTCTTAAACTCCTGGTATTCCTGAGCCAAAATATCAAGCTTATTTGTTTGGGGACTTTCCTTGGCCGCAGACAGCTGCAACTCAAATTGAGCCATCCTATGGGATAATTTCTGCTCAATGTCACGTTGGGCTTGCTCAATATTACTTGCTTCTGCCATTTTACCTTGAGTAGTAGACTTTTGATGTTGTGAAAATTCTTCAGCAGGAGAGTGCAGTAAAAAAAATTATAAACACACTTTTACATGTAATTTAAACAAAAATTGAATAATATACGCCTATATTATTATAAATACTGTATATAATTTGTATTAAAGTGTTAATTTCCACTGTTATTATTAATTAATTAAAATATGTAATCAATTCGCGTGTTTACTTTCACACCTACCCTCGAAATTACTGCATATACACTGCATAAAAAAAAAGAATTGATGAAATCTTTTGATAAATTAGATGAGCTCGTAAATAGTATTTTTTAAATTTGTTTTGGGACAAATTGTTGTACTCAAATATGTAGTAAGCTATCAAGATTTCTTATAATACGACTAACATTTAAAACTATGTCTAGACTAGCTAAAATAGATAGCTAAAAACTACTATGAATTTGTAATCGAAAAAAACGACTGTTATTTTCAGTAACTTAACATTTTATTATGATCACGTGATCCTTAAATTTATTGCGGTCGTAATAATTAATTCATAATTATTTTTGTTTTTAGTTGTATTTTTATTTATTAAGTAGGTTTTTTTTTATTTAGTATTTTTAATAAACGTTATTATGTAAAGATACTTTAAAATAAATACATTTTACATAGAATACCCCCGTGGTCTAGCGTTTAAGTCAGTGGATTTAGACTCGGAGATACCGGGTTCGATTCCTGGTCGGGACACAAAAATATTTATTAATATAAATAAAAACAATTTGTGATATTTCTCGAGTTTGGTACATCATACATCATTTGTGAGACATCGACGAGCTTGCCGCTTGTCATGATTGACCTATAGTAAAGTTGGCTAAATGTGAATCCGCATCTTTATAAGCGTGGTTTCTGACCACCCCGAAAGGGAAACGGTCGTGATGATACTTTACTTTTACATACGTAGTTCACATTTAGCCAACTTTACTATATGCCCATCATGACAAGTGGCAAGTTCGTCGATGTCTCTAGCGTACTAAACTCGAGAAATGTTACAAATAAATAAAATAGGTTTTTTTATATGTTCTCACAAGGAATCGAAAATAAATCTACAGCATTCACAGATCGATATATGAGCGATTTAAATAGCTAAAAGTACCACTTAATGTCTTTTTTACCCTTTCTGAACCAATGTCCTGCGAGATATCCTATCTTAACGACGGATATCCCTCTGGTCAAACCGACCCTCAGCCACCTTGATTGTACTACAGATATCTAGCTATATTTTGGGGTAACCTTCGCAAAGTTAAATAAACTTTGCCATAGAATTGCCAGTAGTTTAATGAAGTTTGTTATATAACTGCAAGAGTGATGATGACTCTGTTGTAAAAACGTTTCCATAACATCCTTAAAAGTTTGGTTCGAATCCCGGCATGTACCAATGAGAAATACACGTTTATTACGTACATTTGTAATAGATTTACATCACCGTGCCTCAGAGAGTCATCGGTCCCGATTCCACTAATGTCAACTTGTAGAATCGTTAATAAATTTTCATAAAAAAAACATCAGACCCTCGCTAACACGTCTGGCCAGCGTGCCGAGTGTAGGTCCATTGTGTAAAGGCCCCGTTTTATTGCGCAATAATACGCCCTATAATTAATTCCGCTAATGCCGTTTTGAAAAATCGTTTAATAAATGACTTAGGCCCAATTATTTCAGTAAGTGATGCAAAGATTTTTCTGGAACTCCTCTCGCACCAACTTCCACTGCATAAAGCTGTTGAATCCCTTCCTGATTATTTATTCTGTAAGATAGTTAGGAAAGGTTAGCTGTTATAAAATGCCGGAAGGCATTAAGTTCGCCCTTGTACACTACTTTTTAAGTTATTTTGTGCAATAAAGAGTTTATAAATAAATAAATAAATAGTTATATTTGTACGACTTAATGTTAAGGTCTTAGTGGGAACTTATTTTACGAATTAATAAAACATAAAATACCATTGTCATCCTTATGCGATGGTCTACTTAAACCCCTAAAACCCTGTTCAGATCACCTAAACCCTTACTTAATAAAACAAAAGAAACACTTCCAAAAACTCGAGTAAGATATCGCACCTAATACCAGGACACCATAAGTTAGAGTCGGTGTAATATCCAGGGACGACGGAAAAATCCGCACCAAGCCCGTTTTTCCCATTTGATTAATGTATTCCACTGTCGCAGTTATTGCACGAAAAACCCCTTATTCTTTGCCCTAGAAAGCCCCTATTTCAGGCGAAGTTATTGCAAATCTAGGGTATATTAAAAAGGGCGGAGATGGCACACAGATAGTCCTATTTATGGGGGTATGTGATACACCTGCGAAACGTCCTCGCCTCCAGCAAAATGATACCCTTTATACGAATCTCTTTACAATTTCATTGTTCTATGCAAATAAAATCATATAGTATTTGGTTCAGTAGAGAGATGAGTTTAGTAAGCCTTGTTTTAAGCTGAGTTATTTTTATGTTGATATCACCATGGCAAGCTTACAATATTAGTTCACCTTGAAATTAAAAATTGCCATTTTTTATTTTTTTTATTTATATATTTATCGCCATAGGATCCTATCGGAACACTCGGTTAAGTCATTTTTTTTTTAAATAACATTTCTAAACAAAATACCTGGCCTATCTGGTGATACAGTATGGCAAGGAACAGCCCCAATTTCCATTATTTTTATTTTATTGCAAATGACACATACTGTCAACGAGAACAACAAATAGGTGGTACGCGGACTGATGGTGGTAATTTGCCCAGTCTGCCGGGGCGGGGAAGTATACACCGTTCATGCTGATAAACCCAGTAAAATGTACCCACACGTTTCGGTAACCAGCTCGAATTTTCGTAATTCCCAGTCAAGCCGGCATAGTGTTAGGGACTGATGTAAGATTCCAGTTGCTAACATGCGCCAGTTACCATCAGGTTGGCGCAAGGTAGTAGGTGTCATGCTACTTTTTTAAAATCTAAATTGTGTCTAGCATAAATCAAACTCGGTAGCGTCTTAAAGCGCGTTAGATTTTTTTCTTATATTAACCACTTAACCACTATACCACGAAGGCAAATTTTGATACTTATACACTCTTCCAGCAGATATTCAGACTTCTTTTCGGTATCTGCAGCTCGCCAGTGGAACAGACTACCTTTGGTAATCAGACAAGTTCCATCTCTCAAAATATTTAAAGACAAGTTATACAATCTTTTACACCATAAACAGAATAACTTACAGTAACTTTCTACTATGTACTTAGATATGTATATATTTATTTAATATGTAGGATATGTATGTTTAATTAGTATGTATTTATATTTCATTATTGTTGATCACAATAGTATTTCTGCACTTGCTTATAATGGCTCCCCATTCACAAAGGTTAGTTGTTAGAAAATGCATTTATAGCATTAAGCTCGCCTTTGTACTCACACTATTTTTGGTTCTGTACAATAAATAATTTATTATTATTATTAGTAAATAATGGGATTTAAGCAAAGGGAATATAAAGTACAAGAAAACAAATCGATAAACAAAACCCTTCAATATTAACCCCTTCATACAACAGATCACGTTACAAAGTAATAATTAAGCAAATGCTTACAAAGGAAATCTATCTATAGATATTCCATTAATTATGTCCACAATGTCCAACAACAGGATATAAGAATTAAGATGAAGAAGAAGGATAATTTATAATTATTGCAGGGCCCTAAACTAAAATTACAACTGACGAAATGGCTACTGGACCATAGATTTTATAGTGTAAAAGAGGATCTTGAGTGCAAAACAGGTTAATTAATATATTTTTTTGTTTTAATGTAGTTGTGATTATGATATTAGTATGTAAGTAAAGATTTGCACGCCTGCTTGCAGGTAGAATGCATGTGAGTAGACCTGACTAAAGTTTTGTGACCACTGTACTGTATTTATTGCAAATAAACGATATTTCATTTCATTTCATTTCATTTCAAGCATTATTTTTTATATACTAGAACCTTGCGCCCATCTGATGGTAAGTGGAGAGCGAGATTCATGAATGTTAGCAACTGGAATCAGACACTCATGACTGACATCAGTCCCTAACACTATGCCGGCTTGACTGGACATGACGGAAATTAGAGCCTGATCCCAAAATGTGTGGATACCCCGCCCCGGTAGACTAGGCAAATCCACCATGAGTCCGCCTAACACCTAAGTTAATTTAACATGAGGAAATACACAAAAAACACTATCAATATCTACTTAAAGGGTCACCCGTCCCCAAGCGGAGTTTTTAGAACGACAGAGCCTTCTAGGACCACTCCTCGTTTATTTCTTTATGCCTTCTTAATCAATTAAATAAATGATTGTGTCCTGACCAGGAATCGAATCGAAATCCACGGACTTAATTACTTAATAGACCACGGCGGCAGTAAATACCTATGTTTTGATATTGTCGGGAGAATAGAAACATGAAATAAAACAAAAACAAGCTGTCAAAATTGACAGCTTGTTTTTTTTTTATCAAATCCGCGCATGGCGAGTCTATTGTAGTTTATTTTGCAACTGCAAGTTCTCTTTTTTGACATGTGGAAATATCCATCCGTACTCCCCTTTAGGACGACAGAAATCATTTCCTACCTTCCGGCGCGACTAGATTCCCAAACTACCCACTTTTTAAGTCAACGACGTTTATACCGTACTCGGCTTCCGGATTCCGGACGGACAGGAAATAGACTGTGGAGGTGAGATGCCATTATACAATCTTCTATGAGTACAAGCGAGATGGATATAGTTGCTGCGTTTAACTCCTAATGAAAGTTTCGAAGAAGGAAAATTTGAATTTGGAAATGCTTTCGATTTAAATTCTTGGCGGTTTGCGAAAATTGTTTAGTTATACTTTGGTTCATTTTGATTCGTTCTTTATTATAATTTTATTCATATTTTTATTTTCTTTATTTATTGAATTACAAAATCCTATATACATAACAGATTTACATCCAAATAATATATATTTTACATGACAACTTATGAATCAACTATAATGGCTCCAAGTACTTTAAGACAACCGGACACCATGGGCTTTCTTGCGCTGGAAGTTTTAGCCGCATTCATCGTTTCGCTGCTCTAAACGACATCATCCGAAGAGCTTTTGTCACTGCTGGAGTACCCGCGATCCTAGAACCCTCTGGGATTGCGCGAAGCGATAGCACGAGACCCGACGGCATGACCATTGGGCCATGGAAACTCGGCAGGTCCCTGGTGTGAGATGCATCAGGCGACCTCGTCAAGCACGGGAAGTACGGCGGTTTCTGCTGAGAACCTCAAGCTGCGCAAATACGCCAACCTCATACAGATTACGAATTTGCGCTTTTAGGGTCGAGACGATGTGCCCATGGGGACACTCAGCCAAGCGTCTGGCCGAGGAGCTGTCCAAACGGCTAACGGAAAAGTCTGGACACAGGAAATCGCCATCTAGCCAAACAGATTGGCGAGAATCGGATGTCAATATTAATAATTCCATAACTTGTTATTAGTGGAACCGGGACCGACGTCTTAACGTGCTTTCCGAGGCACCGAAACGGTGCTGTTGTAAATATATGACAAATTAAAAAAAGTGTATTTCTCATTGGTACATGACGGGATTTTAACCCACTGTGATAGAATGTTAAAGTTAAAATGTTAACCATGTATATGTGCAGCAGAATTCATAAAGAATCACCTTAATTTTGCGGGTACATATCGTCACCCACAACGCCCTAGCAATATTAATAAATTTCCATTCCAGAAAATCTCAACAATTTGCCGCCGCTGTCCGTCTGTACCAGAACTTATGGCTACCCTAACCCTAACTTACAGACCCTAAATATACCAGACAAGAAAAAAGGCGGCAAAATAAAAGTGGTGGACAGAACAATTACTACTTAATTTGCTAAATAAACGCAATTTAAACTAATAATAATTGTGGTGTTTTACGAAGTACAGACAATACGAGTATATAAATTATTTGCCGTAGCTGTCATGCTATCATCATTATTATCGACCTGTGTCTCTCCACTGCTGGACCAAGGCTCGCCACTGCACTCGGTCTTTTGCAGTCCTCATCTATCCCCCACCAGCGACCTTCTTTAGGTCATTTATCCACCTGGCGGGGTGTCGTTTCTACGGCAGATGTTTCCGGCCCATTACCACTTCAGCTTGCTAATTTTAAAAGCTATGTCAGTAACTTTGGTTCTCTGACGAATATTACCTTTTCGAATTTTATCCATCAAAGAATTACCAAGCATAGCTCTCTCCATAGCTCGCTGAGCGACCTTAAACTTGTGGACTAGATTTACTTTGTCCACGCCTCTGCTCCATACGACATTACGGGAAGAACGCATTGGTTGAAGACTTTTGTCTTCAAACATTGTGGTATAGACGATGAGATAATGTGCTGGAGTTTCCCAAATGCCGCCTATCCTAATTAAATAAAATTATTTTATTTATTTATTTATTAAAACTTTATTGCACAATATATAGGTACAAAGAGCGGACTTAATGTCGCTAGACATTCTCTGACAGCCAACCTTAGGGACACTGTAGAACATTAAAGATGTAAGGTAGGCACAATTAGAGAAGTATGATTACGTAATAAATATGCAATATTGTCTATTACAATTATATTACATTTAAAATCCGTTGTTTGGTTACGCACTAAACTCGCGAAATTAAATTACTGATTTTCTTAACGCACACTTTATTTAGCACACACACATATACAATTAAACTACACAGGTAAACAACTTAACAACTTAACAACAACACATGAGGATAAATATTCACAGTAGTCTATTGACGTTCACGCCGAACCAGTGTACGTTCTTAAACTATCCTAACGCCATCTAGTATCAATTGTGTGAACCACTGGAATTCCGATAATCTTTATTTCTAAGCATATGTGATTGTACATGCCGCGGCCCAAGGACGAATGGTCCTTCAAACTAAACAAAAGTAAATTTAACACAAAATATCAAAATAATAACAAGTAACGTGGATTATGTAACCTGAGGAAGTGGACAAATCTTAGTAACAGGTCTTTTGAAAAGCCTGTCCCTCATTTTCAAAGTGACAACGCGTGTCAATCCATCTTTACCTGGATGTTTAGTTACAATACGTCCCAAAAGCCATTTACCAGGAGGTAATCTTTCATCGACGACTAAAACAACACTACCGACGTCAGGTTCCGGCATTTTAGCAGGCCAACGATAACGTTGGTTCAAGCAGCTAAGATATTCGAAGCTCCAACGCCTCCAAAGATCTTGTATCATACGTTGGACTAATTTCCAACGTGTCAAATGAGATCCAGATAGGTTCTCCTCTGCAACAATAGTGGGGATTTCTCCAATCAAGAAATGTCCAGGAGTTAAAGGTAAGTCGTCTGATGGTGAAGTACTAATGGGGGTTAGTGGTCGAGAGTTGACACAAGCCTCAACTTGACACAATAGTGTAGTGTATTCTTCAAAGGTAAGTAAAGTTGATCCAATAACTCTTTTCAAGTGTGATTTAACTGACTTCACGCCAGCTTCCCATAAACCACCGAAATTAGGTGAGCCAGGAGGAATAAAATGCCAAGAAGTTTTATCATTGGCAAGTAATTCAGAAATTTCGTTAACTAATTCAGATATACTGTTTTTAAACATAAAATCGAGTTCTTTAGCAGCTCCAACGAAGTTTGTGCCGCAGTCACTCCAAAGTTCACTGCAATGACCACGTCTGGATGTGAATCTCCTAAAAGCAGCCAGAAAGGCTTGTGCAGACAGATCGCTAACTAGCTCCAGGTGAATGGCCTTTGATGACATGCAAATAAATAAACAAATGTAAGCCTTACTTGTTCTTTGACATCTACCTGGATACAGTTTCAATGTTACAGGACCTGCATAATCCACACCACTCCGATTGAAGGCTCGAATGGGCGTCACACGACTAACAGGTAAGTTACCCATTCTCTGATTGATAGGTGTAGCTGTTTGGCGAAAACATCTTAAACAGGTACGTATAACTTTCTTAATTAGGGTTTTAGCACCGATAATCCAGTACTTACGGCGCACAAGATTCAAGGTAAGTTGAGGACCACCATGTAAAGCTACAATGGTATGTATATCTTCTATAATTAATTGTGATAAGTGACATTTGTGTGCTAATATTATCGGATTCTTACTTTCGGTATTAATATTAGCATTAGAAAGCCGTCCTCCAACACGTAATACAAATTTATCATCGAGGTAAGGATTCAAAGTGTACAATTTACTTGATTTACCGATAGTGCGATCCTTCATTAAACATGTGATTTCTTCAGAGAAGTAAATCATCTGTGACATTTTTATACAAACTGTCAAAGCATTAGTAAGTTCGTTGGAAATTAAATATTTCGGTAAGGTTTCTTTGTATAATTTTGTAAATCTGTAACAATAAGCTACAATTCGAACCAACTTACTAAGTTTAGAATATTTATTCAGAAATAAAATATGCCAATCGTCATTATCCTTAGCCAAATGAACATTAAGTTTAATCTCTAATTCCGTAGAATCAACATCGTGTGAGAGTGAGACGCGTGGTATATTTCCGTTCTGTCGTAAAAATAGTGGTCCATTCCACCACAATTCGTGATTTCTCAAATCATCTGGGCTTAATCCACGCGAAGCGCAGTCCGCTGGATTATCATGAGATCTAATGTGTTGAAACTGATCACATTGTAAAACATTTAAAATTTCAGATGTGCGGTTAGCAACAAATGTTTTCCAAGTATTTGGATGCTTACGCAACCAACATAGCACAATAGTGGAATCAGTCCAAGCATAAATGCTTCGATCATCAATCTTTAAACTTAATTTTACATTTTTAATTAGTTGTGACAATAATAGTGCTCCACAGAGCTCAAGTCGTGGCAGCGAAACTTGTTTTACTGGTGCAACACGAGTTTTAGCAACAAGCATATAAGCTTTACTGTCCCCACTATTGCCTACAAGTCTTAAATAAACAACAGCGGCGTACGCAACAGTCGATGCGTCGCAAAAACCATGCAACTCAATATCATTGTGTGTGGATAAACCTATCCATCGTGGTAATTCTATAGTCTTCATTTCTTCAAGTTGTGAACGATAATCCGACCATTCTTGGTGTAATTCTTCTGGAAGCTCATCTTTCCAATCTAATCCTAGAAGCCACAATTTCTGTAGAAATATCTTAGCAATAATAACCGTCGGTCCCAACCATCCAAGAGGGTCAAAAATCTTCGCGATATCTGACAACACAGTTGTCTTAGTGTAATTTCCATTAGAAGGCTGAACATCTAGCCTGAGCTCAAAAGCATCCTTAATTGGGTTCCAGCGTATTCCTAACGCCTTTATAGAATCCATACTAATAGTGACTGCCTGATCAATAAGAGTATTATTGGTAGGAATCTCTTCTAATAAAACATGACTGTTAGACGACCACTTGTGTAACTCTAGTCCTGCCTTGTTCAAAAGGTCAGTGAGTTGATTCTTGAGTACGATAGCTTCACTCACAGTCGTGGTTCCGCTTAAAAGATCGTCCATATAGAAGTCTGTTTGTAATACAGCACATGCTTCTGGATAATTTGCTATCTCGTCATTTGCCAGTTGCTTCATAGTGCGAATCGCAAGATATGGGGCACAAGACGTACCGTAAGTAACAGTTCGCAAACGATATTCCTTGATAGTGTCTTCCGGGTTTGTCCGCCAAAGTATTCGTTGATAGTTTGTATCTTCTGGCGCAACTAATATTTGTCGATACATTTGTTTCACATCTGCTACCATGCATATCTTATGTTGTCTCCATCTAGTAATCAAATCACAAATGTCTTGCTGTAGTGAAGGTCCAATCAAAAGTTCCTCGTTAAGTGCAGTACCAGTTGTAGGTTTGGCAGAGCCATCGAAAACCACTCTCAACTTGGTTGTAACACTGGATTCTCTCAATATAGCATGATGAGGTAGATAATAAACTTGTTTAGAATTCTCCTCAGTAGGTAGAATTTCTTCCATATGTCCTTTCGACAAATACTCTTCCATGAATTTCGTGTATAGTGTTTTAAATTCAGGTTTGTGTATAAATTTTCGTTCCATTTGTGTAAGGCGTTTGATTGCAATCAATCGTGTATTTCCTAGCCTTTCTTCAAAATCTTCTTTAAATGGTAGACGTACAACATATCTTCCATCTTGGTTACGATAATGCGTCTGTTCAAAATAGTGTTCGCATTCTCGTTCTGAATCAGTCATCGGTATCTTGTCATGTGTAAATTCTTCAAGTTCCCAAAATCGCTGTAATTGTTGTGAAAGTAATTGGGTGTGCAAGACCGTGATTCTTGTATTTTGCTCGTTAGTGTCGCAGCCAGCTTGTCCTGAGATTAGCCAACCGAGTCGTGAATTCTGAGCAATCAATTGGTTGTGTTTGTGTAATCCTTGTAATATAATCTGTGCGTGTACTTCTGCCCCTAGTAAAACGTCTATTTGTGATGGCTTGTGTAAATCTGGATCTGCTAAATTCAGAGTTTCTAGAGTGGGCCATTCGGTGATGTCGAATCGATGTGAAGGCAATAAAGTCGTGAGAGATTTCAATATATATGCGTTAATCAGTAATTTATCATTGTGCGTTATGGACTGTATGTGAAATTGAACCAGTGATTTTGTAGTAATTATACCATTGTCTATGCCAGTGATTTTGCCTAGTACTTTTGTTCTTTTCAGGCCTAGTAATTGAGCAGCTGATTCCGTAATAAACGATCCTTGAGACCCTTGGTCTACAAGAGCTCTCAATATGTAAATAGATCCATTAGCAGCTTGTACTTTTATTTTTGCTGTAGCAAGAATAACCTGATTATTTATTTGAGTCTTCATTGTAGTGATAGGTACAGTTTCTAAAGTTGTTACATCAGTAGATGTCGTAGCTTGTTCTTCACCAGAAACAATGGGTTTGTGTGGCATAATACTTGTCTCGTGCAATAATGTATGATGTCGTTTGTGGCACTTGCGACATGATGTTCGCTGACGACAATTTTGTCGTGTATGCCCTTTAGTAAGACAATTATAACATATGCCCTTGTTTGTGACAAATTCTCTTCTTTGACTGATATCTATTTCGGCAAAACTTTTGCAATGACTTAAATAATGTGGCTGTGTACAATAAGTACATGAAGTATTTATTTCTGTGGCAAACGATTTAATATTTGTTGGTTTTCTGTGGTCTTGTTTTGATGTAGTCAAATGTGATTTAGGTTGAGCGATTGTAGCGCTCTGAACCATTTCTAGGGCTCTAAACCGACCTTCAATGAAACTAGAAAGTCTCGAAAAAGAGGGTAGCTCGTGAGTTGAACCGAGTGATTGCTCCCAATCTTTTAGTGAATCGGCATCGAGTTTCGACGCAACAATGTGTACCACCAGAGGATTCCATCCATCAATATTAATATCCTGTGATTTTAGTGAACTAAGGCATTCGTTGGTATGATCAAGAAGTTCCTTTAAGTATTTAGCGTTCTCTGTAACAATTCCTTTTTTGGTTAAGGAATCGTCTTAGTATTGTTCCAATAATTATTCTTGGGTTGTTATATCTTTGGTCTAGGGTCTGCCATGCTACCTCATAATTAGTGCCTATGAGCGTAACGTGCTTAATCAATTGTTCGGCTTCTCCTGACAAAGATGTCTTTAAATAGTGAAACTTTTCTATATTCGTGAGATGTGTATCTTTATGTATAATTGATGTAAATAATTCTTTAAAACTTGTCCAATCTTTGTATTCTCCAGTAAACTTAGGTATTTGTATAGGGGGTAATTTAGTATAACTTTTTGTTCCATCTTGAGTGAATTGTGTAATATTTGAGCTTGTATTATTATCGGAATGTAGTAAAAGACTTTCTTTTATTATAGTTTTAAATTCTAAGTATAAATCTTCTGTTTGATCATAATGATTTTCTGTATAATATTTATTAGTCTTTTGTTCTGAACCTGGTACTAATTTTCGTATTTCTTCGTGTTTATTTATGTAATTATTCCAATAACCTTCTAATAATTCAAGTCTAGTCTCCAAATAAGGTAATGTGTATCTAGTTTTACTTGTTTTCTTGTAGTTAGATTCTAAACGCACGATTTGATTGTAAATAGAAATCTGTCCATCAATTAATAGTCCCGCCATCGTAGTTTAGCAATTAAACCACTTAGCAACCACTAACATAGTCCACAAGTAACTTTAACACTCGTAAATGTCCCCATTTAATCACTAATTTAATATAGTTCAAGAACTTTCAATTTTATTTTTTGCAAATTTTTGAGGGTACTTTGATAAATACTTTTTATTGTTCAATTATTCAAGTCTTTAAATTTTAATCACTTATTAATGTTTTTTACTCACTGTTTTTAAATCTGGCTTCGAAGATGACCAAATGTTTGGTTACGCACTAAACTCGCGAAATTAAATTACTGATTTTCTTAACGCACACTTTATTTAGCACACACACATATACAATTAAACTACACAGGTAAACAACTTAACAACTTAACAACAACACATGAGGATAAATATTCACAGTAGTCTATTGACGTTCACGCCGAACCAGTGTACGTTCTTAAACTATCCTAACGCCATCTAGTATCAATTGTGTGAACCACTGGAATTCCGATAATCTTTATTTCTAAGCATATGTGATTGTACATCCGTTGTTAGAGGTTTCTTTACACCTTGTCTCACGAATGCTGTATAAAGCTATACTTTACCACACTTGATCATTAAAAAGTGGTAGGCGGACGGGTGGTGGTTATTTGCCCAGTCTGATAAACCCAGTAAAGTGTATCCACACGTTTCGAAATCAGGCTTGAATTGCCGTCATACCCAGTTAAGCCGGCATAGTGTTAGGGACTGATGTCAGTCATAAGTGTCTGATTCCAGTTGCTAACTTTCATGGACCTCGTGCGCCACTTACCACCACGTAGGCGCAAGGTCACATCTTGTGCTAGTATAAAAAAGGTACAATTTGAAACTAACCGAATGTTGCTAAAAAAAAAATGTATTTTCTGATTACAAGTTACGTTGAAACGATATATACTCGTAGATGTAATAATGTCATTAATCATTAATTCGCCTCTAATGAGCAAAGCACGTTCCCAAATCTCTTAAGACTGGCGTATACCTTAGGACGTGTTTCAACTCCCCTCTCCGTAAAATGATGTCGCAAGAAATAATATTGAATAACGTCACGGACTTAGCACAAATCCCTTCTTCCTACCCTAAGCCTAGCTACAGGGGCTAAAAATAATTATAACACCAAACTAATCCGCAATCTACTCGTAAGTAACTTATGCTTTTTTTATAAGTAATGTGTTTTTTTAAACACTTTATATCCTATATTCTGAGCACGATATGTAGATAGTAGACAATTTTGCGCTCGACAAAAATATTTTAAGAAAAAAAGTGAAGTATCATCACAACCGTTTCCCTTCCTGGGTGGTCAGAAACCACACTTATAAAGAAGCTGATTCACATTTAGCCAACTTTACTATAGGCCAATCATGACAAATAGCAAGCTCGTCGATGTCTCCAGCGTACGGAGAGTCTTCCGCGCCATTTTGCGCGGAGATGTCAAGTGCATTTGTAAATTAACTTGCTGTGGATATTGTTGATCAAAAGTGGTGTTGTTTGTTTAATAATGTGCTACAATGTGATTAGTTATGGAAAACGATAAATTGGGCTTTAAATATTGGGCACAAGTTGCAGTTTATTTTTTGCGGTTATCCCGCGCTGTGGACTCCCATATTTTACCCGACGTGTTTGGGCTATAATGCCGCGAGTGACTCCAAGTAAAGCATCAAATTCTGCAGCATCTGGAATTTGATGATCCCCAACTCGGTTATGAACTCTGTTATGAACATATATTATGCAAATAAATTACGTGTTTAGGGCTGATGTATTCTGTACAATGTCCTTACAATTAAATTTAAAAAAAATATCTCCAGCGTAACAAACTCGAGAAATATCACAAATAAATTTATTATTAATTAGATGACAGTCATTGGTGGCTGTTGTCATTGGTCTTAAGCGTGGGGTCATAAGAGCGGTGGTAGCACGGTTTTAAGAACGCTTTTCTTAACATCCTTAAAAGGTTGGTTCGATGCATGTAGCAATAAGAAATGTTTTTTCTTACTTATGTCATAGATTTACAACACCACCGTCAAGTACCTCGGAGAGAACGTCAAACACTTCTGGCCAGAACGTGGCGAGTGTAGGCCACACTGGTTGGCGAAGATCTGATGTTTTTTTTAAAATTATATTTATTAATGATTCCACAAGTTAACCGGAATCAACGGCTTAACATGCTCTCCGAGGAACGTGAACGGTGGTTTTGTAAATCTATGACAAATGTAGGTACTCAAAAAAGTGTATTTCTTATTTCAAAGTAAAAGAAGTATCATCGTAACCGTTTCCCTTCCGTGTGGTCATAAACCACACTTATAAATAAGCTGATTCACATTTAGCCAACTTTACTATAGGCCAATCATGACAAATGACAAGCTCGTCGATGTCTCTAGCGTACCAAACTCGAGAAATATCACAAATTAATTAAATGTATTTATTTACATTTATAAATATTTTTGTATCCCGACCGGGGATCGAACCCGGTACCTCCGAGGCTAAATCCACGGACTTAACTGCTAGACCACGGAGGCAGTATTTCTCATTTTATTTTACAAATAATATTCTTCTTAACAACAGATATTTAGTTACGTGACAAACAACAGAAAAGGTTCGATTTCAATAGCAAAATAAAGAGCAGTTTAACAGTTAGCAATTAATCATTCGAACCAATGTAAATTTCAGATCGTGATTTGAAATTCACAATATAAATTCAAATGTGACCGCTGACAATCGCGATCCGACCGAGATTCCGCGGGACGTGATCATTTCACGACCGACTATCCAAATTCAATAAGCGTTCATACTACCAATTGACAGATACAAGGTATCCGAAGAATTTTAATTCGGTTGCGCGGTTTCAATGGTTTCAGGTCAGTGTCCAATCAATTCCGACACTCTTCAGCCACCATGTTGCTACATTCAAATTTCCAACAGAGGTGGCGCGCTGTCACCGCGTGGCGGCCCATTTCCCGAGCTCCGTAATCGAATGAATATTACAAACGTCAATCTGACAGCCGAGCAGTTTGCATATAGGTCGCATTATACGATACAACGCCTTTTCACGTGTGTGTGTTATGAATGAAATCCAGACTCGTTCGGTCACTAGTTTTCTCTATATTTCTTTACTAGCTCACCCGGCGAACTTCGTACCGCCTAACAGTCATTGAATGTCGTGTATATATTTGACACCCATATAGTATATTTGACAACCAACATTGTTTAGATTATAAGCTGACATGGCCCTTTTACAGCCACGAATTTTTATTTATGGACATAAATATTATTATTACTAGATTGTAAGCTGACACGGCCATTTTGCAGCCACGAATTTACATTTAAGGACATAAATGTTATTAGATTATAAGCTGACACGGCCTTTTTACAGCCACGAATTTTTATTAATGGACATAAATATTTTATTTCTAGATTGTAAGCTGACACGGCCATTTTGCAGCCACGAATCTTTATGGACATAAATATTATTATTACTAGATTGCAAGCAGACACGGCCTTTTTACAGCCACGAATAAAATTTTAAGTACAAAATCCTCGCTTATGGCAACTATGTTTTATTTATTATGAATTGTGTTGCTGTTAGATTCGGTCCAGCCAAGCTTGTATTGTATAAAAATAGATGTATTGACAATATCCAAGTGTTGTGTACTAACCCAAGGAAATTGACAGGTAAAGTTTTCTCTTTTATTTTATTTTTTTCTTCAATTTTCCAATATTATTTATAATTATTTTGCTATTCGGGATGGAGACAAATCCAACTAATAAAAAACCGTGAAAATCTGTCCAGCCGTTCTCGAGTTATAAGTGTTCTAACAAACCCGAATTTGTTTAATATATTAAGATTTACTTATTATGCAATCTAATTCCCTAAAAACCTTCCCCGATGTTCACACCACATATTCCCAAAGTTTCACCCGATCGGTCAAGTAGTTTTGCAATGCATAGGGAACACACACACAGACATTCTCCTTTATATATATAGATGGTGCTAAGACATGGATCATAAAGAGCGCTGACCGAAAGCTCCACCGCCAACATTAGCGTCCATGATGCTGTGCATGCTGCCTAAGATAGGAACGGGTGGCGCACTATTATCAAGAAGCACACCAATTCATCTCAGGTCACGATCTCATTAGTGAGGAAATACGACGCAAGGAGGAGAAGGGATGTATGTATGTATATGCATTCGCTACGTTTTCGGCTTGCGTATGATCATGTCTCCCAATTTCGCTTTCAGTTAAAATGGCTCGATATCCGCTTTCGCCGGTCTGTCCATCTTCTCTCTTTACTTTATAACGTTCTCAATCACCCTAAAACACCTTCGTACCTTAAATCCCGCTTTGAATTTCTCTCTAATACGCACAACAGTGCTCTTCGCTCCTCTCACAACAATCAGCTAAAAATTCCTTCGCATTCCTCTAGCAGATATTCAGATTCCTTTACTGTTGCTGCCGCTCGTCAGTGGAACAAGCTACCTTTGGCTATAAGGCGTGCACCGTCCGTCAACGTATTTAAAAACCTTCTAACCACATTATTTCTTGAGAAACAGAATGTATGTCTCTCGAATTAGTTGTTTGACTTTTTATTTATATATATATATATATATCTATTTATTTATAGTGTATGTATGTATTATATAGTATGTATGTGTGTTGTTTTTTTATATTGTGTATGTATATGTTTATTGAATAAATGCGTAATTATGTTTATTTACTAATTTAAGCTATTTTAATATTTTCTTTATCCTACCCACCACCTTACATGATCCCCAAGGTTAGCTGGTGAAGAATGCCTTATGGCGTTATAGCTCGCCTATGTACTAGGTTTTTAAGTGCGTTCCTTTGTGGCACACTGGAGACCAAACGCGTAGGCCAATTTTGATGCTTCACACGTCAATCGATTCGTCTTCATCATGCCAGTGTCACTGAACATATGACAATTATCAAATTTTATTAAGGCCAGACGCCATATTGTGGAAAATAAAAAAAAAATATGTCGACAAACTATATTGTAATGATTTGAGCGGTATTATCAAACTTTTAAGTAACGCAATCCTAGGGCTTGATTTTTATTTTTAGTATTTATTTATTTATTTTCAGTTTTTATTACAATTCAATCCAGAAATACTAGTAAAATTTCAAAAGATTCACACAAAATCTGAGAACAGAATTGCAAGATTAACCGTGACAAGTGGTACTGAGCTACCAGGGAGTCAGTAATGAAAGCACTTAGCGCTAAGCGAAGCAATTATAAGTAATTTGCAGCGCAGTAATGGGCGCGGACAGCGATGCGCAAAAACGAGCCAAATGGAACATGCTAAAAGCTTCCTAATTCGATTGTCAACATTCACTTTTTTAAAACAATATATAGGTCGATCAGAGCTACACAAAGTATAATCCTTTCAGTGAATACCGGGAACAACTCCGCTTCAAGAATGTTAATTTCGGAATAATTTTCAATATTTTAAATTAGAAGGCTACTTGTAAAAGCTTTTGTAATTAAAACTCGAATAATTCTCGTCTACGCTTCTCGAAAATTCTCGGAATTCATACTCATAAAGAATGTGGGATTCTAGCCGCCTCCGGAACGAATGAAACGTAAATACCAGGCTCACAGGAGCTGGCGGGGGTTGAACGCGTCACCTGAGCGGGAGAGCGAACGCCTTCTTCGACCCTGGTGATTTATGGGCGCGGATCCGGACCGGTAATGAAATTGCAGCCCTCCCCTCCCGCGAACCCATTCTAGAAATTACTACGCAACACTTGAGCCCTGCAACTTAGCAGGCGATACTCTCGTCGACGGAGCTATGCAAATGCGTTAACTCAATAGACTTATATAAAGACGAAGACTTAAAAATCTATTATAGCCGTTGCAAATGTTTAGGGCCAAGGATAAATTACATTAACTGCGTATAGAAAGAACTGCGAGAAATATATAATTTATTGTGACAGCTCGAGTCTACTACGCTGGAGATATCGACGAGCTTGCCACTTGTCATGATGGGTCTATAATACGCTACATTCGTACCCGCTCTGAAGATCTCTAGCACCGTAATAACATTGGAAAAAACTCATCCCTAACTCGCATTGCATAGACATATAACAAAATATTTAGATACTGAAAGAAAGAAAGAAAATACTTTATTTATCGCAACAATTACAATGGTTACAAAAAAAATATATGCAAGGAGTAAATTTAAATGTAAGCCTATTCTAAATACCGAAACATACAAACAGGTGTGGCGATAAATAGGTGGTCAGCTCAGCATATGCTACAGCCGAGGCTGCAGCGCTGATTTTCAGCTGATGGCTTATGTTGGGTGAGTCACGGGTCGCAGAGATGTACTACTGATGTTAATATCTTTGTTAACAGTGGTGGATCCGAGTCTAAATCCACAGACATAACCGCTAGATTATGTAGCCAGTGTCATCTTTTGTGTAAATCTATAATAGACTGTACTTAAGATTTTTACTTTGTAAATTACATTAATGTTTAATTTCCGATAAATAAATAAATAATATACATTTATTCGAAAAAATATATTTACAACATATAAAATAAAATGAATACTAAGGATAGGGATATAAGTCCCGTCCGCGTGGAATAGTGGCAAGGACGCTGGCTGCATTTCCCGGTGAATTGCAATACTGATTCTTAGAGCGAAGAATGAGCCAGCCCTCTCGTCACCGGATGAGACGACAAGACGCGGTGTTATGTCATTTAAAAACTGTTTTGACTCCATGGGCCCAGAGTTTCTACAGCAAACGGCTCAAATATCTTTTGATATACTTACATACTTGCGCCGCTTGCTGGACTAAATAAATAATTAAGTAGTGTGATATAGTAGTTAATAGCAACCAATAAGCAGTATTGTTGTCTCGGTCTATATATAAGTCAATGTTTGATTTCTTTTTCCTTTTGCAGTCATTCATCACAGTAATCCGAGTAAAAACCAAATTTCATTTTCAATTGAAAGAGGTGTATTGAACGTAAAAAGAAGTGTGCTTAGTAGATTTAGACGAGGAGGAGGTACATACTCGTACAATAATTAATATAATTTCAGCGGTGTTATTTTTACATGAATTTCACCATGGCAAGCTTACAATACTAGTTCTCCTTACAAGTACTAATTGGCATTTGACATCATTACAAATGGCACATACCTACTCGTATTTTCTACGAGTACAAAAAATACTTCGTTTAATTATTCGTATTCGCCGAGTAGTAGGTTTGATATTTGTATTCGTATACGAGAAAGTAGTATTCGTTCGTAAAAAAAAATATGTTTAATAATCTAATACTTACTCTAGTTTTATACAATATAGTAATTAACTTGGAATTACATATAAATATATCGCCATTGGTTACTCTAGCTAGGATATCTTTGGAATTATTGTTTTGTTAACTTAAAAATGGGCAAAAATATTTTGCTGCATTACGTCATAAAATACCTATAAAAAATAGTAAAAACATCTGGATCCCAGCATAGGCAATAGCTTGTTACAACGCGAAATTGTAAATATTGAAAATTTGGGTTTTTAGCATGAGATTAAAAAACTAGACCTACCGTTAGGTGTTGAAATAACCACGCCCTGAGGATGTTGGTGGCAACTTTGGGGAATATACCCCTCTTCTTCTGATTCTTCTTACCATTCGTATCGTCGTCCTCTTCCCCCGTGCCTTCACCGGATCCGATACTTGCATTACTTGCATCTCCTGAAAAGAACAAATAGACAAATAAAGAAACATCTATTGTTGGAGAACTCTTTTTAGTAGAACCAGCCTACGTCATGATTCTCTTTGCATTGGTTCCACATCTCTGCCAATGTGGAGACAACGTCGGGGCACTCGGCCACCACGGCCTGTCCTGCAGCAAGTGCACAGGTCGCACAACAGCAGCCCATTCTGTCAATCGTCGAGACCTTGTGTCTGTGGGTTTGCCAGCTATCTTAAAACCCAGTTCGGCCCGATGGAATGACTCTGGTACCACCTGGTTATTTATTTATTTATTTATTTAAAACTTTTTGCACTATGTACAAAGGCGGACCTAATGCCGCTAGACATTCTTACTCGGTCAACCTTAGGGACATTACGAACATTGTATGTGGAAGGTTCGCGCAAATTATAGAACATAATATAGGGGAGAAATTAAAATACTACTAAAACTAAACTACTTACTAGTAAATAATATTAATATACTAAACACTAATATACTTATAATACTTAATATATACATAAATACAATATATACACACTTACAGTTGTTGGGATCTATTTAAGAAGTGTGTGAAAACCATCCTTTTAAACAATGTTCTATTTGGCGCCTGTCGGATATCTAAGGGTAGGTTGTTCCACAGATTTGCGGCAACAACTGCGAAGGAGTCGGACATAAAACTAGTGTGATGAGAGGGAATAGCAAGGGTAGAGTTATGCGATGATCGCAACGACCTGTCATAAAGAGAAAAGAGAAAAGCAAATTTGCTCTTGAGGTATTTCGGTGTCGCAGGCTCATACAGTATAGAGAAAAGCAGACAAAGAATTCGTAGATTTCTACGACAACGAATTAAAATTAAAACGGTTACCTGGTTGTCAAAAGCTCGTCAACACCTCAGGAGACAAGAGGGCTAGGCAATATTTGGGCCAAAGAATCAGTATTGCCATTCATTAGTGTATCGATATTATAATATTTATTCCATATATATTGTAAGTAAGAATATATTAAATTGCTGTTAATTTAAATAGTTATTTATTTCTCTTATTATCTTTATGATTGCACCTACATTTGATCAAATTTGTCCCCAAGGTTTGGCTGTCAGAGAATGTCTTCGGGCACTAAGTCCGCCTTTGTACTTTGTGCAATAAAGTTTATAAATAAATGTATACAAGAGTGTGTTCGACATAGGCTGCGAAATATACATGAAATTTGACAGATAGATGTGGTTTCAAAACCCGGAAAATTCTGAAACCACGACGATATATCTTTAAAGGTATCATCACGACAGTATCCCTTCCGGGGTGGTGAGCTTCGATCAAGGATTTAAATAAATAGTAGCTAACAAAATTGCTGCGAAAACTTGGCACTTGGACTTCATAGGTACCTATATCATCATTACAGACCCCAGAACATAGACCTCCACTGTTGGGGATGGGCCAGTTTATTTTTGGAGAATTTGGCCTATTTCGTCATGCTAGCTAGACGGGTATGATCAAATCAAATCAAATAATCTTTATTTTCAATTAGTAATACCTACATGAGTTTCAATCATGGGCCTGAACAAGGGTCTCTGGGACGCCTGGATCTCTGGACACCCTGCACTTCCGGTCGCAAACAATATTGCAAAACATTATTGCAGATAAAAATACTATTAACTAATTATTTATTTGAATACTTAATATTACAAATTATATAAAAAGAGAAGGTTTAAATGAGTTTAGTGTGGGTGTGTGTATGAGTGTGGTAGTGTTTTGTGTATGTATGCATGAGTGCGTGTTATGTGTGAGTGTGCATTAACGTGGTTTTTTTTATTATTATCTATTTGATGAACTATCAAACTGCCTCCGTGATCTAGCGGTTAAATCCGTGGATTTAGACTCGAAGGTACCGGGTTCGATTCCTGGTCGGGACACAAAAATATTAAATACATTTAATTAATATTTAATTTATTTGTGATATTTCTCTAGTTTGGTACTCTGGAGATATCACTTGTCATGATTGGCCTATAGTAAAGTTGGCTAAATGTGAATCCGCTTATTTATAAGCGTGGTTTCTGACCACCCCGAAAGGGAAACGGTCGTGATGACACTTTACTTTTATTTGATGACAATTTAAATGATTATTGTTTATTAAAAATTCCACAATAGCATTACTGGAACCGGCAGTTTAAGGTGCTCTCCGAGGCACGGGAACGGTGGTGTTGTAAATCTATAACAAATGTACGTAAGAAAAATGTATTTCTCATCAGTACATGTCATGGTTATTTGGATTTTAGTTAAGCGTTCTTACCGAGCTTAAGTATAATCTATTTATTTATTTCATTCAATATAAACACGATACGACAAACATATTTCAAATTTTAAATTTGCAGTCAAAAATAAACCTTATCCCTCAGATATAATGTTAAAGTTTCTGTAATCATTAAAAATTTCTAATACTAATAAATTTGTCAATATAAGCCATTAGCTATTAAATATTTATTACAAAATTAACCTAATACCTTTAAATAAGATAAAATTTAAATTATTACTACGAATAGGGATATAAGTCCAGTTCGCGTGGAATGGTGACAAGAACGCTGGCTGCATTTCCCGCTGAATTGCAATACTCATTCTTTGGGCGAAGAAAGAGCCAGCCTTCTTGTCACCGGAGGAGACGATAAGACGCGGTGTTATGTATTTTAAGTTATAAATTGCATGGACTGTCGGAAATAACAGTACAGGATTATGTTGTGCTGTTATTTCTCGGATCGTTTTTAGAGCTGTCACCTTAAATCTAGTTGCATTCTTAATCGATGTATGTTCGTGACTCGTAGACCTTTACGACAAATAGTTTACGACGCAATGAATTCTAGTTATTTTTATGACAAACAAGTGTGTACTCATTCGAGTCTTGGGGCGAAATAATTTTACATTTTAATTATTTTCGCCTGCGGGCTTTATTACCAATTGATCAGGTAATGTTATTTATTTGGTATACATATATATACTTTTACACATTCAACATTATATTTTGTTTATTATTATTAAAATTGACAAATTATATGATGATGTTTGTAAATGTAGGTTCTAACTAAAATAAACAGAATATACTTCTTTTCAGAGAATACACAGGTGAATGACATATTTTATTTCTCTTGTAGCAAGCGCGTGTACCTACAGTACCTACTAGGAGAGCATAAGCGCGAGAAGATACGCGACAAACAAATAATCAAGCAGAAAATTTACATTTTTTTTTTTGTTGATTCACAAATGTAGGTTCTAACTAAAATAAACAGGATATTCTTCTTTTCTGCGAAGACACAGGTGAAGTGACATATTTTATTTGTCGTAGCCAGCGCGTGTACCTACAGTACCTACTAGGAGAGCATAAGCGCGAGAAGATACGCGACAAACAAATAATCAAGCAGAAAATATACAAATATGATGATGTTTTTTTTTTTGTTTCATAAATGTAGGGTGTAACTAAAAGAAACAGAAAATATTCTTCTTTTCTGATAAAGACACAGGTAAATAAATATTTCATTTGTCTTGTAGCTAGAGCGTTTACCTATAGTACCTACTAGGAGAGCATAAGCGAGAGACGGTATGCGACGCGATAAACAAATTATAGATACGAGTAAACGAATTGTATTTGTATGTGATGATGTTTTTGTTGTTATATACAGAATATTCCTCATTTCTAAGAAGACGAGGTAAATAAATATTTGATTTGTCTTGTAGCGAGCGCGTGTACCTACAGTATCTACTAGGATAGCATAAGCGCGAGAAGGTACGCGATAAACAAATTAGCGAGCAGCGAATTGTATGAAATATTCATCGTCAGCGGAAACAAATCGAATCAACACAGCCCGCCCGTGCAACATCTAACTCAATCTTATTTCTGTTCGTTTGGTTTACGCGCCTAATTTTATTTGTTGTTTGGGAAACTTTACAGTAAATAAAATATGCGAACATACATAGTTATTATTAATTCAATGGATGCACCGTGCGGGTGCCGGGTTTTGCGCCACATCTTCTTATAGATATACCACAGTGTTTGTAGACGAAAGTTTTCAATGTTCAACGTTTATTTCTTTCCACGTTTTAGACTTTATGTCTAAAACGTGGACATCCATTAGAGAACCAAGGTTACCGACATAGCCTTTAAAATTAGTAAGCTGAAGTGGCAATGGGCCGGACACGTCTGTCGCAGGACCGATAAACGATGGAGTAGACGGGTTCTAGAGTGAAGACCACGTACGAGAAGCGCAGAGTGGAAAGACCCCCCGCCAGATGAACGGATGACGTGAAAAAGGTCGCTGGCGGGAGCTGGATGAGGGTGGCGGAAGATCATGTAAAATGGCGAGCCTTGCGAAAGGCCTATATCCAGCAGTGGAGAGATACAGGCTGATGATGTGTGATGTATTTCTCAAAAGAACACTAATTATTGAAAAATCTTAAAATTATTTGATTGTGCGTGCGAGAGGGATGCAAAATGTTAAACCAATCTTAACGAAATATTAGTTCTATAGTCAAAAACTATGGGTAATTTGCAAATACTAAAATTCCTAACGTAAAATTTAAAAATGCATGAATAAAATAGTGAAGTCAGTAAACGTCGCATAATTTTATCGATATCTTGGCTCGTAAACATAAGATGCACCTCCATGTATCGAATGTCGCAAATATCGACCGACCGGTGGCATCCACATTGTCATGGTAATGGGGGCAAAGTAATAAAATTACTTTTACGCCATTACCCGTCGCCCTCCGATGTTGCATGTTACCCCAAAACCTATATAAAGCGTGCTACGTGTTTATTTGCACTAAAATTACGTGTTCCATTGAGCTACTGTATTTCTATAGTTGATCGGTGTTTTTTGCGAATATATTTGCATTTAAATTATGTATGTAGGTGTTATGATATTATCAATAATAAAAAATCAGTATCATCACGACCGTTTCCCTTCCAGCGTGGTCAGAAACCAAAGATAAATAAGTGGATTCACATATATCCAACTTTACTATAGGCCAATCATGACAAGTGGCAAGCTTGTCGATGTCTCCAGCGTACCAAACTCGAGAAATATCACAAATAAATTTAATATTAATTAAATATATTTATTTACATGAATAAATATTTTTGTGTCCCGACCAGGGATAGTTTTTACTAACACTAGACATAAGATTTCTTTAAAAATTGTTACTAACACATATGGAATTTATTCTGAAATAAAGTTTTATTATTATTATTAATTAAATTATTTTGAATGATTCTACTAGTGGAAGACTTAGCAGCAAAGTGGTCCAAATAGTAAGCTGTCAGCAGAAGACCAGCAACTTAGCAGATTCCAGCGACCTGTTAATGTTTGATCCGATTTACAAAACATATAAAGAATTATACAGCTTCAACAATTTAGCTATGAATACCTATGGGATTACAATACCTGTACTACAATATGCTATTTGCCCATGTGCAAAAAAGTCGATAAAACGCAAAACCCTCTGCTAATTTAAAAACAATAAATTTAACATGTTCGGCTAGGCCTCCACAGCACCAGACATAACGCATGTGCCAGCCAACCAGGCCCTATATATTTTCCTCTATTTGTCCACCATCGATTTAGGAAAATAAAAACTTAGAACTACGATAGTGTGATGTTAAAGTTAAAATAAACGAAATTGAGACGCAAAAGCGGGACACACTGTATCTTGTATCAGCGTGCAAAATCAGAGTGCAGTTGCATGATGCAGTGTCCGTAATCCCCTAATTCATCTCCCACGCACACAACGACCCTCCCTCAAATGTATTGTTTGATAATTATACAAAAGTATTACATTACAGTCAAATGTGGACATCAGGGTGGCGGGACTGATCTTTAAACTCAAGTGTCTATATGTTTTTATAGATAATATTTAATAAAATTCAACTCCAACAACTCCTGATGCTAACAGCTCCCAATATATCATGCGATCATTTTTTTTTACCTTATTAATTAATATGTGTTATTGTTTAATGTAAATATATATTTAATAAATTCTTTTACTTTTCCCAATGATTTTTAAGTTGCAGTTGCGACAATGGCAACAATAAAATAGTCGAAAACGTTATTTTTACGTGAGGTCGGCTATGATCGGCAAAACTAATTTATTGAAATAATGGAATACCTACGGCAGCAGGGCTGGTTACATATGTTTACTATCACTCTTTCACATGGAAAGTAAGTGACATAACAAATTTATATTCTGGTTTTAATACAGCTCCTAAAACACGGCGTGTTTATGTCATTAACCAGGCCAACCCGTCTGGCCAGCGTGGCGAGTGTAAGCAAATCTCCAGATATATGTTCTGGAAGGCCCATCTCCAGCAGTGGAGTTCTAAGGGCTGTAATGATGATGATCACAGTTTAAAAATATATTTTTATTTCCGTGTTTTTTAGTTTATTATTTGAGAAACAAATTAATTGTTTTTTTATCGTTATGCCGTATTAAACAACACTATTGTATCGTAAAGGCAATTCCCTCAATATTCAATATTAGGCGCCTAAAGCAACTAGTATACGGCGCTCATTACTGCTAATCCTTGGTTAGGGTGCACTCCTATTGACACATGCACTCCTGGTAAGCCGCTTCTGTGTAATATGAAACCAGGGGGGAAATTGCGTCTCCAATCAAACCCAACAGCATTTTTGACAGCTCCAATCAATCCATTACAACTTGTGAATGAATTCCTAGAATACCTAACTGATACACAAGAAGCAATGGATGAAGAAGAACTCGCTGCTGAATCACAATTTATACCCCTATATTTATTGTACACACTTTTTAGCACCTTTAGGTTTAATAAATAAATTGCGCAACATAATTAGGTCGTATAATTTCTCTAGAGGACATTTTTCATTTATAGTTTGGTTTATATTTAATTTATTTTTTATTATTTTGGTAGCTTTAAATGTATTTTAATTTACTTAGTTTTTTATTAGGTTGCACTAGACCTACTACAACATCATCACGACCGCATCCCTTCCGGGGTGGTCATAAACCACGCTTTTTTTTAAAGAAGCGGATTCACATGTACCCAACTTTACCAAAGCCCTATCTTGACAAGTGGCAAACTTGTCGATGTATCTAGCGTACCAGATCGAGAAATATCACAAATTAAAGACCCAATGGTTTGACTTTGGTGCCGTGGTCCATGGGTCGAGCATTGGGGTGGTCTCATGTCCAGGACTCGGCTGAAAAGGCTAATACGAGTCTGATGATAATGACTACGTGATTGTGCCTTTTGGTCTTGAGACAATGGGACCGTGGGGGTCAAGCGCTAAGAAGTTATTTAAAGAACTGTCTAAGCGGCTGGTTAACGCTGTATGTGATAAGAGGGCTGGCAGTTTTTTCGCGCAGCAAATCAGCATCGCTGTGCAGTGGGGGAATGCTGCGAGTGTTCGTGGCACACTGCCACATGATCAAGTGATGGGTGAATATTTTTATATATAGTTTAGATTTATTTTTAATTTAGTTTATATTTTTATTAGCATAAAGTATAAAACAAATTAATAAATTAAAGTATTGTAACCCGACAAGCAATCAAACCCGGTATCTACTAAATAAATCTACGGTCTTAACCACTAGACTACGAAGAGTAAAAAATAAATATATTTATTTATTTATTTTGGTAATTTTTTTATTGTATATATAATAGTGTCACATATAAGGATTAAATTTTGAGAAGTAATGTCAAACGTCAAACTTATGGCAACTGCAGGAAGTCATTATCATTTTAAATAAAAATATTTTTTTTCCCTATATATTTTGCATGGTGCAAAATAAATAAATACCTTAGGAGATATACCAACATCAAAATAATGCGCAACGAAATTAGTTTCGAGTCACCAAAAAAGTTTACACAGGTAAAGCCGGGTAAAACAGCTAGTTATAAACCGATCGCTAAAGATTGCTGTTCTACGGATCTTGTATGTACGACAGCCGACATAGTGTTGGGGACTGATGTCAGTCATGAGTCTCTGATTCTAGTTTCTAACATTCATAAACCTCGCACGCCACTTACCATCAGGTGGGCGCAAGGTCACATGTCGTGCTAGTATAATATATATAAAAAATATATATATAAAAACTAAAAATTGGCAGCTCGGATGTCTGAAAGTCTGAAAACATAAAAAAAAAATCGTTCGGTTCTCGATTTATCGACTTTATTTTTTTTTGTTTGTGGTAAAGCTAAATATCGTCTATGCATTTCAGCCCTTAGAATGCATATAGCCGAGCTAAAGGCGGCATCGACAAACGTATCGAGTTACCCAATCAACTAGACCATATAGCGACGAAACCGCAAGAAATTAAGTTACCTATCGAGGATTATATTGCAAGCACTAAAGATTTGTCATTTACTCATGTGAAAATTTAGATCTAAGCAATCGGTTTAACTAAACCTTTCCTTAAATATATTATTTGATTTTCCGTTTTTATAGTTTAGGTTTTTATGAACATCATCATTACAGCCGTCCTGCGTCCTAAACCTCCACTGGTGGAGATGAGCCTTCCAGCATTTATCTGGAGAATTTGGCCTTCACTCGCCACGCTGGCCAGACGGGTTGGCGAGGAACATACATTTACATATTCACAAAAAAAATAGATTGTAGATTAACCTTATATGATGTCATTTTTTTATGACAATTTATTAACAATTCCACAAGTTGGCATTAGTAGAACCGGGACTGACGGCTTTTCGCGCTCTCCGAGGCACGGGAACGATGGTGTTGTAAATCTATGACAAATGTACGTAATTATGTATAAAAGTGTATTTCTCAATGGTACATGCCGGGGCTTTGAACCGACCTTTGTAAAATTTAAGGTATGCGTTCTTACAACCGAGCCACCACCGCGTGTATGTTCTACCTATATATCTTATTAAGAATTAGTCGATATTTTAGTTAAAAAACGCATTTTAAATATAAATAAACAAAATAAATTTTCGATCTGTTTCAAAATTATAAATAATATTCGTGATACATGAATATTCATAATATGAAAGAGACAGACTTATGGATGTCAAAAGTGATAGAGCGTGTAGTAAATCTGACAAAATAAATTTTTAGAATACATGAAGGCAATCTTTAATGTTGCCAGAAAAAAAACTTAGAATAAGGAGAAAAGTAAAGTATCGTCACGACTGTATCCCTTTCGGGGTGGTCAGAAACAACGCTTATAAATAAGCGGATTCAAATTTAGACAACTTTACTATAGGCCAATCATGACAAGTGGCAAGCTCGTCGATGTCTCCAGCGTACCAAACTCGAGAAATATCACAAATAAATAACATAAAATTAATTAAATTCATTCATAAATATTATTGTGTCCCGACCAGGAATCGAACCCGGTACCTCCGGACTTAACCAGACAGTACATAGTACATTTGCAATTTAATATTTCAATCGATATCGAGAAACTAAAACACATCACATGCCTAAGTTCGCAATAGCCTGGTGTCGTAATACGCTAAGCGATTTGATGGATTGGCTTCTTTCCGACCCCTATATTTGCAAACAGCCCTTATCAAGGGATAAGGGAGGGACTGGGGTTCGAGGCGGGGAGGGACTAATTAAAATAAGCACAAGAATTTCGTATCAGCACTTTTTCCTATTTAAACGTACTAAGTATCATCACGACCGTATCCCTTGCACGTTAGAAACAATCATTTCAAAGAAGCGAATTCACATTTAGCCAACTTTTGACAAGTGGCAGTCGATGACTTTAGGGTATCAAACTCGAGAATATTACAAATAAATGAGGATATAATGTATTTGAAAAATAATATTACAAAATATAATATAATAATTACAAAATAAAATAAGTAAAGTATCATCACGACCGTTTCCCTTTCGTGGTGGTCAGAAACCACGCTTATAAATAAGCGGATTCACATTTAGCCAACTTTACTATAGGCCAATCATGACAAGCTCGTCGATATCTCCAGCGTACCAAACTCGAGAAGTCTCACAAATAAATTAAATAATAATTAATAAATATTTTTGTGTCCCGAACAGGAATCGAACCCGGTACCTCCGAGTCCACGGACTTAACCGTTAGACCACGAAGGCAATTACAAAATATAAATTAATATTACTAACTATTAAAATTCGAACTCTGTTCGACAACAAATGTTTCAACACTATAGCCAGCCTTTGTCTAGGAGCTCCTTGCACTATTCCACATCGCTCTGACAATGTGGAGACAACGTCGGGACACTCGGCCACCACGGCCTTTCCAGCAGCAAGAGTACAGGTCGCATCCCAAGACACGCCAGCCTCAATGACGTTATACGTCATCAGAGATAGTCCCAAGGAGGCTGTCAAGATTTCCCCTCTGTATAGCGAGACTAATACGTCGTCAGAAATAATTACCAGCCTTCCTCTCTCCAGATTTCTTCGTCAGCCGTTTGGACAACTCGACCCCAAACGACAAATAAATTAAATTAATTGTGTCCCAACCAGGAATCGAATACGGAGCTCGGCATTTGGCACTGGTACGTACAAAATGATTTATATTAAAATTATAGTATAGAAGTAGTAACATCACGACTGTTTCCCTTCCGGGGTGGTCAGAAACCACGCTTATAATAAATCGGATTCACATTTAGCCAACTTAACAATCATAACAAGTGGCAAGCTCGTCGATGCCTCTAACTTACCAAACTCGGGAATTATCACAAACTATTTAATTAAATATTAATTTAATTTAATAAATATTATTGTGTCCACAAAGAATCGAACCCAGTTTTAAAGGTATGTGTGCAATAACAGTCAGAGAATCTTAGAGTCAGAGTTACGGTTAGAGGTATAGACAATCTCATATAGACAAAAGGCAATAAAATAATACACTAAAAGGTATAATAGTGACTCCATAAAATCGTCTATGGCCATAAAGAAGTTGCGATTGGCACTTTCAGACGTAGATTATAACAGACTTGATTAGCAAAACCATAAATAGTAGGAAATAAACTAATTTGAGTACATTACGACTATTTTAATCCAGATAAAAGCTTTTACTGAGTTTTAGCATTCGCGGCACAAAAGACGGAAGGATTTGTAATATCAACCTTTATGAAATAGTTTTTTTACGTGTCAATCTATGTGAAAGAATCCCACGCCAATTGGCGTTATTCTTCTGATATTTAACTTAGTGTAAGTATGTTATGAATTATTATTATTAAATACTTTATTGCACTTTTATTTAAAAGTATGTACAAAGGCGAACTTAAAGCTCAAATTGACAAATCAATTAAATATTTTAGTTATATTGATAAAGGTTGATTTTACAATAAATTATAAAATAATAAATAAATCCATTGAAGATAATTTTAATTAATTAAATATTATGTTAGTAAAATTAAAAGTACCAGGATAACATGAATTAAAAAAGAGTATAAGACAATATGAAGTCGAACAGCGACGAGAACAATTATCACAGGAAACGCAAATCTCAACCCTTCAACGCTCACGTCTACACGATTACTCGACATTGAAAATTAGTTTAATATCTCAAATTGACGATTCCGCTCGGAACGGCCAATTAAGACGGAATAACACCCAGAATGATACTGCAGATAGCCGAGTTATGGGGTGGGTTTATGGACCATTAAGTGGGTACGTAATACTCAAATATTTTGTGAGCACTAAAACGTTTGAATTTAGAACAGTGGTAGACGTTTTACGAGATACAAGTTGGGATTTTATAAACCATATTGTTGGATTTGTTGCTGTTTTGAAGGTCAATTTATACATACATATCTACACGGCAGATCCCTTGCGGGATAGGTTACTTACAGGAGAAAATCGAGCGCTAGTTAACACTATCAAATTCCCCCTCACACTTCTAGCAGATATTCAGATTCTTTTACTGTTTTCGCTGCTCGAGAGTGGAACAAGCTTCCACTAGTCATTAGACGGGCGCCTTCAATAAATGTGTTTAAAAATCTACTTGTTGCTCACTTTTTAAATAAACAAAATAATTTGTCATCATAACTATAAGTACCTATGCATTATAATATTTATTTATGTTTATTATATATATTATTGCCTCCGTGGTCTAGCGGTTAAGTCCGTGGATTTAGACTCGGAGGTACCGGGTTCGATTCCTGGTCGGGACACAAAAATATTTATTAATGTAAACATTTAATTAATATTGAATTTATTTGTGATATTTCCCGATTTTGGTACGCCTGGAGACATCGACGAGCTTGCCACTTGTCATGATTGGGCTATAGTAAAGTTGGCTAAAAGTGAATCCGCTTATTTATAAGCGTGGTTTCTGACCACCCCGAAAGGGAAACGGTCGTGATGATACCTTACCTATTTTAATTATATATCATGTAAGTATTTATGTAATAGTATTTAATTATTCTTAAGTAATTGTATGTATCTTAATACACCCGTAATCCTCTGCCACACTCCCAAAGGTTAGCTGTTATAAAATGCCGGAAGGCATAAGTTCGCCCTTGTACACTACCTTTTAAGTTATTTTGTGCAATAAAGAGTTTATAAATAAATAAATATCACGACATACCTCTTTTGCTTCGTCAACGTTCATTAACCTCTTTATACAAGCCCTTTTGTTATGAAGGCTTTTTAATGTACCTTCAGCCAGTGTTTTATTTATTTGATCGTGATATGTGAGTCTCTGTCTGCCAGGGCCTCTTTCACCCACAACTTTCACATTATATATCTATATAGATGACCGCCTCCGTGGTCTAGTGGTAACAAACGTTGCCGTGAACTCGGGAGGTCGTGGGTTCGATTCCCACCGGGGGCAATTGTAGATTGTATAATTTGTCTCGGTCTGGGTGTTTATATGTATAATATGTATATATTTACAAAAAAAAAGTATAATATGTAGTTTATCAACCATCTAGTTTCCGTAACACAAGCCTCGTAGCTTACCACGGAAACTAGATGGCGCTGTGTGACCTGTCTGGAAATATTTATTATTAAAAAAAAAAAAAAAAAAAAAAAAAAAGTTCGTCAATCTCTCTTCATTCATCCTCCCAACATGTGATGAAACAACAACCCAAAATCAAACTCTATATACATAACATCTGTGTGTAAATCTACAGTCAACAACATTTATTATTCTTATTAAATACTTTATTGCACTTTACTTTAAATTATGTACAAAGGCGAACTTAAAGCCATTTCGGCTTCTTCTACCAACTAACATTTGGGATAGTGACACAGTGTATGTGGGGTGCAATTCTAACCAATAAACTATATAAATAGTATGTATACATAGACCACATAAATACTCATCAATATGTACTTGTTATAGTAGATATATGTACTTATATATGAAGATAATATATTATTAGGAAGTAGAAATTTGTGGAGTTAAAATATATTGTTTTGCTTGTTTAAAAAGAAAGTTTTAAGTACTTTTTTAAAGATGTGAATTGAAGGAGCTTGTCTGATGGTCAGTGGAAGTTTGTTCCACTGGCGAGCAGACGATACGGTAAATGAATCTGAATATCTGCTGGAAGTGTGGGAACGAAGAGGGCGGTCGTGCAAATCACAGAGTGTGTTTTAAGATAACAGGGAGCTATAGGATTGTAATTAATATTTTATAGAAAGTGAAGAAGATCTGTTGACCTGTGAAAGCAGATATTTTAGCCCAGCTTATCAGAATAAACGATTCCAAATCCCACATTTCCATGAAAAAAAAAGCTTGTGACAAAGTAAATGAAACTAAATCCTGCAGGCTCATTACCACCCCGACCCAACTCGTAGTTCCATTCATCCGAGCATTGATTTCAATTTGAATTTTAATTGCGGAATATTATACAAAATTACATTGCTTAATATTCACCCTTTGGGCCTGATTTTTGCATATTTTTAACCCTGCATTGCTGAGGGTTGGCAGATAAAAATCTAATATATTAACTAAAGCACTACCCCTGTACGCAAATCTGCGATTTTATTAAACCTCATACGAATAAAACAGGTGCGATTTATATGTATTTGCTACTTTGTACAATTATTTTATCATTACAGCCTCTAGAACAGTGTCCTAGACCTCCACTGTTGAAGTTGGGCCTTCCAGAACATATATCTGGACAATTTGGCCTACACTTGCCATGCTGGCCAGACGGGTTGGCGAGTATTTTGTACAATATTCTATAAATATTATTTTATTTAAATGCATTTTTTTTATTTTTGCAAGTAGGCGTAGGACAAAAAGAGATATATTCTGCACTTTCACACGTATTTTTTTTACAATATTGACATAATAATATAATTTTAGTACATAGCGGTGTAAGAGTATCTGGACCAGTACATGATAATCATCATTTGGGAAGACAAACAGTATATGTATGTTTATGTATAATAATGTGTATTATTAATAATTAGCATATTGATATTATGCTATATATGATATATATATATCATAATATATATATATATATATATATATGATATATGATGTAAGTATATATTAAACCTAATAAATTACGTTTTATATATCTTCGGATATTAAGTCCGCCTCTATACTTTGTGCACTAAAGTTTAAAAATAAATGAAATAATAATAATAATATACTAAATTATTTGTATCTTTGCGTATAGTATATATTATAGTATATATTGATGTCGAATATTCTCTCTTTATCTTGTTATATCGCTGTAATTGTCTCAAAGGTTTGACCAATCTAGCGGCATTAGTTCGCTTTTGTACTTTGTAAGTTTGTAATAAATAAATATACACACTGTCGGTGAAACTTGTATTAAGTTCAAAACCTAAAAAAATAATTTAAAAAGTATTATGTACAAGATACCTTAGTACCTGCCTAACATTATAAGTGTAAAGCGCAATAAGAATAAGACAAATCGATTCACTTAAGAATTATCAATATCGGCCCACGCGTTTGTTTACAAACGTGCCACAAAAGAACAAACATACATAGGTTCATAAACACATAACCCTTCCTTGCGTCGCGCAGTTGGGTAAAAATATTAGGTGATACATTATTAAATTCCAATTTGTATAAATGTGCAATCTCTTTTGTCGCATGAACTCCCTCGTACAAGATAAACCGCGAAAATATGCATAAGCGATAGTCTTCTGTGTTTTGATTATGATGGCCTGGTGGTGCATGTAATGGGTTAACTTTTTGACGTGGGGTCACGTGACATTTGACAAATACGACGCGACTGCTGTGACTTAATTTAATCTTCATTATCATCTAAATAATCACTCGCGTATTTGACTACGGGTCTTGTAGACCCAATGAATGTTTTGAGTACTGATATTCGACGCTACATATTAAAGGTTATAAATCTGTGTAGATTTTAATAAAATAATAGAAGTTAAAAAACGTTTTTTGAGGAGTCTTCACTCTTTTAAACAAGCGTCTACGTTTATGTCCAAACCAATTTTGCTTATTGGAGATCAAAGTTTGACAGTAGTTAGAACATATTTTTTTTTATATTAACACGACATATGACCTTGCGCCCATCCTGATAGTAGAGTAAGTGGCGCGCAAGGTCCATGAATATTAGCAACTGGAATCAGACACTCATGACTCTATCAGTCTCTAACACTATGCCGGCTTGACTGGGCATGACAGCAATTCGAGCTTGATTCCGAAACATGTGGTTACACTTTACTGGGTTTATCGGTGGATACTTTCCCGCCCCGGCAGACTGGGCAAATTACCCCCATCAGTTCGCCCACGTATTTAATGTAACGCAAACATCATCTATGTTTGGAAATAATTAAAATTAATAAAAATGAAATTAATAAAATATTGGAGAATATTTAGCAGTTAGTCAATTCAATTCAATTCGTTTATCTTGCAAGTAGGCATAGGAAAAAAAGAGATGTATTCTGCACTTTTACACGTAATTTTTTACAATATTAATATAAGACAATATAATTTTATAGTACATATTGGTGTATCTGGAGCAGTACATGATAACCATCATTTGGGAAGAGAAACAATAAAATATTTAAAATAACAAAATTATAAATACAGAATAACGCTTAACATTATAGCTGCTGTAGATAGGCATTGTCACACTATAAGCTAAGACAGACACAATTACAAAAATTAAAATATAAATGTAAATGTCAGTTATGATAATAGCTGCTGTAAAGAGGCATTGTCATACTATAAGCTAGGACAAAGTCAATCATGACAAGTGCACGAATAAAAACAGAAGGTTCTTAAAGTAAAATATTATATTTTATTTCTTCACATTTTCCATGGCTATAACATTACTGGTAAATAATAACTACATAAGTAATTTAGTTGATCGATAAGCGATGTCCTTTTCAAGCGAATTTAAAATTGCGTATAATTAAACGGAACGTAAAATTTTATTAAACGTGCCTTTTTCTTTTTACAACTGATGTAATAAAAATAAATAAAAATGTGTAGATTTAAGGACACTTCGCGTTTAACCGCGGGGGGTGTAATCGGTCGCCGCGGGGAGCCGCTTGATTACACGATTCACCCGATTTCTGTCGGTCAATCTTGTACTGCGACCTATAAATAAATTTTACCGCCTCATAATTTATGCGCTCCTAATACATTTTTTGTTATGTCTTGCTTTATGTTGGGTTTTGAAGCATTTAATAAGTCGATTTCTTATTTCTTTGTCAGGCAAAAAGCATATTTTAGGAATTCATTTAATGTTTGGGTTCCGTGGAGCTGTCGTACTTGTCAGATGCCAAATATCTGGTCGATAGTATGTCCCAATATTTTGGTTACAAATTTACCAAAATTACAACGACTATGGGTCGAGCCGCTCTGCAAATTGGTTCTGAACGGACACTCCTGGACCGAAATACATTGACCATGGCAGTGTGCCTTCCTCGCTGAGCGCGGACTGTTCACCCACACACAAGTATCGGTGTGGGTAACCAGTGGAACATCTCGGACACCACGGGCTTTCTTATGCTAGAAGTGCCGGCCGCATTACTCGTCACGCGGCCCTAAATCACATCATCCGTAGGGCTCTTGTCACTTCTGCAAGAGACCTGACGGCATGACTGTTGGGCCGTGGAAACTTGGCAGGTCTCTGGTGTGGGATGCGACATGTTTAGACACATTAGCTCCATCTCACATCCAGCGCGGAGAGTGCGGCGGTTTCTGCTGAGAACTTTAAGGTGTGCACCACACAACCACGGTACAGGTTACGAGTTTGCGCCGTTAGGGGTCGAGACGATGGGACCCTAAGCCAAGCGTCTAGCCAAGAAGTTGTCCGAGAAATCTGGAGAAAGGAAGGCTGGCAATTATTTCTGCCAACGTATAAGCCTCGCTATACAGAGGGAAAATGTTGCCAGTCTTCTTGGGACTATCTTTGATAAAACGTCTCTTGAGGCTAATTTTTATTTATAGTTATTTTTTTACAGGTTTAGTTTTTAGTTATTTAATTTTAAGTATTTGTTTAAAACATTTTAACGAACTAATTTGAAAATCGAACAATATTTGATTAATAGGTATTGTAAATAGGGTTAAACCCATTTTAACCTATTTTCAAAAGCCTTGCTTAATTTCTGTTTATTAATGTTAACTTTAGTTAGCTGTAAAAGTTACGACCTACCTGCTGTTGGTCTCGAAATGAGCATCTAATAACGGAAATTTTAATAACCAAATTATTAGTAGTTATTAGTATTAGCAAAAACTAAAAACCAAATTAAATACTTGTAGTATTATATAAATGACTAAACTATTAAAAATAAAAATATTCACCAACTGAAAAGATGTAAAAAATCTATAACGAAATGGAATGAGTTTTACGGTACAAAACTACAGAAAATATCTTTTTTTTTACAATTTAAAAATAATAATTCAACATTCTTACAGATTTATTTATTAAAATGTTTTCTACGTATCACAAAATGATCGCTCAAAACCCAAGTGTTGCACGCAGGGCGCCTACGCAACATAGTGTATGCAGACCGGCCTGACACCAGAGATTATTAATCGGAGAAGGTATCGCCGTGTGCGGCCACTCATATCGCTATTTATAAAGGACAAGCGCCCGTTTGACCGCCAGAATTTGACCTGTTCTTTAATATTTGACCCATTAAATTATTCTGCCTAATAATTAATTGTAATTAATATCGTTCATGCCTAATATCGACATTAACACGATTTAACTGAAAGTTTATAAGCTGTTCCAGGTTTGTTGATAGAAAAACTGCCACGTAATTAAAATCGATTTATAGAATTGCGTTAGATTGTCGCTAAAATTATTAATGTTTTGTCCGTGGCAGGCGCAATTTTAACAACGTAATAATTATAATAAATTCTTCATTATACAGAACCAAAAATAGTGTGGGTAGAAAGGCGAGCTTTTATCATTTTTCAGCCACTTTACACCAACTAACCTTTGTGAATTGTTATATTATAAGCAGGTTCAGAAATAATATTGTGATCTAGAATAATAAGAATAATTAAATATAATACAAGTAAATATACTCGTATACATATCCTACCAATTAAATAAATAAATACATAGGTACATAATATTTCACAATAACGTACCACACACACTACTCACTCGCAAAATGACAAGCTTATTTAAGCAACTGTCGTACCGCTTATCATCAGGTTGGAGCTAGATCATGTTATTTTTTTCAAAATTTTGTGTTTTAGGTTGGCTATTTTTGTTCAGAAGCTAAAGACATCAAGTGGTAAGCACAGTACAAAAAATAAGGTCAAATTATTACCGACCAACAGGTCCTACAGTGCTTTCCCATTATGAATACCACACTTGCATGCTTTCATGTTTTCCTGGTACATCATTTTACGGTAACATTATCCCGCACGAAGATTCAATGTTAAAGTTCACTTACAACCGTGCTTTTTGATATTTTTTTGTAAGTAATTGATGCCATCAGAGATTTGTTACACGTTTTTCTTTTAAAAAAAAAATATTTTTCTAAATCATACTGAATTTAGTTAAAATGAGAATGAAGGAGAGTTTTTACGCAATAATAATCCCTAAAACTTATTCAGAAAGCCCGTGACAATATTCCCCTTTACTTTCTCCCACACACGATGGATCCGGAACCCGCACGGAGAATCCATATATTTCTACACTCGTATTAACTTTAATATTAGACAGAGAAAAATGGCAATAACGTAAACATTTTCCTACTTTTTCAAAACAAATTTTTGATTACATTTCTCAAAAGTTGTAGGTACTTTTCCGACTGTTTTAAGTATCTATCTTTAAAAATGTTGTAGTGTGCGAGCGAGATATGTATATAACGCAACAACCTTGTTAACGTTTCCACACGGTGTGCCCTTTTAATTCATTATATTTGAAGAAGCGATCTATCGAGACATCTCCAAAGGTCACTCAGCAGATAAGATCAAAACCTGCTGTCCTGAGTAATTGGCCAACTTAATAAACTAAATAGTCAATCAGTCAATTAAGTTCCTTTAATTAGCAATTATTTTAAAACCTACTGGTAGCTCATGTGAATAAATGACATAGGCCGCGTTCGTTTTATAGCATTTTCAACATTTCGTAGCAACTTCATAAACCAGCGCGAAATATCGTTTTTGTTAAGAAATACCACTTTTTTTAACAATGCTAACATTTCTTAAATAAAACGAGCGGTGAGGCTACTTTTTGACAAGTGTTTTCGTTCATGTTTTATCATACCATAGCATCCAACACACATGATATTATTATGGTCTTTGAATTTATTACATAAAATCCTTTTTGAAAAATATAATAGAAAACTATAAAGTATATAAAATGATAAACAAACCATTTTATATGTTAATGACATCTGTCAAAAAGTAACATCAATAACCCTCCTTTCAACACGGTACTGACATACGAAATTAGTATCAAATGTTAGAATTTTCATTAAACGAACGACTTGTGCTAAAAAAAGTGCTAACATTTATTAAAACGAACGCGGCCCTAGTAGCTATAAGACCTAAATATTCTTATTGAAATTACTCTGTTCAATATAGCGCTTGTATGTGTTGAAATATGATGTCTGATTAGCATATTACAATAGTAAAGTATCATCACGACCATAAGCCTATGCGCAATGGTCAGAAACCTCGCTGATTCACATGATTGAACAGATTCATATTTAGCCAACTTTATGCCAACATGATCGTCAATATCTCACGTAAACCTATTACAGGCATTTATGAAACGTCATTAATGTAATTATTTTGAATGATTCTACTCCTGCTAAATATATACAGAACTACACCACAACGATTAATTAATATAGTATCTCTAGAGTACCCCAGACTCGGAATATACAACAAATAAATTAAATATTAACGCATAATATTTAATTTATTTATTATTTGATTACTACTTTTTTTTTCCATTATTTTATTATATATATATATGTATATTATTTAGTTATATTTATTATATACTCGTAGGTATTGTTCTTAAGCTTATCTCTATTATTATTATTTTTTGCAAAATCTATGTTTAATATTTCAGGGGACTTTGCTAGATTGTGTAACTTTTAGAATTGTTTTAAGATCTGTATGCTTCATGAATAAATAAAATAATAAAAAATCCGCTAGAAAAACACACTACTTGATGAAACCACGCAGTAAATACTGAAAGAATTGGCAAGTCAAAACCAAAGGGAAATCACGGCCGCACATTGAGTCCGCAAAAAACTTAAGATTTACCACAGTGCCAACTTTTTAGGAGTTGGCAACTTTCTCGATAATGTTTTGGCGCAATTTTATTTGTCAAAGCTGGCACCTCTCATCATGCGACGAAATGTCAGGCCTTATTAAACATCTAATTGGATGCAATTCTAATCGAGACGCGCTGATAATTGAGTCGTCAGCGTGCGTCATGTCGATCGGCGCTCGTAAACTTCAAGGTTTATAGCGAAGACGCGAGAACATTAGCCGTAGGTGAAGATAAATCAGGTGCAAGGCAAATATTAGTGTCACCCGCGCGCGTCATAAACGACCGAGGTATTCGCGATCATTTATTTCGACCGAAATAAACTCGCGCCGCCTGCGTCTTCATCCCGACATCGTTAAATGCACTTTTGCTCGTTTCGCAAATAATCCTTGGATTAGCGGGGAATTGATGTCGGCCGAGAGATTTCGTCCACTCGAGCGTAAATAAGCAAATATATCTGCCGCATAATAAGGTCGGGGGACGCTAGCCAAATGCAGAGACAAGTCTTATGTGTTCCTGGTAGAGGTAACGAGCGGTCGCTTAATTACAATGCAATAATAAAACGACTGGCGAGTGTAAACAACACAATAGCTGCAACTTTAAGTATCCAATCCATTTTACTCGTCGCTTATGATTTATTCAATGCACCTCAATGGCTCGGAGCCTCTGGGCTACTTCTTTGTTCCTCGATACTCAATGAATAACTATTCTAATTGGATTTTGTTCACTCCTCTATTATTGACTCGAATTTCACAGTCCGCAAAGTTTATTTTCAGATATGTCTACACATCGGCGTCAAACTCGCGACATACTATTTTAATAATAAATTTCTAACGCCATTGACGCAAATATATTCCACTTCCCGCCAATACCTTCCGACGCGCTCAAAAATGTAAACATCAACGCCTATTGCGTTTATTTTTAATTACCTGCGGCAAACGATACCGCTCCGAACGTAACACTCGGAAAATTTGACGTATCTTCACGTCACTAGCGGCGCGTTAATTGAATGCCGAAAAAAACTACACCGAGCGCGTTGATCATAGACGATTTTTCAGGAGTCACGGCCGCGCCGCTTGTGACATTTCGCCATGAAAACCGAGCGACAGCTGCCTGTCTAACACGAGTTTAAAAAACGAACACTTATTTCAATATCCGAGCGTTAGTTTCGTTGATACAGTAAAAAAACCTCGGCCGATATACCGCACCGTTTCAATGAATAATTTATTTAATTTCTTCGGCTCGGAGGCCTGTACGTCATTTATTTTAAACGGGCCCTCGGAGCTGCGGTCGAGAGAGCGATCGGACTCTGGATTCTTTTGTTCTAATTTCATGGAGTGCTAAATGTTTTCCAGAGAATGTCACCGCGACGAGACGGTCCCCGTTAAAATGTAAATTTATGCGAAATCAGCGAGATTTATAGCACTCGTCTAATGATGTACAAAACATTTCGACGAAACGGTAAAATCTAAACAGAACACAAAATTTATCGAGTGACAATGTATCACATGTTAAGAAGCCGGATCATAGCTCTTCACATTTGTCTATTTACAAATACAAGTTATACATTCTTTACCGGCCATCAACTGCGACTTGAGAGCTTTTTTAAGCTCGACTATTTCAAATAGAATTAGTAACAAGTATTTAAATTTGTCATTTAGTTTAAAACGTCCTGACAGAAAGCCAATTATATAAAATTGAATAAAAAAGGCCAAGAGATTACGTTCACCTGCGCAAAGGTACTAGGATATGATAAATATCAAGGAGTATATGATATGGAGTGGAGTTGCATTTACATACGCTGTTCAATTACGATGTCGGAATATAGAATGTGTAATATTATTACATATTTCAATAAGCAGCTGTGTATGTGGTTTTATCTAACATTAAGGAAGTTGGATAATAAATATGGGATGTTAAATTTATAAGTTACTATATTCAGCTTTTACTAACTTGAATTATTTACTTTCATTTGATCCATACTAATATGGCCTGCGTAGTCAAGCGTTTAAGTCCATGGATTTAGACTCACGGGGTACCGGGTTTGATTCCAGCCCTATTTTGTTACTTATATATATGGTGTAATATAATATAATATAATATAGTATAATTTTTATTACTAATATTTTTGATATTTATTCGGAGTAAAGTACAAAGATTAAAAAATAAAATAAATTAAGAACTAAATTATAAAAACTAAAAATTAATAAATAAAATTACGACTATTCGATGGGCGTAGTGTGCCGAGGACACTCGCTGCGTTCCCCCGCTGAACAGCGAGGCTGACCTTTTGAACAAGATATTCTCTACTCAAAGGGTCACCCGTCGCCAAGTGGAGTACCTACCTATATTATATTTATTTATTATTTATTTATTTATTAGATGCTCATAACAAGATGGCAGTCATACCAAAATATAAACAGATACAAACAACTAAGATCTGGACTTCATCTCAAAAATTTGAGCATACAGCTTGCTATTTTTACAACCATTCCAATGGTAAGGTTAGGAGGTGGTTTCTTAATCATATTGCAGTATGAGAAAAGGAGATGATTTTGAAACCGACCCCCAATCACAATGTATCAGTGCAATGCATTGAATATACACTTAAGCATACATTTGTTTCGTTATGAGAATTTATTATATAAAGAAAAAAAAAAGTAATTGTCAGTAGCTAATTAATGTCAACAATCTAAATAATATAAAAGTTAAAATTAAATTAAATTAATAGTAATATTTCTAATAGATATATGTCCAATGATTTATTTCATTCCCTTTTCCGTATTAGGCAATCAAATGAAATTAGGATCTATTCTTATAATGTCTTCGATACTTTTCTTAAAGTGCACTATAATAATAGTATAATGCATGGCATGATAAATTAATTTAATAAATAATAAAACAAAATTAATATTGAGGCATAACATCTATAATCGTAAATATTAAAATGTAACCAAGGAAGAAACTGATACTCAGAGAATTCTAGTCTCGGGATCAGAGTTCCTCCAAAGAATTATGTAAACAGTTTTTGTGAACAAATAAACGTTATTGTATTTTGTATTTTTGTACTTAAGCCCAAACGTTATAAAATGGCGGTTATGAACTCTGTTCAGATTTATTATGCAAATAAATTACGTGTTTAGGGCTGATGTATTCTGTACAATGTCCTTTAAAGACAAAAACTTCTTACATAGTAAAAAAATGTGTTTTCATTTTATTGTCTAATTAGGATATTGGGGTCATTTAAAATTAAAAGCAATCAATGTAACTCATTCTGTAGATACAATTTAACTATTTTTAACTACACTAACTCGGGGCGATGTAATTTAAATAACTCCGGTTGGTTATTAAGGCCGATGAGCATTTGTTTTTCCCTTGTTGCCGTAGGACAAAATACCCTGCGGTCAGCGCATACTTGCGGTCTAACGCAATGAATATACTCCACTTCGTTTATGTTGGCCTGGTACTTTTTATATTATAGTCGTATAATTGAATTGAGGTTTTCGTTAAAAAATAATATCTAATAAATAAATCCACGAGAAAAATATACACCAAGGTACTTCTAGATCTGATACGTTATGATTTGGTGAATATTTTTCTCACGCACCGTACAACTCTGGTGAATAACCAACCTTAAGCTTCAATCTATACCTAAAACTTTAAAGGACAGCCCAAAAATACGAATGAATGTATGTATGCATGTACTCTGTTTAAATTGCCTTTACGTCTATACTGCTGGAGCGATTAAGAAAAAAAATTTAGATAATAATACTTGGATCTTAGAAATTCAGATAGGTTAATGACGTCATCATTTCAGCACTACATGTGATGCGAGGACTGTTCAACTGCCTCCGTGGTCTAGCGGTAAGTCCGTGGATTTAGACTCGGAGGTACTGGGTTCGATTTCTGGTCGGGACACAAAAATATTTATTAATATAAATTAATAAATTTAATTATTATTCAATTTATTTGTGATATTTCTCGAGTTTAGTACGATGGATATACACCGACGAGCTTGCCACTTGTCATGATTGGCCTATAGTAAAGTTGGCTAAATGTGAATCCGCTTATTTATAAGTGTGGTTTCTGACCACCCTGAAAGGGAAACGGTCGTGATGATACTTTATTAGTATGTAATATTGTTATGTATGTATTAATTAAGAATAACTTAATTGATGATGGCACCTACCTTGTATACTGTCTAAATGTCCTAAAGGTTTGGCTGTCAGAGAATGCCCAGCGGCATAGTGCAATTAAGTTTTTAAATAAATAAATAGACTAAACAACGTCATTATTTCAGCACTTCATGTGAACCCACCATCTATACGAGGTCTGTTTAAAAAGTATGACGAATTTTTAATTTTCGTTTTTTTTTGTTGCTTTATATTGATACTCATATCCTGATAAGGTCGGCCATTTTGAATGTTTAGTTAATTTTTGACAGCTGTTTTGGTTCGTCTTCGATTGTTGTCCATTCCCAAAAATAGATTAAAGTATCTGTATTAAATTTTGTGTGTAAAACAAAATCAATTGCGCATTTCTAACTATTAATTTTATAATAGTCCACCATTCATATATGTTTTAATATCTATTTATCTTTCTTACTTTATATTTTATTTAGGTATATATGTATTGTTTTATGATTTCATAATTTTATAAAATAAATAAATAAATTGCGGACTACGTAAAAGTGCATACTAACAAGAAAGTTTTATTGCGCGAGAATCTGTGTCGCGATACACTTGTCACGGAACAAATTATAACCTACAACAAGAAGTGACAGCGCATAAAACTGTCACCGAGCTGTCAAAGAAACAAAAGAGTCGTCAAACAAAAGAATATCAATGGAGTCCGCGCGAAGATTAGACCTCTCACAACATTATACAATTATTTACTTGAACCCGCTCGCATTTTTATCAGAGAAGTTACGAGCGCGTCACACGGCGAATGGATATTGACAGCGAGGCGGGAAAGCGCGACGGCGGCCATGACACTTTTTTCTTTTTAATTTGAAGTGTCACAGCGGACGGCAAAACGCGCTTTATGCCAGTGTCAATATTTTATTTTTTATCCGTACTCGAATTACTCACTCGTCAGCCGCGTACTGTCGCAATTAAACATTATTTTTTATTTTAACGCTCTGTGATGCACACACAGCTCCCGCTTGCGTGGGCTTTACATTCCTGATTGCGCTTTAATTTCTCGCCGGATTTACAATTTACCTCGCATCTTCGATTGGCGATTTAAACGGGTATTTTGCGAGAAATAAAAGAATACAGATACCGTAGCGAAAGAGCAATAAGGCTTATGTCAAAAATACCTTGAATTACAATTTTAATCTTGTCAAATCCTCGTTTTTATTGGGTTTTGGCGGGCCGCATACAGCGTACATAATTTTCGCCTCAAAGTTTATTCAATAAGGGATTCCTGCTATAAGAAATCATATTAACTCCGAGAGGTCCGGGGACGCTAATAAATTCGCAATTTTTATAACCGGCTCATTATTATTTTGAAATGGTCATTTATGAATAAAATTTCGTCTTATTTTGATGTGAAAATATTCTTAGCTGCAGAATGTATCCTACAGATTGACTTAAAATAAGACACAGGCAAATATAAAAATATTAATTAATCCTAATAATATAGAACACTAGAACACACAGCCTACTAGACTGTTGAAGATTGCCTTCCAAGTGGGCAATTCAGCATTTAACATCTGGAGAATTTAGGAAACCGTTCTTCCAACCGAGCCACCACCGCGCTCGGATTTTGGATTTATTTCATTTATTTTTTCAAGTAGGCATAGAACAAAAAGTATGTATTTTGCGACTTTACACAAATATTAAATAATAAAAAATAAAAAAAAATACAAATTTTATAAAGTATCATGACGACTGTTTCAGGGTGGTCAGAAACAACGCTTTTTAAAGCGGTTTTAGAGTTACCCAACTTTACTATAGGCCCATCATGACAAATGGCAAGCTTGTCAATGTCTCTAGCCTACAAAACTCGATTACCATAAATAAATTAAATAAATTATTGTGCACCGACCAGTAAGTCTTGTTACAAGCGGTGTAACTTTTATATAAATATCGCCATGGCAAGCTTACAATATTAGTTCTCCTTGAAAATCAAAATTGGCATTTGACATCATTGTAAATGACACATACTTATTACATATGAGAAATTTGTCCAGTCTACTGGGGCGGGGAAGTATCCACCGGTCGTGTTGATAAGCACAGTAAAGTGTATCCACACTCTAATTGGAGTCATGCCTAGTCAAGCCGCCATAGTGTTGGGGACTGATGAGTGTCTGATTGCAGTTGCTAACATTAATTCCACTGACCATCAAGGTTAGTTGGTAAATGCATTTATAGCATTTTTGGTTCTGTACAATAAAGAATTTATTATTATTATTACCATCAGGTGGGCGCAAGGTAACATGTGCTAGTATATAAATAAATAAATAAAAAGTATTGAAATCTAACATAGTATTTTTCTATAATACATATTTAGCAGTTCATGATAACCAGAATTTGGTAAGAGAACATATCGCTCAGAGTGGTTTCCCGAGCGCCGTGGTTCGTGCGTAATTCCGTCATAGCTCGAGATTTGGAGATGCCTACTATTGAGGAGTTTGTCACTGGCCTGACTAGACGTATGTTCTATCGGGCCGACAACGGACACTTCAACCATCTCCAGAATATCGCTCCGTCTTGCGCACGGCCCCCCAACGGGAGACCACTTCCAAGGGAAGTACTACTAGAGGAGAACTGAAGCAGTTGAATCTAGCCCTCTGGGTTCGTGAGCCACACGGGCGCTGTTAAACTGCTAACGGCGCCCAGCACTAAAAGTGCATGAATTACCGCTGAGATCCTGCCGGGGGAAAACGGGGGAATATCCCCATCCCCAACCCAGGCCCATTAGGCATCCGGGCCTGGACGACCCCACTGTCTGTCTGTCTGGTAAGAAAAACAATTAAATAATAAAAATATTTTATATTACAAAAGGCGATACGTAATGCCCGATCCAAAGTATTAATTCAACGCTCGTCTTCTTTGTGTGTAGGTGCGAGTCTTCCTTTTTATTGACCAAATAAAGTGGGAGGACATGCCAAATGACAGTAAAGCAAGATTTTTTTTAACATTTCCTTAATCTTCTCAAAATCTCTCTTTCCCCTACATGTGCAATAAAGAGCATGATTTGTATTCAAAAAAAGATGTTATGTTTTTTTAAAAAATTCTTTAATAAAATTGGTAATTCTTTATTATGCGTAAAGGCAGACAAGAAACAGAATCTTGCCTCTTTAAAAGTGTACTACTGGCTATAATATGGTACACTCTATAACCTTATCTCTCCATCACCATTCCGCAACTTAACCACACGCACAAGCCAAAATATAAAATGTAAATTAAGCAATAAGCAAATCTCTATTTATCTATAATCCTTTCTGGAACTTAATTTATTTGTTAAGTTATTATATGTAATTATATGACATGCTTCGCTATTTCTAGCATACAAATATTAATTTAGTCACATGACTTTGTCGAGTCAAGTGTCTAGGTATTCTTTAGTCGAATAAAAACATTGATTAACATAACATTTGTTTGATTCTTAATTCGAACAGTTTTAGTGGCAGCTCCCTTGTAGTAGACTGCCTCCGTGGTCTAGCGGTTGAGTCCGTGGATTTAGACTAGGAGGTACCGGGTTCGGGCCACAAAAATATTTATTAATACAAATAACAAATACATGAATTAATATTTAATTTATTTGTGATATCTCTCGAGTCTGGTAAGCTGGAGACATCATAGCCATCATAATGCCATATAAAGTTGTTGATGCATTTTGGCCACTATTCAAGTTTAATAAATGCAAATAAAAATAATTAATTTCATCAATTTGACTTTGACTTTGAAAGGGTTAAAATGCCGGCTAAGGGTAGTCAATAGTTGATTGAAAAATTCCATCCATTCGATCACCTCTTACAGTGGACCTACATTCCGCGGATACCGCACAGGATCTCCTTATTAAAATCCCATATTCCTAAAAACATAGACGTATATATAAAAAAAACAATTGACTGGTCTAACTTTTTACTATTTCATTTACAATACATTTTTTTTTACATTATTTGTCGAGATATCATTAAATTGTCTGCTCCAGTGACAATTGGGCTGGTTCTTTACTTGATCAGAGATAAGCATAACGTTTTAACGAGGAAATACAGCCAGCGTTCTTGCGATCACACCGCGCGGACATGATTTAGATTAAAATTTGATTTTGTCTGAATCAGGTATGAATTTAAAAAAATATTTCATTATGGTTTGTTGGCGTTAATTAACGTCTACGCATAACGTTAATCATTCACTGACGTCACGCATAAAATAAAGTACATACATTTACATGACAGGTTTTTTTAAATATCGTATGTACGTAATGTTTGATTGAATGATTTTACTCAGTATAGCTGGTAGAAAATGCCTTACGCCACAAAGCTCGCTGCGACATAAATTTTATGTTAATTTAGTTTTTCTGCCATAAAGATTTATTATTATTATTATTAATTCTTAAAGAATCTCGGCATTTAGCAGGGTAACCTAATGATGCTTACAGGCTTCGGCCAAGTGAGCATCATGTGTTCGCTGCTCCTTTAACTCCAAACGTTCTGACTATATGGCAAGTATTAAGGATTGTAGCTTTTTGTAATTGTCTATGTACTGGTCTAAGTTAATAGTTTTGAGGCTTAAATTAAATTAAATTGGGATTTAAGCTCAAATGGTATATTTTTTCCGTTATGTTATGAATGTTAGGTACGGCTATATCTATTAAATATGTTGGTTTTTTTTCTTTAAATTTTATTTTAATTAATTTTAATATTGATTTGAATAACCTTGAATTTGTCAGATACATTATGCAGGTACCTACACAGTCGATGTGTACATTTTTAGAAATAACGAATCCAAATGTCTTGGCCTTCTTGGCCTATGTCTATGCCCCACAACTTTTTTGTTATGAAATAAAAACGTTTATTTTAAGTAGACGGCATTTTGTCAAATTACTATAATTTTGGTCAAACAAAACTATGAGCTGTCAAAATGAGGCCCTTAAATCATCGGCCTCGCTTTTTGTCCAATTTAATATTTTTCTTGTTACACATTTTTGGAACGAACCAAATGTTTGAAATACCTGGTTTTTGATTTATTCAAAGGCCCTGGGCCTAACCTACTTGTAAACACAAAACATATATATATTTAATTTATAAGTAATATTTCTCTAGTCTTAATTTAAATTAGGATTTAAGCTCAAATGGTATATTTGTTCCGTTTGATTGTAGGTTATGAATGTTAGGTACGGCTATATCTATTAAATATGTTGGTTTGTTTTCTTTTAATTTTATTTTAATTAATTTTAAATTTGATTTTAATAACCTGGAGTCATGTATAAGCTTGCCATTTGATCACCCCGCAAAGGATGCGGTTGTAATGATACTTTCCTTTTTTATTAACCCTAATACAATAAAAAGTTTAATCGTATTGACATTATCGCCTCCACTGCTGGAAGGTTTTAAAGGAATAGCTTTTTAATATTAAAAAAAAAATGTCCTTTGTTTTTGCTTGTTTTATTTAGTTTTTAGTTTGTTTTTTTTTCATTTATTAACATATGTTTATTATTATTAGCTGTAAAGTTCATGCAATATAAATATGTGGTTAACGTAGTGGGTATTGCATGATCTAATGTATCTTATTATTGTTAAATGATAAAAACATGTGCAATGCTGTTTGTAGACCCCAATAAAGAAAATTAAATTAAAATTACAGGACTACAAGGTTCATTGTGTTTTCAGATTATTTGATTAACACAGGATGGTCAAAAACCTCTTTCACAAAGATAAGCTTCGCTGTGAAATATTACAAATAAATAATGGTGTTCCAAACAGAAATTGCGGTACGTCCGTGCCGAACTTCTGACTTGCCAGGTGGGTTACTGCTGTACCAGGTATTGTATTTTCATAGGTACTGATAACTAAATTTAAAAGGTTATTAATTGATCGTTGTGGTGCAGTTCTGTATATGTTTTATTTTGTAAATCTGATATAGCTGAGTTTTCCTTGCAGATTCCTTTCTCAGTCAGATTAAACATTAACAGGTCACTGGAATTTGCTAAGCTGCTGGTCTTCTGCTAACAGCTTACTTATTGGACCACTTTGCTGCTTAGTCTTCTACTAGCAGGAGTAGAATCATTCAAAATAATTAATTTAATGACGTTTTATAAATGCCTGTAATAGGTTTACGTGAATAAAGATATTTTGACTTTGACTTTGATTTTGAATGCAGAATTTGATGCTTTTCTTGGAGTCAATAGCGGCATTATAGCTCAAACACGTCGGGTAAAATATGGGAGTTAACAGCGCGGAAAAACCGCAAAAATAAACTGCAAATTGTGCACTCTTCGATACTCTCGTATCAAAACTACTAGATAGTACTTTTTTGGGGCTTAAGTGTATGTCCCTTGGTTGTTAAAGGATTCAACAAAATTTGAATTCTTATAAATCCAATATATTTACACTACAAGTATAGACCCGTGAGACTATCATCCCGGTCCGTGCTTATCTTACGACCTCATTCAGTCGTATTTATCTTTTTTGAATGCCCGGTCATTACGTCGTCGGTCAATGTTGTTGGTACTTTATGGAGATTTGAAATTGGAATTTAAACGGACCGACTTAAAATAAGATTAAAGTAAATGGAGAAATGACGTGAGAATATTCTAAATAAGTGTAGTTTTATATATTTTAATTTACTATTGTTAATTTAATTTATATAAAAAAAAACATAAAAAAATCCACTTACATTTAGATAACAAAAGAAAGAGGCATACATTATTCGATTCAGATTATTCGAATTCTCTAATCCATTCGACTCGCTTGTCTCCGAATGAATCAAATTTTGAAATAACTTAAAAAAAAAACTCAGGGCCTGTAATTCAATCCTTAAGATTTAAGGACCAATAATAATAATAATAAAATCATTTATTGTCACAAAAAGTATAGGTGTAAAATAGGTGAACAATATCTATCTCGCCAAATCCCTTGCGGGGTAGAAAGAGACAATTGAGCGCAACTTGTCACGATCGCGACATACATCTTTCGCTTCTTCGACATTCATTAACCTCTTCATACATGCCCTTTTGTTTCAATGGAATTTTATTGCACCTTCAGCTATCCTTTTATTTATTTGATTGTAAAAGGTGATTGATTAGTCGTATTTTTTATATATTATTTTTTGAGCTTAGACAGACACAATAAGGCCTGCGTATAATTTTATTTATTAATTGTATAGTTTTTACGATTTACCACATGTGACCTTTCTTCCACGTGATGGTAAGCAGCGCAGAAGGTCCATAAAAGTTAGCGACTGGAAACAGACACAAAAAAATCAGTCCCTAACACTTGACTAGATGCTTTTTCACAGTTCGCTTAAAGGACTCTTCTGATCTTCTCGTGGAATGCTCTTCCAGCCTCTATGTTTCCACTTTCCTATAACCTGCAGCCCTATTATCTTAGTTAGTCGCAAGACACAGATGTATGAGTTCCCAAATTTATACGTACGCGAAGGACTGGTGGCTACCGTATGTGGGTGCATATTCTGACCTGTGCGTGTAGTTCGGTTGCGGAATGGAGAGAGAGGGATTAGGTTATAGAGCTCTTCAGAGCACTCACCATAGTATAGTCGGTAGAACACGCTCAGAGAAGCCACATCTCGGCAAAGCTGCAGGGACTATTGTGTAGTTTTATTTAATTATTTTTTTATTAGTACCTATGTATTTATTATGAGGTATTTGTAGAAAGAAATAAAGTTTTGAATAAAATTTGTAAATAAATAAACTATTTGAGCGGTTTTAATAAAACCTGGCATTGTTGACTTTGCTTGTGGAACCCTAAAAAGTTTTAAAAAAGATACAGAAAAATAAATAAAAACGAAACGAGAGACTCGTTTGGATAAAAGTTAAAATGATTGTGGGGCATCTTGGGTTGGTTTTTTTTTATTTCGTATTAGATTCGTTTCCATTCTGGCTGGACGGATTAGTAGAATGATAACGTCATTTGGTATTATAAAGTTTGACCCCCATTGTTATATTTTGACCTGCTTATTTTTTTATAAGTATTATTAAGATAAGTAAGCGGCGGGGTGGTGCTTCAGTTGTAAAAACGCTTTTCTCAAAATACAAAAAAGCTCCCGGCATATACTAATGAGAAATTCATACCATATCATGCATATTTTTCATAGATTTACAATACGGTATCATAATCATGACCCTTCGGGAAGGTCAGAAACCACGCTTATAAAAATGCGCATACACATTTAGCCGATGTCTCTAACGTAGCAAATTCGAGTAATATCACAAATAAATTATATATTAATTAAATGTATTTATTTACATTAATAAATATTTTTGTGTCCCGACCAGGAATAGAACCCGGTACCTCCGAGTCTAAATCCACGGACTTAACCGCTAATCAAATAAAGATAATCCTAAATATGAATCAATCCAGCTTTAAAAAACGGTGGTCATAATAATACAAAACAGGCTATTTTAACCAGTAACAATAAAAGGTAAAAATTTGCGAATCTTTTTAATAAGGTGTAAATCTGATGATCATTCTGTATCTCTTTACTGCTGGATGTAGGCCTCACCCAACGCTCGCCACTTCATGCTGTCTTTTGCAACTATCATCCAACCTCCGCCAGCGATCTTCTTCAGGTCATCTGTCCATTTGGCAGTGGTCTTCACTCTGGAACTAGTTTGCCCCATCGGTCATCTGTTCTGCGGCAGATGTGTCCAACCCACTGCCACTTTATCTTGATAATTTTGAAAGCTATGTCAGTTACTTTGGTTCTCTGACAAATATCAACATTTCGGATTCTGTCCATCAGAGAAATACCAATCATAGCTTTCTCCACAGCTCGCTGAGCGACCTTGAATTTATGAACCAATCCCACTGTCAGTGTTCACATCACTGCTCCGTACAACGAAGGTCAAAATGTGGAGGTCAAAAGGGGATTTTTTTAAAGTAATCGGGGTCCGGTAAATAAATGTGGAGTTTGTTTATTTGCCTGTTGTTACTTACGAGAACGATTACCGAAGTAATTAATCGATGGGGCCTTATTTTTTTAAGAACAATTTTAAAATCATTGTTTTTATATTCGTATTTTGAATAAGTACCTAAATACCCAATAATACATTAAAATTTACTCTTGGTATTAGTATCACCGTTAAATTCAATAGCTTTGTATTGTATTAACACACATTTTTTCTACGGTCATAAGCGAAGTTGCACGCGCCTAAATAAGCAAAAGGACACGGCCGACCGCGACCGGCTATATCAACAGAACCCCACGTGCGCCTGCCGGTGACAGCTACCAAAATTAGTCACGTGGCCTCCTATAATAGCTGCTGCCCTGGTACCACCCTCGCGCCACCGGCTTTTTGTCTCGCAGCTTTTTCCTCCGGTTTGTTTACAACAGTTGGTTGCTATCGATCCGATCGGCAAACATTTATTTGTAGGCTTAGAAATTCTCTTTTTTGTATTAAAATTCTAGTTTGATTTTTTCGTATTGTGATTTTGACTTTTATTAATCAAGACCAACATCATTACAGTCCCTAGAGTATTTTTATTATTATTATTAAAATACTTTATTGCACTTTAACTTAAAAGTATGTAAAACGAACTTAAAGCCATTTCAGCTTTTTCTACCAGCTAACCTTTGGGAGAGTGAGACAGTATAATATTTGGGGTGCAATTTTAACCTTATTTTAAATTTGAATAAACTACATAAATGTATGTATACATAGACTACTTAAATACATTAACATATAGTAGATATAAATGAAGATAATATAATATTAATAAGAAGACATTTTAAATTTGAAATATACTGTTCTGCTTGTTTAAAAAGAAAGTATTAAGTTGTTTTTTAAAGAAATGAATTGAAGCTTGTATGATGGTCAGTGGAGATTGTACTTTAAATTATTCGACAAATTTAAATTAATGCTCATCAGCACCTTAAGTTTACTACTTCTAAAAACTTTAATGGTAAATGCTACAGTATGTGTGTATGGTAACCTAACCTTAAACTAAATTAACTAAGGTGTGGACTTTTTGAGGGCATTCGGAGGTTAATTTAAATTTAGGTACTTAAATATGTCTTAATATTATTGTTTAATATTACTAAAACTGACATCGCGAATAATGATGTCGCAATTTTAGTTAAAATTGCTTAGCTATGAAGGTCCAAGTGCATTTTGCCTGGTTTTACCACAGATTTGGTCGTGTTTTAACATGGCGCATCGTTCTATCAATATTTGTATGGAAAAACATGCGATAATTAAAATGTCTTAGGCAGGGGTATCATATATAAGAAAGAGTGGGTATTGCTTGCTATTTTCATACAAAATACGCCAGTATGTCGTGATCGTGTCAAATGGCGCTCAATTGTCTCTGCCTACCCCGCAAGGGATCTGGCGTGAAGATATGTATGTATGTATGTATTCTTCTATTGTTGAAGAAAAAAAAAATTGTTAAAATAATAATTTCAATAATTAACTTAATGTAAAATACAGAGAAAGGCAAATTGTAATTAATGTTGACTTGACTTGACTTTGATATAAACAATAAATCAATCATTAAATAACAAAAAATAATAATTATGTACCAGGGTAACATAAACGCGTGACGGTATATTCATTTAATATTATGATTTTCTAAAATACTTTCATTTGGAATGCGCTTTGTTGTGGCATTTGACTATTTTCCTGATTTCATGTTATTTTAATAGAATTTATTAACAATCCTTTTTAAGCACAATATAAAAAGCAATAATATAATAATTTAATGAATAACTCTTAAGTACCAGGGTAACATAAACGCGTGTCGGTATTCTCATTTAAAGTCTGTAATTATGATCGCTGGCTCATCCTGGTGCTGTGGGCGTTGTATCCGAAAAGGCTCTCTGTAGTGCGCTTTTACGTTAATCGGGTTGTATGATCGCCTTTGTGTGTGTGGTTTAAGGCGCTCGATTAGTAAGGCCGCCTGATTGGCCCATCCATCAACCCCCCACCCGTCGACTTGTCTACGCTATTTGCGACCCTGATTCGCCCGCTCGAAGTCCATATTCGTCCGGTCGGCCCTCAGCGTTAATGCCTTGCGCACAGTTCTCTTCGTACTAAGATACTTAGTGGTTTTTTTCTTATACGGGTTACACACAGGTCGACGTACGGCAGGTTATGATAGCGAGGTACTAGACAGATATCGTTTGGAATTACAACCGAATTTCCCAATATTTATTATTTTAAGTCGTAATATGCTATAGATATCTTAAAGTTGGCTAATAGTTAATTATTTTAAAAAAAGCACGAGATAAGTAGTAAAAGCTTATAGTCGCCTCTAAGTCAAAGTCAAAATATCTTTATTCACGTAAACCTATTACAGGCATTTATGAAACGTCATTAATTTAATTATTTTAAATGATTCTACTCCTGCTAGTAGAAGACTAAGCAGCAAAGTGGTCCAATAAGTAAGCTGTTAGCAGAAGACCAGCTTAGCAATAGCAGCTTAAATAATTTACAGTCATTAAATATGCTAACTGCCTCCGTGGTCTAGCGGTTAAGTCCGTGGATTTAGACTCGGAGGTACCGGGTTCAATTTCTGGTTGAGACACAAAAATATTTAATAATGTAAATAAATACATTGAATTAATTTTTAATTTATTTGTGATATTTCTCGAGTTTGGTACGCTCTGGAGACATCGACGAGCTTGCCACTTGTCATGATTGGCCTATAGTAAAGTTGGATAAATGTGAATCCGCTTATTTATAAGCGTGGTTTCCGACCACCCCGAAAGGAAAACGGTCGTGATGATACTTTACTATCTCTCCACTGCTGGATATAGGCCTCCCCAAGGCTCGCCACTTCGCACGATTCCCTGCCACCCTCATCCAACCCCTACCAGCCACCTTCTTCAGGTTCGTCCCGCTCTGCGTCTTCCCGTACGTGGTCTCCACTCAAGAGCCCGTCTACTCCTTCAGGTGGTAGTCGGACTGATAGTGGTAATTTGCCCAGTCTGCCGGGGCGGGGAAGTATCCACCGTTCGTGACGATAAACCCAGTAAAGTGTATCCACACGTTTCAAGATCAGACTCGAATTGCCATCATGCCCAGTCAAGCCGGCATAGTGTTGGGGACTGATGTCAGGCATTAGTGTCTGATTCCAGTTGCTAACATTCATGGACCTCGCGAACCACTTACCATCAGGTAGGCCCAAGGTCAAATGTCATGCTGGTATAAAAACAAAAAAAACTGCAATATTAATCGTGAATTTAAACGCGAATTTAGCGGGTTCGATTTCTGGTTGGGACAAAATAATTTATTTGTGCTACCTATTTCTCGGGTTTGGTACGCTAGACGGCCTATTTCTGACGCACTTAAGGGCCACAAATATTTATTTTTAGTATAGTTCTCAAGAACAGAGACCTAACCCTCCACCATTGGAGATGGGCCTTCGAGAAATTTGGAACCGAGACCGACGGCTTAACTTAAGAACCAACGATGTTCCTGGGCCCTGCGCAGCACCTATTCCCTCTGCACCATCCCCAGCAGGGACGCCGGCACCGTCCACTGAAGCTTCTCGTAGTCCTCAGAAGGGGGTCACAGTACCTGATGGGTACTTCTATGACCACAAGAAGAATATTTTTATATGTATTTTAGTTGTAAGGTATTTATCTATGGGCCATCATTATTAACGTATGAGGCACGGGAACAGTGGTGTTTTAAATCTATGACAAATGTACGTAAGAAAAATGTATTCTCATTTGGTACGTATCGTGTTCGAACCGACCGTCTTAAGAGCAACGTTTTTTTTTAAATATCGGACTGTGTTAGATATATACGTCTATGAAGGCACTTCAGTTTTTTGATTGAGGAATTTCTTTATTTGCTGCGACTTTTTGTTTTTTACAATGAGATCGATTTTACAGATAGATAGCTCTTAACGAACATGTGGGTGTAGCCATTTTGCCTTCATACCTAAATGTACTTCCCAAGTATGTACCTTAATACGCCGAGTATTTTTTACTTAATTTTTAAAAAAGCGTATGGATAGCTTTTTTAAGCGTTTTGAGATTTTGATAAATTCATATTTATAGAACCCAACTTGTTTTATAAGCCTATCATAATTAATAATAATAAATAAATATTTCCAGACAGGTCACACAGCGCCATCTAATTTCCGTGGTAAGCTACGAGGCTTGTGTTACGAAAACTAGATGGTTGATAAACTACATATTATACTTTTTTTTTTTTGTTTGATTCAAAGTCCCAAAGTTTGATGGTTAAAGAATGTCAATCGGCATTACATACGCCTTTTGGTATTTCAACAATAATAAAATAACAAATATTTCTCGAGCTTGGTACGCTGGAGACATCGACGAGCTTGCCACTTGTCATGATTGGCCTATAGTAAAGTTGGCTAAATGTGAATCTGCTTATTTATAAGCGTGGTTTCTGACCACTCCGAAAGGGAAACGGTCGTGATGATACTTTACTTTTTTTCTAACCCGTTGTTTTGCAGAAATGAACTGTATACATAATATAAAATATTTTTGGCCTAAGATATAATAATCTATAATACTGTAATTTTATCACCTTGATATACTGTGTGTAGTTTGTTAAATAGCTAATATTTATATATTATAATCTATAATAAAAATAAATAACTATGTTTTTTTTTTTAATTATTTAGTAATATTTTTTTTAGTTACGTTGCAGAGTTTTTTTCCTAAAAATATCGCCACTCATACTGACCCTAATCAAGTAGGCAGCGAGAGGTCGACGATCGCGCGAACGGTTACTTACGTAATTCTTTCTCTCTCTGTTTCGTCTCTCGGCTGTGGGCCTTAGGTATTTATAACGATGGATATCGCGATTTTCAGATGCGGCCTTATTCACCATGCAGTAGTGTTTTGTTTATCGGATAATATAATTTATCTTTAAAAAAAAGTGACCCTTTTATACGAAAAAAAAAAATATTTTATTTCTTTAAATAGAGTAAAGTATCATCACGACCGTTTCCCTTTCGTGGTGGTCAGAAACCACGCTTATAAATAAGCGGATTCACATTTAGCCAACTTTACTATAAGCCAATCATGACAAGTGGCCAGCTCGTCGATGTCTCCAGCGTACCAAACTCTAGAAATATCACAAATAAATTAAATATTATGTAAATAAATACTTTTACATAAATAAATATTTTTTTGTTTCCCGACCAGGAATCGAACCCGGTACCTCCGAGTCTAAATCCACGGACTTAACCGCTAGACCACGGAGGCAGTCTTCAAATACAAGTTTAAATAGTTCATTTTCTGGATTCCCCTTTAAGTTTAGTTAGACCTGTATTGGGGGACCCGCTTAAAGTTAAACATAATAATATTGTACAAGAATGTGTTGTATAAAAATGTGTCCTAATTGATATTAATATATAGTATAACGGATAGTTTGAATGTTATAAGGGTTAGCTAGTTTTTTTTTATTTATTATTATTATTTTTTATTTTATTTTTTCTTATACGTTTCTACTAATGACACCCGAAGCCTAAAATTATATTAGCTCTTTTGAAAATAACACGCGTATCTGAAAATGAATGAAGAGACCATCTTGAAACATCAGGAAAAAAAACCCACGCAATTACCACTTAAGAGTGTGGCCGTGAAAAACGAGATAACTGACAAATTACACTACCTAACTGGCATGTGAGGAATTTAAAGAAAATTAATTATTTTCTTATTAATCGACACCATTAGGACACGCCCAGATATGTATTATCAATGTCATTATTCAACACATTTATTAAAAGCTTGTTTTTGTAAATTAAAAATAAGAGGATATCAAATTAAAATAATTTATTGCAATAATTAAGACTGACACGTCTTTTGTCACAAATAATAAATAAACATCGTTTATTGACCCAATTAACTTACTAGCTATTACATTTGGCGCTTTCGACTTGCGTGCCGGTTCCAAATATTCGAATTAAAAGCGACAGATCTCCATAGAAAACTGTCAGTTTCTTTCGAGCAAACTCTCGAATCCCTGCAGCTTCGCCGAGATGTAGCTTCTCTGAGCGTGTTCTACCGGCTATACTATGGTGAGTGCTCTGAAGAGCTCTATAACCTAATTCCTTCCTCTCCATTCCGCAACCGAACCACACGCACAGGTCAGAATATGCACCCACATACCGTAGTCACTATCCCTTCGCGTACCTATAAATTTGGTGACTCGTACATCTGTCGCACAATAAAGATGTGGAATGCTCTTCCAGCCTCTGTGTTTCCACTTTCCTATAACCTGGAGTCCTTCAAGCGAAGTGTGAAAAGGCATCTAGTCAAGCCGGCATAGTGTTAGGGACTGATGTCGGATATAAGGGTCTGATTCCAGTTGCTAACATTCATGGACCCTGCGCGCCACTTACCATCAGGTGGGCGCAGGGTCACATATCGTGCTAGTATAAAAAAAAAAAAAAAAAAAAAAGCATGTCGAAGGAGCGAAAATCAGGGCCCAGATCTTAAAGTGCCACGACTCAGACTTAGTTACGCGGCGAACGAGTGCCTTCACTCCGTAGCCAGGACTCAGACTTAGCTGTTAAGGCACGCAGAGCCAACAGTGAAAGAGAGACGGTTTATAGGGTCTTAGTCCGTAGGCACCTTGGGGTCTCCTTAGGAGGCCTCACGGTGAGTCGGGCATGCGTCCTCCCGCGGTGGCCCTTCAGGCTGGGGTCGTATCATTGATGATTTATCGATTCACAGTATTAAAAAAAAAAACAGATCTAAAGAAGCTGTAGTGAATGACACCAGCACTGGTCCACCAAACACTCACCAGTACCTTTTATGAGTCAACTTTCGCTTAGACAGGATTTAGCCAGTTCTCCTGGGTTCAACTACTGTGATTAACGTTTCAGATTCTTCATTACGAGTAACAATACAATTTAAAATTCCCTCGTAACTGTGACGGTTGAGTAATGCAACACAGCACCCAATGCGTGTTTGTTGGTGTGCTTCACTCAATTCTTGCGTAAAGAAGTAATGTAGGGTCTAAAAGTTGTTATTGCAGCGAGCACAACTCAATTATGTAATTTTAGCTATCGGTGGCAACTTGTCAATAGCCATACACTACCCATATGTACTGTATATATATTTTATGTATCTAGCTGTAAGTTGTCCTTAAACATTAAATAAAATAAAAAAAATATAAAAAAGATGGGGTATGTGCTATGGAGACCCAGTGTTTTATATATATTTAATATGATTTTCAGGAGATCATTCTTAGCACATTTCTTCAGCACTGCTTACACGGTCAATAGATCCGAGAATAAGTCAGAAAAAAATGGTATGTAAAAATGTACGGCCATTAAATAATAAAATTTTAAGTAAGGTAAAGTATCATCACGACAATTTCCCTTCCGGGGTGGTAAGAAACCACGCTTATAAAGAACAATTCACATTTAACCAACTTTACTATAGGCCAATCATGACAAGTGGCAAGTCGATGTCTCAGCGAACCAAACTCGAGAAATATCATAAATAAATTAAAATAAATATTTTTGTGTCCCGACCAGTAATCAAACCCGCTACCCCGAGTCTAAATCCACGGACTTAACCGCTAGACCGCGGAGGCAGTTAAGTAAAATAATAAAATTGCATATAAAATTACGGTGGAGGTTACGTCGTCGTTATGGTGTCGGTTACGTCGTTATGATGTCGGAGTGACTGTTAACGAACACCAATTTCCGCTCTAATTTGCGGACAAGGCGAACGATCGATCTCATCGGATTTTTTGAAAAAGGTACAAGGTATATTCTTGTTCGTTAAATTTCGACCATTCACGACTATTTCCCAAATGGTTAGAAACCACGCTTATAAAGAAGCGCATTCACATTTAGCCCTTTACTATATAGATATCAAAGTCAAAGTCAAAGTCAAAATATCTTTATTCACGTAAACCTATTACAGGCATTTATGAAACGTCATTAATTTAATTATCTTGAATGATTCTACTCCTGCTAGTAGAAGACTAAGCAGCAGTGGTCCAATAAGTAAGCTGTTAGCAGAAGACCAGCAGCTTAGCAAATTCCAGTGACCTGTTAATGTTTAATCTGATATATCAGATTTACAAAATAAAACATATACAGAACTGCACCACAACGATCAATTAATAACCTTTTAAATTTAGTTATCAGTACCTATGAGATTACAATACCTGGTACAGCAGTAACCCACCTGGCAAGTCAGAATTAAGGTAGACTACATGCCTAGGTGTGTGCAACCCGAAAGTCGACAAAACGCAAAAACAGGTATAGGTACTATTCAAATAAGGATTTTCTTAGTGATGTAGGTACTTGAGTAGGAAAATTAAATATTATCATTACCTATCCTTTGACATATATATATAAGTATTTAATTGTCTTTAAAGGACATTGTACAGAATACATCAGTCATAAACACGTGATTTATTTGCATAATATATGTTCATAACAGAGTTCATAACCGAGTTGGGGATCATGCTGCAGAATTTGATGCTTTACTTGATTTTTTGATGCATTAGGTATAGCCCAAACACGTCGGGTAAAATATGGGAGTTGACAGCGCGGGAAAACCGCAAAAAATAAACAGTAACTTGTGCCCCATATTTAAAGTCCAATTTATCGTTTTCCATAATTATTCACATTGTAGCACATTATTAAACAAAACAACACCACTTTTGACCAATAATATCCACAGTAAATTAATTTACAAAACAAAAACTTGCACTTGACATGTCCACGCAAAATGGCGCGAAGAACTCCCTTGACATAATAAAAATAATTGACATGTAATTTATTTTCCTTTTTTTTTATGTCTTTAGGTGTGTTGAAACTATTGACTATCTATATAACTGTAAATATTTTCATGCTGCATGACAGCAGGATACGCCGGAAAACTGTACTACTACTAGCCACAATATGTACCGTATTCTAGAAAATAAATAATAATAATTAAGTTTTGATTTTGATGATTTTGATTTAGATAGGCCAATTATGACAATTGGCTATCGTACCAAAGTAAAGTAAAGTATCATCACGACCGTTTCCCTTCCGGTGTGGTAAGAAACCACACTTACGTATAAATAAACGGATTCACATTTAGACAACTTTACTATAGGCCAATCATGACAAGTGGCAAGCTCGTCGATGTCTCCAGCGTACCAAACTCGAGAAATATCACAAATAAATAAAATATTTAAGTTTTTATTCATTTAAATTAATAAATATTATTGTGCCCCGACCAGGAATTGAACCCGGTACCTCCGAGTCTAAATCCACGGACTTAACCGCTAGACTATTACCTACCTATAGCTTAATTTCACCAAAACATCACAGCCCCTTGAACACTTAGGTACAGCCCGTTTCATGAATGTATTAGAAGAAGACAAATTTCTAAGCATTCCATGGATTCACCGTGCGGGTGCCGGGTCCATCGTGTGTAGGTAAGAGATGAGAAGAATGGTTTGCGACCGACAATAGGCTGGTTTAAGAAAACGAGGCCTCCTTTTTTTTTGGTACTTAATTATTACTTAAGTAAAAATTAACATAGGTTTATTTGACCGATATAGGTATATAAACTGGTCTAGGTGTGTTTAAGGGGCTGTGTGGGTGATGATACGTCGAATTGCATGCATCCGATGTTTCGAGAACTTAATAAATTATTATATAATTTGCATTAAACGTTAGATATCGACTTCGACGTTATATCGATTTGATGTCAAGAATCGGCCTTCACCTTATGAACCGAAAACAAATTGAGCAATTATAGCTGTCTCGCTCTACCTTCATTATTCACATCACGTCGTCTCTATCACACAATTCTAATTTCAAATATGGTATGTGAATTTTAAATGAGGACATTAAATTTTCTTCTTTAAAATTTAATGTCATCGTTTAACTAATTTCCTTTGATTTATGATACCCTGGTAGTATCTGGGTGATGATTGGGGTTTGACATTCAAAAATAGTGGTTTTTTAATAAATACCCTACATAAATAAAATAGTGTATTTGGAGCTAATTTAAATTAAAATAAAAAATATTTTTTGTAAAATCAAGTCACCGCTTAAAAAGTTAATAACTAAATTATTTTCGACTTAGTTTTCGATTAACAATAGGTCTCCTGAAATCAAATGGAATTTAGAATCTATCCTAATTAAACTTTCCTTAATGTAAGTTATTTCGTCTATTTTTATTCAATATCTGTTACATTTTTAACAAAGGGCATGTATGAAGAGGATAATGAATGTCGACGAAGCGAAAGAGGTATGTCGTGATCGTGTCAAATGGCACTCAATCGTCTCTGCCTACCCCGCATGGGATTTGGCGTGAAGATGTGTATGTATGTATGTATTTTTAACTATCGCTGTTACACTAACAACACCTTATTAAAACCATAGCAACGGACAGCGTGCAACGACGCCATTCAATCTAAATTTGTACACGCCAATATCGCCCCTAAAACCAGTAGCGTGCGTACATTAACAACGTAAATTCCGTGACGAAGCTAATGAAGTTATTACGTTTCCACAATGGCCCATTCATGCTATGAAATTGAAACCTTAACGCGTACACTCAAAACGCTATTTGAAATAAAGAAGGCACTTAATAAAAGAAACATAAGGAATCCGACTATCTCTTTCTTTCATTCCGAAGAATACTATGTCTGTCTCTTTCGTTCGATACCGTTCTCTTTGAGGTAGGAGTCGATTTTCCTAAGCTTATCTCGTCCTAAAATGGTTGTTTTTCCACAGTTATCCGTCTTCGAGGGCATTCATTCGAGACGTTTTGATAAAAATCGGAAAAGTAACTTGACTTTGTGTATTTTCGTATATCCAATTCCGAAGATCTAATCTCTTATTTTGTTTTTTCCTTCAATTCCATTCTTGTCTCTCATATTGAGTTGTTTGACATAAGCCTTTTTTTTTTTCAAACTAAAAGGCTTTGGCCGTAATTTGGGAAAAATAGTAACGATATATATCTAATAGAAAATATCCCTAAAACTCGAATAGGTACTCAATTATATAGAGATAATAATTTAAATTATTGATTAGGGAATTACAAAAGAGCAGACGACCTATAGGTAGGTTTCGTAATTGATAAGGTGTAATGGAAACGGGCAATAACGCTGATAGCTGTTCTGTTAATCTTGGTTTAAAACTCGTGTTCAGTATTCATTGTACATTGCATGGTAATATGTAGCAATCTTGTGTTTAGTTTAAGAAAAACACGCAATGTATAACGAAAATAGGAGACCTTCATATAAAAGCAAGAGCGAAACAGATGTACATAAATCAGTCACGAGTGAAGAGGACGAAAGCATTGTTTTCGCTTCCAGTGTAATATATCAATAGCTTGACAGGGCAATTCGACCTGTATTCAAATGTGGGTAAAGGCCAATTTTGTTTTGACACGCCTAGTTAATGGTATCATCGATAGATGGCGTTGGTTTATTTTGTGTTTGTGTAATTATATGAAAGTGGAAAACATTATTAGAAGCCTTCCAGTGATTATTCTAAAATATTATTGCTTTTCAAAATTTACTACTCGCTCTTATTTGACTGCATGTTTTTTGATTTTATGTTTTTGAATTTGTTAGTAATATTTTTTAACTTTGGTATCAAAATGTCTGGATAAAATTTTCCATTACAAATTTAGCAGACACAAATAGAAATTACATTAATCATTTGGGTTAAAGACACCTGAATCAAAATGACAGCAAAACAAAATCTTTCCTAATAACAACCGCTACCAAAATAACTATCAATCTTGTTAATCACCTGTCATTAGTTACCAGGCGCGCAGACGATACGAGGAGGTCGCGCTATTATACATAAAACCTTTTTCCAAAAACTCTTCTTAGCTCTATGATTTCCTGATACTATTTAGTGTTAAAATATTAATAATTTGGTTAATTATTTTAATCCCCGTTGGAGAAAGGCCTTACAAACATTTCTGGAGAACTTGGCCTATATTCGCCATGCTGGCCAGAAAAAGTGAAAGGGTATGATATCAAATTTTAATGACAATTTATTTACGATTCCACATTTAGTATAAGTGGAACAGGGATCAATGACTTAATGCATTCCAAAGCACTTGAATCTATGACAAATGTATGTAAGAAAAGTGTATTTCTTATTGCCGGGGTTCGAACCGACCTTTTTAGGGTTTTAAGCGTTCTTACAAACTCATCGTACGATTATGAGAAATCTACTAACATTATTTGATTTAAAGAAATGGTGGTATGTTGACTAAAAAAGAGTTATCGCAAGTCAAAAGCGGATATGTCCAAAAACGTAATAAATAAGAAAAAAGTTTTGATTGCCAAATTCTGTGAAATTAAGAATCCTTTAACGAACGGACCCTGACAGTCGTTTCAAGCTGATATTTCTATTATATTTTGTCATTTTTATGTAGTAAGATTGGTTAATGTCTAGATACATACATATCTTCACGCCAGATCCCTTGCGGGGTCGGCAAAGGCAATTGAGCTCCACTTGACACGATTATGACATACCTACTTTCGCTTCGTCGACAATCATCAACCTCTTCATACTTATATGCCCTTTTGTTACGAAGGCTTTTTAATGCACCTTCAGCCAGTGTTTTATTTATTTGATCGTGGTATGTGAGTCTCGGTCTGACAGAGCTTCTTTTTCACACAATTTTCGCAATCGTCAATCTTTCTTTGCTAATTGTTTCAACATACCCAAACCATCGTATGCCATATTTTTGTCCTTATGCTTTCTTCTGTACATACGCTTTTCCGTATTTCGACGTTACGTATGCTTCGCCAAAGTGACGCCGCATATCCGACGCAACGACCTCATTTCTACTGCATTAACCCTACTTCTATGCGTACTCTGACACATCCACGTCTGGCTTCCATACATCAGTGTTGGTACCAATATGACATTGTGTATGGCAAGCCGAGCTTTGTCACTGTCATTTCGAATGCCGATTAGCGATCCTAGGGCAACGTTAACTTTTTATATCCGACGCAACGACCTCATTTCTACTGCATTAACCCTACTTTCGTGTGTATTCTGACATATCCACGTTTGGCTTCCATACATCAGTGTTGGTACCAATATGACATTGTGTATGGAAAGCCGAGCTTTGTCAAAGTCATTTCGACTGCCGATTAGCGATCCTAGGGCAACGTTAACTTTTTATATCCGACGCAACGACCTCATTTCTACTGGATTAACCCTACTTCCATGCGTATTCTGATATATCCACGTCTGACTTCCATGTCTAAATAATATTATATTAAGAAATAAAAGAAAATAAATTTTGACAATTGCGCTTTAAGTAACAGAGACTAGGACTACAGAAATGAATCGAGATGCAGTTTCGAGATAACCCGTGTGATCGATGGCCTGTCATCTCTCTCCATACAACCGTGCTATCGCCCACAATCAAGTGCCGAAAGCACATTTACATACATCTTGATTGACGAATACGTACCCGATTCTTTGACTCGAAGAATTGTTGATTTTTTAATATTGATTATTGCAATGCAGTCGAGTTATGTTTTAGCTGCCTACCTAAGTCTAAGGCACAGATCTAATGAAGCAAATTGAGACAAAGATAGCCTAAAAAGTTCGTAATAGCTCCTCCACTCAACCATTATTTCCAGCTGTTAAACACGTTTCCTCGAAATCAGTATTTTTAGTTGTAAACTCTACAAACCTCGAAAGGCATAAATGTTACCATTTTAAATATTTCAGGTAAGAAAAGTTTTTTTTCTGGCAACATTGAAGATTGCGTTCTCGTTTTTTTAAATATTTATTTAGTCAGAATTACTAAACGCTCTAGCACTTTTGACATCCATAAGTCTGTCTACATACATTTATGTCTCACGAAATCTGTTTTAAATAAATTTAACAATTTGTTTTGTTTAAACATATGTTATTAATAAGTAAATAGTAAATACAACTTTAAATAATATATACCTATATTAGCCGACAATAGCATAAATAGTGCTATTCCTTGTAGTGACAGATGTAGGGAATTATTAAGTGGAGTAGCCATTGAGGATATGTCTAAAAATACGGTTGACAGACTGACAAACACACAGATAAAGCTTTTTTCATATTTATAATATTAGTATTGTCTGTAACAACCTTGCCAAGAATAATGTGCGACACGGCATGCTGCGTAAACATATATTATAATCGATGATCGATTGATTCTCTACAATGTCAAATAATGTCGCCTACCAAAGACATGAATACACCTATTTACGGCCAAACCCAATATTATATTTGATTAAAAATGGAGAAGGTACAACACGCCCAAGGTACAAAATACGACACCGAAGGACAACTACACACAAAGTCACACTTGCATCACCGATGTCTTTTATGAATTTGTCATTGTTAGGAATGCGTTAGACGTGCGCGTGTGGCGCGATAGCTAGCTTGTTATTAAATTGACACGGATTCAAGTAAAAGTAAATAGAAAAGTAACACCACGACCGTTTCCCTTTCGGGGTGGTCAGAAACCACGCTTATAATTAAGCGGATTCACATTTAGCCAACTTTACTATAGGTCAATCATGACAAGTGGCAAGCCGAAGTCGATGTCTCCAGCCAAACTCGAGAAATATCACAAATAAATTAAATATTACGTAAATAAATACATTTACATTAATAAATATATTTGTGTCCCGACCAGGAATCAAACCCGGTAACTCCGATTTTAAATTCACGTTCAGTTCGGATTCAAGTGCTTCAGTAAGACTTAATTTGCTAGTTCGAAGCGTAATATTTCCGTAACGTACGTAAAAAAACAATAGCCGAAGGTGCATTAAAACTCCATCGAAACAAAAGGGCATGTATGAAGAGGTTGATAAGTGTCGAAGAAGCGAAAGAGGTATGTCGAGATCGTGATAAGTGGCGCTCAAACGTCTCTGTCTACCCCGCAAGGCGTTTGGCGTGAAGATAAGGTTGACCGAGTAAGAATGACCAGGAATCGAATCCGGTAATTTCGCATTTGCTTCCATAGCCTTAACCGCTGGACCATGGAGGCAGTTTTTTAACATTATATAGGAAAGAACTTTATATGAAGTTGTCTTTTTATTGGCAGATATATGTCTACGACCCAAACGAAATGTCTGAAATCCATCAATGCAATTTGAACAAAATGTCGGAAAACAGCGCAATTACAATGTTAGTTAATTTGACTCACACACTCAATTATAAATAATTAAATGACAAAATAAATTAACAAAAAATTTAGATTATGTAGTTTTAATTTTTTTGTCTTAAATTTTCATTACAGCCCCTAGAACTCAGCGTCCTAGACTGCTGGAGATGGGCCTTCCAGGACATATATTTGGAGAATTTGGCCTACATTCGCGAAGCTGGCCAAACGGCTTGGCAAGGATATGATGACAATTTTTAATGACAATTTATTAACGATTCCACAAGTTGGTATTAGTGGAACCGGGACCGACGGCTTAACGTGCTCTCCGAGGCACGGGAACGGTGGTGATGTAAATCTATGACTGCAGTACGTAAGAAAAGTGTATTTCACATTGGTACATGCCGGATGGGTTTGAACCGACCTTTGTAGAATTAAGGAACGCGTTCTTACAACCGAGCCACCACCGCGCACTATAATTTATTTTTATTTTTAATTTGATTCGAATAAACACTTTGAAATTAAAAAAAAAAGCAAGTTTACCGCATATCATATTTTGTGATAACTGTCGGTTAGTATATGTATACTTTAACCATGATTCCAAAATTCTAGTAAATCAGACCAGTAGTTTTCGAGATACTAGTTTGCGAACAGACACTTAAGTATCATAATTTTATGTTTCTACAATTAGGAACAAATATATATGTATTTTCAGTCAGACTAAGTCCTGAAAGTAATGACATAGATTTGTTAAAGATTGTTTTAGTAATATACTATATTATATTATATTTTATCTATTAACAGTTGTTATTTATTATATTTATTTGTATAAATGTATTAATAATAAAGCAGATATATTTTCTATTTGATATTGATTTTTGAGGAACACATCTATAAAAAGATTGACATGTAGATTATAATCAAGATATTTGTAAGTATTTAGTTTTTATATTAATTAGGTTTATCTTTTAGTTTATTTAATTTAAGGTTTTGTTTAGTTTATTTTTAATTTTAGCATAAATTTATTTAATTATTTTTATTAAATTTTATTTTATTTTTATAGATTGTATCTATTGTATTTATATCATATGTATATGTTTGTGTTTATTTATTTTTATCTATTTTATTTGTTTATTCATACTTGATTTATGCAATGAGTTTTATAAATACTGTAGTTTTATGATTTTATATAGTGTTATTTTTTTTATATTTTTTTTATACTTGTCTAAACTGTTTTCTAAATTATTGTTAATGCATGTTTATCACGAATGCCTTTGTAAGCAAGAGTGGGGCTCCCTGTATCACAGACCTTCTGGGACATAGTACAGGGATCCCCGTATTTACTGATTGATGTATCTAGGTTTTTAAGTCAATAAACGTTTTTATTATTATATTTTTATTATAAGAGTCTCGCGCAAGACCAAGACCAAGATTACGAGCCTAAGAAAAGACCGAGACCAGACTAAGCCAGTCATGGTCTTGGCAACACTAGAATACCACAGTGTTTTAAGACGAAAGTTTTTAATCAAAGCGTTCTTCCAGTAATTTCGTACGGAACAGAGACGTGGACACTGACAGTTCTAGTTCACGAGTATGAGGTCGCCAGCGAGCTATGGAGAGAGCTTATTTATTTGATGATTAAAGTCCGAAACGTGGACATCCGTCAGAGAACCAAAGTTATCGCATAGCTTTCAAAATTTGCACACTTTTGATGGAGTAGACGGATTCTGGAGTGCAGATCACGTACGGGAAAACATAGAGTGGGACGTTTCCCCGCTAGATCGACGGATAACCTGAAGCTGAGGGTGGCAGAAGATCGTTTGGAATTCACAGAACAACCAACTTTCTATACCTCTTCACTCTTCTAGCAGATATTCAGATTCTCTCACCGTGTCAGCAGCTCGTCAATGGAAGAACCATTGTTTATCAGACAGGCACCGTCTTTAAATATATTCAAAATTCTCTCTTACTTCCTTAAAAATCAAAACGAATCCTAATCAACTAAAATATTATTAGTACCAATATATTGGTTTGGCCAAACCTATAAATTCGTAGGATGGAATTTAAATTTACCGCTTAATGCATTCGAAGTGTCACTTGCATACACGCTTACCAATTTGGTAATAATAATAATCTAGAATTTTCCATTTCCCTATTCCCTTCTCGCTCTTTCTCCTATCCGCTCCGCTATACCCTTTTCCCTCATACTCACGAAGGCGACCGAGAGCCGCCGAACACCGCCATTAGTGTTTGTCGACTCGCTGAATCGACAAGTTGTGAAGCCCGCACCGCCTTTTTGGATAATTTAATATAAACGCTAATAAACTGAAATATTATAATTGTTGTGACTCGTGCCCTGGGTCTATGTATGTGTTCCTAGCAGTTTAAACTATCGGTTTCCCGGCTGATTTAGCCGAAAAACCCCGAGACTTCTGGACTGCTCTCGCGTCTGCACATCATCATCGCCGTGAGTACCTTTCTCTTCCTCCTTTCTTGGATACTTTCCCTCGCTCCGCTTTTTAGATATTATTTATTGTCATAGGGAATCGTGTATGCAAGAGTTGGCTATAGAAGACATTATTTATTCAATTCTGGTGGCCAGCCAGCCATCCTAATACAGTCCACTTATTCGCTATACCAATATGTATATATAATTATTTATGTATGTATCCTAATTATATATTATTATTTTTTGTATAGTATTATAAATTGTATTTATTTACATATTTTAACTCTGGTTTTTACTATATTATTTCCATTTTCACACTCTGCACCCATAATATTAATCTCTCACTCTCCCAAAGGTTAGCTGGTAGAGAATACCTTCATGGTATTATGCTAGCCTATGTACAACACATTAGGTAAATTGTATATTTTGTGTGCAATAAAGAATTTTATTATTTGGTTGAAGGATCCTACATATATCCAGCACTGGACGGACACAGACTGATGATAATGATAATAGAACGCTGAAACGTGAAATAAATAAAGAAATACTTACCGGGGTATTCGCCCGGGCTACCCAGGAACACGGAGGAGTAAACCCGGCGCGCCACGTCGGGGGGCGACGACCACTCTCGTCGGGACGGACACCATTTGCCTGAAAAGACACAAAAATATTTGTTATGGACAATGTTTTTATTTTATTTAACAAATGTTGAATCTAATGCCTCTAGGCACTCTGACCATCGGGACATTGAAACATAAGAGGTGAGGTTAGCAAAAGTATAATTAAATACAATATACTTACAACTAAAGTATTAAATTACATCTATAGGTGGGTATATACAATACATATATATAAATTATTTTATAAACTACGTACACAATATACATACACTACATTACAAAATATTTTATTATTATTTTTTCTCACTGCTTCCGTGGTCTAGTGGTAAAGTCCGTGGATTTAGACTCGGAGGTACCGGGTTCGATTCCTGGTCAGGACACACAAATATTTATTAATGTAAATGTATTTATTCACATAATATTTAATTTATTTGTGATATTTCTCGAGTTCGCTACGCTGGAGACATCGACGAGCTTGCCATGACTGGCCTATAGTAAAGTTGGCTAAATGTGAATCCGCTTATTTATAAGCGGCACCGGGTTCGATTCCTGGTCGGGGCACAATAACTTATTTAATTTATTTGTAATATTTCTCTAGTTTGGTATAAACATACATTGACGAGCTTGCCACTTGTCATGATGTATATGGCCATATAGTAAAGTTAGCTTAATACGAATCCGCTACTATAAGAAAAAGAAAAAAAATTAAGCGTTGTTACCGGAAGTTACGGTCGTGATGATACTTTACTTTGTAACTCTACAATTAATTCTCAGAACAAAATCTACGCAATAAAAATCAACGTTAATTAATCGGCTGAAAGTCTAAAACAAATAAATCAAAACATACAGACAAACGCAGGCCTACTCGAAACGCCGGTCACGTATTTTCTTACAATGAGTTTAAAAAAAACGGTGGTACTAAACGTTTCTAAGAATGCGGCCAATTTTAACTCGAACGCGCCACAATGGAAGAAACAATCGTAGGTAATTATAAACAATATATAATATTATAAAGTAAAAGTTTGTTAGTATGTATGGATGTTTGATGCTTCTTTAAGTGTAAGTGAATATTACAGCAGAAACTGCCACATAATGTGCATTAGAGTATATAATAAAATTCCTAGAAAGATATGAGAGTTACCTATAAAACGTTTTACTATTGATACATACATACACATCTTCACGCCAGATCCCTTGCGGGGTAGGCAGAGACAATTGAGCGCCACTTGACACGATCACGACATAACTCTTTCGCTTCATCGACGTTCATCAACCTCTTCATACATGCCCTTTTGTTACGAAGGCTTTTTAATGCACCTTCAGTCAGTGTTTTATTTATTTGATCGTGATATGTGAGTCTCGGTCTGCCAGGGCCTCTTTCACCCACAACTTTCGCATTATATATCTGGTTCGTCAATCTTTCTTTGCTCATTCTTTCAACATGCCCGAACCATCGTAGCATGCCTTTTCTTATTTTTGTCCCTATGCTTTCTTTTATACCAACCCTTTTCCGTATTTCGACGTTACGTATGCAGTCCGCCAATGTGACGCCGCATATCCGGCGCAGCGACCTCATTTCTACGGCATTAACCCTACTGTCATGCGTATTCTGACGTATCCACGACTCGCTTCCATACATCAGTGTTGGTACCAACATGGCATTGTGTATGGAGAGCCGAGCTTTGTCACTGACATTTCGACTGCCGATCAGTGATCAGTTTTACTATTGAGTTAAAGAAAATTCTTATTGACAACTGTTTTTGCTCAATAAAATAATTTTTAGCATGCAAATTTTGACATTAACATTGTATTCCAATAAATTGACAAGAACAATATTAAATATAAACTATATACAAATAAATCGTCATGATCGTAGAACAGTGTCGTATTTAAAAAAATACCCATAATTTTGCATATATATTTATATATAGTTTTATATTGTTTGTGGTCTGTAATTTATAGTGCAAATGTTAGAAAGGGTTCCAAAATGAAATCTAGAAGTTTGCACTTATTATGAGACTAGTATTAACTTAAAAAGTGACAAAAAAACAGTCGAAATAACAGTTGAATGGCCGCCATAAAAATTTCAAATATAGCAGATCCGTCACTGTTCTACGATCATGACGAAATATTGTAAATAAATATCTATTGACATAAGCATATTGTATGCCCATAATATGGGCAGATTGCATCATCATGTACATACAACTGTAATTAGAATAAGCAATCTATACAATAAAGAATTTAGAATTTGAATTTTTGAATTTTAATTTAAGAATCATCCTTTTTTTTAACTTAAAAAGCCTTCATAGTGTTATGCTCATCTATGTTTTTTTTTTTAAAAGCTCGATATGTGACCTTGCTCCTACCTGATGGTAAGTGGCGCGCAACATCCATGAATGTTAGCAACTAGAATCAGACACTCATGACTGGCATTAATCCCTAACACTGTGCCATGACAATAGTATTGTATATTTTGTATGCGATAAATTTTATTATTTGTCATAGATTTACAACACCACCGTCACTGTGCCTCTGAAAGCACGTTAAGCCGTCGGTTTCGGTTCTACTGATACCAACATGTTGAATCGTTGAAATTTGACAACACCCTCTACAGTGTAGGCCAAATTCTCCAGTAATTTCTATTAGGCCCATCTCCAACAGTGATATTCAAGAACCTATGATTATTTGTGTTATTTTTCAAGTTTGGTACGCTAGAGCCATCAACGAGTTTGCCAATAGTAAATTTGGCTAAATGTGAATCTACTTCTTTAAAAGCGTGATTTCTGACGATGCAGTCGTGATTGTTGCCATAAATCTGTGGAATAATCTGCCAGAAAATATAAGACAAGCATCTACTAGATTAGCATTCAAAAGAATGGTTGATTCTTATTTCTTATCTCAACGGTTGTAAGTATATTATTATTTATTTATTTATTTATTAAGGAAAACCATTGACATTTAATTCACAAGTATAAATACAAAAATAGAAACAGAAAGTCATTTACAAGTTTTTACTAGTAATGTTTAAAATAATACATATTATGCACGATGAAAGCATCTACAAACTATCACTTCATGCAATAAACTAATAACTGTACAATAACAAAAACTATTATCGTATTAATATATATCTATGTATATATAATTATTATTTATGTATATATTTATATGTAGTTATAAATATAACTCATAATTTCTATTTTAATATGTGTACACCTACTATTCATTTAAGTGTTTAAAGTTGTCCCGATGGTTGGCTATGATAGAATGTCTCACGGCATTGAAGCTTTCTCTTTTTACATTGAAGTGTTAAATAAATACATACATACATATCTTCAAGCTCCCTTGCGGGGTAGGCAGTGACAATTGAGCGCCACTTGGCACGATCACGACATACCTCTTTCGCTTCGTCGACATTCATCAACCTCTTTTGTTACGAAAGCTTTTTAATGTACCTTCAGTCAGTGTTTTATTTATTTGATCGTGATATGTGAGTCTCGGTCTGCCAGGGCCTCTTTCAGCCACAACTTTCGCATTATATATCTGGTTCGTCAATCTTTCATCGCTCATCCTTTCAACATGCCCGAACTATAGTAGCATGTCTTTCCTTATTTTTGTCCCTATGCTATCTTTTCCACCATTTTCCGTATTTAAATAAATAAATAAATAAAATGATACTTTACTTTAATTGTTTTACACGGCCGAAGCCGGGGCAAGCTAGTTAACAGTAATTATCGAGTAACAATAATTATATAGCTTGGCGTCGAGGTTTTAAATTATTGCAGCCAGGTTCTAATTCCCTCGCCAGTTGATGACTGTTATTAGCCGAAATCTGGCAACAATTGTTCCATGATTCCTATCGAATCAGTTTCTCCATACGAACAAACTTTACAATTTTATATTTTATACAAAACACGAATATTCAAACCAATTAAAAGTCAGTAACATGGGCCACATTTAACCTTGTAAACTGTCCTTATTTGTAGATAAAAAAATACTCTCATACGTATATTGCACCAACGATCTATACTGTCTAAATGTCCTAAAGGTTTGGCTGTCAGATAATGCCCAGCGGCATTAAGTCCGCCTTTGTCCATAGTGCAATAAAGTTTAAAAAAAAAAAAAAAACTTTTCACTCATCCCAATGATGGGACGTCAATGGGGTGTATAACTTTTTATCGCGATTGATGGCGCATCATAGAGTATCTAATAGAACTGTCAGTTGCATAGAAAACTTGTATTTTAATTAGGAAATTAATTATTTCTGGATTTATGGCTGCATTCGTGGTCTAGCGGTTAAGTCCGTAGATTTAGACTCGGAGGTATCGGGTTCGATTCCTGGTCGGGACACAAAAATATTTATTAATGTAAATAAATACATTTAAGTAATATATTAATGTAAGTATATTAAAAGATTACAATATTTGTGCCGTTTGCTGTAGAAACTCTGGACCCATGAAGTCCAAGTGCAAAAATGTTTTTAAAAGACAACACCGCGTCTTGTGTGCTCTTTCTTCGCCCAAAGAATCAGTTTTTTTTTTTTATATTTCCAAAGGGAAACGGTCGTGATGATACAAACGACAGACCTAAACAAGACCCATGTTACTGCCTCTTAACTCGATCAAACTTCACAACTTTGAATTCGGTACAAAATAATACTTACAGCAATAAAATACCTTAATTGGTTGTTTGAAAAAGTGGAAATTTCTTCGCATTGTTTAAGGCTGTTATTATTTGATGTAGTCAAGTTTTAATAGTGGGTTGGAGGTTGTAATTACGTTGATTACCTGATGTTATAAATAGCAAGAATAAATTAATGTAATATTTAATTAAATCAAAATAAAAAATAACAATTAAATAAATCCAATTTAACTCATTTTATATTATTATTATTATATTTATGTTAAATTGATTTAGTACAATTAACTGCCTCCGTGGTCTAGCGGTTAAGTCCGTGGATTTAGACTTGGAGGTACCGGGTTCGATCCCTGGTCGGGACACAAAAATATTTATTAATGTAAATAAAAACACATTTAATTAATATTTAATTTATTTGTGATATTTCCCATATAGATAGGACCCAGGCGCTGCTGCATTACAAGCAGAGAACCTCAAGCGGCGGAAATACACTCAGCTTATTGAAAGATGTGTTTTTACGCCGTTTGGAGTTGAAACTCTCGGGCCGTGGGGGCCAAGTGCACACGAAATTTTCAAGGCGTTGTTAAAACAGCTCGTCAACACCTCGGGAGACAAAAGGGCTGGGCAATATTTGGGCCAAAGAATCAGTATTGCCATTCAACGTGGCAATGCTGCCAGTATCCTTGGCACTTTGCCCATTGGCAGCGATTTGGAGCAATTTTTTTATTTATAATAATTTTTATTTTGTTTTTTCTTCATTTTAGTTTTTAGTTATATTTTTATTTATTAATTAGGTTTATTTTTATTAATAGTCATTTATGTTTTAAGATGTAAGTTTTTAGTTTATTTATTTTTATTTTTTTTTTAAATAACCTATTTCCTTCGAATAAAAGTATATTAATTTACACGATCAAAGCCGGGTAAAACAGCTAGTGTTTAATAAATATGTATACGAATTTAAGGTGAAGTAAGGTAGCAATAATAATATATTCTCCAGCTCACATGTACGGGAGAATATAATGGCATATTCAGAAAATTTCCAGTACAAATCCCCTGCCGAGGGTGCCCAATAAGGACGTATAAATAATATGCTTTTGCCACCTTTAGCCCCCTTTCCCCGTATTTCGAGGTTATTATAATTTTTCGCATTATGAATATCGCTCGAAGACGGTCGCCTTAATATCCTATTGCAGGGGAGTCATACCTCGGCAATTTTACTTAATTCTTATTTAGAAGTACCTTATTTGGGATATATATTTTTTTGCGGTGGTTTGACGCTTGGGTTGGCAATTTTGGGAAACAACTTTCGTTGGAAAGTCTTTTTTAACTGTAAATATCAATTTTTTCGTTTGTGAATTTTACTGCAAGCTTTTTATGTATGTAATTTTAATTTACATACATAAACCCGCGATCCGTCTTTAAATATATTCAAACATTTATTAATTACATACTTTCTCAAAAAACAAAATGACATCTAATTTCCACATCTTGACATATTTATATATTGGTATGTTATTTATACTTACTATGGTATATTTATGATTGATTTGAACTATTATTATTATTCTTATTTCGTACTCTGCACCCATTATAATAATTTCTCACTCTTCCAAAGGTTAGCTGGTAGAGAATACCATACGGTATTATGCTCGCCTATCTACATTATTTTATATGTTATATTTTGTGTGCAATAATTTTTTTTTTTTTTAATTGTCTTTAAAGGACATTGTACAGAATACATCAGTCCTAAACACGTAATTTATTTGCATAATATATGTTCATAACAGAGTTCATAACCGAGTTGGGGATCATCAAATTCCAGATGCTGCAGAATTTGATGCTTTTTTGGAGTCACTCGCGGCATTATAGCCCAAACACGTCTGGTAAAATATGGGAGTCCACAGCGCGGGAAAACCGCAAAAAATAAACTTCAACTTGTGCCCCATATTTAAAGTCCAATTTATGGTTTTCCATAATTATTCACATTGTAGCACATTATTAAACAAAATAACACCACTTTTGACCAATAATATCCACAGTAAATTAATTTACAAAACAATAACTTGCACTTGACATCTCCGCGCAAAATGGCGCGAAAGACTCCCCATTATGTGCAATAAAGAATTATATTATTATTATTATTATTATCCTAGAACCCTCTGGGATTGCGCGGAGCGATGGCAAAAGACCCGACGGCATGACCGTTGAGCCGTGGAAACTTGGCAGGTCCCTGGTGTGGGATGCGACATGTGTAGACACATTAGCCCCATCACACATTCAGGCGACCTCGTCAAGCGCGGGAAGTGTGGCGGTTTCTGCTAAGAACCTCAAGCTGCGCAAATACGCCAACCTCAGTACAGGTTACGAATTTGCGCCGTTTGGGGTCGAGACGATGGGCCCATGGGGACACTCAGCCAAGCGTCTGGCCAAGGAGTTGTCCAAACGGCTAAAGGAAAAGTCTGGAGACAGGAAAGGTGGCAATTATTTGTGCCAACGTATTAGCTTAGCTATACAGAGGGGAAATGTTGCCAGTCTTCTTGGGACTATCACTGAAGAGTCGTCTCTAGAGGACATTTATTACTTATAGTTTATTTTTTATTAGGTTTAGTTTATATTTATTTTAATTTTTACTTTTAAGTAGTTTTAATTTATATTGTAATTCTTTTATACTGTTTGTATATTACTTCAATATAAATAAATAAATATTAATATTTAATTTATTTGTGATATTTCTCGAGTTTGGTACGCTGGAGACATCGACAAGCTTGCCATGACTGGCCTATAGTAAGGTTGGCTAAATGTGAATCTGCTTATTTATAAGCATGGTTTCTGACCACCCCGAAAGGGAAACGGTCGTGATGATACTTTATTTTTGCTTTTTATTATTTTAACTGCCTTCGTGGTCTAGTGGATTTAGATACGGAGGTACCGGGTTCGAATCCTGATCAACAAATTCTGGGTACAACAATATTTTTGTGTTATTTCTCAAGTTTGTTACGCTTAGTTGCCAATGGGTTGAATGAAATATTGAATCCTTATAGTAGATGCGACGTACGACGTACTAACATTTCTGTGCTCGAAGAGCTTAAGCTGACCAGGGAGCAAAGACTCTCTACCGTCTACTTTGCCCAAATTCTGCAATACTTTGGCCACATTGCAAGAAGAGAAGACGATAATCTAGAAAAACTTCTAATCACGGGCAAGGTAGACGGTAAAAGAACAAGAGGAAGAAGCCCCAAGCGATGGTCCAGTCAGGTGACTGACCACCTGAACATCCCTGTACACCAGGCCATCCACTACGCCGAGGACCGAAACCGTTGGGTATCAGTGGGGTACCGACTAAGGAGGAGGATAGTAGATAACATAAACTAAACTATACCCATTTCAAATTTGTTAATTTTAAAAAATTATGTTATTGAAATTACCAGGGTAACAGATGTAATGAGAAGTAATTTATAAACAAACGTAGGGTCAAGGGCTTTTGTTCGACTGTTCATTTGCCCGCTTTCTCACTATGCTGTGAGCACGTTACGGCTGCGTTCCTCCAGCCATCAATCATGTATGCATCATCGCACCGCGCGTGCTTTTATGGACCCCCGCCGAGTCCCGGGTTCGATATAAAGCTCCAGCTAGAATGTAATTACGCTTCAATTAAGCTACGAATTCCAAATGAACAATTTTCGCTTTTTAAAGTGGATTACATATCGACCGTGAAGCGCCAATGGCTATCAACGAACTTTAAACAAATTCTACATGATAGCTTACGTAAGCTGAGTTTTAAAACTAGTGTAGTTATTTTTATGTGTGTTATATTTATTTATACACTTTTACGCGGAAAAAGTACTGTTATAAAAGGTGATAAAATATTGGTGTGCTATAAAAGTCAACACCTTTGTTATTTATTTATATACTTACTCACTTTTTATTCTATTTTTTATTGTTTTGTATTAACTCCATTATTTCAGTGTTGAATTTTTATTTAATTTTATTATTATTATTTCTTTCTTTTTATATTAATTGTATACTGTATATAACTATTGTTAACTCGAAAGATTTATAAATATTATTATTTGTATAAAAAATTAAAAAAATTATAGGTAGGTATATTGAAAAACCATTTTTTATGAAAATGTATGTATTAATTATAAGATTGACTGCATGGTCAATTGGGCTTTATTGTTAAGCGATGTAATGTTTTATTAATAAATAAATAAAATAAAAAAAACAAAAAAATAAAAACAATTGATTGTATCCTTGAGTGTTTCAAGCGGTGTAATTTTTATATAAATATGACCATGGCAAGCTTACAATATTAGTTCTCCTTGAAAGTAAAAAATGGCATTTGACATCATTGCAAATGGCACATACTTTTAACGAGAACAACAAATAGGTGGTAGGCGGACTGATGGTGGTAATTTGCCCAGTCTGCCGGGGCGAGGAAGTATCCACCGTTCAAGCCAAAAAGCCAGTAAAGTGTATCCGCACGTTACAGGATCAGGTTTGAATTGCAATCATGCCCAGTCAAGCCGGCATAGTGTTGGGGACTGATGCCAGTCATGATTGTCTGATTCCAGTTGCTAACATTCATGGACCTTGTCACATGTTTAATAGTATGAAAAAAAAGTATCATCACGACCGTTTCCCTTTCGGGGTGGTCAGAAACCACGCTTATAAATAAGCGGATTCATATTTAGCCAACTTTACTATCGGCCAATTATGACAAGTGGCAAGTTCGTGGATGTCTCCAGAGTACCAAACTAAAGAAATGTCACAATTAAACTAAATATTAATTAAATGTATTTATTTACATTATTAAATATTTTTGTGTCCCGACCAGGAATCGAACCCGGTACCTCCGAGTCTAAATCCACGGACTTAACCGCTAGACCACGGAGGCAGTTATAGGCAGGCAGAATAGTATGAATATATATAATATAATTATATATACATTTATTCGAAAAAATATTTACAACATATAAAATAAAATTAATATTAAGGATAGGGATATAAGTCCCGTCCGCGTGGAATGGTGGCAAGAACGCTGGCTGCATTTCCCCGCTGAATTGCAATACTAATTCTCTGTATTATAATATATGTATGAAAAAGTCGTCTATGTTATAAAGCGTGGTTTCTGACCACCACGAAAGGTCGTTATGATAGTTTACTTTTTTTCTTTTCTAGCAAAGGATAAACTGCGTGGAACTACTTAAAAGAAAGCGAATGAAGTTAGAGTACTTGGGACATATTATTATAAGATACTTAAATACTACTTAGGATACCTACACCTTTGAAAGCTGTTTTTTTTAATAACAATTATATCTTATATATATTATATCTTTTTATTCCAATTCATTAGTCAAACTATATATGCCCATTTAATTAGTGGTGCACAAGGTCAATGAATGTTATATATACATATCATGCGCAATAAAAAGTATAGTTTGCTACAGCTCGTCACACCAGGCAAGACACAAGGCTCGAGAAGACCGGGGAGAAGACGCACGTCCTGGTTCAAGAACTTCAGGGAGTGGTTTGGGATGAACACTCGATGCTTGTTCCGGACAGCGGCCAACAAATTTAAAATCGCATTAATGACAGCCGACAGGGGATGGCACCTTAAGCAGAAGAAGTATAGATTTGTTCTGTCAAAAATAGTGAAGGTAACAGGAAATTTATTCTGGAATCCAGAAGGCAGTACTCACAATTTTTTTTTTTTTTGTCGATTCCATTATAAAAAATGTAATATATACAGTGTGACTCGTTAAAAAAATTGCTAATGGTGTATGCTATTGCCTCCCTTCTCTTTAGGGTGACAACCTAGGGTGAAAACACCTTCGCCGCTCCCAAGAGGTATTTTTTTCTTCTGCAATGAGAAAATACTGTTCACAAAGACGTAATATACACGGACCAGCCTATTTCAACACACGACAGAGTTTATAAGCTGTCACAGATGAATTTCACTGTTTTTTATATAAAATGCTAAGTTACTGAAAATTGGTATCTACAACTTTTTTTGGTGAAAAATAATTAAAAAAATTATATTAATATTATGTAAATGTGAAAGAACCGTGGTGGAACAGTTGTAAGAAACTGAAGTTGATAGCATGAGCGAAGAAAGATATATAATGCGAAAGTTGTGGGTGAAAGAGGCCCTGGCAGGACGAAACTCATATATCGTGATCAAATAAATAAAACACTTACTGAAAGTGAATTAAAAGGCCTTCGTAACAATAGGGCATGTATGAAAAGGTTAATAAATGTCGACGAAGGGAAAGAGGTATGTCGTGATCGTGTCAAATGGCGCTCAATTGTACCTACCCCGAAAGGTGCCTGGCGTGAACATATGTATGTATGTATGCCCATCTCCAATAGTGAAGTTCTAGAACTTTGTGTTCTAGGGGCTGTGATTATCTAAATGTGTGAAAATATAGGTAATATAACTGCTACATGTAGGTTACGAAGTTTTACTTAGAACTAATAATACAGCAAATGTATGTATATATTAATAATAATGAATTAAATTATATTTAAATTCTAGGCTGTAAATCTTAATAATAGTATGTCAAAAAATTAATAAATATATAATTCAGATCGTAGCTGTAAGGAAGCCGTGTCAACTATATAAACTTATATCGAATCAGTGAACAATGGTTTATAAATTTATATATATTATTATACCTGTACTATGTAATCTATATCTGTAATTTATCCTTATTGAACATTGTAAATTATTCCACAGAAATGACATAAAATATAAATGAAAGAAATAGTCTGTTATTCATATGTCTATGGTTTTTTAAGTTTTTTTCGCGTAATGACGCCCCGGTCCTAGGAGACTTGGCCGAATCCATTAGATAGGCGTATATCGCTTAATGTAACTTTTTTATTCGGAAATCGAATTCGTGAGTAATGTACATGTATACCTACTGTTTATGGTGTTAGCTATTTATTGCTAGTATGGAGGTTGATCTGGCATCCATACTAATATTATAAATGTCAAAGAAGCTGTCAGTATGTGTATCTGTTTACCCGTCCTTCATATTACTGTACTGATTTTTTTAAAATACATCCATTTTGGGATATTTTTGTACTACTGCCTGTGGTCTAGCAGTTAAGTCCGTCGAATTAGACTCGGAAGTACCGGGTTCGATTTAATAAATAAAATTTAATTTATTTATGATATTTCTCGAGTTTGGTACGCTAGAGACATCGACGAGCTTGCCACTTGTCATGATTGGCCTATAGTAAAGTTGGCTAAGTGTGAATCCGCTTATTTAAGCGTGGTTTCTGACCACCCCGAGTTGTGGGTAAAAGAGGCACTGACAGACCAAGACCTATTACGAAGAGGTTGATGAATATCGAAGAAGCGAAAGAGGTATGTCGTGACCGTGACAAGTGGCGCTCAATCGTCTTTGCCTACCCTGTAAGGGATTTGGCGTGAATATATGTATGTATGTTCCCTGAAAGCCAGGGTTGGACATGACGTCAATATCTATACATGACATGTGTCCCAACGGTCACATGAACATTTTTTTTTTGCTAAACTAGGAAATACATCAAATTTTAGGAAAGGTCGAATAATTTTAGATTTAAGAATGCCATAAATAAAGATTTTTGATAGATAACAATTAAAAATACATAAATTATATAGCTTTGTATGGGCCCGGGGTACTAGGAGCGCAGCACCTGCCAGGACGTGCAGGTAGAAAGATAAGTCGTCAAGTCGCCACACGGAAGTCGGCATGTGTGTTGTCAGTTGGTAAAAAAGTAATAAGTATAGAATCATTACGACCGTATCTCTTTCGTAGTACTAAGAAATCATACTTTAAAGAAGTGAATTCACCTTTGGCCAAACTTTACTATATGCCCATCATAGCAAGTGGCAAGCTCGTATTTAATATATGCAATAACACAAATAAATTTAATAAATTATTGCGTTCCAACCAGGGATCGAACCCGGTACCTCCGTGTCCTAATTCACTGTTTAGAACACAGAGGCATCGGTTTAATGCTAAAAAATAATTAAAACGTATTTTGCTATCGTCAATACGCCACACTAATATTTTTGCATGAACCTTTACGTTGTCAACTCGTCACAGGCCTTATTTTTTGACAAAATAATAAGTAAGTACAGTTATAATTTCAAGTAGATTAAGTAAAAAAAAATAAGAATACAATAAAAATAAATAAAGTAAACAAAACTAAAAGTGCCTAGTTATTATTATTAAATTTATTTCTAGTTTCTGGAGAGATTTAAATAATTTTTATTATCGATTTAATAATATTTAAAAAAAAACACGTTTAACATTTTTATAGGCCACGCTTATCCATTGTTATTTTAGCCATTTCAAAATGTTGAACGTGCGTTAGTTTGCTGTATAGCACAATTTTAAAATTTATTTTTTATATATATCTCACATAAGGAATTAAACTCGCCTATGTACCTAATTTTAAGTTTTGGTGCAATAAAGAATTTAAAATAAAATAAATAAATTCTTACTAACTGGGCACACGTGTACCAATTTCCGTGTGGCGACTTAAGACTCGCCCAGGTAGAAAGGCCCCGGAATGGGAGCGGAGAACGAAAAATACTAAAAACCCGTAAAGATGTCGCTTTTCTCACAATAAATCACCCAGAGTTTTTCTACTTGGAGAGAGAGATGTGACGTGTTTTATGTCCCTGGAGTTGCTTGGGGAGTATTTTTTAGATTGTTGCCTATTTCTCTTATTTGGTGTGTAAAAAAAGTATTATTTTTTTCATTCCAGTATTTCGGCTTTGTCTTCTCGGGCCGAAGTCGAAGGCATTGTTTTGTTAAGAACGTATTATCCATTGATATATATGTAAGTACTACGTATAGTGACGCTAACTAAACTAAACTATTTAAACGTGCTGAGTATTTGATAAATAAAAATCGCTTATTAACGCAAATTAATTATTTATTAAAATTACAAACTATTTAAAGAATATTAAACACCAACGAATAAATAAACAATCTATAAATTAATAAAATAATCGAGAGTTGTTTAAAAAAACAGTCCATTGAAAGAAAAAAAAAAAAAAAACCTACGATTCGATACAACGTCTAAACTTATCGCTAAAAGTTAATAGAGTAGATATAATTAATAAATATAGCATTTTAAATGAGAAACAGAAAAGTCTGGAGACTGGAAAGCTGGCAATTATTTCTGCCAAGGTATTAGCCTCGCTATACAGAGGGGAAATGTTGCCAGCATTCTTGAGACTATTCCTAAAGGTTCGTCTCTAGAGTAAATATTTAATTTTTTATTAGGTTAAGTTCATTTTTAATTTTTACTCTTTAAGTAGTTTACTTCTTTAAGTAGTGCCAACCCGTCTGGCCAGCGTGGCGAGTATAGGCCAAATTCTCCAGAGATATGTTCTGGAAGGCCCGTCTCCATCAGTGGAGGTCTAGGACGCTGTGTTCTAGGGGCTGTAATGAATGAATGAATGAAGTAGTTTTTATTATATTAATAAATGGCGATTCACTAATTAAATGAACATAGAAAAATACATATATACAAGTTGGATAAAATTAATTGACATCTTAATTAATTTTTTACTACAAATCTTAAAACAAAATGTCGGACAGCCATTACAATTATAAAAGAATGCAGTTATAATTATTTGTCCTAAATAAGCTTATTAATACTACAGAAGTATACTAGAGTGACTCTAAGTCTTCAAAATAAAGAGACATATTCAAATTCAATATATATATATATATATATATTTCATATTTCTTCCTGGGATATAAATAGGTGGTACTTATGGTGGTAAATTGGCCACTGTATCCACTGTTCGTGCCGATAAACACAGTAAAGTGTATCCACACGTTTCGGGATCAGGCTCGAATTGCTATCATGCCAAGTAAAAAGTAAAGTATCATCACGACCGTTTCCCTTTCGGGGTGGTCAGAAACCACGCTTATAAATAAGCGGATTTACATTTAGCCAACTTTACTATGGGCCAATCATGACAAGTGGCAAGCACGTCGATGTCTCCAGCGTACCAAACTCGAGCAATATCACAAATAATTATTTAAATGTATTTATTTACATTAATAAATATTTTTGTGTCCCGACCAGGAATCGAACCCGGTACCTCCGAGTCTAAATCCACGGACTTAACCGCTAGACCACGGAGGCGTTCATCATCATGCCAAGTCAAGCCGGCATAGTGTTAGAGACTGATGTCAGTCATGAGTTCATACACTTCCAGTTGCTAACATTTATGGCCTTTGCGCGTCACGTACCATCTTCCATGTCGTGGTAGTCCGAATAAGAGTGTTCAAATATGTACGCGTAGGGATTTATCATTTCATTATTACAGCCCTAGAACACAGCGTCCTAGATCTCCAATGCTGGAGATGGGCCTTCGAGAAAATATATCTGGAGAATTTGACCTACACTTGCCACGCTGGCCAGACGGCTTAGCGAGGATATGATGTCAATTTTTTATGACAATTTATTAACGATTACACAAGTTGGTATTAGTGGAACCGGGACCGACGGCTTAACGTACTCTCCGAGGCACGGGAACGGTGGTGTTGTAAATCTATGACAAATGTACGTAAGAAAAGTGTATTTCTCATTGGTACATGCCGAGTGGGTTTGAACCGACCTTTGTAGGATTTAAGGTACGCGTTCTTGCTACCGAGCCACCACCGCGCCATAGGGATACTGATTACGGTGTAGGTATATTTTCGTCTGTACGTGTGGTTTGGTTGCAGAATAAGAGAAGAAGGTTATGAAGCTCTTCAAAACAGTCTTCAGGTTATGGCCTGTAAAATTTATAATACTGTATAAGTACTTTTAAAATACTCCAATAAATTTATTGCGACATTTACAATTTTATACACTTTTTTTTTGTAAGTAGGCATAGGACAATAAATATAATGTATTCTGCGCATTTACATGTCAAAAAAATAATTAATTTAACGAAAGCTTATTTTCTGGGAAATAGCTTGTATTTGGAGCAGCACATTACAACCCAAATATACATAATTATAATATTAAAATTGTAGCTGCTGTAAATAGGCATTGTCATACTACAAGCTAAGACGAAAACAATTATGAGGATGTCACTAAGATTATGGCTGCTGTAAAGTGGCATTGTCATACTATAAGCTAAAACATTATTAAAATGTCACATACATTATAGCTGCTGTAAAAAGGCATTGTCATACTATAGCGAAAACAAAAACAGTTTTAAGGTATCACTTAAATTATAGCTGCTGTAAAGAGGCATTGTCATACTATAAACTAAGACATACGCAAATACACGTTTTTGATTGCCAAAGACCTGGTTATAAAACTCTCTATTTGACGCATTTGTTATTGCAAAAATATTGCATGATCATTACTTTCATCGGATCTTTTAAGGAGCGATTAAAAAAAGTGTATTTCTCATTGGTACATGCCGGGTGGGTTTGAAACGACCTCTTTGGGATTTAAGGTACGCGCTCTTACAACCGAGCCACCACCGCGCCCTGCACTCAAACTGTTAGTCTTAATAAAAAAAAAAGCATGTGTATGTATATTGTAATAACTGTCTTGTCTACGCAGGGATTAAAACTAGGAGACTATAATTGACTTACTGTATAAAAGTAATAAATCATATCAATGCCCAGTTTTACATATAAGTCAATTGGTTACCCTATTTATATCATAATTGGCACAAAAAGCGCCAAACAGACCGCGCCCGAATGCTTATAAAATGACTATCGGAGACAACATTCCAAATTAACACCTTGCAAGCCCCTGCAAACACAATTATCCACAAAAAAATTAACGATAAGTTATGGACATATTGAAAATTCAAGATGGACGTGTGGCCGGCTTGGCCCGTGTTCGCAAAACACACGAGTCCCGTATTTTTCTAATACATTGCGTGTTTTTATTAAACTAAACACAACTTTATTTTAAATTACGGGCAACCTACAATATTATAACTACAACGATAACAAACCTACACTGCTGTAAATGGGTCTTCCAGAACATATATTTTGAGAATTAGGCGTACACTCGCCACGCTGGCCAAACGGGTTGTCGAGGGTCTGATGTCAAATTTAATGACACAACTTATTTAAACGATTCTACAAGTTGGTATTAGTAGAACCGGGACCATGCGACGGCTTAATGTGCACTCCGAAACACGGAATCAGTGGTTGTAAATCTATGTACATTTGACGGAAGAAAATTCCAATTATTTGAACTAAATAAAGAGGAAAAAATCTTAGCAATTCATGGAATCACCGTGCGGGTGCCGGACCATCGTGTGCAGTGAAAGGAAGAGAATAATGCGTGCGACATTGGCTGGTTTATTCATTATTTGTGCAGTTTATTTGTTATAAAGTGCCACAAAAATTAGAAAATATAGAATTAATCTAGAGAAATACATAAAATTCAATAAATAAATAGTATTACCATTTGCTTAAAGTTCAACTGATAAAAAAAATGCTATACAAAGTGTAGTTAAAAGTCGATATCATGTGTTATGTTTTTGCAAATACTTAAAGTAGGTATTTAACGTAAATTAAAAAAAAAATGTTTCTAGAATATGAACACATTCTTAGAACTCTGAAATTGGTAGGTTTTTCAGAACATATTTTTGGAGAATGTAGGCTAATTATTAACGATGTCACAAGTTGGTATTAGTGGAAAATTTGCTTTTCGGTTCGGAAACGTGGATTTTGTAAATCTATGACAGATGTATTTTATTTAAAATAAAAGTGTATTTCTTATTAATACACACCGGGACTGGAACCTGCGAACTTCAATAACCCAAACACCGCTTGATATCTGAGATAATATAAAGTATTATAATCACGACCTGGGTTCAGGTTCAACTTTTGAGATTTTTTATTTTTTATTTGGTGCATCATCACAAGTGGCAAACGCGCCGATGTCATTGGTACATGCTGGCGTTCGAACCCACCTTTTAGGATGTTAAAGAAAGCGTACATACAGCCCAGTCACCGCTCTTTTCGTTTTACAGATCGGCATATTGTCAGTTGACATCCGTCAAAGAACCAAAGTTACCGATATAGCTTTTAAAATTAGCAAGCTTAAGAGGCAATGGGCTGGACACGTATGCCGCAGAACCGATGAACAATGGAGTGGAGACCACGTACTGAAAGACGCAAAGTGGGACGCCCCCCGCCAGATGGACATATGACCTGAGGAAGGTCACTGGTGGGGAATGGATGAGGGTGGCAGAAGATCGTGTAAAGTGGCGAGCCTTGGGGGAGGCCTACATTCAGCAGTGGAGAGACACAGGCTGATGATGATGATATTGTCAGTGAAACAACAAAATTAATTTAAAAGTGCACGTCGAACACCACCATACTCGTATGTCATAGACTAATTCAGATGCGATTATACTTTTTTTTGGATTGTGGACCGTTAGTGTTAATAAAGTCATATAAAAATGAAGCATGACGCGTGATACCGTGTTTTAAACAGTGCGGTTACAAAAGGTGGTTATAATGTTGCACTAATTGTCGCGGCCGGCCGTCATCACCCGCCGCCCATCAGCTGGGCGGTCGCCGATCGATCTCCCGCCCGCCCAAACACCTGCGCACCCTATTTTTACGACGAATAAAAGCTATTATACAACACTTCGACTGTGTCTTTTAGTGTCTTGTTGAACTTGAGTCTTGCAACTCCGTGTAGACTTAAAAATGTACTAAGATTTGCTCATCTCCCACTACAGTATTCAACTTTCTGTCTTGTCGTATAAGGGTTCTATTCGTTCGATGTTGAAAAGGGTCGTCGACTTGTCTTCCGGGGGAGGTTTTGAGCCTGCGTACGGCACCTGACGTATAAGTCATCGGTAGGTACTAGGGTAGCAGATCGATAGCCGAAGCGAGACCCTATCCGCTGAGTCTACAGTTATTCGCTGCCAATCATAGCGATTTATGATTTATTTACGAGATACCAACAGTAAAGTTAATTGGCTCGCAGCTTTAACCTTTATGGCATGGAAACATCTTCTTAAACATGTAATTTAAATTTAAAAGCTATTATTTAAGCTGTCATTTGAAATAAGCACACAAATCACGTTTTCTTCTCTTTTATTAAAGAATATAATATAGAAAATAGCTTATTTAAGCAATATTTTTGGAACTTTAGTAGTATGACATGTGGCTCTGCGGTCACCTAATGGTAAGCAAAAGTTTATTAAGAGAGCTTCTGTTGACTGACGTAATGCCCTATCACTATGCCGGAATAACGATGATAATTTGAGCTCTGATTAATAAAACGGCTTGCGAACATGTAACTCTGCATCTAGTTGATGGTAAATAGTATTAACCCTACCATTATACCGACCTAAAGGACAATGACAATGATAAATACATTACGATTTCATTATCAATAGTGATGATACTACCACTATACCGGCTAGAAGGTCAATAACCTCAGAATATACTGAAAAAAAAAGCGTCTAGCTACCAGGAATACATGAAAAATAAGAAGTCATCTATTAACAATAGATTTTGATGAAGAACGGCTAGCGATGACAGTGTCAAGGGCAGCTACGACAGCGTACCATCGATCATTGGCCATCGATCGGAAAGAAGTGATGTATCTTATGACGTGTAGCGTGTTTGACAGCTGTCAAATAGCATGCAATCAAGGCCGCGCACCTGTCAAATGTGGATTGATTACATTCGTTTATCAATATTGATTTTATTGAGACAATACGCATATTTATTTGTGTCAAATATAGACTATTTAATAAGATAAGGTACCTTTGATAAAATTGTATGGAAGATTTTATTAATATAAAAAAAAATGTGGGGTCAGAAATGTTATATAGTCCATTAGATTCAATAAATATAAGTTACCTATAAATAAAATTAAACTGCAGGCAATATTGTATACGTAAAATAAAATGATGTTTGGAAGAAAAAGTAATAAAAAAATATACTCCGATACAAAAATTGTGCTAGTCACTGTGGCCCAAACGCATACAGCGCATTAGAACCGTCTATTTTTATAAATTTCACATCCCTAAGTTGTATCACCCAAAACTCGACTTAATTTCTCAACATAGTGAATCAATAAGGCTCAAATTCGCATCAAAGTTTAATAGAAGTTGTGTCGTTTTGAATTTGGAAAGTTGAACGCTCGAATAAATGCGGATCGTATAGAAAAATGTGATTATTCATGCTTACTCTGAGAAAAAATACAAGCGAGTATGACACGGGTACTACCTCATGACTATGGTCTCCTGGTACCTCCCTTTGCAAAGGTTGATGTAACTAGGTCAAAAAATAACACTTTTTGAAAACGAGTTTGCAGGCAGATTTTATGTTTAAAGGTCTGCTAGGTTCATTCAATAGATGGATAGCTTAGATCGTAGAACGTAAGTACCGGTTCGAATACAAAAAAAAAACATTTATTGCCACAAATATGTGTGTTATTAAAATCATAATAACTTAACAAAAAGTTAAGCAAGGATTACTTATATCATCATTTGAAAATTTTATCATGAATAGGTAGGTAATGGGCGACTTACTCTTAAGTGTACGAATTTGTAATGATTAACATGCTTAAGACAGAGAAATATTCGCTGCGTAATACAAATCATTAGATCATAAGATATTATGAAAATAGGTGGAAAGTAATTAGTAAGGCTGCTTGAATCGGCGTGCAAGTGACTTGACATCGTCTGCCGCTGGCATCGCCGCAGGGTGCCTCCTCTACAGATATGCAACCCTAGTACTTATATAACTTTCTCTACGTACTAACTTTTCTTATAAGTTTACTAAAAATAAATCGTTTTATGGAAACAATTATTACAAGAAAGACACATTTCTAAGCATTCCATGGATTCACCGTGCGGGTGCCGGGTCCGTGGGTGGGTGTAAGAGATGAGAAGAATGGTGTCTCGGGCTTGCGACCGACAATAGGCTGGTCTAAGAAAAGGACGCCTCCCTTTTTTATTTTATTGCGCGATAATACGCTCACCAAACGACGTGACTTCTCGTCTTCGAAAAAAATAACGTCTATATATGTATCTATCTCCTCATTTGGTCAAATCTCAAAATATCCGGAATACAAATATGTAATTAACGTCACTAAAAGCCTAATTAATCTGACTTATGTCACTATCGCATTAATATTGAATCCTAAAACACAAGAAAGAAAGTCACATAATTACAAAAAGCAAAACAACAAGCTCAAATGAAACTTCCTAGTGTTTATAAATAAAGTAAAGTATCATCACGACCGTATACCTTACGGGGTGGTCAGAAACCACGCTTTTGTAAGAAGCGACTTCACAAATGGCAAGACATCGATGCCTCTAGCGTACCAAACTCGAGAAATATCACAAATAAATTATTGTGACCCGGTACCTCCAAATCCACGGACTTAACCGCTAGACTACGAAGGCAGTTGATGAATAAATGATTCGCTAAACCACGGCTAGTTAAACCTCTCTTCTGTCTTTATTACATTGACATTAAAACCCATTTTAATCCTGGTCTAGACCGTAGGAAATCGCGTGTTCATGTTGACTTAAAAAGCGGCAGCGGGCGCGGTCATGTACCATCAAACATAAGGCCACAATATCCAAGTATTCTGCAGAAACGTGCGAATCGTACTCGTAGTTAAACGCGTCCGCCACCGCTGTTCAACTGAACACGCAACAAGAAAGACATCTATAAAAACAAAATTAAGAAAGAACTACTCGAACAACTGAGTAGCAAAATCGATAGATTATTTGTGTAAAAAAAAAAAAAAAAAGTGTGTGATTGGAAAGATACAAGTATATTTAAATGTTATGATATAAGGAAAAATAAATTTAAAAAAAAGACACGGATCTTAGACCTCCACTGTTGAAGGTGGGCATTCCAGAACATATGCAATAAAACACTAGCCAAGCTGACGGTGTATAGGAACTGGCACTTGACAGCCAAGACATGGCAACGGTAGTGTTGTAAATCTATGAATACTTTTCCTAAAAAGCAACATTGAATATTTCTAAGAGTTGGGAGTAAATTAAAAAAATGCATAGTTATAAAGTAGTGACTCCGACCCAAGATGGCGTAAGGGAGTGCTCCCCCCTTGGGAGGGCGCGGGAGTTGGTAGGGGGGTGAAAACCCTCTGTAACTAAATTTTGAACTGTCACTACGATTAATGATCCCAAGCCGTGCGATACGCGGTAACGCTGACGCTCGCGGATAGCGATGGTTACGGTTTCGAGTGCCAAGGTTTTTTTGTTTTTCAAACTCCGAAATTTGTAATTATAATCATTCACCAAAATCATTTATACTGATTTAAATTAAAATTATTTACAACGTTTTACCTACGCATATGTATATTTTTTTGACATTAAAACTGAAAAAGGTTAGATATACATAGATTCACAACAATATCGTTTCCGTGCATCGGAGAGCACGTTAAGACGTTCGTTCTCACTAATACAAACTTGTTGAATTGTTGACTCTTTCTGGCCAGTGCAGTATGGCAAGTGTAGGCCAAATTCTGTCTGTGTTCTAGAGAATGTAATGATAATGATTAAAGAATATATCTTATTATAAGATGATAGATATTAAAATATGCCAATTTAATGTTCAGCGAATATGTAAATCAATGATAATTTTAATTGTCTTTAAATGACATTGTACAGAATACATCAGTCCTAAACACGTAATTATTTGCATAATATATGTTCATAACAGAGTTCATAACCGAGTTGGGGATCATCAAATTCCAGATGCTGCAGAATTTGATGCTTTACTTGGAGTCACTCGCGGCATTATAGCCCAAACACGTCGGGTAAAATATGGGAGTCCACAGCGCGGGAAAACCGCAAAAAATAAACTGCAACTTGTGCCCCATATTTAAGGTCCAATTTATCGTTTTCCATAATTATTCACATTGCAGCACATTATTAAACAAAACAACACCACTTTTGAACAATAATATCCACAGCAAATTAATTTACAAAACAAAAACTTGCACTTGACATGTCCACGCAAAATGGCGCGAAGAACTTTTTTCAAATCAATGATAAGAAAAATTGGATTATTACAACTGAGCGTGTCATTTACTATTCCTAAATAATGTTGTATTCTAAGCCTTAAATAAATTAAAAAATAAACTGTCAATAATTATGTGTCTTCGTCGAGTAGTCGATAGTTTTGGCTTATCATTAAATTGTCATTTACAGTTTGTAATTTGCACATCGATAAAGAATAAACTAGAATATAGGCTTTAAAAACGCTGAAAGAAATATCAGCACAAAATAATAATGTGCTGATATTTCCGACAGTACGTTTTAACTACGACCAACGTGAGGACGTCTTAAAATGCCACAAAGTGCGTTTTAAAATTGTAAAAACAGCCACCGTTTTTTTTTGTTCTCACCGATCGCTTTGTTTGGCTTATATTATTGAGAGAAAGAGATAGCATGTACGTAGAGGTCATCTTGCCAATTTTTCACAATATTTTTTTACGTTAAGTTTCGAATATTAATCTAGTTGAATCATTGATCGTACGATTTGCACCAAATAAATAGATATAAATAAAAAATAATTGCAAAGCCTAATATTACTTAAAATAAAAATAATATAAATCCTACGGATAGGGATATAAGTCCCGTCCACGTGGAATGGTGGCAAGAACGCTGGCTGCATTACCCCGCTGAATTGCAATACTGATTCTTTGGGCGAAGAAAGAGTCAGCCATATTGTAACCGGAGGAGACGACAAGACGCGGTGTTATGTCTTTTAAAAACCCCAGGTCCAGAGTTTATACAGCAAAAGGCACAAATATGTAATCTTCTAATATATACCTTAAGGTATATCCATATATTGATATCCACAACCGCATCGCGTGAAGGGTGCCAATGGATTTGAGAAATCGATCGCGCACAGAAATGTTTATTCGGGACCACGTGTGTACACACTGCACTAATGAGATTGTGTACAGTGTCCATAGTAAATTACAAAACATTAGTTGATAATAAAAAGCCATTTAAACCGTTACACTAAGTCTCATTATAACTGCCGCTAGAACACAGTCCTAGACACTACATAGGCCTTCCAATCTCAAAAATCAATCTTAAAAATCTTGACTACGCTCGAGGAATTGAACTGTAAAACTAAAGGTTTTTTTTTATATTATATACTAGCATGACATGTGACTTTGCTCCCACCTAATGGTAAGTGGCGCGCGAAGTCTGACATCATTCCCTAACACTATGCCAGCTTGACTGGGCATGGCGGCAATTCGAGCCTGATCCCGAAACGTGTGGATACACTTTACTGGGTTTATCGGTCACCATCACCATCAGTCCGCCTACCACCTATTATATAACGAGGTACATATAGTGTTAAAACTCAATTCAAATATTATTTATTGCAATAAAAAAAAAATATATATATATATATATATATATATATATATATATATGACTAAGCATTTTCTAACAACCAAAATAGCAGATTTGTTCCAAATATATCAATAACATGAATATTCCTAATATGAAAGAGACACCGTGGTCTAGCGGTTAAGTTCGTGGACTTAGACTCGGAAGTACCGGGTTCGATTCCTGGTCGGGACACAAAAATATTTATTAATGTAAATAAATACATTTATTTAATATTTAAGTAATTTATTTGTGATATTTCTCGAGTTTGGTACGCTGGAGACATCGACGAGCTTGCCACTTGTCATGATTGGCCAATAGTAAAGTTGGCTAAATGTGAATCCGCTTATTTATAAGCGTGGTTTCTGACCACCCCGAAAGGGAAACTGTGAAATGAAATGAACGTTTATTTGCTTGTAAAATACAATACATCAATTGTGTGCAAATTTGTTTACAACAACTATAAAGTAATAGATTAAATTATTAAAGAAATAAACCGCAACAAACAATAACAGAAAATACCTGTAACAATAACAAAACAGAACGACACTAAATTAAAAAGATACCTACTTATAAATAAAATACCAAATGTCATTGTATGAAGGGTACCCCATGTAAAATCAGCCATACTCGTACATCCTGTCGTAGTACTCCTTTAAATTATAAAAGGGTCTAACCAGAAGAAAAGATTTTAGTGAATGTGAAAAAGTCTTGACATTATCACTGCTTTTAATATCAGTACCCAAGCAGTTAAACACCTTTATTGCATTATAATTTAAGCCCCTGTGATAGCCACTATAATTTGGCTTTGGGGCTCTTAGGTCATACTTATATTTTAATCTTACCGGATATTTAAATATTTTATTTTCATTCCCATTTTTGGTATTTAATATTTTTATCTTAAATACGAGTAGATCGAGGCAAACCTGGTATATATATAGTGAGATAATAGTTAATATTCTATGTTTAATAAAAAGTGGTCTACAGTGGTCGAGCGGCTTTGCCCCTTCAACCAATCTGATTGCTTTCTTTTGTATAATGAGCAAATCTTGAACACCGACGCAATTTCCCCAAACCTCAATGCCATAACGTATTGTACTTTCAAAATGTGAAAAGTAAATTATTTTCCTGGTAGCGACATCCGATATTTTACTGAGATTTTTAATCATGTAGCATGAACTTGCGAGCCTTCCTTTAATCTTCTGAATGTGGTTGTTCCATTTTACAAACTGGTCCAATTCCACACCCAGAAAACGCATGCAGGAAGACTCCTCTATTGGAATATTCAGATTAAACTTCTGACTGTTAGGGTGACGACGGAAGAGGACGTAAAAACTTTTATTGACATTTAGATTAAGACCATTTGCCTCAAACCAATTTGACAATTCTAACCAAGAAGCCTTTGCCTTATCCTCCAACTTCTGAAAAGTGGAACCTTTCAACATTAAACTTGTATCATCTGCGTACAAAAAAGTATCTCCAGATGTTATACATAGTGGTAGGTCATTTATAAATATAATGAAAAGCAGAGGACCTAAAATTGATCCTTGTGGAACTCCATGCGATACAGTTCTGATATCCGAGTCAGACATTCTTAGAATACCATGTTCACTTTCATCAGTGATTTGAACAAATTGTGTACGGTTCTTTAGGTAGGATGTCAATAAATTTAGTGGTGTACCCCTTACTCCATAATATTCGAGTTTATCAAGAAGTATGCCATGGTTGACACAGTCGAAAGCCTTACTCAGATCGCAGAACATACCAGCACATCTAGCGTTTCCATTTAAAGCATCAAGAATGTTTCGGGTCACTCCACATATTGCATTCGTAGTGTTCTTTTGCTTACGAAAGCCAAACTGCTGTGGCGCAAAGTAATCATTAGACGTAAAGTATTGCTCGATTCTCGATGCAATAGCTTTCTCAAATATCTTAGAGACTACAGATAACAGTGAAATTGGACGAAAGTTATTAATATCTGTCTTACTGCCTTTCTTATGTATGGGTATCACCTTAGCCTGCTTTAAAGGACCAGGAAAATTTTCATCCGAAATACATTCGTTAAATATATGTGCAAGCGGTATACATAGGTTTTCTATATGTCTTTTTATAATAATAGTGCTTAAGCCGTCTGGTCCACACGATCCACTATTCTTTAGAGATTTAACAATTCTAGTCAATAGGGTCAAGAAACATACCATTATTTTTTTTAATAATTTTGCGTCTCAAATGTATTTTGTAGTTAGTGGTTGATACATTGTTTGCGCATTTTCCAACATCAATAAAGAAATTATTGAATATATTAGCAATATCCTGAGGGTTATTATTAAATTTATTATCATGTAAGAGTTTCCAGGAGTTATATCTCCTCTGGTTCGCCTTACCATTATTCTCCCGAACTAGTTGCCACATTGCTTTAGTTTTTGATTTTGCGTCTTTTATTATTTTACCTGTATGAAGTTTTTTTGCGACATACAAAGTTTTATTTAAAATGGCTTTATATTTGTTGTAATGCTGTTTTATTTATTTATTTAAAAACTTTATTGCACTATGTACAAGAGGCGGGCTTAATGCCGCTAGGCATTCTCTAGCAACCAACCTTTGGGACAATGAAACGATTTGTGTTGTGAGGTAGGTGCAACCATTAAATAGATTAAAAGGTAATTCAAATTAAATCTAAGTATTATATCTATATAGACAGATACATACTAATATGTACACAATACTTTCTCAATATGCTTCTACTTTTTCGAACACGTGTCAAAAACTTTCTTTTATTTTGACAGGATATTTTGATACCTTTGGTTAACCATGATTTTTTGCCAATCTTCAATTTACACCTTTTTATAGGATAATGCATTTCAATTAAGTCATGTAAAATTTCATAAAATTTATTTAGCTTATTTGTTGATCCATCAATTGAATGTAATACTTTCCAGTCGGTCTTTAGTAAATCCTTATTAAATTCCTTTAAAGCACTATTGGTGTAACATCTTTTTTCTACATATTTTATATTATTTATTTTAGTTTTAAGAGTTTTGTTAAAAATTGTTAGTTGGCAATCATGGTCCGAAAAGGAGCAGGGTATAACATCAGCTCTAATCATATTACTATCAGTTATGATGTTATCCACTAGAGTTTTAGTTTTGTCTGTTATCCTTGTTGCTACAGCTATCAACGGCTTCAGATTATGCTCGCTTAATACCTGCAAAAAATTTCTAGCTGCACTTGAAGTTTGATTTAGCAAGTCAATATTAAAATCTCCCGCTAGTATAATGTTGGGCGATTTTAAATTATAGAGTAGTAAGTCTAGTCTTTTAAAGAATACAGCCATGTCGCGATGTTACTTTACTTTTTACTATGAAAGAGACACACTTATGAAAGTCCAAAATGCTAGAGCGTGTAGTAATTTTGACGAAATTAATATTTAGAATATTGGAACGCAATCTTCAATGTTGCCAGATAAATAACTTAATTTACTGGAAATATTTATTTTTAGAATATCTTGACGGAACCTGTTTGACAGCTGTAAGGAATGGTCGAGTGGAGGAGCTATTGAGAAAACCTCTTACAAATACAAGTGTAAAATGTACGTAAGAAATTTGTATTTCTCATTGGTACATGCCGGGGTTAGTATCGGGAACTTTTTTGATTTGTAAGGAAAACCAGCTTACAACCGAGCACCACCGCTCTATAAATTATAATATCTACCAACGAGTTAAAAAAAAAAAACCCTAACAAAAACCCATTCTTTAATATTGATAGCGCCAAGTTCGTAACCGCGACATTGTAACGTCAGAAATTTATAGTCCAAAACACACAATTATTAGATAAATATTCATTAAATAAATTTTCCAAACCGCGACCTACGCCACTGCCGACCGTTGCCTCCATAAAAATACAACTCCATATAAATTATTTTCATATTACGCGTACTAAAAGCCACTGCGATCAGCTGATCATATAAATTATCACGAAAAAAAGTGAAAACACGCGACGTCTCTGTCTAACTAAAGCTAATACAAGACGTGCGAGCGAGATCGCTTCTAAAACTGTAGCACTATTCTGTTTCTTTAACCGCAGCAGTTAAATTGTCAAAGTAGTGGATTTTTTTATTTTAAATGCAAAAGCTTAGTTGAGCTTTAAAATTACAGGAAGGCTGACAATTATTTCTGCCAACATATAAGCCTCGCTATACAGAGGAGAAATTTTGCCAGTCTCCTTAGAACTATCCTCCAGAGGTCATTTTTTATTTATAGTTTTTTTAAAAGTAAAGTATCATACGACCGGGGTTTTTAGAAACACCACATTTAGCTAACTTTACTATAGGCCCATCATGACAAGTGGCAAGCTCGTCGATGTCTCTAGCGTACCGAAATAATACAAATAAATTAAATAAATTATTGTATCCCGAACAGGAATGAAACCCGATACCTCCGAGTCTATTTCCACGGACTTAACAGTTAGACCACAGTTGTATTTATATATTTTATTTTTCTTAGGTTTTTATAGTTTACCATTTAAGTGGTTTTTAATCAAACTATATCCATATTGAAATAAAACATACCTTAGAATAAATATAATAAACAGTTTAAGTTCGTTAAATATTTTCTTTATGTAACGCTCGCGTTTGGGAAAACAGAATTTGGCTGGTCGTCGGGTAATATAAAATATTGTCAGCCTCCACGTAGAGAATAAAATAGATGGTCACATATAAATTACTTTAAGTGCAGTGGTTCAATTTGGGGGTCGATGACCTTCTCAGCTGTTCGCTATTTTACGAGGATGGCATGTTGTTTACGAAATAAACATTAAATATTGGATTAAATATATTAATCTGCCTCCGTGGTCTACAGGTTAAGTCCGTGGGTTTAGACGCTGAGGAACCGGGTTCGATTCCTGGTCGGGACAAAATAAATTTAATTTATTTGTGATTTTTCTCGAGTTTGGTATGCTAGAGACATCGACGAGCTTGCCACTTGTCATTATTGGCCTATAGTAAAGTTGGCTAAATGTAAATCCGCTTATTTATAAGCGTGGTTTCTGACCACCCTGAAAGGGAAACGGTCGTGATGATACTTTACTTTACTTTTAGGTAAAAATATCGAACCCTTACAGTAGATGACTTAAGATATCTCCTCTCCATAACTACCTAGTGTTCTGATGTGGCACTGACGACTTTACTACCTACAGTTTTTTGATTACAACCTCTGTATACATTTTTGGTTACGTTTTCGTGAACAAGATCTATAACCATTTCAAAATTCAAGTAAATCAGACCAGTAGTTCTCGAGATACTAGTTTGCGGACAGAACCACTCATCATCATCATCATCAGCCTATGTCTCTCCACTGCTGGATATAGGCCTCCCCCAAGGCTCGCCATTTCACACGATCTTTTGCCACCCTCATCCAGCCCTCACCAGCGACCTTTTTCAGGTCACCCGTCCATCTGGCGGGGGGTCAGGTACGTGGTCTCCACTCTAGAACTCGTCTACTCCATCGGTCATCGGTTCTGCGACAGACGTGTCCGGCCCATTGCCACTTCAACTTACTAATTTTGAAGGCTATGTCGGTAACTTTGGTTTTCTGACGGATGTCTACGTTTCGGACTCTATCCATCAGAGAAATACCGAGCATAGCTCTCTCCATAGCTCGCTGAGCGACCTTAAATTTGTGGACCAGACCCACTGTCAGTGTCCACGTTTCTGCTCCGTACGACAATACTGGAAGAACGCATTGGTTGAAAACTTTCGTTTTCAAACACTGTGGTATGTTTGATAACAGGATGTGGCGTAACTTGACGTGACAGAACCACTACAAACAGAGAAATACATATTTTTAGTCTCGCAAGACTCTTGCAAGACCAATACGAAGACCAAGATTAGGAGTGCAAGATTGGCAGTCTTGGTGTTGCTCTGGGCAACACTAAGGAAGATGTGGCGGTGGCGATAGGTGGGTGTCGAGTGTCATTATTTGCATAGGCAGTAAAAACTAGATAGATAATATTCAAACATGCAACCGATAAATCATAACATAGTTTTTTGATGAAAGATTGACACTGCACGCATATTACACAACACAGTATGTAATTAATTGCATTTGCTGCAATTACATGTGCAGATAGGTTGTCAAATCATCTGACATTTTTATGAGCTGTTGACAGTTTACAAAGTTTTTAAGATACTTATCTACCGTGGACGTATATAAAAAATATATATTACAGGGCTGGGCTATAAAATTTATAATATGGGCTGGGATTTAAAATCCCGTAAGTCTTGTTTCAAGTCGTATATTTATATCTATGGCAAGCTTTCAATATTAGTTCTCCTTGAAAGTAAAAATTGGCATTTGACATCATTTAAATGGCACATACTTTCAACGAGAACAACAAGTAAATGGCAATTTGCCCAGTCTGTCGGGACGGGAAGTACCCACCGTTAAACCTAGTAAAGTGTATCCACACGTTTTGGGATCAGGCTCGAATTGCCGCCATGCCCAGTCAAGCCGACATAGTGTTAGGGACTGATGTCAGTCATAAGTGTCTGATTCCAGTTGCTGACATTCATGGACCTTACGAGCTTCTTACCATCAAGTGTAACACTTCGATAGCATGCAGGTTGCCATATCGTCAGTAAAGTATATTAAAATATTACATATTTGTGCCGTTTGCTGTAAAAACTCTGAGCCCATTGAGTCCAAGCGCAAAAAAGTTTTTAAAAGACATAACACCGCGTCTTGTCGTCTCCTCCGGTGACAAGAGGGCTGGCTCTTTCTTCGCTCAAATAATCAGTAGGTATTGCAATTCAGCGGGGAAATGCAGCCAGCGTTCTTGCCACCATTCCACGCGGACGGGACTTATATCCCTATCCGTAGTGTTAATATTAATTTTAATATGTAATATTTTTTTCGAATTATTAAATATAAGATTTATTTTCTATTACTATATTATTTTAGCCATTGTATATTAAACAATGTGTACAAAATGAACCAATCCACATAAAGTTAATTTTAAGGTATAGGCCATTAAAGTTGAAATTTAGATTATTCCATAATACATCGATGGATAGAGCGCGGTGGTGGCTCGGTTGTAAGAACGCGTTCCTTAAATCCTACAAAGGTCGGTTTAAACTCCCCCGGCATGTACCAATGAGAAATACACTTTTCTTACGTGCTGCAGTCATAGATTTACAACACCACCGTTCCCGTGCCTCGGAGAACACGTTAAATCATCGGTCCCGGTTCCACTAATACCAACTTGTGGAATCGTTAATCATTATAAATTGACATCATATCCTCGCTAAGCCGTCTGGCCAGCGTGGCAAGTGTAGGCCAAATTCTCCAGATATATTTTCTCGAAGGCTCATCTCCAGCATTGGAGATCTAGGACGCTGTGTTCTAGGGGCTGTAATGTTGAATCACTATCCCTACGCGTACATATTTCTCTTACATCTGTCCCACACAGGCGTGACGAGTGTAGGCTAAATCCTCCAGATATATGTTCTAGAATGCCCATTAGGACCTGATTAAAACTAATAAATAAATTTTCTGAAAAATTGTGGATTGGATCCTTATTGTGTAACTGCGTCCAATTAATTTTAAGTAATACCGACTTTTAAAATCAGAATTCGAACCCGGTACCTCGACATAAAAACTACGGCCGTAACTAGGTTAACAAGTGTAATTATTTCACTTAATAATAATTGCAAATTCGCTTAAAGGTCAGGTAAAGAAAGTTTAAAAAAAAAACGGTTTAAAACTAAAATTAATATGTTAAACCTTTATGGACACAATAAATCGATTCGCGCATTTTTATGTCAATTCGATCTAAATATTTTCCGCCATTACCAAATCTGTTCTCAAACTTAATTACTGCAAAGTCGATTTTCGATTACACATAAATTTGTTTAATTTCTAAAAGATCGTAAAAGGCCCATTAAATTACATCCGATAATGACCTTTCCTGTCTGAATTTTACAGGCTATTTTTGCATCAACTAAGACTGTGGGTATGCTCATAAATTAACATGTTTTAAATAGCCAATCAAAGTTTATGACGCGAGTCGAATCCTGGAGGACTCCTAGTGTTTCCCGATTGACTTATTTTACGCAAAAAATAGCCATAATTTTGTGTTTTATGGAGATTGGAAATATTAAGTTTTTTAGTTACCACTCTCCTTCGTAAGCTGTTCTCCTGGTATGTTGATGAACTTACCCATGGCATCTGTAACAAAGAGAATGAAGTTTTAGTTAATGTAAAATCATACAAAATTAATTACAATGACTTAATATGGACGAGGCGTTAAATTTCGTCGTCCTTATTAAACGCGACATCGAGATAATCGCGTGAAAAAAATCGCGCGAACACGCGAAAAGATGTCCTAATTGCCGTAATTGGGAGTCTTTTTTAAAATTATTTTATTTTTTAATAGTATTTGTAAATGCATCCGTGGCCTAGCGGTTACGTCCGCGGATTTAGACTTGGAGGTACCGGGTTCGATGCCTGGTCCTGTCACAATAATATTTATTAATTTAAATACATAAATTTAATTAATATTTAATTTATTTGAGATATTCTCGGTTTGTAAATCCTACAAAGATCGGTTCAATCACACCCGGCATATACCAATGAGAAATACACTTTTCTTACGTCATTTGTCATTGATCCCGGTTCCATTAATACCAACTTGTGCAATCGTTAATAAATTGTCTGAAAAAAATAGACATCATATCTGACAGACGTAATCGACGATACGTTTTCGGATGATTGTGCACTCGGCCACACCACGCTGTGTTTTTTTAGTGTAAGAAGGTTATTTAAATAACTAAGGAGATATAATTAACACACAAATATTGGAACAGGCAAATCATTACAATACTTGCATGACATGTGACTTTGCTCCCACCTAATGGTAAGTGGCGCGCATTTACAAGCTTAAACCCAAATTAAAATTTAGATAATAGTCATAAAGCAATGGTATGCTAAATCAAGGCCAGTTATTTTTTTTTATATACTATCAATGTTGTATATTGGTATCTTTACATCGATATATATTATAAAGATAGCCCATTATATCGTAAAAGTCTATTAGTTCATAACCTGATTAGTGAAAGTCGAACTGCGCCTCCAATATGGGTACGAGGTTAGTAGCACAATTTGACTGCGTTTTGCATTGAAGTGGCTTATCTACATCGATGTCTGTAATATGGTTTTATCACAACTTTGTTGTTGAACAGAAAGTTTTAAAAATGCCTGGGCTTATACTAAGTCAATGACTGTGGTTTTTGACCGCATTCGCATTGATACCTAACTTTTTTACTTAACCAAACATTATCGTGCGAGCTATCAACTAATAAAAAATCTTATATAAGATTTTGGAGGATTGTATGTCAGTTGGTGACTATAAATAACTCAAACTATATCAAGTACTGATAAACACGATTATCAATGTTCTTACTTTTATCGCCAAGAATTTAATATGCTGTCTTGACAGAATTATCAGTAAAATTTGACATATTGACAGAGCTGATAGCGATTGTGAAATAAGATTGATATGCATGACAGGTGTATCACTGGACTATGTTTTAAAGCTAAGTCCACATATATATAGCTGTGGCGTATCCTATCCTCGTATCGTTTAATCGTATATACGCATGGATGATACGAATACGGTGATCGGAACGAAAGAAATATACATGTAGACCCTGCTTAAAGTTTCCAGCTATTATGAATTAACTGAATTTGACATTAATATGACATATGATATTATTCTTATACCTATCATATAGTAATCCTATAAATATTATGACGTGAAAAAAAGTATTCAATCGTTAAAGTTATGCAAGATATTATGATTAATTAACTTAAATAAATATCAAATTAATGACAATAAATTAACTATTTTACAAATTAATATAGTATTTGACTTGAGGAAAAGCATGTTGAAAATATATTTAAAAAAAAAACAATAAATATTTTAACAACTGCGATCGAAGCAATGATGATTATTGGTCTTGGATTACCAGGACATCAGAACAATCTGGAGGAAAATAATTTTTGAATGCGATAAAACCTTTCTTGGGTCACATGGATATATAAATACTTTGTAGGTGCGTGTGTGTTATTTATTTTTGATATTCTGAGAATGCCTAACAATTAGAATAATGCGCAATTGACAAAAATAGAAACTATAAGTTTTGATTTGAACTTTTAAATTGGCACTTACCATAAAACTGTAAATTAAAGGAATTGACAAAAAATAGTGATAATTTAAGACTAGGGCCATTGGGACAATACCAGGATATCAGAACTAACTAGGAGTAATTCCAAATTTTGAAATGCTAACAAAACCATTCTCGGGTCACATGGATCTATAAATACTTTGTGTGTGTGGGTTAGACTTGAACCGGGGCACGGTCTGGGTAGAGTAGTGGTATTATTATAAATACGCCGCTTATTAAGACCGACTCCCACTCGGCTCCGAAGGCACGCAACATCAAACAGCAAGGGTTACATGCCGTCCAATTTAATTATATTTAATTTAATGATTTCTAACAAGCAAATAAAACTATTGTAATGTAAGTTATAAAAAACGTAACTAATATAGTTACGTTTTTTCGTAATACACAATTTTAATCGAAAACACAGTAAAACATCTACTACAATTCGATTCCGTAATACTGAATAGCAAAAACCAGATTAGTAAAAATAAAATATATATCTTTATAGAGCTTTTACAGCTTACTATCCCTTAACATAATCGTCACGGTGACGATGAACAAAGTTACTATTAGTCACAAGATGACCTATTAAAATAAAAAGTACCAGGAGTGCATGTAAGCCTAGGAGTGTGTAAGTGGAATCGTAGGTACTTTTCCAAGTATGACCGAGTCAGCGCGTGCTTCGTGCGGGAAGCCGGGCCGCGGTCGATGCCATTCAGAACGTTTAGCTTGATGACTAAACCGAGGTTTAGGGGTGATGATTAGGCAAGGCAAACAAGCTATTATCTTATTACAGTTTTAGCTCTTTTGTTTCTCAATATTAGATTAGTAATACTACGAATTAAAATAAGCTAAAGAGATTAACCGAAAACGGAGATATAAAATTATTCGAAATTACACCAACTACAATCATAACATCACTAGAGATAGCCATGACGATTCTGTAATTGTCTCCAAACACAATAATTATATGGGCGTTATCCTTTACCGGGCCATTGCTGTTCAGGGAGCGTTATTAACCGGGATTACGGGATCCGATCCGGAACCCGGATGCCTGGATTTGCTGCGGATTGAGAACGCCGGATCAAAGATATGAGCGGGGACGGAGCGGGTTTTGACCATAGACGTAATTTCGTCTAAGAATAGGCGGCAACTGTTTTTTTTTAATAGAAATAAATTTTATAATTTAAATTCGTAACGCTCAAGTCGTCAATGATAGCAACGCAACAAAAAAGTACAATACTAATGACTGTATATTTACAAGAATTTCGTGTGTCACAAAAACATAAAATATATAAACAAATTAATTCCTCTCAAGGACTAATTCATTGCTTCTAACCCGATTTATATCATACAGCTTTACGTGTTCAATATAAAAAAAAACTAAGCTTGTCCTTTGACATCTATGTCTATTTTCTTACCGTATCGTAATGCCGTGAAACGTCCCCTAAAAGTATGTGTTTTAGACCAAAAGTGTAACGATACAATTATAGTTTTCAAAATTATTTAATCGGAATAATAATTATTCACGCTCTATAATCACATAAAATGCCATATAAATCACTTGTTACATCAAAAATGTACTAGGAGTGCAGAGAAGCGAGGTGTCATCTGTAGTACGTGTAGGAGGTACTCGCGGCGAATCCCATGGCGCTATCAGGGTACAAGCGATCGCACTTAGCCGGCGTCACCGTATCATATCGCAGCGCTATCTGTCAGCGTCGCCGTGCTGCATTAGCCTTGTCGCGTCAATAAATTATTAACTCCTTATTTCTTATGCTGCCCTGGTAGATGACAAGCTAACCCAATACAAAAATAAACATCTTCAAGACTGTCTTTGTTGCGAGGCAACCATTTCCTTACGAGATTTATCTAAAATATAGACTTAAATTTTCGCGCCCTGAAGATGTCTTAAAGTTATAAAAACGTTACGAAATTACAAAATATTACATTACAATCTCAACTCTAATAGCAATTTACCTAATAGTGTCCGTGCAAATATCAATCTTATTGTGATTGCAGTTGCCAGCATTATTGGAACTTGCGCGCCGCTTACCTTTAGGTGGGCGTGAGATTTCATGTCATGATAATATTATAATGAAGACACTTGAACAAATTCCGAATCGTCATCGTATCTATCACAATTCTAGTTTCTTCGTGTTGCGATTTTAAATCGCATACTTATCGTTTGCTCCGATTACAATTTACGAGTAATACATAATTGCTCACTAGAAGCTCCGACGCAAATAGCAGGTTCAAACAAATAACAGAAGTTTAGAAAACATTTCCGTTCAACTCAACAAATCAATTAGCAGAAATAACTTGCGGACGCTAACCTATAATTACAGCTACAGAATGTAAAGTATTATCCGTTTTTGTAAATCTGTATACATCCTCTCCTTTCTATATGGCATTCTTAATAACCCGAGTACACTCCTTTGCCTGCGCCATCGTTTCCAATTTCTTCGCGACTCCCATACTCGTTCTCTTCGTTCTTCGCCCAACAATCAACTTTCAATTTCTCTCCACTCTACTAGCAGATATTTGGATTCTCTCTCAGTTTCCTCGGCTCTTTGTTTATCAGACAGACACCTACTCTAAACATATTTATATCTTCTATTTTCTTACTTTTTTAAAAAGCAAAATGATTTTAATCTTAATATAAAAAATAAAGTCGGGTTTATTAGAATACTTATAACTCGAGAACAGTTGAACCGATTTTCATGGTTTTTGATTTGTTGGATCTGTCTCCGTCTCGAATAACAGAATAACTATTAATAAAATTGAAAAAATTACGATAAAAGAAAATAAAAGAAAAAACATTTTCCCATAAAAATGTTCGTGGGTGTCAAACAATGTTGATGCGTTCAGAAATTTATATTTAGCTTATAGTATAGAATAAATGACAAATAACCAAATTGATTAATTTAATAAAAAAACATCAACTGTCTAATCGGTTGATCTCACTTTTACGTCGCGAAATTGTCTGTGTATTGTTTTGAAAATTGTTTTGTGTCAGTATTATTATTGTACTTGAATATATCTATTTTATTTATGTTATATTTGTATGTATGTGTATGTATCTACATTTATATGTATGTTCATCACAGCGTCCTAGACCTCCACTGTTTTGAAGATGGGTCTTCCAGAACATATATCTGGAGAATTTGACCAACACGCCACGCCAAATCTGATGTCAATTTTTAATGACAATTTATTAACGATTCCACAAGTTGGTATTAGTGTAACCGGGCAGACGACTTAACGTGCTCTGCGAGGCATGGAAACGGTAGTGTTTATGACAAATGTGCGTAGGAAAAGTGTATTTTTCATTGGTACATGCCAAAGCGTTCTTACAACCGAACCACCACCGCGCCTATATATATATATTATTATTATTACCATTGATTATTCTCTTTTTCTTATTTTTCCCACTGCGTGACGCAAATAAGGGTTATGTGTTTATAAGCCTACGTATATATGTATGTATATGTGTAATCCTTTGTGGCACACTGGAGACCAAACGCGTTGGCCGATTTCGATGATTCTCACGGGAATAGATTCGTCTTCATCACGCGAGTGTCACTAAAGATATGATATTAATACAATTTTATTAAGACGACAATCAGCGCTATATTGTGGAAAACAGAAAAATTTAAGTCGAGGAACAATATTGAGTGGGGTATCATCGAATAGGTATTTGAAAATCATGTTAAGGTTTCTCTTATCATTTTTCATTTAGAGTGACCATTTTTTGCACCGTACTCAATATTAAATGATCTCAGTGTACCAAAGTTTAACAGGCAGAGAATGTCTAGTGGCACTACGTTCACCTTTTGTATTTTTATAAATAAATAATACAAAAATAAAAACAGATATAATAATCGAACTTCCACGTCGCGTAAAATACTAGTCTCAACCGCTAGACCATGATTTGTGGCTAACAAATATCTATAAACCACAACAATGATTCATTTTAGCAACAGTCAAATTTGGAACTACGTGTGAGTTTGGAGCATGGCCGTTAGCTTCCTAGTTGCGGTGGGTACAGTGTGGCGTGCTAACAGTTATACGGACGGGTAATTCTATTTACATTCCGTTTTTCGAACGCGAGTCCGTCGTGCACGACCGCCCGGAGTTTGCGCCAAAGATTAACCATTGAATATCTGTTCCCCTGGTAGATAAACTATCCAGTTATAGTAAATACTCAGGATTGAAACGTCAGTAAACAAAAACTTTACGTCCATTTTTATCAGTTTGTGTCTAATAATTATATGCAGAATGCTTACATCTGCAGAACATCTGACAATTTCTGACAAAAAATCCGTTACATAACGTTCGAGAGAGATACAGTCTCTGGCTATTGATAACCTTCCACCCTATACTACACCTAGTTGAACACTGAATGAAAATGTAAGGGAAAAATCCCGGAAAATTCCCCGATAGTTCCTCCGTTGGGGAAAATGGCCTAAAGAGGATTTTAAGGCTAATGATTCTTGTCGGAGAAATGCTTCCAACCAAATCCTACAATATGGAGTGCGCAGTACCTGGTAACCATCGACATAGTATATGTGGACTGGACTAACAAAAGAAAACGAATTTCATCACATCACAGCTCCAAGAACACAAAGTCCTAGACCACGATTGTTGGCGAGGGTCTAATGTCAATATTTAATGACAATTTATAAACGATTCCACATTTGATATTTGTGGAACCGAGACCCAAGAGATTAACGTGCTCTTCGAGGCACGGGAACGATGGTGTTGTAAATTTATGACAAATGTACATAAGAAAAGTGTATTTCTCATTGGTACATGTCGGGGGGGTTTGAACCGACCTTGTATGATTTAAGGAGAGCGTTCTTTCAACCGAGCCACCACTGCCCCACACGAGCTAACTATATATTACTGCGCAATTAAGTTATTTGGAATAAAAAATGTAGTCTAAAAAATAGAATGTCATCAGGCGCTTGACTGATGAATGTATTTGACACTGACATTTAGCTTTTGTACCATTTCTTAAAATGATCAATGTATCTTGAATGATTTCTAGCCTATATATATATGCCATATAGTTTCGAGTTTAGTATTAAGATAGTTGTGAATGTGAAAGACAAGAGATATGCGAATATCGAAAGTGTGTGTGAAGGAAGTATAAATGGTTTCACTTACTAGTTTGAACATTTTACAGTTATTAATCCGACATTCCTACACAATAAATACCACGCTCAAAATTATGAGTGACTGATGTCTGTTTGTTATTTTATTACTGGCATATGAATTAGTTCTTTGGCACTAGATCGTTCAAATTAGGGGTTTTTTAAAATTAAATTGTAATATTGTTAGAATAATAATTTATCTAAAGATGCATATATATCTGTAAATACAATTTAGCCCAAATCCCCACATAGAAGTCCGTCCTCCTAAAATAGGTCTATGGGAATGTTATTCCCTTCCCGTGTGTGCTCTTACGTGAAAACCGGAAAAAAACATAAGAAATGTTTAAGAAATCCTCATTTTTGGGTACCTCCGAGGGGGTAGGTGGAACAACACACTGTATACCTACTGTAATTTTACGTAACTATCAAACAATGTTCTAAGGGGTGAATAAGTACATATTTAATCATTGTGCTGTGTATGTTTTATTTTTTTAATCTGAAATAGCTGACTTTTCCTTGCAGATTCCTTTCTCAGTCAGATTAAACATTAACAGGTCACTGGAATCTGCTAACAGTTTACTTATAGGACCACTTTTCTGCTTAGTCGTCCACTAGCAGAAGTAGAATCATTCAAAATAATTAAATTAATGATGTTTCATAAGTGCCTGTAATAGGTTTACGTGAATACAGATATTTTGACTTTTTTTTTGCTGTTTTATTTAAAATAAAATAAATCCGGTTCATCTATTTTTTGCTAAGTTGAAGCGGCTGCTTATGGAACAATCTCCCGACCAAGATATTATGGCAAGATGACAGGTTGTATTTTATAAAACTAGTTAATTCGCTAGCTGGTAGCTTGATTGTAAGAATGCTTTTCTTAAAATCCTACAAAGGTCGGTTCAGACCTCCCCGGCATGTACCAATGTAAAATAGACTTTTCTTACGTATATTTGTCATAGATTTACAACACACCATGCCTCGGATAGCACGTTAATCCGCCGATCCCGGTTCCACAAATATCAAATGTGAGGGCGGGGAAGTATCCACCGTTCGTGCCGATAAACCCAGTAAAGTGTCTCCACACATTTCGGGATCAGGCTCGAATTGCCGTCATACCCAGTCAATCCGGCATAGTTTTAGGAACTGATGTCAGTCATGAGCGTCTGATTCTAGTTGCCGCGCGCTACTTACTATCAGATGAGCGCAAGGTCAAATGTGTGCTAGTATTAAAAAAAAAACTTTCTAGGGTTAAGCGTGCTATTTGGTACCTATATAATACTAAGAATAGTGAATTCGGCGCGTCTTTGATACCATAGTGTTACTGCTATGCCTGGAACTAAATGTTTGTTTGCGGGGCAGTAAAACTGTGAGGAACCGTAAACGATCGTGTGTGGCGGGCCCTTACGACGAAATCTCAACAGATGGGCCCACATCAAAAGAGAACGGAGTGATAAAAAGTTTATGTGAATTACTAGTAACGACATAGAGGTTAACATTTTTTGACAAAAGTACTTTTCTTTCGTGGAAAATTGTCGCTGAAAAATAGTGTTTCCCAAAGCAAGACTAACTGCGCAACTATTAAGATATGACATCCTGGTAGTAACCAATGTAATTTCCATAAAAATATACCAATTATAATAAAAACGAGCCGTGATGGGCCATTTCGCTTGGCGGTTAAACATGAAATTTTCTATTTGGACGGACAAAGGGCTCAATTAACACACTCATTGTTCGAAGGGCGAACGAGAGCTCCGGCCCGATTAGTTCATTATTATTTAATTTTATGTGAACCGACACTTGTCTGCTTTATGTGATCCTAGTACAATACATGTCATAACGTAAACAAAAAAATAAATTACACTGAAAATATAACTATGTGACCGGCCCGGCATCTGACCTTCCGATCCAGTTGCCGTTGTCTCTATCTCCTTTATTTTATCTTTGGACAGAGAAATTAAATATAACTAGACCTAAGTGGTATATGAATTAGTCGGGTTCGGCGTGCACTTTCACGTCCACGACGACAGACTTGCCTCGGTCGACATGTTCACACAAAGCTGCAGCAGTTACAAGGCCAATATCACTAGGGTGCTTATTGATGATCAGCAAGATTGTTGATTGAATGGTTTATTAGTGCAACTGGTAATACAAAATATATATATATGTAACGATAATTAGGTCCGTGTTGTACTCAAACTATCTTCCTATATGTTCTTAGTGAGAAATATCAAAGGAAGTGATTCGAATGTAACTTATGATTTTTGTTTTTGTATCCTTTGCCTATTTGTATGTATCATTTCTGTTTTTTTCTCCGAATAAATAAATAAATAAATAAATAACACTGAACATGTTATAAAGTTTACTTTTAAATTTGTTTATATAGTTTGATTCGGTTAATTTTTATTATTTTACTCGAAGGAAATAGGTACACTGATTTTGAAAAATAATAAAATATTAATTAAACTAAAAACTTACATCTTAAAACATAAATTACTATTAATAAAAATAAACCTAATTAATAAATAAAAATATAACTAAAAACTAAAATCAAGAAAAAACAAAATAAAAATTATTATAAATAAAAAAAAATCTCCAAATCGCTGCCAATGGGCAAAGTGCCAAGGATACTGGCAGCATTGCCACGTTGAATGGCAATACTGATTCTTTGTCCCAGCCCTTTTGTCTCCCAAAGTGTTCACGAGCTGTTTTGACAACGCCTTGAAAATTTCGTTATAAATATATTGTACTAGGATTACATAAAGCTAGAGAAGTGTCTGTTCATATAAAATTAAATAATAACGCATAGTATCGACTATCAATCTTAGAATAATGACAATGGTTGCAACACATTCCTTGCACGATAGAGACAAATTTAGCGTATTGAATTATTTTTGTGTTTATGTTAAGACATGTATTGTACTAGGATCACATAAAGCCAGAGAAGTGTAGCTTACACACAAAATTTTATAATAACGCATGCATGTAATAGTAACACATTCCTTGTATGATCTCATTACTTTTAGCCACGATTCAGACTTAGTTATCAAGGCTCACAGGGTGAACAGTGAAGTGATATGGTTATAGAGTTTTAGTCCGTAGGTGTGATGATGAAATAAAAATGTTGATTTTTTTCGACAGTAAAGTAAAGTATCATCACGACCGTTTCTTACACTTATAAATAAGTGGATTCACATTTAGCCTCTATAGGCCAATCATGACAAGTGGCAAGCTCGTCGATGTCTCTAGCGTACTAAACTCGAATATTAATTATCACAAATAAATTAAATGTATTTATTTACATTAATAAATATTTTTGTGTCCTGACCAGGAATCGAAACCGGTACCTCCGAGTCTAAATCCACGGACTGAACCGCTACACCACGGAGGCAATTTGGACAGTCCGGGTCAAATTTGATCAAATGATAGTATGATTCTTGTTTTGCGAATATCCGCCTCCGTGGTCTAGTGGTAACAAACGTTGCCGTGAACTCGGGAGGTCGTGGGTTCGATTCCCACCGGGGGCAAGTTGTACATTGTATAATTTGTCTCGGTCTGGGTGTTTATATGTATAATATGTATAATATTAAAAAAAAAAAGTATAATATGTAGTTTATCAACCATCTAGTTTCCGTAACACAAGCCTCGTAGCTTACCACGGAAATTAGATGGCACTGTGTGACCTGTCTGGAAATATTTATTATTATTATTATTATATTATTATAATAAATCTTATTTAGTAAATAAATAAATTCTTTCAACTGTACATTTCATAACATGATTTTATTTTAAGCGGCGAAAGATAAAGCTGTGTATCGTCAAAATATTCTAAAAACACGCGGCAAAAATTCCGTCGCCGCCATCTTTTATCTTTACAGCCTCTATGCTACTGAGTTTAATCTAATCTGTAGCAGATAATATCTCGGCAAACATTCGTAAATTCCCCGTAAAGTAATTAACGTGTTGTGAAACCGCGGTTTAAATAAACAAACCGTTCGATGTTGTGTCTTCTTAGCCGCGGGTTTTAATACTTTTATTGCCATTTTACTTGGATTAAAATTAGTGAAGTACCCGTACTTGGATGATTAATTTTTATACTATCTGCTTAATTTTATCTTAATTATCCATTGGTAACTTTATTACGGCGTAACTATGTTTGATATGGAGATTATAATTTTAATCGTCTACGCACGCAGAGCTATTTTTGTCGCAATTATTGAAAACTAGCTGTTTGATTCGGCTTTGACTGTGTTATAAAATCTGTAAAAAAAAAGCAAGGTCAATGAATGTTAGCAACTGGAATCAGACACTCATGACTGACATCAGTCCCTAACACTATGCCGGCTTGACTAGGCATGACGGCAATTCGAGCCTGATCCCGAAACGTGTGGATACACTACTAGTTTTATCGGCACGAACGGTGAATACTGCCATATAATATACCAGCCCCGGAAGACTGGACAAGTTACCACCATCAGTCCGCCTACCACCTATTTATAGTCTATTTTTTAGTTACGGAAATAAAATTACTGTCATTTTAGATATATATATGAACGTCTTATTGCGCAATAAAATAAAAAAGGAAGCCACATTTTTTAACCAGCCTATTGCCTACTTACATATGATGGACACGGCACTGGCACGGTGAATCCATGGAATGCTCAGAAATGACATTGCCCATTTTTCTTAGAGAATTGGGCCCAATAAAATGTTCTCGTGAAATAATGATTGATTTATTTTTTATTTGTTACTTAATATATTGTGTTTTCATAATCTGTAATAAATTTTATTTATTTAACTGTCAAATATTTATTTAATTATTCGATGTCATGTCATGAAAGCCAGAATTAGGGCACGTTGGTTAAAAATAGATAAATAATGTAAGACAAAAGTGAACGCTTCGGTTCTTGGAAGCATGTCTCGTGGAGCCCTTTGATATCGCCCAGCAATAATAAATAGACACATCGCCTCGCTTCGCTTCCGCCCTGGTACTTGATTCTTTAAAACAATGCTAGAAGTAAAGTATCATCACGACCGTTTCCCTTTCGGTGTGGTCAGAAATCACGCTTATAAATAGGATTCACGTTTAGCCAACTTTACTATAGGCCAATCATGACAAGTGGCAAGCTCGTCGATGTCTCGAGAAATATCACAAATAAATTAAATAATTTTTAAACGTATTTATTTACATTACTACATATTTTTGTGTCCTGAACAGGAATCGAACCCGGTACCTCCGAGTCTAAATCCACGGACTTAACCGCTTGATAGTAATAAACTAAATTAGGCATTTTTTTTTTTTCATAAAAATATTTTTACGTTATTTTATTTTATACATTGCTTCTACAAACTAACCAATTCACAGAACTATATTTATCTTTTGCATTAATTACTTGAATAATTGAAAATGTTACTATTAAATTTTAAAATGGCGTTAAAACAAAACTTGTACATTTGAGACCATTTTTAACTATATATTATTATTATTTATTAAAAAAAATATATGTTTTTGCATTCACAGCAAGTCCTTTTGGCATGATAATTATGAATGACGTAACTAGCTCTGATAAATTTTACATCGTCAAAAACGACGGGCGTAACGAGTGCTTCAGAGGCGTGAAGCTGTGATCCATCCAATGTTTACCAGCGAAACATTCTTTGATCTGCTTTAATAAATACATCATCTCCTGGCCGCTTATGACAACCTGGTATTTCTTCACTATCATTTACCAATTAAGAGTGTTTTAACGCTTTTGCACCCCTCTCTCTCGCACAATCCAATGTTTTTTTAATATAACTCGTTTGAGAAATATCAACATATAATATATATAATTAGACAGAGAAAAATAGAAAATATAATTATTTAAAAAAAAAAGTAAGGTATCATAACGACCGTTACCGTGGTCAGAAACCACACAAGTGGCAAGATATTTTATTTAATAGTAAAGTTGACAACCTCGAAAGGTATAGGTACGTACGGTCGTGATGGTGATGATGGTGACAAAAAAAAATAATTAGGGTTAACGATTTTCCTTTATTTTACAAAAATTAATATTTGAGGAGCCTAATCTGTGGGTGTCGAGTCCATAGTGAAAGAAATATGAGAAGAATAGTGTCTCGGGCTTTCGACTGACAATAGGCTGGATGACAAAGGAAGACGTCCTTTTTTATTTATTGCGCAATAAGAAGTTCACCATCCACCATTATGCTACAAACAAATATTGTATGATTCCGATAATGCCGTCTTGGAACTTTTTTCAAGTTACAAAAAAACACTAACATGCCTGGCCTATAGGCAGCTAGTTCATCTGGGATCTTTGAAAATATGGGATTGTGCGAGCGGGAGGGGCATTAAACCATCTTAATAGGTAAGAGATAGTAAAGAAATACCAGGTTATCATGAGCGGCCAGGAGATGATGTGTTTATTAAAGCAAATCAAAGAATGTTTAGCTGGTTAACATTGGATGGATCACAGCTTTGGTTAAGAAATACCAGGATTTCATGAGTGACGTCAACGTGAAAATGTTATAATTTTAATTAACAATATACGATATTTTTGTATTATTCTGATTTTAGTTTAAATAGTGTTCCAGTAGCCAAATATCCGGTGTTATCTAATCGCATTAGTAAAACCAAATCCGATGGCCAAAATAAATACACTAACATTATATTTGTGTGTAGAAACACGACAAACACCTGGATTTGTTCGATAAACATTTCAATTTGTAACATTTGTGTTATCTACTATTTTTATTAAATCACCATTTACGGGCAATCATATTTACGTAACAACTGGATCTTTGTTAGAATGCTATCCTTAAAATTAAATAAGTCGATGTTCGAATATATAGATTCACAAAACCACCCTTCTCGTAATTTAGTAGAATAATGGATATTAGATATTGTCGGTTAATCGTTTTTTTTTTTTTTTCGTTTGTTACCAGATTTGCACATCGACGTGGGTACCTAGGATCTATTTGTTATGTTAATGTTTGTATATATCTCGAAGGTTGATGTTAGAGTTAAGGTTCTCATGGTGTGGCGTGTCTGGTGGCCCTAGAATGTCATTGCAGTGGTGGCAGAATCAATTTCAATTAAATACAATTTTTTGTTCTTAAATTAGCAAAGGTTTTGTAGGCTTTTGGGCTGTACACGGGCAATTAGACTATCTTAATTCTGACATACCTGCAGCCCTATTCGGTTACTTGAGCGCAAACGTTATATAATGGAATCCGTTAACTATATATATGTATACCACGCTATAAGTTGATATTTGCACAGACGCTGTCAAGGTCGAGCGCTTATAGAGTTGAGAATTGAATAATATTTTGTAATTATGACGCAATCTCTGACTTAAATAACGAAATCCACTACCTGTATTTTAATATCATATTTTCACATTATTAAAATTAGACTAATTATAATTGAAAGGTCGAAATATATTTAATTGACGTATTTTCCCAATGATTCATGGTTGAATCTAAAGTGAGTATTTCTCAAGTATTGTCACTACAGATTACGGTTTATTTGCTCTAGGCCATTGAGTTTCTTGAGTGGTTTTAAACAAACATTGTGAGGAGTACAGCTTGCCTCTCATAATATCTGAACTCCTAGTACCACGGCAAATAACTCAGTTAAAAATTTGTTTATTTTAAAGTTTAATCTCGCTGTTTGGAGTGGTTTTATCTATGTATCCGGTGCGAGAAAGCACAACACTCCAAGTTTTACAAATATTTTAATAAAAACTATTTCGACATACAAACAAAAGTTTGTTAGTGTTTCTCACGGCTCGTCACAACTTTGAGAATACTCGTAATTACGCTATACCGCGTGTAAATTGTCAAAAGAGCAAATATATTTTTTAGGCTATAGGTGTCATTGGTAAAAACCTATGTTTGAAACAGAAAGGCCACTTTTGTTAAAGATAAAAATCATTATCTATTATATATATATATATATAACTTAATTTAATAGACTTACATACTAATATTACATTTGTGTTTATTCGAAGGAAGTAAGGCACAATGATTTAAAAAAAAAACTAAATTAATAATAATGAAATAAAAATTAAAACTAAATTAGATAAATTTAAGAAAAATATAAATATATATATATAAATAAAAATACTGCACCGTTCGTTCTTACCTCTCCACACTACCAAAGATTGGTTGTTAGAAAATGCTTAGTCATTAAGCCTATGTACATTTTTTTAGTGCCAAAAAGATTTTTTTGAATTTGAATCGATATTCTGAGGCAAAATAGATTCCAAATTAAAGACAAAAGCTCTCAGCTTTTGTAAGTTAGAAATAAGGAATTAAAAAGTCACAGCGAAATGAAAACACGTAAACTGAAAAGAAAGCAAAGCCCTATTTTATGGCCCTATTCCATGATAGCATTTGAAGCAATAATAGGAAAGCCCATGAAGTCCGTCGGTAGCGGGCGTGGTTGATGCCGCCCAACGTTTTAACGCCGAAGGTTCGGACATGCAATGTGCGGACTTTATTAGGCGTACTGCACCTCGCTTACCCACCTACTTTGATTTACAAAAAACAAATATTTACACAATGCATAAAAAGAAGTTCTTTAAAGAACTCTAAGCGGCTGGTTAATGCTGTATGTGACAAGAGGGCTGGCAGTTTTTTCGCAGCATTGCTGTGCAGCGGGGGAGTGTTGCAAGTGTTCTTGGCACACTGCCATATAATCAAGTCATAAATGAATATTTTTATACATATATACTTTTATACATAGTTTTATTTTTAATTTAGTTTATATATTTTTACTAGCGAAGTAAAATAATATATATTAAATATAAATTAAGAACTCACTAAATAAAAAAAAATATAATAAACTTAACTGTAATCCGTGATAGTCCCAAGAAGACTGGCAACATTTCCCCTCTGTATAGCTAAGCTAATACGTTGGCAGAAATAATTGCCAGCTTTCCTGTCTCCAGACTTTTCCATGGGCCCATCGTGTCGACCCCAAACGGCGCAAATTTGTAACCTACTCGTATACTAAGGTTGGCGTATTTGCGCAGCTTGAGGTTCTCAGCAGAAACCGCCGCACTTCCCGCGTTTGATGAGGTGGCCTAGATGTGTGATGGGGCTAATGTGTCTACACGTGTCGAATCCCACACCAGGGACCTGCCAAGTTCCCACGGCCCAACGATCATGCCGTCGGGTCTTTTGCCATCCTTCCGTAAACCCATCTAACATGTAAAAAGGTATGTATATAAGTCCACCTTTGTACTTTGTGCAATAAAAAAAAAAACTGTATGAAAAAAAATCGAACACCATTTTTTTCTCTTTTTATTTTTCGTTTTCCAGACCGATTTTGGTAAAGCTTCGCAAATGTAAATATAAAGACAGGCCATTGTGGCCGAAAATCTAGCGGCCTTTTTTGTAGTAATCCATAGTTGCGTGCAGTATTACAATAAGGGAATTAAGGTGCCCCTCCCTGACACCTCGGTTGCCAATAAACCTAATTAATCAACTCTCTTAGATACGCATCGGACCTTCCAATGTAGCTAATGCACTTTATTTCCTTGTCTTTTGTTTGTTTTATCATTGTTTTCTGTTGTTCTTTATTCTGAAAAAACGATGTCTATGGCATTATTATGCACATACAATAACAAATATGTAGTCATTACAGCCCCTAGAACACAGCGTCCTAGACCTCCACTGCTGGAGATGGGCCTTCCAGAACATATATCTGGAGAATTCGGCCTACACTCACCACGCTGGCCAGACGGCTTGGCGAGGAAATGATGTCAATTTTTAATGACAATTTAACGATTCCACGAGTTGGTATTAGTGGAACCGGGACCGATGGCTTAACGTGCTCTCCGAAGCACGGGAACACTTGTTAATCTATAACAAATGTACGTAAGAAAAGTGCATTTCTCATTGGTACATGCCGGGTGGGTTTGAACCGACTTTTGTAGGATTCAAGGAACGCGTTCTTACAACCGAGCCACCACCGCGCCACTAATATATATATATGTAAATATATATATTTGTTATTACATACATACGCCATATCCCTAGACTCCCTACACCCCTAGATCACGACATACCTCTTTGGCTTCTTCAACATTCATTAATCTTTTGTTTCGATGGCTTTTTAATGCACCTTCAGCTATTGTTTTATTTATTTGATCGTGATATGTGAGTCTTGGTTTGCCAGGGCCTCTTTTACCCACAACTTTCGCAATATCTATCTCTTTTTTTTTGACAAAAAAAAAATGTTAATTAGTATTTAATTTTTATTAGTAAATAATACAGATTTAGATGTGGTAAATCGTATGTATCAATCACTATAATGCAATTTTTTTTAAAGACCAGCGTAATACAGTAAAGTAACAGGCAGAATAGAAAAAGGCATTAATTTCCAAAGGGCAATATTAGAGCGGTCTCGCAAGATAAATTGCTGCATGAGTGGAGTTAATAGAAAAATAATGGAACAATTATATCTGACAGGAGTTGCGTGTGTCCATCTAACGGAGGTGCGAATCCCACGCACCCCACAGCTTCAACTACCAGGGGTGCATAGAATAAAGAAGGGCAAAACATATTTTGATAGACACTTCGCGTGCGACCGGCAATTACACGCATTCGATAATATGAATTTAAAAGATATTATTTTTGGTTTTAAAAATATATTCGTTCGATTCGATCGATTTGTTCGCACCTTGTTTAGAAAATGTGTTTTTTTCAACATATTTGCTGATCGTTTTGTTAGCTCGTTAAGGATATAACATGTGATAGTAATTTTGTTTGACATAATTATATCAGTAAGCTTTTACATTACCGTAATAATGCTGGCCAGCTTTTGGAGGTTCTTTTTATTAAACAATATTGAAGCTTTTATTTCCAATAAAATGTTCTCGTACCATAATGATTTCTTTTCAATTTGATAGTTATTATATTGTGTTATCATAATCTGTAATACATTTTAATTATTTCACACTAGCATTACGACAATTGACAAAAGCGTTTTTTACATTGAAAATTATTGTTGTATTGGAAAATTATGTACACTTTAAAATCCTGTGTTTTATCTATAATAAAGTATCTGATCATAATAAAGAACCCAATCGTATAGATAGTGCTTTGCAACGTAACATACATTTTAACCAATTGACTATTTAATTAAATTATATTTTAATGCTGGGATAAAACAGATGCTGTAATTAAATTAAAAAAAAAACTCAATAAATCTCTTTTATTAATCAAATTCAATTCAAATTTTGGTTAATTTTTAATTTTATTTTAATAGTTTTAGTAGCTTTTAATTTATATTTAATGTATATTAAATTTCGGTAAGTAGTAAGTAAGACTTACAGTATTTGGTTGGGTAGAGAGAGGAGAAGAATAGTGGATGGTGAGCGTAATGTTGCGCAATAAAATAATAAAGGAGGCCTTAAAATTCCATAGGATAATAATCCATTGCTCCCTATCAACAACATTATGTGTATGTAAGCATTGTATTGTCTATTTATAATTTTCTCGTTTTCCTTAACAACAAGCAACCCATGGTCAACTTATGAAGTCCTGGTAGTTTGGCTCGACTCAACGTGTCACATCACTATAAATTAGTGATGTGATGCATGTCTGTAAGTGTTGCCAAAAGTATTTAGACGGATTATTAGCGCTCACGAATATTAATTTTAATTTTAGATGTGTTTAACCTACGCTGTAAATTACAGACATTTCATAATCATGTCGCTCGTGAATTTAATATTAAACTACAATTTAAGGATTTCAAACTGTTCCTGTGATTTTTATTGCCTTACTAGCTGCTTTTGTCGCGGGGCGTGGAGATACAACCACTGAGTACCTGGTAGTTTAGAGAAAAATAGATGTTATGACAATTGAGTGGTTTTTACTTTTTAAGTAGTTTTTTTTTTATATTTGAAAAAAAAAACGAAGGAAGTAAAGTAAAGTAAAAATCGTTTATTGAAGCAAAAGTAAATTGAGTTACAAAATTTGGTATAGGAAAAAAATAATCAAAACAAGTAAGCAAGAAAGAGATACAGAACTCTGCTCCCCAAACCACTATGTTGTATCTTGGGAAGCAGTCTCCGCTACAATTTTAGTTGATACTCGTACTAAAACATTCAGCGCTATTAGCAGTGCAAAATATATCCTACATCACACATCACACTCGGTGGAGAAAACAAAAAATAAAAATAAAAAATAAAAAAAACAATATTTACACCCCCTGCCTCCACAGAGTGAGGTATAGGTACCTAACTTAGTAAGGTACAATGCTTTTTTTTATAAAACTTAATTATTAATTAAACTAAAAACTAACATTTTAAAACATAAATTACTATTCATAAAAATAAAAATAAAACTACTTTATAAATAAAAATACAACTAAAAACTAAAATAAAGAAAAAACTAAATAAAATTATTATAAATAAAAAAATGCTCCAAATCGCTGCCAACGGGGAAGGGTCGTCTCTTATCACTGAAGGGTCGTCTCTAGAGGACATTTTTTACTTATTGTTAATTTTTTATTTTTTATTAGGTTTAGTTTATATTTATTTTAATTTTTACTTTTAAGTAGTTAGTTTTAATTTATATTGTAATTATTTTATACTGTTTGTTTATAAAAAAAAAATATTATGTACATTAATTTTGTGTAGTGATATAAACTACATATTTCATATATCAAATAAATATCGTGAAAATTTGTAATACTGGCATAGTTGACACAAAACATTTTGTTGGCCTGTTGTATTAATTAGACCTGTCATGACATACCTATTCACACGACATTTTGTTATTAAAATTAGAACACTGGATCATTTATCACTTTCCTATTTCAAAGTTATTTTTAAAAATAGCATTTACGCCTGTCAGTTTTAAAACAATATTAATTAATATTTCGCTGGATGGGATAATTATTATTGTGTCTTTTTTGTGAATTCTAAGAACGACGTGAGACATATACCACTTGATGGTAAGCGGTTCGTGAGGTCCAAGAATAGAGAGCAACTGACACCAGCCACAGACATCAAACCAAATAACAACAGATAATATATTTTTTTTTTATATAATAAATTCTCAGAACGAAACAAATGTATGTTTAAGTGTATATTCAATGCATTGCACTGATAAATTGTGATTGGGGTCGGTTTCAAAATCACCTCCTTTTCTCATACTGCAATATGATTAAGAAACCACCTCCTAACCTTACCATTGGAATGGTTGTAAAAATAGCAAGCTGTATGCTCAAATTTTTGAGATGAAGTCCAGATCTTAGTTAGTTGTATGTATCTGTTTATATTTTGGTATGACGGCATCTTATTATGAGCATCTAATAAATAAATAAAATAAATAACGTAAAATAGTTTTACGGTTAAAATTTAAATTTTAAAACTACCTAACTGCCTCCGTGGTCTAGCGGTTAAGTCCGTGGATTTAGACTCGGATTCCTGGTCGGGACACAAAATTATTTATTAATGTAAAGTAAAAAAAGTAAAGTAAAGTAAAAAATAAAGTAAAAAATAAATACATTTAATTAATATTTAATTTACTTGTGATATTTCTCAAGTTTGGTACGCTGGAGACATCGACGAGCTTGCCACTTGTCATGATTGGCCTGTAGTAAAGTTGGCTAAATGTGAATCCGCTTAATTATAATCGTAGTTTCTGACCACCCGAAAGGGACACGGTCGTGAGGATACTACTTTGTATTATCTTTATGATTTCACCTACATTTGATCAAATTTGTCCCCAAAATTTGGCTGTCATTGAATGTCTTCAGGCATTAAGTCCGCCTTTGTACTTTGTGCAATAAAGTTTATAAATAAAAAAAATATATTGACCCGTATTATTATATATTCTAAATTCACGGACTTCACCGCTAGACCACGGAGGCAGTAAAATACAAATAAAACTTACAAAATGACAGTTGGAATTAAATTTCACGATATCCCAGACAGTCGTCAGACATCAATCCGAATATAAATTGCAAATTTTTCACTTAATTCGTGTAAAATTCGGAAACGCGTCCGTCGAAGCACATCATCCACCGTATAACGTTCCAATCGGCCTGGCACAAATTAAATTTACAAACGGATCACAAATAAAAATAGTTGATTGTTTTACAGTGAAATTAACTTCCTTTTTAGAGCATGCATATCGACTCGATGTATATATATACTATATACATATATATATATATACCGTGTGAAATTGTCAAATGAGCAAATATTTTTTTTGGGCTTCAGGTGTCATTAGTAGAACCTCTATCTATATATTTCAAGTAAAATCTATACCAAATTTTATCAGAATCTGTTCGTCTCTGGGTTCCAACATTTCTGCCAAGTTACATTAATTTAAATTATAGGCGAGAAAGACGGTCAAAAAGACATACATAAAATAATAAAAATATACAACAAATAATACCAAAAGTTTGATCATTTTTTTTTTTTTTTTTTTTTCATTATTTTATTAGCTTTGTCTATCTGTCTTATGACCATTTTACAATGTAAAGCTGGGTTAAATTTAGTCGATACTTGACTCAGACTTAGCTGTAAAGGCACACAGGGCCACGGTTCATAGGGTTTTAGTTCGTAGGCGCCTTGAGGTCTCATTATGAGGCCACACGGTGAGTCGGGCATACGAACCACAACCCGGGTCGGGGCCTTCAGGCAGTGGTTCGTATCATTGATTATTTTGCGAATAAGAGTAATCAAATATAAAACAAATAATAATGCGACACTACAAGGTGCATTTTAACATTAATTAATACACATAAAGTGGTAAAAAGAATGAAATATGCAACAGTCCTAATCGCTCCCAAATCGCATAATCGAGTACTCGCTCAAATCGAGTTATTTACAATAGTCTCGATCCCCCGATGCTGGTGCCATAATCGAATCCGAGACCGCCACTTGAAAACACTCCAACTAAAGTGTTACTTTGTTAGCCGATTTTTGCTAGGGATTGTTCACTGCGTTATGGCAAAATGCTTTATCTAATTCGCTATTTAGGTACAAGCTGTTATTATTTCAGTTGAGTCCGATGTAAGATGGTTATACACTCTACTCTTGATTTGCATTTTATAGTTTTGGCGACGGGTGAATCATGAGTAGAGAATATTTTGTTTAAAGGGCACCATCGGCGTTTAACGGTCCCCTGCAGCGAGTGACCTCGGCATACTACGCCATTCCAACGGTTAACATTTAAGTTTTTATTTGTAGCATAGTTTATTTTATTTATAATTTAGTGTTTATATTATGTAGTTATTTTCGAATAAACTTAATATATATTTAAATAAAAAAAAACAATATAATCTGGCAGTAGCTTTATCTACAGTTCTTTTTATTTGTGTGAAGCAGTCTGTTCAGCATATTCTCCTATAAACTTAAGACTAACAAGTGATGTAATCTCTTTTCGCATTATAATATATTGTGTTGTTATCCAATTCTGCCAGAACACCCTCAGTATAGCGGGTATAAGAAACTAAAATCCTTACACAACTGATTCATTCATCTTTAACATAATAAAATTAACGCTTAAATAAGACTCAACAAATCCCTTCCCGTCTGGCCAACGTGGCGAGTGTAGGCCTAATTCTGGTATATATATTCTGAGAAGTCCATCTCCAGCACGGAGGCCTAAGATCCTATGTTCTGATAATTATTCTTTAAATAGAATCAAAATATTTGTTTTAAGAGATTTACCAATACAGGTACATTAAGTTTAATACATCTTTTTGATTTGTATTTATCGGCTAATATTAATAATAATGTAAGTACGTTTTGTCGCGAGAGGGTAGTTTGTGGTTGCCCTGAGGGCCATAGAGAGGTATTATGCAAAAAAGGTCCACCCTTCAAATAGTGGAGAGACATTTCGAGATCCAGTTTACAGGTGACAAAATTTTATTCCGACGACATAAAAGAGAAATCGTGATTTGAAAGATGTACGAGTTCTTGACGTTTTTTATTCCCACCGGGGGCAAGTTGTACATTGTATAATTTGTCTCGGTCTGGTTGTGTATATGTATAATATGTATATATTTACAAAAAAAAAAGTATAATATGTAGTTTATCAACCATCTAGTTTCCGTAACACAAGCCTCGTAGCTTACCACGGAAATTAGATGGCGCTGTGTGACCTGTCTGGAAATATTTATTTATTTATTAGTTTGATCTTTACCAGTTTGGAGTTTTTACTTTTTTATATATAAAAAATAGTAATAACGCTTATTGAGCTTGCTTATTATTACCTATATACAAGGTTGAGTAAGTAAATAAATAAATATTTATGATTAAATGCCAACGACAAGGATATCTATTTTAAAGATGGTCCTGACTCCTAACCAACTGGTGTCATAAGATGTCAGTCAGTCCCATGTTGACTAATAGTCATGGCATGAGATAGCCAGCTCCAATGAAATTAATATATCGTAATATAAAATATTAATAAGTAAAAGTGTGTGTTTAACAGTACGTCAGTGGATAGCAAATCACAGCTTGCCGTGACATTTATTGAAGGAGGCCTAAATGCAGCATCACAGGCTGATGACAATAATGATAAAAGAACAAAGTTATAAGATTATAAGCCAATTATACCTCTAGAATATAGCATAGTGGTAGAGATTGATATCAAAAGAGAAGATGCTATCAAATGTAATAAACTATAGCAATTGCAAAAAAAAATAGTATTTATTAATTCATTTTGGAAAACCAACAGTTGACAATATTTTAATAAATATTATACAGTAAATTCACTAAAAACTAATTAAGGTTTTCACATATAAATTTAAAGTTAAATATTAATTATCTGCAACAAATAAAATGTGTTAGATGTGTTTCTTACTTGGTAAAATATATAAATTGAAGCTTAAAATATTTTTTGCCAAATATTTCGCCTCTCTTTGGAGCGGCGTCATCAGTGACAGTGACTGAAGGTCTTTGTCATAAATTTTGAAAAAAGTAATTTTATTTCTTTTAGCAATGGTAAAGGCAATGCACTATATAGTTTTGTATTTATTTTTTAGAAAAATATCATCATCACCTCGCGCATCATGGAAAACATCATCAGTATGTTATGTCCATTGTTGGTTCGATATTAATAAATTAACAAAACAAGTTAGACAAAACCTAATGCATTACATTCAGACCAGGGCTATAGTATGCACCAAGCTGCCATATAAAAGAGCTTTCCCATGTTTTTAAATCAATAGACCGAATAGTTTTAGGAAAACTCTTTAATACTCTTACTGTGAAACAATTGTTAAATATATATATTAGTTAAATATTAACTAATTACCTTATTGTGAAAAAATTATAGAGAATATACAGATATAACAACTGCTTACATTGATGATCCACAGATGAATAATACCACAATAAATATAATACAGATTAGAAGTTGTAACAGTTGTCATCTGCAGGTCTTTTAGACATTTTTTAGATTTTGACCGCCTCCGTGGTCTAGTGGTAACAAACGTTGCCGTGAACTCGGGAGGTCTTGGGTTCGATTCCCACCGGGGGCAAGTTGTACATTGTATAATTTGTCTCGGTATAATATGTATATATTTACAAAAAAAAAGTATAATATGTAGTTTATCAACCATCTAGTTTCCGTAACACAAGCCTCGTAGCTTACCACGGAAATTAGATGGCGCTGTGTGACCTGTCTGGAAATATTATTATTATTATTATACATTAAAAGAATCATGATTATAAGCCAGTCAAACTTCTAGAACATTTAGTGCAGATGAAAACAATAATAGCAATGGTACCGGTAAATATACGACAAGCATCCAACCGAAGCATTTTCAAAAAAATGGTATATTCATATTATTTAAAAAGCTCATAACAACTCATTTAGTTTATTTATTATATTATTATATGTAGTGTATGTATTAATTTTATGTAATGTATGTACCTAATGTATTAATAAAAAGTTATGTGTATGTATTATTAGTATTTCGTTTATTATAGTATTTATTATTGTAGTTTAGATAATATTGCATATTTATTACGTAATCATATTTCTCTAATTGCACCTACCTTACGTCTTTAATGTTCTACAATGTCCCTAAGGTTGGCTGTCAGAGAATGTCTAGCGACATTAAGTCCGCCCCTTGTATATATTGTGCAATAAAGTTTTAATAAATAAATAAAATAAATATAAACATATAACCCTATAATAGCTAGGACCCATTAGTCGAGAGGTTGCTAATAAAACAATAGTTATAACAAAAGAAATTGCAATGGCAAGCCATGGTGAAAGCCTATCTCCAACAATGGAACACGCTATTAAAAACGACGATGAAGGAACAAGGCATACAGTGTAGCATGACTATAAGCCAGTTAAACATCTAGAACATCTAGTGCAGATGAAAACAGTAATAGTATGAACATACGAGTATACTTTGATAGTATGTTAGAATGTAGTAGTGTATATAAATGGTAGAATGTTTAGATTGTTTTGAAGAATTAGTTGATTCCTACTCCATCCACTCTATCCTCAGGCCGGGTCTTAGCATCAGAATAGTTCTGGAACGCAATAGTCCGCTGATTCTCCGGTAGTTGAGGTGTTAGCCCAACACAGGTAAAAAAGGTGACTGGTGAGTCTTTAACCAGGATTGGCACTTTGCCAAGGAACAAGGTATACAGTGTAGCATGATTATAAACCAGTCAAACTTCTGGAATACTAGTGCCGATGAAATTAATAATATAATAGTAACAACAGATAAGCCACTAAAATCAAATACCTTTTAATATCAAGACGCCATCGATGGTATGAAAAGAAAAGTCACTTATTGATGTTAAACCAAACGGATATTACAATCTACAGTGTTATTTAATTTGTTACAGTCTTACAGCGTCGCTTAATTATTTATTTTAAAGAAGATAACGCACTATAGCGTAAGCTAGTAAACTACACGTGTGATTGTGTGATTGTGATTACGGTGGCTTTTCCGCACTTAGTCTCCATTGGACCATTGTGCGTGACCTTTACTCCTTCAGCGGAGCCATCCGATCTCCTCCAGGAAGGCCAGGAGACCCGTTACGTTCCTGCAGACCTCCGGAAGAGTCCTCGCAGTCTGGAGGAACCTTAGTCTAGGCGCAGCCACACTGTCGCACTCCATGAGAACATGCGCGGCCGTCTCCTCCTCCGCCATGCATCCTCTACACAGTGGGCTATCTGTAATGTTCAGAATATGGAGATGTTTACACCACCACTATTCGAAGCCTGGCTCTGTCAAGGCCCAGGAGATGTCGTGTGAGGCGCCTGTCTGGTTAAACTACACGTATTGTTCAACGATCAGATTGACTTAAAAAGGTCGCTGGTAGTGAATAAGAATAACAAAGGATCGCCTGAAATTGTTCCTACTTGAAGTGAAGAGACACAAGCTCATAATGATAATATAAATAAACCTCTAGAACACGTAGAGCAGTAAATTAGAAAAATGTGATCGGAATTATTAGTAGAAGTAAAAGAGATAAGCTACCAAAATGAAGTGCCTCTTATAGTCTAATATAAAATGCAAGAACCCTATAACAGCAAGGACGCATCAGACGAGAGGACGCCATCGAAGGTACGAAACGACGTATAAAATCTGTTAAATAAAGCCCGAACGAGCCATAAAACATCCCAACATGTTTACGAGCGCCCTCTTTGTTTAGGGCTAACTATATCAGATCGTGATGCTGTGTTTATGATATATTTTTTATATTATATAGCTTGCTAATGATCTTTAGACAAATATGGTTTTTAATTTTATTTTATAAAATAAATAATTGACTTCATAACTTTTATGAGGTTTGTTGCAATAGCAAAACGTTCTTACCAGTGTTGTCATATGAAAAATGAAACTCATTTAATACAATAATGAACAATTCGAAAAAGAATATACACTAAGTATGACATAATAATTACACTCGCCACTGAAATAAGCTACCCTTGGCATTTAGACGTGTACCGTCTATCAGCGTCTTTAAACGTTTGATATCCACATCGTTCCTGGAGAAACGGAATAAAAGACTATTTAAATAACTGTGTATTTATTTAAGTTATTCTTTATTTGTCACCGAAAGTTCCCCCGGAATTTGGTTAGGTCCATGATTACATAAATTTCTACAATACATATTTTAATTTAATTACCAAACTAAATCGTGCCTGGAGAGTGTTATGTTGGAAGCGAAGAACAGTACGGGCAGTGTAGATGCGGCTGTACAGAGGCGTTGTCAATTTTCGTTTTTTTTATAAGTTTATAAACTAAAAACTAGATTAAGTCTACTAAAAATTAATTTAAATGTCAAAAAATGACAAACTTAAAATTTAATTATTATGTTTATGTGTGTAGGTATTTATATATATATATATATATATATATATATTTATTTATAGTGTATGTTTATGTATGTATGTATTATATAGTATGTATGTGTGTTGTTTTTTTTTATATTGTGTATGTATATGTATATTTAATAAATGTGTAAGTTTATTTACTAATTTAAGCTATTTTCATATTTTTCTTTATCCTGCCCATCACCTTACATGATCCCCAAGGTGAAGAATGCATATGGCGTTATAGCTCGCCTATGTACTAAGTTTTTAAGTGCAATAAAGTATTTAAATAAATAAAATAAATAAATAGGTATAATGTGTAGTATATTATAATTAGTTAACTAACTTAATAACTGTATCATTAAAATTTCTTACTTTTTTCATCCTGCCTATAACCTTACTGGATCCCCAAGTTTAGCTGGTAAAGGCAGCCTCTGTACTATTTTTAAGTGCATTAAAGAATTTAAATAAATAAATAACATTGTAAACGAGGAAAACATTTAAAAGAATGATACAGATGTTTGTTTGTAAGCTAACAAGAGGGAAGCATTGTCACCAGATTAATATTGGAGTAGGTTAAGCATAAAAGCAGAATGGTTTCAGGAACATAAAGACGAAAGGCCTCTTGTCTTTATTTAATCATCGAACAATTGAATCGTCACAGTCGACAGCGCCCGACAAATTCGCACGCCCCTACAATCTCTTAAACGCGCACTTAAACCATCCTTACCCTTTTCCGTTCTAGCTTCACCCTCGGACGCCTACTCTTTTTATATCGCAACTTTATTAACGAATAAAGGTCTGATGATGGCCCTTTAAGAATTAGGATGCGTCCCGTAGCTACGCGTTAGGCTCGCTCGACTCGAACAAATGGAGTGTTGGATTGTAAGGTCTGGAGCTGGTCGCACCTCCCTACAATTAATGAAACGGTTATCGCCTCGTTCGCCATTCCAATTCGGTCCTGATTCCAATGTTTATTAAACTTTTATGCCATTCTGCATAAAGCTAAACCGTGTAAATGTTTATTGTCTCGCGGAATCAATAACTGTAAAACAATATTATGATCAACCGTAATACATATAGATGGCGCAGAACTGATCGGATTTACATATCGTAGGTACAGCACTAAAAGAAATCATGAATGAACGAAGTGTAGGACTGAAAACATTATCCTTATGCTCCCATTTTATGACCTTTACTCCATTCAGTGTAAAGGGTCATATAAAGACGACATTCGGAGAAACGTCTCCATCTCACTTACACCGCTAAGCTATCGCCTTAAACTGAGCGAGATAATCAAGAGGATGAGTCGAAAATTATTTTTTTTATTATCACCATCGGCGGTGTACTTTTATTTCCTTTTTACGGTCCGAGTACCTCATAAAAAGACAATAAACTTACTATTTACAGACCATCAGGAAATTGTTAGCCGAAGAGGTCTCTTTACGACACATGTTGCCCTGGTACTTCGCCAGTAGAGTGCTTCACTCTTTACGATTGCTCCGCGCGTAAAATGATGGAATGATAACATTTTATCTCAATTTGGTTAGATAATGACACAAATCAAAACCCTTCTAATGTCGACTAACCTATGCCTTAACACTAAACAAAAATATAATTTCTTTTTCTCAGTTGTTTATTTTGCTTTCAATGAAGTTTGTATATAAGATACTTTTATCATTTAACTCTGTAACTGTAAGTATTACTTTTAGTCATAGTTCTCATTATTTTTTAGTTTCAAAGTCAAAGTCAAAGTCAAAGTCAAAATATCTTTATTCACGTAAACCTATTACAGGCATTTATGAAACGTCATTAATTTAATTATTTTGAATGATTCTACTCCTGCTAGTAGAAGACTAAGCAGCAAAGTGGTCCAATAAGTAAGCTGTTAGCAGAAGACCAGCAGCTTAGCAAATTCCAGTGACCTGTTAATGTTTAATCTGACTGAGAAAGGAATCTGCAAGGAAAACTCAGCTATATCAGATTTACAAAATAAAACATATACAGAACTGCACCACAACGATCAATTAATAACCTTTTAAATTTAGTTATCAGTACCTATGAGAAAACAATACCTGGTACAGCAGTAACCCACCAGGCAAGTCAGAATTAAGGTAGACTACATGCCTATGTGCAACCCGAAAGTCGACAAAACGCAAAAACCTCTGTTAATTTAAGAACAATAAATTGAACGTGTTCGGCAGAGGTCCCAGGCCCCCACAGCAGCACCCGATCACGGACATAACGCATGTGCCAGCCATCCCCCCGCTCAACCAGGCCCTTAGGGTGCGGACCGAGACCCGACACACGTGCCACCACTGCAATGACCTTCTAAGGAAGGGGCGACCACCGGACACGCCACACCATGAGAACCTGAACACTAAGAATGACCTTCGAGACACACACAAGCTAAACATAACAATTACGTCCTAAGTACCCAAATGTTGCCGTGCAATTCCGTTAACAAACTTATATATTAGTTAATAAAATAATAAATACATAATAGTAACTAAATGTTACATAAAAAATAATTATATTATAATAATAAGGTAATAAAAAATATTACTGTATCACAATAAACAGTATTTACTAATTAGTCAATAATGTATTAGTAACTAATTGTTACATTCAAAATATTTCTACATAACTGTAAAATAAATCAAAAATAAAAACAGATTATTAAAAAAAGAACCTAATGTGCTATTAACTAATTCTCTAATCTCTGCAGAGCGGCAATATTCCACACATCTTTGTCATTAATAAAATCATTAATTTTATAATATGCTTTTACTAACTATAAGTTTTTAAGTATTGTTAATATTATTATTTAAATTTCTTAAACATATAATGTATTATAATTGAATGTAGTTTGACATGTTGTGGTCACCTGTTACTGGGGTACCATTCACTAATTTTTTTTTTTACTGTTGCTTCTATTGATAGAATTGGATTCAATGTGTACTCTGTTGGTGATCCTAATTAAATAAATAAATAAATAAATAATGAAAATACCCTCACTCAAGCTTGCCTTGTCCACTCTTACATGTACCTTGCTGCAACACCAATTACAGACGTAACGCATTCTTCAATAGATTTGTGATTTCTTCAATACCTGAGTTGATATGTTTAATGACAGTATCATATCCATTAGACGCGCGATGACAAATGAGCACTTTGGGTAGGGAAGTGTGTTCAGCTTATCCGTGTAGTCTAACTATTAAGTAATATAACATTTTTGGATTTATAGTGTGTTACTTTAATTTTATTTTTCTCTTTTTTTATATCTGTAATTGTGTTTAGCTTAATTGTCTTTAATTGTATATATGTATAGTAGCTGTAAGTTTTATTTAACATAAATAAATAAAATATTTTTTCAAATATACAAAGGTTTATTTTATACACGTATATATAGTCCATTTCTTTAAGATCAATATAATATAATAATTCGCTAAATCTGACAGTAAATAGCGGTATTTTGACAATCTAACTTTTGCTATGACAACTGTTAAAAAATCTTTTGAATATAATCGCGGAGGTACTATATTTCATATTAAGTTCTATTAATTAAGCTCTTAAGTTTCATGATTTCCTAGTCTTTCACGACTTTTATATTAGGAGACCGATTGATGAAATTTGACACTGCCTTCGTAGTCGAGCGGTCAAGTCTAGATACTATATTATATATATAATATATTAAAATGTTTATTCGAAGGAAATAAGGTACAATGATTTAAAAAAACAAAAAAAAACACTTCAATTTTAAAACATAAATTACTATTAATAAAAATATAACCAAAAACTAAAATGAAGAAAAAACAAAATTAAAATTATTATAAATAAAAAATTTGCTCCAAACCACTGCCAATAGGCAAAGTGCCAAGGATACTGGCAACATTGCCACGTTGAATGGCAATACTGATCCTTTGGCCCAAATATTGCCCAGCCCTTTCGTCTCCCGAGGTGTTGACGAGCTGTTTTGACAACGCCTTGAAAATATATTGTAATATATTAAAATTGATTTTCTCATCTTCTAGTTGTATTTCTTCTGTTTTTTCTCCTTTTCTTTGACACCTAAGTATCAGTAAAAAGTATGTTTGCTAATTTAGCCAATGTATAAACTTAATTATTACTACTAACCTTTATGTTCTGAAATGAATGAATAAATAAGTTGTCATAGCAACAGTAGACTGAAAGACTACGTAGGCAATTTCAAAATTTATAAAAATCCGTCCACTAATATAAAAGTCGTGAAAGACGTGATACTAGGAAATCATAAAGCTTAAGAGCTTAATTAAATGAAAATAGTATAGTAAACGAACCACCAACACTATTACAATATTGGTAGCAGTATTTAACAATTAATTATACTATGTGAACGGTAGTTACGGGAGTTCGCACTTCACTTTTATTACCAGGGATTCATCAAGTGTGTAATAATAGTTATTATACCTCTAGACTTCACTAAAGAATAGGTAATCGCTTTTTTATTTTGATTCTACCGATACCAACTTAATATCGTATGTAATTTATGATCGATTAAAAATGTTACCGACCAAATTCCGTGGTCTTATGGTCGTAGATTTAGATACCTCCATAACCCACAAGCGTTAAATTGACAAAATAATGGATTCCTTTTATATAGATAGATAAAAACAACTGCCGTGGTTTAGCGGTTAAATCCGTGGATTTAGACTCGGAGATACCGGGTTCGATTCCTGGTCGGGACAAAATTTATTTGTGATTTCTCTCGAGTTTGGTACGCTAGAGACATCGACGAGCTTTCCGCTTGTCATGATTGGCCTATAGTAAAGTTGGTAAAGGTCGTAGATTTAGATACCTCCGAGTCGAAATCCACAGACTTAACCGCTAGACCACGGAATCAGTTAATGAATAATGTCAATACTCACTAATAAATTATGTGTCCGGACTAGAAATCGAACCAGCTAGATCAAATCAAAATCAAATCAAATCATTTATTTCCTTAGGTTAGTACACAACACTTGGATATTGTCAATACATATATTTTAATACAATATAAGCTTGGCTGGACCGAATCTAACAGCAATACAATTTATAATAAATAAAACATTGTTGCCATAAGCGAGGATTTTGTACTTATTTATAACTAGATACTTAAAATTTAATTCGTGGCTGTAAAAAGGCCGTGTCAGCTTATGATCTAATAACATTTATGTCCTTAAATATAAATTCGTGGCTGTAAAATGGCCGTGTCTGCTTACAATCTAGTAATAATAATATTTATGTCCATAAATATGGATTCGTGGCTGTAAAATGGCCGTGTCAGCTTACAATCTAGTAATAACAATATTTATGTCCATAAATAACAAATCGTGGCTGTAAAAGAGCCGTGTCAGCTTATAATCTAAAACAAACAATTACAATTATTAATAATGTCAACAAAACTCAATTCGTGGCTGTAAAAAGGCCGTGTCCAACTTAAGATCTAAATATTACTAATATATGAAACAAATTTCTATGCAATGGTATCTATCACGGAGACAGTAGAATATTTGTATGAACGTTATGTATTACGCATGTAGCTTTTACCAATATATCGAAACTGTTTGAAACCCCTCCGGGGCTAGAGGGCTTAGAGGCCGAAAAACCACAAGACAATCCCAAAATTCATTACACGCACTAGCAGAACATCCTCGGAATTCACAATATTGAAATCCTTTAGCACCCCCTCCAACAGAAGGGAAGATATTGCAAAACCCCAATGTAACGTCGCGATATTCCAAACTAACACGTATAAATAAATCGTTCACTTTACATAATAAGAGACCACTAGCTACCTACATATTTATGTGTTCATGTAGTCAAATTCTGTTTTATTAAACGCAAACTATGTAACGGAATACTTAATATCTGTAGACCTAATCTAAGTTTAAACGTCGGCTATGGTATAATAACAGAGGTTGTTCGAACCTGCTTCCAACTACTAACAACTAGACCCTTTTGTCATTTGTCATTGTCAATTTATTTGTGATATTTCCCGATTTTGGTACGCTGGAGACATCGACGAGCTTGCCACTTGTCATGATTGGCCTATAGTAAAGTTGGCTAAATGCGAATCCGCTTATTTATAAGCGTGGTTTCCGACCACCCCGAAAGGGAAAACGGTCGTGATGATACTTTACTTTTTTACTTTCCGTAAGCAATAGAAAATTCACACTAATAATAATAATATTCCTAAGGTGGGCAATGAGACGTAGCATGATCGCCGCGGGTGCAATGAAGAATTTTAAGGCCACTTTTAATTGTAGCCGCGCACGCAACTTTGAAATATTTTCCTGGTTAAACTGCAACGTTAACCCTTAAGGAGGCGAGCGCGCGTCGAATCGACCACCTGAACACTTCCCAAATAGCAACACAAGCTGTATTTGAGTTTATTTTCATACTTAAAGCTGCATATTAAAAGGCTATATAAAAAAGAAGAAGTATCATCACGACCGTTTCCCTTTTGGGGTGGTTAGAAACCACGCTTATAAATAAGCAGATTCACATTTAGCCAACTTTACTATAGGCCAATCATGACAAGTGGCAAGCTCGTCGATATCTCCAGCGTACCAAACTCGAGAAATATCACAAATAATATAATATATAAATTAAAAGTATTTATTTACATTAATAAATATTTTTGCGTCCCGACCAGGGGGCCTTAACCGCTAGACCACGGAGGCAGTTAAGCTATATAAATTCTGTATAAGCGCTTATACAGCCCTCTTAAGTGCAAAAAAGGCCCCATATACAGCTTTGTGCATTAGTTGAGCTGTATTGAGTCGTAGAAGCAATACAAAAGCTGTACTTTAAGCTGTCTAAGAGTTGTTACTCGGTTTAAGTAGGAACCATTGCACTCTAAATAATCTATATATATAAAGATGAATGTATGTGTGTATGTTCCCATTTCAAAACTACTTGACCGATCGGGATGAAACTTTGGGAACATGTTGTGTGAACATAGGCGAAGGTTTCTGACATAGTACTACTGTTGTCCGATAGGTGGCGCGCATCGGCGCTGATTTGTGGGGCATACCGACCGAGGGTACCAAGCGGGAGTCTAAAACTTTCTAGCGCTCTTATTATATATAGTTACTCAGTCGTTGCTCATATAATTGATTTTTGTACTTTTTTTTTGTTATCTTAATAAATTATTAAATATAATATTTTATATTCATGTTTTGTGATGTAAATATATATATATAGTGTCAGTTTGTTTATATATACAAATCTAATTTTGACTGTATTTTAAATATTGTCGAGTTAAGATCTTATCCAGATAAAATGTGTCATTGGATTTATTTTAGCCTAACTGTTCCAAATAGGTGGTAGGCAGACTGATGGTGGTAATTTGCCCAGTCTGCCGGGGCGGAGAAGTATCCATCGTTCGTGCCGATAAACCCAGTAAAGTAATACACGTTTCTGGATCAGGCTCGAATTGTCGTCATGCCCAGTCAAGCCAGCAGTGTTGGGTACTGATATCAGTCATGAGTGTCTGATTTCAGTTGCTAACATTCACGGACCTTGCGCGCCACTTACGATCAAGTTCACATGTGTGTTAATATATTAAATACAACATTATTTGACGTTCCGTATCTATTATATCACTGACAGGTCTTTTCGATTACGCGTACCACACGAAAGTAACTTTCGTTTTAAATTAACGCGCGCCTTTTTAAGGGTTAATGTTGGTATGCATTTCAATGCAAAATGCCATTTACTTTTAAAATTAATATGCTAATGAATCGCATGATCAAGACCATTGGCAATATCTTTTGTTATAGAAAACCTACTTTAAATGTTTCTTACCGTAAAATATTGTAAAATTTAATAAATAGCATAACTTTCATTTTGTCTAAAAAATACTCCTCCCTGAAGTTGTAAAAATAAAGTATCCTCACGACTGTAATTCCTTGCGGGTGTTTAGATACCGCGCTAATTTTAACGAACCAGACTTGAGAAAGAAGAAGAAGGCAAATTTCTTAGTATTTTATAGATTAACCGCGCGGGTGTCCATCGTGTGTTTATTTATTTAATTAGAAAGCACTACAAGTGGCAGTCGACGCTTGCTATTATGACACATTTTCATTCCAGCCCCTAGAACACAGCGTCCTACACCTCCACTGTTGGAGATGGGCCTTCCAGAACATATATCTGGAGAATTTGGCCTACACTCGCCACGCTGGCCTTGGCTGGGCTTGGCGAGGATATGATGTCAATTTTTATTGACAACTTATTAACGATTCCACAAGTTGGTATTAGTGGAACCGGGACCGACGGCTTAACGTGCTCTCCGAAGCACGGAAACGGTGGTGTTGTAGATCTATGACAAATGTGAGAAAAGTGCATTTCTCATTGGTACATGCCGGGTGGGTTTGAACCGACCTTTGTAGGATTTAAGGAACGCGTTCTTACAACCGAGCCATCACCGCGTTCCAGAACATATATTTGGAGAATTTGGCCTACACTCGCCACGCTGACCAGATACCAGCGAGGATCTAATGTAATTAAATTGAAGATGTAAATTTGACCGCCTCCGTGGTCTAGTGGTAACAAACGTTGCCGTGAACTCGGGAGGTCGTGGGTTCGATTCCCACCGACCTTTGAAGACCACCACCGCGCTACTATACATTTATGCAGCTATAATTCTGGACCACAGCCCAAAAATAATATGAGCAAGGGTACTAGATATACACATTTCATGAAAATTTAATCCGAAGAAGCCAATGTTTGTCAATTTTTTTACACTTGTTGATTGTTAGGGATAGATATTTAATTAGAAGAACCGGGAACGACAGCTCACGAGGCACTTTTGGTTTTTCTAATTTAGGTAAGGTTTGTTTCAAACTATGGCAAGCTTACAATATTAGTTTTTTTTTTTTTTTTTTTTTATACTAGCACGACATGTGACCTTGGGCCCACCTGATGGTAAGTGGCGCGCAAGGTCCATGAATGTTAGCAACTGAAGTCAGATACTCGTAACTGCCATCATATATATTGGGACGGGGAAGTAACCACATGTTTCGGGATCAGCCTCGAATTGCCGTCATGCCCAGTCAAGCCGGTAGAGTGATGTCAGTCATGAGTGTCTGATTCAAGTTGAAAACATTCATCTTACCATCAGGTGGGCGCAAAGTCACATGACGTGTTAGAATATTAAAAAAAAAATGACGATTAAGATTCGAACTACCCCTATATCTCCGTGTGTAACTACAGTGTAAACCTCTAGACGATGGCAGTTAAGACATTGTGTTTGTGGTATTCCTTCGTGACGAGAAGTCATCGAGGGCCAAGACGTTCGTCGCTGACTGGCACGGGACGGCTCGATCGTTCCAACTCCTAAATATATGGAAATATGCCCCCTAATATTTTTCGGTCCAGCCATTCGTATGGTAAACCAAAACGACTGATATTTGCCCGGGAACCATTTCTATGGAGATTTCCATGCCTTGTTTCAGAAATGCGAGTGATATATGGCGGTCGACGCAATCTCAATTTTTTCGATTCACAAAATCTCGACATTGAGCAAAATATGTAAATTAAAGACAAAGAAAAATAACCCCAGAAAGCTATAAAATTACTCGTAAAATTAACTGTGATAATTACAATAAGCCAATTTTTTTTTGCGAAGGTTATAAAGAGAATGATTTAACGAACGGATAAACAGTTTAGTTTCTTTTTTATACAAGAAGCTAAGACTACGTGCGCAACAATGGAATAAAACCTTAAAGTATCATCACGACCGTTTCCCTTTTCTTATTTATTTGATGCCTCCGTGGTCTAGCGGTTAAGTCCGTGGATTTAGACACGGAGGTACCGGGTTCGATTCCTGGTCGGGACACAAAAATATTTATTAATGTAAATAAATACATTTAATTAATATTTAATTTATTTGTGATATTTCTCGAGTTTGGTACGTTAGAGACATCGATGAGCTTCCTATTTGTCATGATTGGCCTATAGTAAAGTTGGCTAAATGTGAATCCGCTTATTTATAAGCGTGGTTTCTGACCACCCCGAAAGGGAAACGGTCGTGATGATACTTTACAATATTTGATTGCGCTTAAAAAAACAGGAATTGGCAACTGAGCAACATCGCGCGATTATAGATAGGTAATTGTGTGAGTGAAATTTTAAAATCTAATTTGAAAGAAAGAAGAAAGAAAGAAAGAAAAAAAGTTAATTTATCACAAAAAACACAAGTAGTAAAATAATAATAATACAACAAACAAGATAGTGTGGTGACAAATAGGGAATCAGCTCAGCAATAAGCTGCAACACTCGGTCACAGCGCTGACTTTCAGCTGATCCCTCACAATGATATACCTAAATATAAGTAACATAATAAATAAATATAAAATAAATAAAAACAAAACGGAGATGTTTTTAAAAATATTTGAGAGGATGTTATGCGCCCAGGAGTTTAGAGGTTTATGGCCTACTGCGGTCGCGCCCGGGGCATCATTTCTAATTAAAATTTTAATACTTTTTCGTGTAATGTAATTTATTATTTTGAAATTCTTCATCAACAGCCTCAGTCAATCCATCATTACAGCCCCTTGAACACAGTTCTAGACCTCCATTGTTAGTTTGGCCTACACTCGCCATGCTGGCTAGACGGGTTGGCGAACGTCTGATGTCAATTTTAAATAACAATTTATTAACTTTATATTTGTTTCATTTGTAAATCTGCTATAGCTGAGTTTTCCTTGCAGATTCTTTTCTCAGTAAGATTAAACATTAACAGGTCACTGGAATTTGCCAAGCTGTTAGTCTTCTACTTACTCCTTGGACCACTTCGCATGCTTAGTCTCCCACTAACAGGAGTAGAATCATTCTAAATAATTTAAATTATGACGTGTCACAAATGCCTGTAATAGGTTTACGTGAATAAAGATATTTTGACTTTGACTTTGATACAGGTTGGTATTAGTGGAACTGGGTCCGACGGCTTAACGTGCTCTCCGAGGCACGGGATCGGTGGTGTTGTAAATCAATGACAAATTTTCGTAAGAAAAGTGTATTATCATTGGTATGCCTCGGAGAGCACGTTAAGCCGTCGGTCCCGGTTCCACTAGTACCAACTTGTGAAATCTTTAATGAATTGTCATTAATAATTGGCGTCAGATCCTTACCAACCCATCTGACCAGCGTGGCGAGTGTAGGCCAAATTCTCCACATATATGTTCTGGAAGGTCCATCTCCAATATTGGAGGTCTAGGACGCTGTGTTCTAGGGGCTGTAATGAATGAAAAAATATGCAGTACAGAAGCATAAAACTGTTCGAGGATGCGCGTAGACTGGCTCGGTGTCTTTGTCTTGGCCGATTATGTATGCAAATGAGTTGCGCCGTCCACCTGTGCCTCATGTACTCCTGGTACCCATAATAACAATATATGAATAATGATAATACTTGAACTCTCTACCATAGAATTTATTAATTTTAATATGTATCCCGTTCAATGTTTTTTTTATATATACGTGTAGGTATACCTATATATATTTGCCATTAGACGTGCACCGTCTATCAGCATCTTTAAACGTTTCATAACCACATAATTCCTGGAGAAACAGAATAAAACACTATTTAAATAACTGTATTTAAGTTTAAGTTATAATGCATATAATGTACCTACTTGTATGTATAATTTTATGTATAGTTTATGTATGTATGGTATCCTGAACAACCCTCATGCGCCTGCATATCTTAAATCCCGTTTTGAATACATGTGTGATACTTATAACGTTCCACTTCGTTCTTCACATAACAACCAACTTAAAATCCCATCCCACTCCTCTAGCAGATATTCAGATTCGTATACTGTGTCTGCAGCCCGCCAGTGTAACAAGCTACCACTCGCTATTAGACACGCGCCGTCTGTCCACGTTTTTAAGCGCTTGGTCACTGCTTTATTTCTAGACAAACAGGAGTCGTCATCAGGCTAAAAATATATATTTGGCATAATATATATTTATAAGTATATGTGTAATTTATGTAACAGTGTAAGTATCTATTAGTATGTAGTGTGTGTAGTATATTCTATAAGAATTTATAGCCTGCACCAATCACAAAAACCTGATCTAATAACATAAATAATAATATGTTAATTACGTATGACTTAATATAAAATCAGAATACAATCGTCACCTCTTACTGTTTGCAAATCAGATGAAAAAACCATTGTTGACTGCATGCATGTATCCTCATTGAATTCTATGTAAAACTAAAATATCACCACGACCGCATCTCTTCCAGGGTTGCCAGAAACTACGCTTTTAACCAACTTTAGGTACTATAGGCCCACCATGACAAGTGGCAAACTCGTCGATGTATCTTGCATACCAAACTTAAGAAATATTACAAATACTCGCACGTTACATTGTTATGCAATGGCAACAAAGATATTTAATAAGCTTCCAGTTACTATAAGGGAGCTGCCACTGAAACTTCAAAATAAGAGTCAAACAAATGCTGGTTAATAAATGTTTTTATTCGACAAAAGAATACCTGGACACTAAGCTCGACAAAGTCATGTGACTAAATAAATATTTGTATACTAGAAATAGCGAAGCATGTGCTATAATTACATATAATAATTTACATCCCTGTGCCTACCATGTTTCTGACAAATAAGTTATTTCATTTCAAGAATTACATAAATTATTGTGTCCCGACCAGTAATCGAACCCGGTACTTCCTCTTTTAAAAGGTCATATTTTATTTTAGCAGAGTATAACCGATGTTACATGTAAATTGCGAACGAATTGGCCAATCAGCTGTGATGGCGTTGTAAAAACGCATGTCATAAATTTCCAACACCACTGTTTCCTTGCCTCAAAAATCGTGTTAAGCCGTCTGTCCCGGTTCTACTAATACAACAAAAAGTTAAATAAAATAATGTCATGTCAGAAACCACACTTTAATGCGTGCTAACTTCTACTACAGGCCCATCATCATGACAATAGGCAAGCTCGTAAGGAACATTAAAAATAAATTACGTGTCCTGACAAGAAATCGAATCTTATACCTCCACGTCGATATCCACGGACTTAACCGCAAGAGTTCCACTAACACCAACTAGTGGAATCGTTAATAAATTGTTATTAAAAATTGACAAAAGACGTTCGTCAACCCATTTGGCCAGCTTGGCGAGTGTAGGCTAAATTCTCCAGGGAAATGTTCTTGAAATCCAAACTCCAGCAGTGAAGGTGTGATCTATAGTGTGAACTATGTGTGATGATGAGTAGATATTCAGATTCGTATACTATGTATGTAACCCACCAGTAGACCAAGCTACCACTTGCTACTAGACACGCGCCGTCTATCCACGTTTGTAAGTGCTTGTTCACTGCACTATTTCTAGACAAACAGGAGTCGTCATCAGGCTAACAATAAATATTTGACATAATATCTATTTATATATCTATTAGTGGTGGCGAGGGTTCAGTGGACTGTATTTAGGTGCAGGGGTGCAGTGATCATATTAGATACATAGATGATACTAAGATAATCGGTGCAATCAACAAACAAGAAAGGAAACTGATGAAGGAACTCACCTGATGTCCTCGACACCAGCACTTATTAATTGTTCATGACTCTAATTTTGCGGGTTTTAAGAACGATCGCGGCGATTTTTTTAGCGTCTTCTATGACGACTGTAGGACAAAGACTATTTTTCAATTCGACAACTGCTCCAGCTGCGACAAGCGATGGCCTTTGCACTAGTGAGCGGGATGGATAATATTGAAAGGAAACAGCCAGAAAGAGACAGGACATGGTATAGGGGTAACAATTTAGGAAGTCTGTTTATGCACCGACGAATCACAATTACACCTAACCAATCTTTTTTTCTCTTAATATCAGCATAATAGCAGCAGCATCATCACATTGTTAATTTTGTCACACTCTCCTCATCATGTAAGTAGTTTTATTTATATTATATTAGTATATCTATAGTATGACTTATTTATGTATTAGTATGTAAATATTAGTATGTATATATTTATATTACAATTATATTTCTGTTTTATTTAAATTTTATCTAATTTTTAATTGCACCTACCACCTACGATCCTACGTATCCTGTCTAAATGTCCTAAAGGTTTGGCTGTCAGAGAATGCCTAGCGGCATTAAGTCCGCCTTTGTACATAGTGCAATAAAGTTTTAAAATAAATAAATAAATAAAATAACCATCCAAAATTGGTCGAATTTTAGATGAACGAAAGTTAGATGTTAGTAGTACTATTCTTCACCATTAATTAAATAATTTAATAATAATGATGATACGAATATTAACTCAAATAGTATTTGTTACTGACAGTGTACAAAAAAGCTAAAATTTGGCTGCTGAATCTATTGAACAACTAACGGAAACTAAAAATATATTTTAATTATGCTAAACTTCCAAGTAAACTTAAAATTAGCCGCTCGGCGAAGCGTGGAATGGCGTAGAAATTCCTTCTAACTTTCTTGGCAAAGATAACAACTTAGTAAAGAGCACTCTTGCTTTTAAAGTAAGCAGCTTTACCGTTTCCGCAGTCTTAAACACATCCCGCTGTGGGTAGCCGGCAGATTTCATTTTTAAATCAATATTTTGAATTTGGAACTTCCTGTAACATCATTTAAGAAGGTCATGAGCCGGGTTGCTATTTCTTGTTTTGTTCTTATGAATTGCTATTAATTTGCTCAGCCTATACTATATATAAAGGTTATATACGCAATTACCAAATTAAAACAAATATTTTTTATTTCCTTTGGTTCAGATATATAATGCGAAAGTTGTGGGTGTCTTTGTTCTTACACCCTGGCAGACCGAGACTCACATATCACGATCAAATAAATAAAACACTGACTGAAGGTGCATTAAAAGTCTTCGTAACCAAAGGGCATGTATGAAGAGGTTAATGAATGTCGACGAAGCGAAAGAGGTATGTCGTAATCGTGTCAAATGGCGCTCAATTGTCTCTGCCTACCCCGCAAGGGATCTGGCGTGAAGGTATGTATGTATGTATCTTTTTTTTAATAAAGTAACGAATTGATAGATTGATTTAGTAAACGAATTGGTGCGATATTAACCAGGTGAAGAGATAACTAGGAAATAGCGGGTAATAGTTTTAAAAAAACGTTCCATTTCTTCTCGTTGCTGTAAAATTGGAATCGGGAAAGTGTTAGCGTGCAATTACTCCGCCTAGTTAAGTATGGCTAAGGCATACATTCATAGACTTTACTCAGCACAAGCTAAGTTTAAGTTAAAAGTCTTGTGCCTTCTATCAATAATCCACATCCATAAAATAATAATAAATAAAAATATATATAGATACGAGCGGTTGTAAGAACGCTCTGCTAGTATCCTAAAAATAATTTTATTACCTACCTTTGTCATAGATTTACAAAACTGTGCCTCGGAAAGCACGTTAAGCTGGTTTCACTACTAAATTGTGGAATCGTTAAAAAATTATCATAAAAAATAACATCAGACAGTGTAGGCTAAAATCTACAGAAATTTGTGTGTCTATGTATGTTTGTCTCGCCTTCACGTCTATATTACTGAAACGATTTTAAAAGGATCGTTATGCTTTGCTCTTTGTCTAGCTCGCACACATTTTTTTTTTCATTTCAAAGTCGTACATTAAGACTTTTGAAAAATGTAGCTTTTTAGTCAACAAAAATTACTGTAATTTTAGACATATTTTTACTTTTAAGTATATACAAGTACCTACTTTTAGACTTACTATTTACTGAAACAATTCTATGATTGGTCTACGCGAAACAATTCTATTTGGATGTGAAGCTGTGGCTCTCTAGTTACATATGCAAATATTATTTAATTTAATAAAAAAAACATTTAAACATGGTTCTGTATCGATTAACGAGGATTAGGCACCATTTCTATCTCACAGCCTATTGTACTCGCTTTTCACTGTACCCCTTCCCCGTGACTCGCGGCGTCGCTGTCGTATTTATTGTTAGCAAAAAAAAATATGGCTATTTAAAAGCAATTTTGTAAATAATTATTTTTGACTCTTCCGACTCAAAAGGTTGCCGAACCCACAGCGAAAGGCACGGCAATCAACGATGTTCGAGGGAACACACGCACATACAATCTAAATGTCTAAGCAACGTCTATGAATGTGGGTGTTAGTTTTTTTATGTAGTTAATAGTCAGTTCGATCGCGGACGGTGCGGTTAAAATTTATGAGCTGTGGAGATGTGTGGCTCAGCATAATCAGTACATGACGACAATTTTACGTTTCTAATTAGTATAAAATTTAATAACATAACACCTGTATCAGGTGCATCTGACTTGTAAATACGACCACTCAAATCTTTAAGTATCAAATCAAGTTAAAGATGTTTCAATTCGTTTTCGCAGGAATCTCCGAATTCTCTGCATACTATTTTCTTAGGCATTTTTTAGGCTAATACATGGCAGAAATAATTGCCAGCCTTCCTGTCTACAGACCTTTCTGTCAGCCGCTTTGACGACTCCTTGGCCATGCACCGCACTGACGGTCCCCATGGGCCCATCGTCTCAAACGGTGCAAATTCGTAACCGGTACCAAGGTTGGCATATTTGCGCAATTTGACGTTCTCCGCAGAAAACGCCGCGCCTGACGAGGTCGCCTGGATGTGAGATGGAGCTAATGTGTCTACACACGTCGCATCCCACACCAGAGACCTGCCAAGTTTCCACGGCCGAACAGTCATTCCGTCGGGTCTCTTGCCATCGCTCCGCACAATCCCAGATGGTTCTAAGATTGCGGGTACACCAGCAGTGACAAAAGCCCTTCGCATGATGTCGTTGAGAGCCGCGTGACAATTTTCGCGCCATCACAATCACCTCTTTGGCTTCGTCAATGACAACAATTTTACTATAAATAGCCTACATAAACATCGTATAATGCTATTCAAAATTCATAACATTGGAACCCCTTATTATCGCTGCCTCACCCGCAAAGGCATAAGAAATTCAAAATAATGTAATATTTTTATTTGAGTATTAGCTGTTCGACCCGGCTTCACCCATCTAATATAATAATAATCATTACAGCCCCACAGTGTCCTAGACCTCCACTGTTGGAGATGGGCCTTCCAGAACATATATCTGGAGAATTTGGCCTACACTCGCCACGCTGGGCAGACGGAGTATCGATTTTTTTAATGACAATTTATTAACGTTCCACAATTTGGTATTAGTAGAACCGAGTCACGAGAACGGTGGTGGAAGACAAATTTCTAAGCATTCCATGGATTTACCGTGCGGTTGCCGGGTCCATCGTGTGTGGGTAAGAGATGGGAACAATAGGCTGGTTTAAGAAAAGGAGGCCTCCTTTTTTTTATTGCGCGATAATACTCTCACCATCCACCATTCTACTTCTCTTCCTACCCAACCAAATACTGTATGATTCCGTTAATGTTATTAATGTTATGTAAAGTTATGACAAATGTACGTAAGAAATGTGTATTTCTCATTGGTACATGCCGTGAGAGGGTTTGAACCGACCTTGTAAGATTTAAGGAAAGCATTCTTACAATCGAGCCACCACCTCGCGTATTATTATTAATAATAATAGTTTATTAAGACAAAAAACGCATATTAAACAAGATTTTAAAAGTATTGTACATGCTTATTTAGTAAATGACCTCTGTCCCCTAAACTAACGTTGCCCCGGTCATATAGGAATAGCTAGTTGACACTGGGTGATAAAAGCGGTCTTACAGCAGTTTCTTTTAAGAACAGGCACACAGGTTCTCTTATCTCCGATGGATAAAGTCTGACACGTCTGTCGCCGAACTGATGAACGATGGAGTAGCCTGGTTCTAGATTGAAGATCACCTACGGGGAGACGCAGAGTGGGATGACCCCCTGCTAGATGGACGGATTACATGAAGAAAGTCGCTGGGGGGGGGGGGGGGGGGGTTGGATGAAGGTTGCCACCTTCGAAATCGTTTGAAGTACTTGGGGGAGGCTTATATCCAGCAGTGAAGAGACACAGGCTAATAATGATAATAGCAGAGTGTAGTAAACTTTTTTTATACGTTTCAAGTCCAATTGCAGCTAGGTACTCGAATAAAAATATTGATATATTTTTTTAATACTTTATGCTTTAAACGCATTATAGAGATTTATATGCTATGAATATGGATTTTAATAATACAAACATACATACATACAAATATACTTTTACATTTATAATATTAGTTCTCGTACGTACACACGGCAGCACGTCTAAATTTGGAACACGCGGGGGACGGCCCCCCTGTGCTGCCGAAAAAAATATATATCGACTTAAATATGCTTCCATCTACCAGGCGAACAGAAACGGGCGGTGATAAATCACCTTCGGGAAATTAAAACTGTCTTTAAAACAATACTTTCTTCTAGTGTCCGACTGAAGATTCGGTTTCGGCTTATAAAATTTTGGTTTCCGCCGAAACCTTGGCCGAAACTTTTATTTTAAGGCGATCCACGATTTCATTCAAATACACATGTATGTAACTTTGTCTTGCATTCACGCCTATATTAATGAACCGATTTTGATGAAATTTGCCATATATGTATGTTCCTTGGAACCCTAAAACAGACGCAGGCTGTATCCCGTTATCATATAATTACGACATGTGACTCCACAGCCTTTTATCTGTCAGTTTATTGGTCTTGTCTTCACGCTTATACTACTGGAGCAATTTAAAAAAAAATATATTCCTTGTTATGTTCCTTGTAACCCAGGGTTGGATATGACGTCAACATCTACACATAACATGTGACCCTACGGCTAATTGAAGGTTTTTTATTACACGGAAAAAAGAGTTGAAAATAACGAAAAATATTTATAATGAAAGCTAAAAAACCCAGAAGTTTTAGGGTTTTAATGTAATTTTATATTTTTTGTATTGAGTTACACAAGTTTCGGTTTTGGCTGAAAATCGTATTTCGGTGGAACATTGCTTTATTTCCATCCTTGTTTCTCTTTAGGATTTTGCATAAGTGCGTCTCTTTTTCAAAGAAGCGGGTGCCATAAGGAATGGCGAGGACTCGAAGCGACATCAGATTGACGATAACGTTTTGTTTAGATATTTGCAGATGATTTGGTGTCCATTTTAATTACGAGCCGAGTGTTTTATTGTGTATAAATCACTTTTTTAATCAAAAGCAAGCGCAGGTCGAGATAAAGCATTTTGTAATATTTAAAACGACTTGGTTTGATCCATAGACGTTAATATAAGACCCTACACAAAAAAAAATATATTTAAATTAGCAATGATTTTGTGTTTTTATTCTTCTTTTTTTTATACTACTGCTCCTTGCCTGCCTCCTTAGTCTAGCTAAGGAGGCAGGCAAGTTAAGCCGTGGATTCAGACTCGGAGGTACGATTCCTGGTCGGACACAAAATTATTTATTAATGTAAATAAATAAATTTAATTTATTTATTTGTGATATTTCTCGAGTTTGGTACGCTGGAGACATCGACGAGCTTGCCACTTGTCATGATTGGCTTGTAGTAAAGTTGGCTAGATGTGAATCCGCTTATTTATAAGCGTGGTTTCTGACCACCCCGAAAGGGAAACGGTCGTGATGATACTTTTTTTTATACTAGCACGACATGCTTCCTGATGGTAAGTGGCGCTTAAGGTCAATGGATGTAAGCAATTGGATTCAGACACTCTTGACTGACATCAGTCTCTAACTAACTATGCCGGCTTGACTGGGCTTGAGTGTGGATACACTCTACAGGGTTCATCGGCACGAACAGCGGATACTTCCCCGCCTCATCAGACTGGGTAAATTTCCACATTCAGTCCGCCTACTACCTATTTGATGTTCTCGTTGAAAGTATGTGCCATTTGCAATGATGTCAAATGTCAATTTTGATTTTCAAGAAGAAATAATATTGTAAGCTTGCCATGGTGATAATTATATAAAAATAACACCGCTTGAAACAAGATATACTGAGTCTTGTTTCAAGGTTATTTTTCCTTTCTGCGACCGGCAGTAAATATCATTGTTATTATTGTGACATTATGTAATTTTATTAAAAAATATTTATTATTATTAATAAATAATATTCTATACACTTATATTTTCAATATATTTAATTTTAATTGATATATGAGTCTAGCGGTTAAGTCCGTGGATTTAGACTCGAAGGTACCGGGTTCGATCCTGGTCGGATAAATAAATTTAATTAATATTTAATTTATTTGTGATATTTCTTGAGTTTGGTACGCGAGACATCGACGAGCTTGCCACTTGTCATGATTGGCCTATAGTAAAGTTGGCTAAATGTGAATCCGCTTATTTATAAGCGTGGTTTCTGACCACCCCGCAAGGGAGACCGTCGTGATGATACTTTACTTTATTGATATATTGCACCTACCTCACATAAATATTCTTGTTATTCCGAAGGTCTCACAGGCAGAGAATGTCAAGTTTTTTTTTATATTTATGAGCAAAAAAGTTTTAAATAAATAAATAAAATATGACTTAAATAAAAATAAATTAATAATGCAGATACTGTACACTGTATATCTGTCTTTGGATCTTTTTGTTTTTAGAACATATTGCGAGTTAGTGGGGTAAGAGAGGGGGGTACTAAAGCACGTGGTGCCCACATTTTTTTGTTTTTTTTTTCCATTATGGTTTTTATAACGTTTGTAAGTGTAGGTACTATAACCTGCCTTTGCGGTGACAAGTATTATCCAACGCTGCGGTTGGATGTAGTTGCTTTTTTTAGGAACGGAGAGAATGCTACGGAACTCTTTTGTAATAAAACGCACAAAAATTACACGCTTATCATTTTCATCATTACAACGCCTAGAACACAGCGTCCTAGAACTCCACTGCTGGAGATGGGCCTTCCAGAACTTATATCTGGAGAATTTGGCCTACACTCGCCACGCTGGCCAGATGGCTTGTCTAACATCGTCAATGTCTCTAGCGTACCAAACTCGGGAAATATGACAAATAAATTAAATTTATTAATTTAAATTAATAAATATTATTGTGGTCGGGACCAGGAATCGAACCCGATACCTCGAGTCTAAATCCACAGACTTAACCGCTAGACCACGGAGGCGTTTATAGGTATTATTATTATTATTAAATAGTTTATTCAGATAAAATTTTAAACAATTTACATTTTTTAAATTATACGCCAAACTGCATAGCAGTTTGTTGGCGAATAGTACACTCTTTTTTTACAGTAATTTTTTACACTATATTTGTCTAAACACAAAGGTATTTACAATTAAATCACTTTACTGTTAGTAGTTAGTTTTTACTTAGCAAAAACCACTTTAATTTTCCTTTAAATTCACTTTTAGACATTTTTACACAGTCATCAATGGGTATTAACTGCCTCCGTGGTCTAGCGCTTAAGTCCGTGGATTTAGACTCGGAGGTACCTACCGGCTTCAATTCCTGGTCGGGACACAAAAATATTTATTAATGTAAATACATACATTTAATTATTATTTTATTTATTTGTGATATTTCTCGAGTTTGGTACACTGGAGATATCGACGAGCTGCCACTTGTCATGATTGGCCTATAGTAAAGTTAGCTAAATGTGAATCCGCTTATTTATAAGCCCCGAAAGGGAAACGGTCGTTATGATACTTTTTTATCTCAGTCTAATAAGAATTTGAACAATAAAAGTTTAAAAACAAAAATTACACTTTAATACACAATTATACCACCCTATAAGTCGGAGAAATTATTTGGAACAAAAAACAAAAGTAATTACTTTTTTCTGCCAAGACAAAAAAGCTTAATTATCCTTCTATCTGGAGACCGTGGGAGATAAGAGTTCGCCTATTTTAATTTATATAACTCCTCGTTATCACTGCTACCCTAGTACCTATTCTGCACCCTTCAACTTTTTTCGCTTCAGGCCCCTAGAAAATACCTATCTGCGCACAAAATGGTAATTTTAAAGATAAGAAAATAATGTGTAAAGTCATTAAGCGTCTAGAAATTCTTAAACAGTCTAAATGCAATTTTTGTCGTAGACGTAATCATTATAATCTAAGGACCGGACAATAAATTGTAGATATACATGTAGGTATATTCCCTTTTTTAAAAAAATATATTTGAACCAATAAACTTTTATATGTTATTATTATTATACGCGACAAATAAAGTACTTTCTTTTAATCTTATCCCCACGCAAAAATCTTATTTTAATCACAACTAACAAAAAAACATTGTCAATATAATGTTGGTAGATAAATTATAGTCCATTAAAAATATTTTCATTATTTTAATAATTTATTATAGGACTTTTAGCCTTAGTCTTAAAGTGCGACGTACGTAAAATAAGTATAAGGCAATCCCTCGACTTATTATTGGATTATTGGAAACACCTGGAAGAAAACTGTAGTAACTGTGTTTTTACTAACTCCCGATAGATGTCGCGAGACGTCAGTTTACCCGAATAATTGTGAATACTATGATTGGATTACTTCAAACACTTAAAAAAAAATTAATAGTGTGTTGGAGAGAAAAGAAAAGAATGGTGTCTAGAGCTAGCGACCGACTATAAGTCTCCCAAAAAGACTAATTATCTCGTAAACTTACGCGTTCGACGTTGGTCCTAATTTACCGCATTAAAATATTTAAATGTTTTTTTAGCTGGTCCATATATTAATATACATGTCAATGGTCGTTACAAATGCATTTTTAATAAGTATCGGTTCTCAGTTCGTTTTTTTAAATATTCTGCAATGTAGCGTGCCTAGGATATACTATGGCAAAGGTTAACAAGGCCATTAAAAATTATAAAAAAACATCGAGAATATGTCCTAAATAATTTAGATCTAGTGATATCGAAGTTTAATTAAATAAAGAGAAATAACCTAAGAACTTTAAATGGTATTAAAATGATATGCTATTCTTAGCTTCCTACCCAACCAAATAATGTATGATTATGGTATACATTTTTAAATCTATATTTACTAACTAAAATTTAAAACGCATCGTGCGTCGACACCCTCGCCGCGTCGCATCTCAGGGGGACAGCGCATAAAGCGGGAGCCGCGGCGGAAAATGCGGAGTCCAGCAAGCGGCGCAAGTATGCAAGTATATTAAAAGATTACATATTTGTGCCGTTTGCTGTAGAAACTCTGGGCCCATGGAGTCCAATTGGTAAAAAGTTTTTAAAAGACATAACACCGCGTCTTGTCGTCTCCTCCGGTGACAAGAGGGCTGGCTCTTTCTTCGCCCAAATAATCAGTATTGCAATTCAGCGGGGAAATGCAGTTCTTGCCACCATTCCACGCGGACATCCCTATCCTTAGTATTATTATTAATTTTATTTATATAAATATTTTTTTCGAATAAATGGTAATTTTATTTAAAAGTATGCTAAATAAAATATTCAAATATTTGTATGCGCTATATCTGTTAAGTTTTTTAATAAATCAAATTGGATTTGTTCATCTGTTCCAAGACAATGTTTTGATAAGTACAATGCCCCTTTACAGCTGCATCCAACCTTAGTTTATATAACCAATATAGTAGCAGACTGTTCCTTGCTTTCTCGTATCCGGCTATTTTTCTGTGTCATTGTATTAATTACATTGCATATAAAAAATGGTAAACTTTGACAAATCCAAGTGTTCCCAGAAACAAGGTTCCTACGGATAATTAATAAACAATAAACAACAATTGTATTGCCCATTAGTGTAGAAAAACCATAGATAGAAAAAAAAATGGAATCCGTTTTTATTATTTGAATAAAGATCGAATGCCAGAGTGGTTATTTAAAAATGACAAGCAATAAACTTTTTAATAGCGAAACGTAATATTTTACCTACCAAAATTCTATTGGTTAAAATAAATAAAGCTGGGTCTACATTTAAAAGTGTCATCACGACCGTATCCCTTGAGGGGTCAGAAGCTTTTAAAAAAGTGGATTTACGTAAACCGCACTCGAAAAATATGACCTGAAATAAATTATTTAGTCACGACCAGGAATGACCACGGGTGAGTCTAGATATACAGAGTCGATTTTTTCAACTGAGCAGTAAACCAGTTACGATGTTTTATTTTTACTATAACGTTAATTTCTATAATGCCGTGGTCTAGCGGTTAAGTCCGTGGATTTAGGTACCGGGTTCAACAACGATTTAAATAAATAAAATTAATTAATATTTAATTTATTTGTGATATTTCTCGAAAGACATCGACGAGCTTGCCACTTGTCATGATTGGCCTATAGTAAAGTTGGCTAAATGTGAATCCGCTTTTTTATAAGCGTGGTTTCTGACCACCCCGAAAGGGAAACGGTCGTGATAATATTTTTTTTATTTCTTTAATACCTTAGTTGACAAAGGTTATTTTTATTGTAGGTGAGTATCAACCCCTTTTTTATTATTAAGGAACAAATTCACATTTAGCCATCTTAATACAATGGGAAACGAATTGAAGAAAAAAAAATGATCTAAGGGTGCGATATGAGGACCCAGCTTTAAACTATCTTTCCTGCTAGTTTAATACATAGATTTTACGACCAAATCATAAGCGAGGCTATAAAATTACTTATAACAATTAATCTTTTACGACTTGGTATAAAACTATAAAAAAAAATAGTCCGCGGCTTTTGTCCCATGTCTAATTAGTCCAATAGAGGGATTATTCCATTATGCCCCCAAATAGATCACCCCGTATGGGTGGCAAAGTGGAAAAACAATTATTTGTTATTGACAAAAAACGCACATTATAAATATATATTTTTATAACTTTTTACTGTTAGTCAAACTGAAGAAAAAACAAAATAAATGGTTTTTTTTTTTCTCCTGAGAAACGAATATATATCGACGAGTTTGAAAATGGGTACTAAAAAGTTCACGAAAATTATGTATGAAATAGTTACAAAGAACTATTTATACTATTAGGTTCTTTATTATGACCAGGTATTTTATTGTAGATAAAACACAGGATTTCAAATCGGCGGGTTCGAAACTATGTACTTAATTATTAACGTAAAAAAAAGTTTTTGTAAATTGTTATGCTAGGGTAAAATTAATAAAATTAATTACTGATTATGAAAACACAATGTATTAACTATCAAATAAAAAATATATCATTATGGCATGAGATCATTATTGGGCCTATTTCTCTAAGAAAATTGGGCATTCTCATTTGACTTGGGGATAAACCATTTATTAACTTAAAATGTAGGGACAATTTTGGGGTCAGAGTCGAACAATACCCACAAAATTAGAGACCCACAAAGGTTCCTATGGTGACACTAAAATCAACTAGGTACCTACACTTTTATGACTCGAAAAAGATATAAAATTTTGAAATTAAAAATTTTACTTGTGTTACGACAAGGTGTTTAAATTACGTTAAAAAATCTTGGCCGGACATTTACGACAAATTCACACGAGTTCTAGCTAATAAATCTGACAAAATCTTTAATTTATACCCTCTGTCGTAGACATACATACGTGTTACCGGGCTTTAAGAAATGAATTTAATCTCAAAAACGCTGGTCTGAAAGTACATAAAAAGAGATTGCCTCTGTGGTCTAGCGGCTAAGTGGATTTAGACTCAAAAGTACCGGGTTCGATTCCTGGTGGGGACACAATAAACTATTTAATTTGTATGTAATATTTCCTGAGCTTGGTTCGCTAGAAACATTGACGAGCTTGCGATTTGTCAGGTTAGGCCTATAGTAAAGTTGGCCTAATGTGAATCAGCTTCAATAAAAAACCTGGTTTCTGACTACTATTTTCACCATAATCTATAATCTTAACGTAAGCTGACGGCTGACCTTTAAAAATAAAACTGGTCTTTCGACGCCATTTTTAACGTTAACTGTTACGATTAACAGAGATTTAAATGCAACTTAGGCTAACACCTGTATTATTGGATGTTTGCTCAACGGCTCCTCCACTCAATTATTCCTTCCAGCTGTCAAACGGAGGGACACCTCGGGACGTCACTACTCTCAATGAATAGAAATGTCAAACTTAAGGTACATCGCGACGTACCGTGAAACTTCCTTGAAACGTGTTTATATTATTTCCATCAAATATTTATATTATTTAAACTTGTAATTTTTAATTTCTTAATACATACATACATACATATCTTCACGCCAGATCCCTTGCGGGGTAGGCAGAGACAACTGAGCGCCATTTCACACGATCACGACATACCTCTTTCGCTTCGTCGACATTCATTAACCTCTTCTTCATGCCCTTTGGTTACGAAGACTTTTTAATGCACCTTCAGTCAGTGTTTTATTTATTTGATCGTGATATGTGAGTCTCGGTCTGCCAGGGCCTCTTTTACCCACAACTTTCGCATTATATATCTGGTTCGTCAATCTTTCATCGCTCATCCTTTCAACATGCCCGAACCATCGTAGCATGCTTTTCCTTATTTTTGTCCCTATGCTTTCCTTCATACCAACCCTTTTCCGTATTTCGACGTTACGTATGCGGTCCGCCAAAGTGACGCCACATATCCGCCGCAACGACCGCATTTCTACTGCATTAACCCTACTCTCATGCGTATTCTGACATATCCACGTTTCGCTTCCATACATCAGTATTGGTACCAACATGGCATTGTGTATGGCGAGCCGAGCTTTGTCACTGACATTTCGACTGCCGATCAGTGACCCCAGGGCACCGTTAACACTATTTCCCGCGTTCACTCTTCTTTCAACGTCCCTATCGTACTTCCCATCCGCAGTGAAAACTCTGCCCAGATATATAATTTCATTTACTTGTTCTAGAGTTTCATCATCAATCTTTATCGTCACGGTTGTCATCCTTCTTCTTTCAAACACTAGTACCTTGGTTTTTCTCGCATTCAAACGGAGTCCTTTTTCTGCACATCCCTCCTTCATTTTTGTGACTAGTGATTGCAGTTGTTGTTCGGACGATGCCATAAGAACAGCATCATCTGCATAATTAATTATTTCTTAATAATTAGTTAAATGACTTATTTTTTTAAAAGAACACATTTTAAACAAAACCAATATATATTCATAATATTAAAGAGACAGACTTACGGATGTCAAAAGTACTAGAGCGTGCAGTAATTCGAGAACGCAATCTTCAATGTTGCCAGAAAAAAAATTATACCGGAAATATTTAAAATGGTAACATTTGAGGTTTGGAGAGTTTACAACTAAGAATTCTGATTTTCGAGATCCTTTGAGAAAACCCCTTTGACTGTTAGTAGGTATATAGATTAACCGTTAGACTATACTACAGCATCCGACGACAGTAAAGTCCATTGCATATCTGGTCATTTGTGTATAAGTCAATTAATATTTCTTCTAAGGATAAAATAAGGAGTAAAAATAAAGCTCCCACTTTACGAGGTAGTTAACCAGCTTATGTCAGACCTTAAGTCTCTGCTAGACCTTATTTGGTCCACCAGTTTTTAATTAACCGAAATTTGATGATTCGAGATAATAATTTTTAATTTTGTCTGTCATAACTTCGTTTGATCATCATCACCATCACGACCGTAATCGCTTGCGGGGTTGTCAGAAACCACTAATTATGAACGTATCAGACAAGATTTTTTATATAAATATCACCATGACAAGCTTACAATATTAGTTCTCCTTGAAAATAAAAAATAGAATTTGACATCATTGTAATTGAGAAATATTAAAAGTGCACAATTTTATTTATATTTTTTCTAATTTGCATAGTAGGTAGTCCAGAAATATGGCGATCGGACGTAGAATTTTAAAAAGTTTGTCTTGATTAAATAATATTAAACTTGTCACTAGGGGACTGACATTTAAGGAACAGGGGCGTCTCTAACCTAATCAAATCGCTAAAGAAATTAAAACTGAGAGAATTAAGGAATTTCATGCGTACAAACTGTACGAGTTGTACAAGCGAATTAATTTAAAAACTAATATTACCCACCTAAATCAAAAAGCACTCAAAATTACTTGAAATTTTAGAATTTTCTATTTAACTTAATTATGACATAAAAAACTATAAAAAAGGACAACTATAAATACCTAAAACAAAAATATAAAAACCCAACCACAAACTTAATCTTATTGTAAATAGGTAGTTTATAAAATATATAACTACCTCCGTGGTTACAAAATTAATATATATATATATATGAAGTTATTAATATTAAATTTATTTGTGATATTTCTCGAGTTTTGTACGTTAGAGACATCGACGAACTTGCCACTTGTCATGATTGGCCTATAGTAAAGTTGGCTAAATGTGAATCCGCTTATTAGTGTGGTTTCTGTACGCCCCGGAACGGTCGTGATAATACTTTCATAAAATTTATCTTGAGCTCTATGACAGCTATCTTCTGTCAGATTTATTTAAATAAAAACATGTAACCTCATATTCCTTTGATAATAATATTTTTACTTATAATAAATAATCAAAAAAATTGTAAAATAAATGATAATGTTTTATGATCTACTCGTATAATAAAGTAAGTTAGTTTAATAAAGCTGTTTACAAAATAGAACATAATTTGAAAAAAAAACATTTAAAAATCAGATAATAGAGTATTTTTATAGCGGTTGAGACGTGCGAGTACTGGGTTTAACTCCTGGTCGAGACAGAACAATGTATTTCATTTATATGTGATATTTCTCAAGTCTAGTACGCTAAAGACATCGCCGAGCTTTTTTTCGATTTGATTCTTTAAAAGCCTGGTTTCTGACTACCCCGCAAATTATATGGTCGTGATTAGTTTTGTCCTTAGCTGTATTATATAGTCTAGTTTAAAATGTAAATAAAATAGGATAGAGTGGCCCCTGTGTAAAAGGCCATGCGGCACGTGATTCGAATAATGGAGGTCCAAAATAAGTTGATTTGGGGCTATTTAAATATTTCCCAAATGATTACTGTCTTTAGATTTGTCTACGTGATCAGCATTCCAATGAAGATATAATAAATATAGTAGATTTGGACTTGGAGGTATGTTGGTTCGATTTTTGGTTGGAGTAAGGTGACAGATTGATGAATTATCTTAGTTTCGTTAACCGTGATATATATCATATTTATGCCGTTTTCTGTAGAAACTCTGGGTACATGGAGTGGTGTGACGCCAAAATGTTTTTAAAAGACATCACCACGTCTTGTCGTCTTCTCCGGTGACAAGAGGGCTGGGTCTTTCTTCGCCCAAAGAATTAGTATTGCAATTCAGCAGGGAAATGCAGCCAGTATTATTGCAATATTAAATTATTTTAAAAAAAGTCCTAGAATTAAATTAACTATATTACATTTAAAACTAAAAAAAAATACCTCCTAATCGCTGTTCTGTGTCATGGTGTCCAATACAATTTTATATTTTATTTTTTAAATATTTGTGTTACTGTGTGTAAATGTGTTACTTCTATTCCAATTTAAGACAGAAGACAGATTTACGTAGACCTGGTTTAATGAAATGTTTCTGAATAGAGATGTTATTATGTAATATAGACGTTAAAGATAGTCAATTATATAATTACATTTTATAGTAAGTTTTTTTTTAAGTAAAGTATCATCACGATCGTATCCCTTTAGGGGTCATGATAAGTGGCACGCTCAAGTGGCTAGCATACCAAATCAAAGATCTCGAGAAATATCACAAATAAATTTATTAAATTATTGTGTCCCGACCAGGAATCGAACCCGGTACCTCTGCATCTAAATCCACGGACCTAACTACTAGACTACGAAGGTAGTATACATCTGAAGTTGTCCTAATTCATAAGCTTACTTTCAATTCGCCACATCGATGAAAATTGCTTACCTGAAAAAAGAGAATTACAATATTAATCATGGATAGTAGGAAAATAACAGGAAATGGTTTTGTAAAGAAAACTTTTTGGGCAGGCATAGTGGGATCGTGTCGCTAAATCAAGCCGAGAAAGAGCACATTATTTTCTGTTACAAAAGACAACCCTTGCTGACACGCAAATTTTTTTCCTTATAAAATTGTAACTCTGGGTACAGTCCATTTCGATTAAATTTACCAATAACAATAATAGAGGATTTCAAATAAAATAAAAACATTAAATTTTACCTAATTTAAATTAAAATCGTGTCCACGCTGTATGGTGGCAAGAACGGTAGCTGCATTTTATTGCTATACTGATTCTCTGAGCGAGGATAGAACTCGTTCTCTTGTCACCAGAGCAGATAATTAGACAATGGGTCATATTAAAAAAAATAGCCCGTGGACTCCAACGTGGTCTACTTCCCTAGCGCACGGATACTTTTGCTCAATGCATACCAGCAAAAAGAATATAAAAAAAAGGAATTATAAAAAGTCGGCATATGAGTAGGCATATTTAGTATAGGGTCTGACGTCAAGGCTAGTGAAATCTTATGAAAAATAAATTTAAAAAAAAAAAAACGATAATGTAGCATTATGTAGTCTCCGTGGTCTAGCAGTTAAGTCCGTGAATTTAGACGCAGAGTTACCGGGTTCGATTTCGGGTGGTTAGAAAATTGAACTGCTTGCGCGCCACTTACCATCAGGTGGGCGCAAGGTCACATGTCATGCTAGTATATGCATAAAACTATATATTTTTTAAATTTGCATGTTTTCTTGAGTCTGTTACGCTAGAGTCATCAACAAGCTTGCTATGATTATTGTAATTTTTATGATGGGCCCACAGTAAAATTGGGTAAATGTGAATTCTGATCGCAAGGGATACGGCGTGATGATGATGACGTGGTACATAGGAATATGTATTACATATGTATAAATATAAAGTCCAAGGTATTTTGACAATAGCTAGAAAATTATTGCTTCCATATATTATCCGCAAAATGACCGCGAATTTTATTTTGGATGTACCAAAGTAGAGATAGCAAACAAGTTTTTTTTAATTTTTTTATATCACTTTACATTACATAACATCACATCAAAGCCCCTAAAGCACTGAGTCCTAGACCTCCACTGTTCAAGATTCCAAAAATATACATTTATTCGAAAAAATATTTACAACATAAAATAAAAATAATATTAATACTAAGGATAAGTCCCGTCCGCGTGGAATGGTCGCAAGAACGCTGGCTGCATTTCCCCGCTGAATTGCAATACTGATTCTCAGGGCGAAGAAAGAGCCAGCCCTCTTGTCACCGGAGGATCTGATGATCTGATTCTGAAGATCTGATGTCAATTTTTAATGATAATTCATTTCCGATTCCACAAGTTGGTGTAAGTGAAACCGGCTTAATGCTCCGAAGCACGGGAATACAAACTGTCTATATTTTAAGGCATTTGATTAACTTATGCATTTAAAAAAAAATCTTTTATCGCATATATTGGCAGATCTTGAAATAAATTATAATATTTGCAAGTTTAAAAAAAAAACTAATGTTGATAAAAATAATATAAGTGTATTTCAATTGTTTTGCGAACGATACACGCACTCCCACCCATATCAAAAGCCATAGCCAATAAGAGGAAAAAATGTACCTACGAAAGATCCGGAAAATCTCGAAAAATTCCCTACAAATTCCACACAACCCCTAGCACATATTTGACAACAAAAAAAACTATATAACATACAATTTATCTATGTTAGAAATATATATAAATATGTCCTCACTACCTTTTATATATTTTAGCATACAATGTGAGTATCTATGTACATATAATCTATCATCTAATTCTTTTGTGAGCAGAATAACAAGAAGATACAATAAATTGTTTACAGATATCGACCCCTTCTGTCTGTCTAATCACCAATTCAGAGGAAGGATTCTGAGCAGGATAGAGGTGTATTTCTGTGTAAATAATACATTAGATATGCACAATGCAATGAAATCACTCATTCACACTTACAATTTACACCTACACTGACAATACACATTCACATATACATACACTTACATAATGACGCGTAGATGGATTTTTTAAATATTGTCTCTTTATTCTTATGTTTATTTTTTAATAATTTAAATTGTTAATAATCCGTTCATGCTATATGTTTAGTGAAAATAATGTTATTCCGTAATTGGCTAGGTGTTCGATAATCATTTGACTGTAAATATTTACTTGTAAAAGACAGCTGTGGAATAAGTAAATGAATCAATATATATTAGTTAAGAAATGTTTTTTTTATGAATTGGTAATACTTTTTCAGGTTTGTGGACAGCGCGGAGTTCCAACGTATTATAACTAGACCTTTTAAATATATTTTTTATACTAGCATGTGATCTTGCGGGCCCACCTGATGGTATGTAACGCGCAAGGTCCATGAATGATAGCAACTGGAAATAGACACTCATGACTGACATCAGTCCCTAATACTAAGCCGGCTTGACTGAGCATAACGGCAATTCGAGCCTGATCCCGAAACGTGTGGTTACACTTTACTGGGTTTATCGGTACGAACGGTAGATATTTCCCCGCCCCGGCAGACTGGGCAAATTACCACCCATTAAACAAACACTGGCAGGTCAAAATGTCACAAATGCCTTTGAATAAAAATAATTAGACTTGACTTTGATTTTAAATACATCAAAGAAAATAATAATAAATAATAATAATAAATATTTCCAGACAGGTCACACAGCACCGTGGTAAGCTAAGAGGCTTGTGTTACGGAAACTAGATGGTTGATAAACTACATATTATCTTTTTTTTTTTGTAAATATTTATACATATAAACAACCAGACCGAGACAAATTATACAATGTACAACTTGCCCCCGGTGGGAATCGAACCCACGACCTCCCGAGTTCACGGCAACGTTTGTTACCACTAGACCACGGAGGCGGTCAAAAGTAGGTATATGAAAAGCTTATTCAATATATATTTTTCAATTCAAAGTATAATTAAATGTTATTTATGTATATATCGGTAGATAAGTACCATAGCTTTATTATTTATATATATATATATATATCTATATATTTATTTTAGCTATAAGTTGTTTTCTCAATAAAACTCATTGTCAAACATTAGTGGTCATGCACCCACAATCCCTGCTCACTTCTTCTAAAGGTTAGCTGTTAGATAATGTTTTTAGACATTAAGCTCACCTATGTACTGTAAAATGTTTTATTTTCTGTGCAATAAATAATTTATCTATCTACAAAACGCAGTCACGCACCAACATTGGTGGCGCAGTACAAACCGTTCATTCTGGTAGAGTTGCAATGCGAATAGACCAATCAGGTGCAACTACAAACTAATAGAGTTTTGATATTTAGGTTAGTTTTGTTGGAACGTTTTTTTTTTATTGGCAGTAGTTAATAGGCCCATTATAACAAATGGCAAGCTAGTCGATGTCTCTTGCGTACCTCGACCCGAGAAACAATGTTTTTTTTTGTGTTTTTTGACAATAGTTAGAAGTTATTATTTGAACAATTAATGGAGTCTTAAGTTTTAAGACAAGCGTAACTAAGTCGTGCCAATTGTCACTTGTTTCATTTCATTGTTATTTCCCACTAAATACATATGTGCATACATTTTATGCTCATTAAAGAAAATTGCTCCTGACGGCTTCTCGTTGGCGGTCTTAGAAAAATCCTCCGGCCCATTGTATATGATCTAGAATTAATTGCTGTGAGTTTATGAATGCCTGGTAACTGGACCGCCAGTTGCTGCCCTGAATAACTAAAAAATATTAAACTAAATTGCGGGGTAGGCAGAGACAATTGAGCGCCACTTGTCACGGTCACGACATACCTCTTTCGCTTCTTCGACATTCATCAACCTCTTCATACATGCCCTTTTGTTTCGATGGCTTTTCAACGCACCTTCAGCTATTGTTTTATTAATTTGGTCGTAATATGTGAGTCTAGGTCTGCCAGGGCCTCTTATACCCACAACTTTCGCATTATATATCTGGTTCGTCAATCTCTCTTCATTCATCCTTTCATGCACAGATGTTTTTCCAAAGTTCCTATAGCCTAAATGAAGACTCATAGTACCACCAAGTTAGTTGTGAAAGAAGAAGAAAAAGTTCTAAGCATTTCATAGTTTTCAAACTGTCTCCGTGGTCTAGCGGTTAAAACCAGGGTTTAGACTCGGCAACATCGGGTTCGATTTAATATAAATAAATACATTTAATTAATATTTAATTTATTTGTGATATTTCTCGAGTTTGGTACGCTGGAGACATCGACGAGCTTGCCACTTGTCATGATTGGCCTATAGTAAAGTCTGCTAAATGTGAATCCGCTTATTTAAGCGTGGTGTCTGACCACCCTGAAAGGGAAACGGTCGTGATGATACTTTACTTTTTACTTTTTTCATGGTTTCACCGTGCGGGTGCCGTTTCTATCATGTCTAAGTGTTGATAACCGACAATAGGCTGGTTTACAAAGGAGGCCTTCTTTTTGTATTTTATTGCGCAATAAGACGCTCACCATCCACCATTCTACTCCTCTCCCTACCCAACCAAATACTGTATGATTCCATAAATGCCGTCTTGGAAGTTCTTTTCATAAATGTATTTATTTATTTATTTATTTATTTAGTACACACAGCAGTACATATATTATCACACACATAACATAGTATAATTATAGCTTATCTAATATATGTACCAATTAGGTGTCACAGCATTCACCAATATAAAAAGAAGAAGAAATTAAAAACTGATTAAAATTATTGACTGCAGACCTGCTATTTTTTTACCGGTAAGCGATTCTGAAAAAGTCTTTTCAGAGTTTTTACGTCCTAGAGCTACGTATCACATGTTAGTTGCTTCCATTCTTAGCGTCGCACTTGCAACCATGTCATGCAAATAAAAAAAAACATTATTGTATACAAATAAAATAAAGCAAATTCCCACTAACATTAAATTATTCAATAGCAAAAACAGCGTAAAATGCAAGATAGAGCCCCGCCCATTCTGGCTTAACTTCTGTCACTCAGCTATTCAAAATGAACAATAACAAAATTAACATCGGTACCAGGTTTGAAAAGCAAAAATATTTTCATTAAAATATATTGGACTAGCTGTTTGTCCCGGCTTTGCCCGTGGTCAAGCGGGCAAGGCCCTAGACTGGAAACAATATTATTAAATGACATCATTCATTTTCGGCTATTTTTCTAATACTTGTGTACAATAATAAAAAACTGCCTCTGTGGTCTAGCGGTTAAGTCCGTGGATTTTGACTCGGGGGTACCGGGTTCGATTCCTGGTCGGGACACAAAAATATTTATTATTGTAAATAAATACATTAATTTATTTGTAATATATCTCGAGTTTGGTACGCTGGCGACATCGACGAGCTTGTCATGATTGGCCTATAGTAAATTTGGCTAAATGCGCTTATTTATAATCGTGGTTTCTGACCACTCCGAAAGGGAAACGGTCGTGATGATATACAAATTGTAATCTTTTTAGAATAATTTATCTAAAGGCGCATACTCATATAACTAGAGTACAATTTTAGTCCAAATCCACTAGTGACATTTCTTGAGCATAACAGTGCATCGATGGGCTTACCACTTGTGATGGGCCTATAGTAAATTTCGCTTAATGTGTACTAGCTCCTATAAAGCGTGGTTTCTAACCAACCCGATAGGGATTACGGACGTAATGATACTTTTTCCATTCTGTTTTATGACTTGTTTTTTTATTGAGAACTTATGCCAATTTTATTTTCAGTTCTCGCCACAAAGAACAATTTGTGCCAATATTTTTTTCCTAAAGGTTGAGGACTATTTGCCAATACATTTTTTATTGAAATCGGTTCAGTTAAATAAGCGTGGAAGCGTGGTCATGTTTTGATGATGTCTCACAATAGCATTCATATTATTCTAATGTACAAGACAAATTACATTTTTTGATAGAAGACTCTTGACACTGAAGTTGAGTTATCGAATTTCGAATGATATTATTTAACATCTACAAGTATTTTAGTTTTTAATTGATCTTCATTGATTTCTTTTCACTTTGGTCTCTTTTCTTTTCTAAATAGTCTAATTCTCTTTTATTTGTCACCACTTATTTATTTACAACTTTGAAATAAAATATGTTGTACGTGATTGTTTATAAAACATGGCTGATATTGTGTACATATGCTTTGAGTTTTAGCAATGTCTATTATTTTTAAAAACTGTAATGCTAAAATTTGTTGTGCCTACTTAATAAATAAATAAGGTTTAATATAAATTAATGTAAGATCGACTAGGCTATCCACCATATGCCTTCGTCGGATACTCCAGTACTTCGGACACATTGCCAGAAAAGGAGGGAATAACCTTGAGAAACTTTTTGTTACTGGCAAGGTGGAAGGAAAGAGACCGAGAGGCCGTAGTCCGACCAAATCCGCTCCACCACCAACACTAGCGTCAATGATGCTGTGCATGCCGCCGAAGACAGGAACGGGTGGCGTGCTATCATCAAGACGCACACCAATTCATCGGGAGGTCACGACCCTCATCAATGAGGAATCACGACGCAAGGAGGAATGTAAGATGATCAATAACATGAAATGATACATTCACTCATCGAGCCATCCTCACAAACTTTCGCATTTATAACATTAGTAGAATAGGGTCATATAGTTTGTAATGCAATGGATTAGGGTTGAAATTGTATAGTGTAGAATTTGTACCCTAAATGTAGGGTCAGTTGCCCCTAGTCGCATCCCTGCTTTTGGCAGCTGTCAATCTTGACATTGCGGGTGTGAATGAAATAAGAGACGGTGTGCTAAAACATTTAGTAATGTAACCATGGGGGAGAATTTTCTAGGTTTTTATTTATTTTATTTGAAGTTTATTGCACCACTGCAACAAATAAAGTGTGTTAGATGTGTTCCTTACTTTGTAAAATATGTAAATTGAAGCTATAAAATTTCATTTCCAAATATTTCGCCTCTCTTTGGAGCGGCGTCATCAGTGACAGTGACTGAAGGTCTTTGTCATAAATTTTGAAAAAGTAATTTTATTTCTTTTAGCAATGGTAAAGGCAATGGACTATACAGTTTTGTATTTATTTTTTAGAAAAATATCATCATCACCTTGCGCATCATGGAAAACATCATCAGCATGTTATGTCCATTGTTGGTTCGATATTAATAAATTTACAAAACATGTTACACAAAACCTAATGCTTTACATTTTATAGCTTCAATTTATATATTTTACCAAGTAAGTTTATTGCACTAGCACTTATGCACGAGTATGTAGTTTTATTTGTTGTAATTAATAATAATACTCTGACGTGCATTGGTCATAGATTTACAACACCACTGTTCTCGCGCCTCGGAAAACACGCTAAGCCGTCGGTCCCGGTTTCACTAATACCATAGAAAACTGTCAGGTTCTTAGGAACTAATCGAATCGACCTGCATGTCGAAAGTACGAGAATCGGGGCCCAGCAGCTTAGCAGATACTTAATACGCTTTTTCCGTCACAGCGCCATTAACGACCTCATTCGTAGGACGCTTGCAGTTGTCTCGATCCCTTCTATTTTAGAACCAACTGAGTCGAGATGGCAAGCGTCCAGACGGAATGACAGTAGTTCCTTAGAGATTGGGTCAATCCCTGGTGTGGGATTTTACCTGTTGGAATTCCCTAGCCCCATCCCACCTTCAAGGCACTTCTGTAAGAGCTGGTGTTGCAGCGGAATAAGCGCAGATCAGCAAGCGTCGAAAATATGAAACGATTTGCAATAGTACCTTTTTTTCGACGTTTGCTGTAGAAACAATGGGCATGTGGGGATCGGAACTGAAAGCAATCTATAAAGAAATTGTCCCAAGGCTCATTGAGGTCTCTGGTGACAATAGGGCTGGCAGTTTTTTATTACAAAAATTAAGTATCTTTATTCAAAGGGGAAATGCTGCTAGTGTATTGGGCACCATGCCACAAGACAGCGATTTGAAGGGGCTATTTTTTTTTTTTTTTTGGGCTATTTTTTTTTGTATTTAACTTTTATTTACTATGTATTTTTTTTAGGTTAAATTTAGATTTTGTTGTAATTTAGTTTATTTAATTTAAGGTTTTGTATGAAATAAATAACTTAATAAATAACATAGCAAATAATTAAAGTTGAAAAATATCCCATGATGTTAGCATTGTATGCTGACCCTACTAAATGACAGATCGGTGTAGGGTCTGCATTGAAGTGCTGGTACAATATCACAAGTGACGTTTATGAATATTAACATTATTACAAGTTTTTGTTTGTCTCTCTGTCTGTCGCATCGAGTTTATTCATCCCGAATTATCTATTGTAAAAGGTGAATCAGTTCTGTACGAATTGTCCTTTGTTATTACTATTTTTATTATTAAAAAAGGCATCGCAACCGTATCACTCGCGGGGTGGTCCAAAACCACGCTTTTAAAGAATCACTTTTTTTTTAGTAATATTTACTACAGAACCACTACAACAAGTGGCAATCTCAAAACTCAAGATATGTGAAAAAGGCGAGGAAAATACGGTGGTCAGAAACCATGGTTTTGTAAGAAGCGAATTCCATTATGACATGCAGCAATCCCCCTAGCAAACCAGACTCGAGAAATAACACGTTTTTATATTTTTTTTTGTGTTTGACTAGGAACCGAACCCAGCATCTAAATCAACAGTCTTAACCAAGAAGGATGTCTTTTGTCAAAGCGGCTGACAAAAAGGTCTGGAGACAGGAATTATTTTGCCAGTCTCCTTCGGACTCTAAGAGGACATTTTTATTTATAGATGAATAGAAGACAAATTTCTAAGCATTCCATGGATTCACCGTGCGGGTGCCGGGTCCATCGTGTGTAGGTAGGAGATGAGAAGAATGGTGTCTCGGGCTTGCGACCGACAATAGGCTGGTTTAAGAAAAGGAGGCCTCCTTTTTTTTTTATTGCGCGATAATACGCTCACCATCCACCATTCTACTTCTCTCTCTACCCAACCAAATACTGTATGATTCCGTTAATGCCGTCTTGGAAGCTGTTCCATAAATGTATCTCCTGCAGACCTGCTTAGGCCCAATTCTTTCAGTAAGTGATGCAAAGATTATGCTTACTATTTATATAAATAATACGTTTATTTTTAATTTTATTATTTAGGAAGCTTTTAATTTATATTTAATGTATATCGCAATTCAGTAATCTTCTCAATAAACTCTACATAGTAGGCCTATGTGATGGCTGGCCAGCTCCAGTCTTCCAGGATTAGCGTAACTTTTTGTATGGGAAAAAGTTTTTTCTTTTATTTTATTTTTTTCTTCAATTTTCCAATTTCATTTATAGTTATTCTGCTATTCGGGACGGAGACAAATCCGATAAATCCAACAAATCAAAAACCGTGAAAATCTGTCCAGCAGTTCTCGAGTTATAAGTGTTCTAACAAACCCGACTTTGTTTAATATATTATGATTTACTTATTATGCAATCTAATTTGTCAGAAACAACCCCGATGTTCACACAACATATTCCCAGAGTTTCATCTCAATCGGTCAAGTAGTTTTGCAATGCATAGGGAACACACACACAGACATTCACCTTTATATATATATAGATGAGAAGGCAGGCGAGAATAAAAACAAATTATTTTTGTCATCCAATTTTCGTATTAAATAATATTCTACCAAAATTCCGACTAGGCGAAACAAAATGGAATATTTAAATAAAATATCGTTATATTATCTCTAACGCATGCGTTATGTAAATGCAGCATATTTTTGTTGTTACCTTTACAATACCGAATTCCGGTAGCTGAGTTTTGAAAGAACTGAACTACATGTTGTTTTGTCTTCCAAATACCTTATTCTTGATTTCGATTTGAAATCGATACGATATTGGACTATAACCAAATAGGTTGTTTTTAAACAAAATTATAACTTTGTGGCATTTGGGGTTAAAATAATAGGGGTATATTTTCTTACCCAAAAATTTTAAAACTGAAAAACATAGATTACTCTAATCATCCAAGTAGCTATGTGTAGCATGCCGTGTACGCTGCCCTTGGGTTGCAATTCCGACCTTATGAATTATTGTAAATTTGTGCTTGATATGTATTAATTGTAACCTGTTAGTGTACCTTAAATAATAAGTGAATAAATTCATAAAAGAGCTGGGTAAACGAATTTTTCAATAGTGTGGCGATCCCAAATGACATAATTACCTAAAACAGAATATTTCGATTATAATTCAACGAGGAAATGCGGCGAGCGTTTTAGGTGGTAAGCCCTTAGTTTATTTTGTAGAATAGTTTTAATTTCATATGTATTTTTAGTTTAGTTTTATTTATAATTAGTTTTTTAATCTATTTTATTTTAATATTTTTGTATCTACTATTTTATATTATCCCTTTCAGCACGACAAAAATAATATAACAAGATATTAACTTTGAAATACTTAAGGTCTAAAATATCTCATAATGATATTGAATAAATTCTTTCACCAGCGAATTCCACAAAGCTCCTTTCGCATATTCGTGCGTTGTTGTTTTCTAATGTGCGTTGGGTAATATGATGGAAATAAAAATCACTATTGTATGTTTTATTCTTAAAAATTGTTTTAAACCATTGAACCTTACTTCCTACGAATAAATACCAGAATTTCAAATTGATTCAAGAATAGAGCTCCTCTCTAGTAGTGTAAAGATATGAATTTTAATGAACCCTGTTGTATGCTTATTGTATTTAACATTTTTTAAAACCTACTGGTTACTCGCGTTGTCTTTCTATTAGATATTAGAAGCAATGACACGAACTGCATAATATTTTAAACGATAAGCTGTTTCACCCGGCTTTGCCCGTGTTAACAACGACACTTAAATAATTTCGTTGCTCATTATTTTAATTTTGCTATATCTGCTAAGGTATTTATTTAATTATATAGCTATAGTTTTATGTATATTTATTTGAAGGACAAGTTTTTATTAATATTGCTTCTTTTTTAATTTTGATACAATAATTATTATTATATTCCTTGTAGAATATTTTTGGTACTTTTATATTTATTTATTATTCAATTCAATTCAAATATTTTTATTTCAGATAAAAATCCATATTCTTATATTTAACATAATTAATATTACTTTACACTTCTTCTTCTTCTTCTTACGGTGCCATCTCCTATCGGAGGTCGGCTATCATTAAGGCGATTTTAAGGCTGTCCGGAACAAGGATCTGGTGCTGATCCCGAACCACTCCCTGAGGTTCTTGAGCCAGGAAGTGCGTCTTCTCCCCGGTCTTCTGGAGCCTTGTATCTTGCCTTGCATGACGAGCTGCAGCAAGCTATACTTTTTATTGCGCATGATGTGTCCCAAATACTCCAACTTCCTTCGCTTTACCATTTTCAATAGTTCAACGCCTTTGTTCATTCTCTGCAAGACAGTTTCGTTTCTTACTCTGTCCTTCCATGATATCTTCAACATTCTCCTGTATATCCACATTTCAAAAGCTTCTAACTTCTTCGACATTGTGTTTGTCTGGGTCCATGATTCGACACCATACAGGAGAATAGAAAATATGTAGCATCGGACGAGTCGGCATCTTGTAGGAAGTTTAAGATTGCGATTGCAGAGAAGGTGGCTCATTTTAACAAAGGCGTTTCTAGCTTTACACTATATTTATTATTATACAATTAATTACAACTATCTAAAAATAAACTTAACCTAACTTCCCACCAGTACTGCAGTCCAGTGTTGCGCAATAGTCCCCACACTGCCCGCAACCACCCTCAGTATGCTATTGGGACTCCCGCATACCCGCGCCATCAGGGATGATACTTTCTTACGCATGATGGCGGGGAAGACATCCGTGCGCATCTCAGCAAACATCCCGAAGGCACTACAGAATCTCGGGAATCCCAACAGCATTCTAAAAGCGTTATATTGCACGCGCAGAGTGTTGTAGGCCTTCTGCGTGTAGCAAACCCATTTATTTATTATGTTATTTATATTTAGGTATATTATTGTGAGGGATCAGCTGAAAATCAGCGCTGTGACCGAGTGTTGCAGCTTATTACTGAGCTGATTCCCTATTTGTCACCACACTATCTTGTTTGTTGTATTATTATTATTTTACTGCTTGTGTTTTTTCGTGACAAATTTACTTTTTTCTTTTTTTCTTAATTTGCAGTGTGTAAATGTTTGTGTAAATAGCTTCGCAATTACCGCTTTAGAATTGACCATTTTAAAAGTATTAAAATGGATATAGTAAGTTATTCTTAAGAGATAGACATATGCCATTGTGGACTTTAATGAAGACCTACATAAGATACACAATTCCACCATACATTATTTTGTTATATATCAAAGGGTTTAGGCAGTGTTTTCGTTGAAAGCTCACAAACTTATTTGTTTCCGACACCTCTAACAAATATCGTTAATGTATACAAAAACTTAACAAATTATATGCTAAAACCTTTCTCGAGAACCACTCTATCCATTGGTGAAAACAGCATGAAAATCAGTGCAGTAGTTTTTGAGTTTATCGTGTACAGACAGACAGACGCGGCGGAGGACCTTACTCGCATTTTATAGTATGTAGTGATTTACATGTTGTTTCAAAGGTATAGTAAAGTATCATCACAACCGTTTCCCTTTCGATTTAATGCACCCACAATCATTGCTCACTATCCCAAAGGTTAGCGTCACTAGATATTAAGTTCGCCTATGTATATTTAAATGTGTTTTTGTTTATTGTGCAATAAATAATTTATCTATCTAAAAGATAATATTTAATAGTAAAACAACGTTAACACGGCGTTAAATGTTAATTTTTAAGATAAATAAAATTAACACAAGAGCTTGGGGATAGGCAAACAGTTGTCTATTCCAGTCATCCCTCACCCTATAGCCGAGCGAAGTCAAAACCAAACAAATTTGGATCGACCGCCTCGGCCCCAACACAATGTTATCCTGACAATTACCACGCTTAAGCCTTCAAAAAAACCCGGCAAAGGGTTCAGTACAATACAATCAGGTCGTATTATAACTCCTTTGTACGCGATCATGTATGGAATCTAATACTTTTATTTTGCAGGGTACCGCAAGACACAATTGAAGAAAGAATTTATATATTCTTTCAAATCTGGTGTGACAGTTCGCATAGACTTAGTCAAAGTCAAAATTTACAAGTATTTATTTACGTAAAGTTTACGTCGTAAACCATACAAGCATTTGTGACACGTAAATTTTGAAATATTATTTATAATATTTTGAGTGATTCTACTCCTGCTAATGGCAGTTTAAGCAGCAAAGTGGTCCAAAGAGTAAGCTGTTAGCGAAAGACCAGCAGCTTAGCAGATTTCAGTGACCTGTTAATATTTAATGTGAGAAAGAAATATGCAAGGAAAACAGTTAAATCCGATTTACAAAATAATCCAAAACAGAATTAACAAATTACACCACACCACAACAATAAATAAATCCTTATTTCACTTAATTCATCTAAATAAATACATTTAATTAATATTTAATTAATTTGTGATATTTCTCGAGTTTGGTACGCTGGAGACATCGACGAGCTTGCCACTTGTCATGATTGGCCTATAGTAAAGTTGGCTAAATGTGAATCCGCTTATTTACAAGCATGGTTTCTGACCACACCGAAACGGTCGTGATGATGATACATAGATACAGCCCTACTCTCAAATTTTAAATTATTACACCCTTTATTAAGTATGGGTGCTTTTTTGGCTGCATAAGAAGTTTCGATGGTTGTTGTCTACAGTTTCACAGTTGAGAATGTCAAACTGTGTTGACATTTCTGTTCAGTAAGGTTTCTGTAGTACAGTGTTTGTCTAGTGTTGTCACTAGCAACTAGTGCTGTCCTCTAAACCAGTATTGTTACTCGATTAAATTTATTCAACTAGAATCCTATCTATCAGTATGTACATTTATTTTAAACTTTACTTTCTTATAGTGATACAGCTAGTTAATCTGAGCACATTTGTTCTTGTTGAGTACTTTTTATGGATTCTGGCACACATATTGTTAATACCTATTGTTAAATGCTTACTTTAGCCATGATCTCCGTTAGTATTCCAAATGTTAAATAAATCAATCAATACCTAAAAACATAAAGATTATTGAAATGTAAATAAAAACCTACGGAACGCTTTTATTCTGAGTTGGCACACGCTTGACCGGTTTTTATAAGAGCAACGTCTCATGGCGGAGTACCTACATAATTGTAACAAACATTATTTATGACGACTCGTTTAGTGTCAGGCGTAATTTAATTTTGTTCAATGCATTCCTTTTTTTTTTAAAGGACAAATAATTTTGAATAGTTATATTTAACAATAATTGTTGGATTTCGTTTTTTTAAATACCACTGCTGGATATAGGCAGCCCAAGGCTCGCCATTTCACACGATCTTCCGCCACCCTCAACTCATCGTTTTCCAGTACGTGGTATCCAGTCCAGAACCCGTCTACTCCTATGGACATCGGTTTTGCAACAGACATGTCCGGATTGCCACTTCAGCTTACTAATAGTAAAGTATCATCACGACCGTTTCCCTTTCGGGGTGGTCAGAAACCACGCTTATAAAGAAGCGGATTCACATTTAGCCAAATTTACTATAGGCCAATCATGACAAGTGGCAAGCTCGTCGATGTCTCCAGCGTACCAAACTCGAGAAATATCACAAATGAATTAAATATTAATTAACTTTTAATAATTTAAATTAATAAATATTATTGCGACCAGGAATCGAACCCGGTATCTCCGAGTCTAAATCCATGGACTTAACCGCTAAACCACGGAGATAGTCTTCTGTTGCGCAATAAACCAGCCTATAGTCAGTCGCAAGCCCGAGACATCATTATTTTCCTCTCTCTACCCGACACACTATTGACCTGGCACCCGCACGGAGAATCTATGGAATGCTAGTCTTCTAGTGCAATCTTTATTATAAAAAACAATGATTTTTAATTACAAATACCAGGCGCGCATAACTAGCAAGAAGTACGACGACAGTTGTATTGCCTTTAGACACGGAGTTACATCAAAAAGGGTGAAAATTGCTTTGAATGAAAAACTATGACAAAAGACAGACAGAATGATATAGTGATTCGTCATACAAATGACAGCTGCAAGAATGAACCATGGAATTTAAAACTAAGGATATGGCATTAGGTACAGAAAACGAATTTGAATAGCAAATAAAACTTTAAAAAAAGAGGCAGATATGACAATTAATAGAGAAAGTAGTACTGACAGAATAAATATCCTACTATAAAAATGCTTTATTGCACATAAAATATAACATGTTATACATTAGGCGATCATAATACCATAAAGGTAATCTCTACCAGCTAACCTTTCGGAGAAAGTTTTTTTTATCTAGCACGACTTTAGACATTGCACCTGATGGTAAGTGGCGCGCGAGGTCCATGAATGTGCCTGACATCAGTCCCTAACACTATGCCAGCTTGACTGGGCATGACGGCAATTCGAGCCTGATCCCAAAACGTGGTAATACACTTTACTGGGTTTATCGGCACGAACGGTGCCCCGCCAAACTGGGCAAGTTACCACGATCAGTCTGCCTACCACCTATTTGTTGTTCTCGTTGAATTTTTTTACTTTCAAGGATAACTAATATTGTAAGCTTGCCATCACGAGTATATAAAGATAACAGATAACACTGCTTGAAACATATATAAAATAATACACCAATATTCTGGAAAGGCCAGATCTAAAGAGAAACGCAAACCACGCCTCGGGGAGAGTCGTCCAAAGACCAGTCGATATTTCAGACGCGCCCCTAACCTAATCTAATATTAAACGCATTCGGATATTAGATACAAAGTGAGCATTCACAGAATTTAATAATCCTGCTCCCACACCTAACTATATCTCTCTCCCTCTAGCTTGTAGGTTAGTCTCTTTCTTCGGTGAATTATTAACAACAATTTTATGATTACATTTAGCAGTAACTCTGAGTGCGGGCGCGACGTGATCCGAAAGCCAAATCGCGGGATAGTCGGTGAAAAATTGACGGAAATCGGGAAGCTTAATATTTTATTGGGAGCGATAGATTTGACTTATGCGGCAGGAGCGAGGGGTTTGCTAATTTTCAATTCTGCAAGAGTATTTATTGATAAGGTGTATCCGTGTCCGTGGGGATCGCTTTTCCTTCTGTATTATAGCCACTATCTAACAAAATTTTGTTCAGAAATCAATAGTAGATAAAAGTTCTTTAAATTTCAATTTTAAATCCCGAATGTGCAACACCTACAGTAGTCTCTGCAGTGCCAATAATGATATAGACATATTTCATGACCGTTACAATGTATTCAGAAAAAATGTTCTCGAACATTTCAAACCATCAATATTTGAGTAGGTTATAATTTATTTAACAAGTGTTTTGTTTTCGTTTTTGTTTAAGGGTACCAAATTTGTGCAATTTTTATGTTTCCTTATTAGTTCGATTAAAAAAGAGAAAAATGTATAATTTTATTTTAGAAGTCATATTTTTATTTTGTAAATTTGATAGTTTTTGTTATTTTTTTTTTTTTGTTTTAACAGTAATAAATTTTTAATTTCTTCTTTTTATATTGGTGAATGCTGTGACACCTAATTGGTACATATATTGAATAAGTTATAATTATACTATGTTATGTGTGTGATAATATATGTACTGCTGTGTGTACTAAATAAATAAATAAATTTAGGCTTATTCCTATAAAATCAAATCATTTCATTCCTTAGGTACACAATACTTGGGTATTGTTAATACATATATTTTTATACAATTCAAGAGTGTATATATTTTACATTCGGGGTGGTCAGAAACCACGCTTATATATGTAGAAGCGGATTAACTTTACTATAGGCCAATCATGACAAGTGGCAAGCTCGTCGATGTCTCTAGCGTACCAAACTCGAGAAATATCACAAATGAATTAAATATTAATTAAATAATAATTTAATTTAATAAATATTATTGTGGGACACAGGAATCGAACCCGGTATATATATATATACCTAAACCTAACCTAAGTGATATATACATAATACCATTGCTCTTTGGAATTATCTAACTCTAAAACCATCACAGTGTTGTATTGTCATAGTATTCCGCTTGGTTCGGTCCATACACATATGTCAAAGTCTGAGAATTAATTCATTCATGAATTAAAAAAAAAACATACAATATTAAAACAATATAAAGTTAAACACATAATTTTAATTCTTCCCACTCATTTGACTATAAAAACTTAAGACAGACAGACAGACAAGCGTGACATGATTACTAATTATTGTTAGGACCTTAGCACGGACTTAACTCCGTTAGGCTATAACTGTACGATTTTCATACAAGGAGCAAAATGTATTTACCAGTACTTTGGTCTTCCTTTCCCGCCTATAAAACTGAACCGATTTTCATATTTGGCAGAATTGTTCCTTAGAAAGCATAGGTACAAAAATAAGGACAGGCATGCTCTGATGGTTCGGGCATGTTGAAACGATGAGCGAAGAGAGATTGACGAACAAGATATATAATGCGAAAGTTTTGGGTAAAAGAGGCCCTGGCAGACCAAGACTTGCCTATCATGATCAAAAATATGAATTAATGTAAACAAATACATTTAATTAATATTAAAATTTGTGATATTTCTCGAGTATGGTACGCTGGAGACATCGACGAGCTTACTTGTCATGATTCGCCTATAGTAAAGTTGTCTAAATGTGAATCCGCTTATTTATAAGCGTGGTTTCTGACCACCCCGGAAGGGAAACGGTCGTGATGATACTTTATTTTTTTTATTTTTTAAATAAATAGCATAGATTTTGTGGGTTAGAAGCAAATTGATATAACTATTGACAATGCTACAGCCCCAGGTTCGATTCCAACCAAAGGGGACGAGGAACAATACCGTGGCTTACCATAATCGAGTTTAATACATAATAATTAATTTTCAATAGATTGTGTTAATTTGCATATATAAGCAACCATTTCGGGTGCCATTTTGTGCGATGTTCATGAAGCTAATAGCTTGAATGACAATGTCATCAGATATATATATACAATGTTAGAATGAGAAAGTATCATCATGTCCGTTTCCCTTTCGGGGTGGTCAGAAACCACGCTTATGGATAAGCGGATTCACATATAGCCAACTTTACTATAGGCCAATCATGACAAATGGCAAGCTCGTCGTCGATGTCTCCAGCGTACCAAACTCGAGAAATATCACAAATAAATTAAATATTAATTAAATGTATTTTTATTTACATTAATAAATAATTTTGTGTCCCGACCAGGAATCGAACCCGGTACTGTAACCTGCCCTTTGCAGTTACTTGAATTATCCAACGCCTGCGGTTGGATGTAGTTGCTTTTAATTATAACGGAGAGGATTCTACGGAACTCCTTTTTTTATTAAAAATGCATAAAACTTTTTTATACTTTATATTTTAGAAATAATTACATATCTAGAAAAACTAAACACTTATCTACGAGGGACACTATTACGCGGTAGACTTTAACTAATAATTATTTTAATCCTAATCTTTATAAAAATACTCGCTCTGTCGACCTCTCGGTCCGAGCTCCCCCGATCTTCTTTTCTTTTCTTCTTTAAAACAAAAACCCATCAACCCTGTCATTGTCGTATATTTACAATACTATTCTTTCTTAATATGCCAATAAAACTCTGTAACCTAGATGTACCCGTTACAGTACCTCCTAGTCTAAATCCACGGACTTAACCGCTAGACCACGGAGGCAGTTATTGTAACTTAATTTCTATAAAGCCTATCTTCCACAGTGGGGGTGTAGAACTTTTTAGGGGCTGTGATGTTATTAAAATATTTTTTTCTCTAAATCTACATTTGGCTTGGCGAGAGAAGGCCAAATTTTCCAGAAATATATTCTTGTAAGCCTATCTTCAACAGTGGAGGTGTACGAGTAGAACTCCGTTTTTTAGTGACTGTAATGTTAATTTTGTTTATTATTCTTTAATATTTTTTCTTAATTTTTGCTATTTGGATTGACGAGAGACGGCCAAATGTTCCAGAAATATATTCTAAAGCCTAACTTTAATAGTGGAAGTGTAAAACTCCGTTTTTTAGTGACTGTAATGTTAATTATGTTTATTTTTCTTTATTTTTTTCTATTTGGCTTGTAGACGGCCAAATGTTCCAGTGTAACTTCAACAGTGGAAGTGTAGATCTCCGTTTTTTAGGGGCTGTAATGTTAATAAAGTTTTTTTCTTTCAATCTATGTAGGTATATTTGGCTTGACGAGAGAAGGGCAAATTTTCCAGAAATATTTTCTTGTAAGCCTATTTTCAACAGTGGAGGTGTAGAACTCCGTTTTTAGGGACGTTAATTATGTTTTTTTTTTAAATTTTTTATTTGTAAGCCGCCTATTTTCAACAGTGGAGGTGTAGAACTCCGTTTTTAGGGACGTTAATTATGTTTTTTTTTTATTTTTTATTTGTAAGCCGCCTATTTTCAACAGTGGAGGTGTAGAACTCCGTTTTTAGGGACGTTAATTATGTTTTTTTTTTTTTTTTTGTAAGCCGCCTATTTTCAACAGTGGAGGTGTAGAACTCCGTTTTTAGGGACGTTAATTATGTTTTTTTTTTTTTATTTATTTGTAAGCCGCCTATTTTCAACAGTGGAGGTGTAGAACTCTGTTTTTTAGGGACGTTAATTATGTTTATTTATTTTTTTGTTATTTTTTTTTTTGTTCTCTTCTCCTGATGATGAATGAGATGATAGAGAAGGCAAAGAGTCTAGCCCATACAGCCAAGTCTGACGTAATATATCTTTCTTTTTTATGAGTTAATGAGGTCATCATCAAATTCCAGATGCTGCAGAATTTGATGCTTTTCTTGGAGTCATTCGCGGCATTATAGCCCAAACACGTCGAGTAAAATATGGGAGTCCACAGCGCGGGAAAACCGCAAAAAATAAACTGCAACTGTGTCCCATATTCAAAGTCCAATTTTCCATAACTATTCACATTGTAGAACATTATTAAACAAAACCACTTTTGACCAACAATATTCACAGTAAATTAATTTACAAAACAAAAACTTGCACTTGACATGTCCGCGCAAAATGGCGCGAACGATTCTTATTTTTCTTTAAATCTATATTCGGCTTGACTAGAGACGGCAAATGTTCTAGAAATATATTTTGGTGCCTGACTTCAATAGTGGAAGTGTAGAACTCCGTTTTATAGGGGTAGTAGGTAGGGGTAATGAATATTTTTTCTCTTTTAAACTATTTTTGGCTTGAGGTTTTTTTTGTTTATAGAAATATATTCTGGTAAGCCTATCTTTAACAGTGGAGGCGTAGAACTCCATTTTTAGGCTTAGGGCTATAATAATGTTAATGATGTTTTTTTTTTTCGAATCATCCTGCAGTCCCCTGGTTATAAAGACAGCCAAAGGACAAATTAGATCAATATGATGGATATTGTTGCGGACTTCTTTTTACGCTTCCCCTCGCTTGTAGTAGAAAAAAACTTAGATAAGTTTGGCTACGATAGAGATGTGGTACAACTATGTAAAAAAATACAGAACTATATCATTATTAAATAAACGCAATATAAAGAAGACACATATCTTCAGGCTTGTGACCGACTTAGGTTTATAAATGTGGCCTACTCTTTTTACATTACATTCCAGCCCCTAGAACACAGCGTCCTAGACCTCCACTTCTGGAGATGGGCCTTCCAGAACATATATCTGGAGAATTTGGCCTACAATCTTGGCGAGGATCTAATGACAATTTATTAACGATTCCTCAAGTTGGTATTAGTGGAATCGGGACCGACGGCTTAACGTACTCTCCGAGGCACAAGAACGGTGGTGTTGTAAGACACAAAATTTTATTTCCCATTAGTACATGCCGGGGGGGTTCGAACCGACCTTTGTAGGAATTTTGGATAGCGTTCTTACAAACGAGCCACCACCGCAGAGACGTTTACCATCCATTATTCAGCTCCTCTTCTTCCCCAATCAAATACTGTATGATTCCGCTAATGCTACAGTAAGCTCGTTCTATAAATGTTTTTGCGGAACTACTTAGATCCAATTCTTTCAGTAAGATAAATAAAATTATGTATTTCTTCCGCCATTGAAAGTTTGAACCCATTTATGGACACTTGCGAATTATGCCATTTTTTTTTGTGTTTAATCGAATAATATGTTTAGATTTATTTATTAAGTTTTGGGGAAACCGACAACACATAAAAACACATTACATAACATACATTAAATTTAAGAGGTCAATTATAGGTCACCACTGATAGTAACAGTATGGGCTAAAGTAAAAGAAAATATATAACAATTACACAATAATAAATGTATGAAGCGTGTTAGTAGCTAGCGTTGTAATATGACGTCACAAAACTCGTTTGCACACTTATTGTAAAATACTCAAATTCAAATTCAAATTCAAATTGTTTATTTATTCGAAGTTTTTCTTACAAGGACTTATAAATAACGTTGCTGTGCTAATGTCAGTATGACACTGTGTGACAGCAATTGTTAGCTCCCAGGGGAACATAATAAAACATGCAGCAGACAAATACAAACATACTACTTGTGTCTAATTGATGAATTAAAAAAAAAAGTTCTTCGCGCTATTTTGCGTGGATTTTGCGTGGACATGTCAAGTGCAAGTTTTTGCATTGTAAATTAATTTACTGTGGATATTATTGGTCAAAAGTGGTTTTGTTTTGTTTAATAATGTGCTACAATGTGAATAAATAAAGAAAACGATAAATTGGACATGTGGCACAAGTTGCAGTTTATTTTTTGCGGTTTTCCCGCGCTGTCAACTCCCATATGTTACCCGACGTGTTTGGGCTATAATGCCGCGAGTGTCTCCAAAAAAAGCATTAAATTCAGCAGATTTTGATGATGATCTCATTAACTCATAAAAAAGAAATATATATTACGTCAGACTTGGCTGTATGGGCTAGACCCTTTGCCTTTCCTATCACCTCATTCATCATCCATCAGGAGAAGATAAAAACAACAAAAAAAATCACACGTATCTTCAAATTAATAATATTGATTATTTTTATGTTTTTTTATATTTTTTAGGTAGTTTTTTTTTTAATTCTCTTCCAAAATACAGACGCATTCGTTCAAAACAAAAGCAGCTATTATTCGTTGCTTTATTCATCTAAAATTCGTCGCATAATTGTCATTTATAATTGAAAAATGTAATTACAGCGCGGCGGGGCCGACCGAGTCGAGTGCGTCAGTTAATTAATATTAAATTTGCAAATAATCATGACGGGCCGTCCCGGGAGAGGGGAAAGGGGCCCTGATTGAATTATAGGGACATCGTCAATTATTCACACTATCCCATTTTAACCCACTTTAGTCTTCATCTCATAAATGCACTTGTGTGAATTAAATATCATTAAATAGCGTAGGAAGAAAATGAAACATTTTTTTTGGTAAAATTAAGCTGTGGTGAAACTTTAGCGTACGACAGCTGTACAAATTTATGAGAATACGTAGGGATAGTGGCTACGGTATAACGATGCATATAAGACAGACAGACAGTGGGGTCGTCCAGGCCCGGACGCCTAATGGGCCTGGGTTAAGGATGGGGATATTCCCCCGTTTTCCCTGGCAGGATCTCAGCGGGTAACCACCCGCCTCAGCTCTCCTCCAGGAGTACTTCCCTAGGAAGTGGTCTCCCGTTGGGGGGCCGAGCGCAAGACGGAGCGATATTCTGGAGATGGTTGAAGTGTCCGTTGTCAGCCCGATAGAACATAGGCCAGTGACAAACTGCTCAATAGTAGGCATCTCCAAATCTGCATATAAGAGCTCCTCAGAGCACTCACTGGTACCTATAGCTTGTAGAACACACTCAGAGAGGTAACGTCACGGTGGTATCATCCACTATCCGAATCGCATGCATCTGCAGGATATTGAGAGCATCTGACTTATCCGAATCATCCCAGAGTTGAGAACAGTATTCCACGCATGACCTTGTATTACGCAAGTACTTTATGCAGAATAAATCTACATTTATCCTGTAAGATTAATAACGATATGGGATATATAAAAAGTTTTATATATTGGAAAACTTTGTCTGACTGGCCGACACGCGACACTCGCAAAAATTAAAATCCGACCAGAGTTTTTACCACGAACACGCTGACAAACCAAACAATTACTTCCAACGTGCAGCGAAAACATAATTTTCTGTTAAAAATATGGCCCAAAAATTTCAAAATAGGAATATTGCATTCGCACTAACGCAGACGCATCTGACAGCTGTCAAAACAATGCCACGGCGTTTTTTTTTTTTTTTTATTTTTTTATTATTATTTATTTAAGGTCGCTATTAACAACATGGTCATAAGCGACCGCCTAAAATAACACATGAATTCTACAGTGGGTTTAAATATTTTTAAACATATTAACCGTAATTAAGAAGCCGAACACATCCTGATAATGTTCATCACTGAGGCACATTTTTAGTGTTGGGGGTAAATTGAAGCGAGATCTGTCATTAACGTAAGCGCTGCAATCTATTAGAAGGTGACTAACAGACACCTCAGAAGTACATCTATCGCATTTATTCTTTGGTTTTTTTGTTATTAGGTGGATGTGTGTTAGGTTGGTATGCCCGATTCGCAGTCTAGTTAGTACAGATTGGTCATGTCTACATGTCCGGGGGACTGGGGTTTTATCCAATACTGAACTACGGACTAGGGTTAGAGATCTAGTATTGTTGGTTTTCCACATAATGTCCCAGTAGCTATTAACTCCAGCTTTAATGACCTTTTTAAATTCTGTTGCTGTCCATTTAAAGCATGGGTCAATAGTTCCATTAGTGGCCAACTTTGCTTCACTATCCACCTTTTCATTACCTACAATACCCTGATGACTTGGAATCCATACCAATTCTACCGTATATTCTTTTTCAATTAATGTACCCACCATCCGCTGGATTTCCGTAACAAGAGCGTCTTTATTATTAAAATTGTTAATAGCCATGAGACATGATTTTGAATCTGTAAATAAAACATATTTATTGCTGGTAGGTTCATTGTTAATTATTTCTAAAGCTTTGAGAATTGCTATGGCCTCACATGTAAATATGGATGTAAAATTGGGAAGTCTATAACGATAAAATTTGTTGTTATACATAATGGCGCATCCTGACTTATTATCCATAACTGAACCATCAGTGTAAATTGAACTAAAATGTTTGTATCTATTATACACTAAATTTAAATATAGATATCTAAAAATATAATCAGGGGTATCTTCACGCTTATTTTCTGCAAGCTCTAAATTTATTGGTAGTGGATTTAGTTGCCATGGGGGAAAAGGTTGTACTGTTTTATGTCTAATAGAAGGGATAGTAATATCAATATCAGGTAAATATTTAGGTACTCTAATTCTCAGTGGTTTTGGTAAATTAGGATTTAATTGGAACTTTCGCTCTGATCGTTTTTTAATATAATATTTATAAGCTGGATTATTGGGGTATGATAAAATTTTGGTTGCAAAGATTATAGCCAACTCTTTTCGTCTAATATGGAGGGGTTTTTCTTCAGCTTCGGCTAAGATACTATCTACTGGACTGGTCTTAAAGGCCCCGATACTGAGTCTTAGTGCTGTATTCTGGACACTTTCTAGGGTTTTAATGGTGTGTGGACTAGCTGAGTCATATATCACACTGGCATAGTCTATTTTTTGGCGAATTAATGCTTTATACGTCATAAGGAGGCACTTTCTATCTGAACCCCAGGAATATGCAGATAGTGATTTAATAACATTTAATCTTTTATTGCAATCAGATTTCAATTTTTGAAGATGATATTTCCAATTTAGTTTTGAATCAAAGTTTAATCCCAATATTTTTATGTTGTTAGCTTTTTTAATTTCATAGTTATCAAATAATAGTTTAATTGAGTCTTCATTTTTTATTGATCTTCGAGAAAAAATTATAAATTCTGTTTTATTTTTAGAGAATTTAAATCCAGTTGTATTTGACCAGTTTTGTAATTTGTTTAGTGTATTCTGGATTAGGGTTATAGTAGAAGTAATGTTGCTACCGCTGCAGAGAATGGTTAAATCGTCGGCAAATAATAGACCTTTTACTGGCCTACTTATAGTCGAAAAAACATCATTGATAGTTAAAAGAAATAGAACAACGCTCATTACTGAACCTTGTGGTAAACCATTTTCTGTAATAACTGGATTTGATAATTTATTGTTTATTCGAACACTAATAGATCTGTTTTGTAAGAGATTACTGGTAAAGGCCAAGCAGTTTCCATCAATTCCATGACGTTGCATTATCATAAGCACTCTGCTTTTCCAGACCATTTCATAAGCCTTCTCAATATCCAATGCCACAGCGACTACTTGTTTTTTCTCTGCAAAGGATGTCAAAATTTCGTCTTCTAAAATCATTAAATGGTCTACTGTACTCCTAAAATTTCTAAAACCAAATTGGAATGTTGACAATGAATTATTACTTTCCAAATACCATTTTAATCTATTACTAATTACTCTTTCCAAAATTTTACAAAGACAACATGTTAAGGAAATAGGTCTAAAACTGGATGGTGATGTGGGGAGTTTTCCGGGTTTTAATATTGGAATAACTAGAGCTTTCCTCCACTCATCTGGAAAAACCTGTTTAATCCATATATAGTTGTAGATGCTTAAGAGGTAATGTAGTCCACAAGGTGGCAAATTTTTAACAATAATATTTGGAATTCCATCGTGTCCAGGACTTGAATTACTTAGTTTTGATAGAACCAGTGAAAGTTCATGTATTTCAATTTTAGTATTAATTGGATTATTATTGTCTGTAAATTTTAATTGTAATTGTGTTTCTTGCTTATTTTTGTGTGGTAAGAAATTAGGATCGTAGTTATTAGAAGATGAATTGGTAGCAAAGGATTTAGCGAGATAATTAGATGTTTGAATAGGATCTGAAGTAAATTCATCTTTGTCTATTTCTAATACAATGGTATTTGGTTTACTTTTATATCTATTAATACTTTGTATTTTCTTCCATACTTGGCCAAGAGGTGTTCTAGAGTTGATGGAAGATACATAGTCTCTCCAGTAATTCCTTCTACTTTCTTTAAGTATTCTCCTTGCATGTGCTCTTTTCTTCTTATATTCAATCTTTAATTCAAAGTTAAAATCTATGTTGGCGTACTTTTTATACCTTCTTTGTGCTTTTTTTGTTTCTTTCACTGCTAATTTACACTCTTCGTTCCACCAAGGGACATTTCTTCTCTTAGTTTTTCCCGAGCTTTTAGGTATGGAATTATTGGCAGCGTTATGTAACGTGTCAGTAAATTCAGAAACAATTTTGTTAATATCATGGCTATCAGTTAAAGTATCTAATTCAGAAATACCATTCTCGATTAATTCGCTGAATAATGACCAATCAGCATGTTTAAATATCAATTTTGGAGGGGCGTTATAAGTGTCATCTAAAGAGGGCACATGAGATTTCAATATGATTGGGTAATGGTCACTGTCATACAGATCTTCAAGTACATACCAGTCAAAATATGCCGCGATATTTTGGGATGAGACTGATAGGTCTATATTGCTGGTAGTCCCAGTTCTGCTACAAAAATGTGTAGCTCGGTTGGAATTTAATAATATGAGGTCGTCATGGGAGTCCAGCCAGTCGGCCACTAATCTGCCCCTACGATCGCATCTAACGGAGCCCCAATAGTGATGGTGGCTATTAAAATCGCCAACGATAATAAAAGGTTTGGGGAGTTGTAGAATTAAATTATTTAAATCCCCTTTTGATAATTGACTACTATTTGGTAAATAAACATTACAAATTGTCATATTTTTAGGAAATTTAATTCTAATTGCTACGGCTTCAATATTAGATTTTAAACATACTTCTTGAGGTTGTGCGAAAGGTTTAATAAAGGTTGCTACCCCACCACTAGCTCTTAGGTTGTTTTGTCGATTTTTATGGAAAACCTGGTATCCCGATAACGTGCTACATAAATTCAAGCTAAAATTGGTTTCCTGTAAACATATACAAGATGGGTTCAACTTGTTAATTAATAACTTGAGATACTCCAAACGACTATAAAAGCCATTAACATTCCACTGTAGAATATCCATGAATTTTACAATATTTTGAAACAAATTAGATTTAATAATTAAAAAAAAAAAAAAAGAATTATAAAAATAAAATAAAAACTACGAAGCTGATATTTATGTATCAGGTGCAATATCCCAGCCCGGGGTTAGGGCTGTTAAATTTACAATTTCGTGTAATTTTTTTGTTAGTCGAGAGCATCTATTTTTAAGGCTTCGGTTTAATTTAGGGTGTAAGGTATTACTCATAAGTATAAGATCATTTACGTTGTCAGTGTATTCTTTTACTATTTCTTTAATGTTATGCTTTCCGCGAATATTGTCAATTAAGCTAATAAATTGGTCAATGTCGAGTGGGGATAATTGTTGACCTTTATATTCATTTTTAATGTCGATCCATACTTCACTTTCAGTTCTGCTGTCACTAGTTTTAGCTTTCTTCTTCTTCCTTTTAATTTCTGTATCTGTAAGATCTTCTTTTGATTCCGTAGAATAGGTGCTGTATGACGTATCATCTGTCTCATAATCATCCATCGATAGGTCGTCTACTTCTTCGGTCTGTATTGGCTGTTTATGTTCTATAACAGGGGATTCTGTCGTGGTGGGTGAGTGAATCCGTTTAACCCCTTTAGTTATATGCTCCTTGGTCATCGATAGGGGTAAATCTTGCGGTAGTTTAAATTCGGTGTTTGATGTACTTGGTTGGGGGTCTGAATTGGATGCGTCTTGTAAGTTCATTGGTTGTGAATTTTCGATTATGTTTTTGGGGCAGTTCTTGGCTAAATGGCCCATATTGTTGCATGTAAAACATTTTAAAGCGTCTGTCGAAACATAAATCCAGTAATTTGTATCTTCGTAAGTTACTTGAAAGGATTCCGGAAGTAATTTGGCATCTTCGGGTGATACATATAGTTGACGCCTAAAACTTAAGATGTGTGAGAATCCTGGTTCCGGAATGCCAACTTTCATAAATGTGATGGGGCTTTTTAGTGTTATTTTATTTTCAAGTAACATATTTTCTATTACATAATGTGGAATTACCGGGCAAACATTTGACAACACAATGCGTTTATTTCTTGTAAGAAACGGCAAAATTTTCAATGTATTTCCTTGAATTTTAATTTCTTGATCTAATAATTTATCGGCGGTTTCTTTACTATCAAAATAAATGCAAATTCTGGAGTTTGCAATTCTAGAAATAAAACGAATATTAGTCGGGTTTACCAATGTTGAAAATGACAATATGTACTCTTTTAATGTTACTCCATCTATGGAATTTAATATAACTGCTTGATCTTTTTTGGGGAAGGTAGTGTTTGAAGTTACGGTGGCATAACTTTTTGTTTGTTCACTTTGGGTTTGTCGGTACATTGGGGATGATGAAGACATATTGAGGGGCTCCAGTAATAACCTGGAGTTGCCCTAGTCGCTACTCACTATAACACACGCGGTAAATTATATAAAATAACAATTAACTTACTATCACGGCGCCGATCGTAACACGCGCGACTGTGCCGAGTGCCCGGCGTTGACTGGCCACGGCGTTTGTAGAGCCTCAATACAGCACTACACCTGTATTCTTATACGTTTCCTTAACGGGTCCTAAATTCAATTAGTCCTTCCAGCTTTCAAACGGAGGGGACGGATTAAATAAATAAATAATAAATAAAATACTTTATTGAGAAAAACATTATTTTTACACAATCTATTTTAAAATACAATTCATAGTAAATTAAGCAAAAAAAAAAGTTTTACAAATAAAAATTGATATTTGTTTTGAACCTATCTCCCGAAAAAGTAGTCTGTGTATCAGGAGATATGTACTTACAGCTGAACCTTATTATACTAGCATTATTTTGTATCTAACCTACCCATCACCAAGCATTATTATTTTTTGCATATTGCATAATGTAAAAAAATAAATAAATAATAAAATATATATAGGTATAATAAAATAAAAATATTAATAATACAATAATTATCGTTTTCATATTGTGTGTAACGCTTGAGTGTTGTGTATCGGTGTAAGTTTCAATGTGTGTGTGTATGTGCGTTAATGTGTATGTGTAATTGCATTATTGTGTATGTTTTATTATTTTATGATACAGTTTTTAACAATTCCTCAGTGTTGTCATAATCCAATCCCAAGAACCACTCATCAATAATTTTAATAATGTTATGTTTGCTAAGATTTCTAACATTGCCGTAATGTTTTATAAGTTTATTATATATCCTTGGTGCTAAATAACCATTGGCACGTCACTAAATTTTTAATTTTTAATTGTCTTTAAAGGACATAATACATCAGTCCTAAACACGTAATTTATTTGCATAATATATGTTCATAACAGAGTTCATAACCCAGTTGGGGATCATCAAATTCCAGATGCTGCAGAATTTGATGCTTTACTTGGAGTCACTCGCGGCATTATAGCCCAAACACGTCGGGTAAAATATGGGAGTCCACAGCGCGGGAAAACCGCAAAAAATAAACTGCAACTTGTGCCCCATATTTAAAGTCCAATTTATGGTTTTCCATAATTATTCACATTGTAGCACATTATTAAACAAAATAACACCACTTTTGACCAATAATATCCACAGTAAATTAATTTACAAAACAATAACTTGCACTTGACATCTCCGCGCAAAATGGCGCGAAAGACTCGCACGTCACTAAGCTCGAGGAAAAGAACTGTCAAAAAAAAAAAAAAAACTGTTTGACATCACGACGTACCTTGAAACTTCCTTACGTACGACATTATGGGCAGGACTTTTTATTATTATTTATATTAATAAATATTATAAAATATTAATTTATAATAATACTTACAAATATTATTATAATATTGGTACAATAAACTACATAAACAACAATACATTCTATCATACATAATACACACATACAATTTATCTTTAGAATAATATAATTATTTAATTTAACAGTTTACAATTTATGACAAAGCCTTTTTACAGCCGCAGCCATTTTAACTAGTCTTATTTAAGTTGATTTTAGGTATCTATACTAATAAATTTTGACAAGACCCCTTTACAGCCGCATTTAAGTTATTTTAAGTGTCTTCATCTTAAGGTTCCTACTGCCAGTTCTGTTCTTTGCTCGAATATAACACTTTCCAGGCACGATAGATATACGGGTATGTAGTAAGTAAATTATATAACATAACACTCGTACCTAATAAAATTATGTACTTAATCATAGACCTAACCAAATTCCGGTGGGAATGTACGGTGACAAAATAAAGAATAAAAGAAGAATACACTACTGAAAGGGTAATATTTACATAGAATACATACACTTTTGACAGATTATATATTTATTCGAAGTTAATTAATATAAATTAAATATAAATTAGGAAAAGCATGCTACGATGGTTCGGGCATGTTGAAAGGATGAGCGAAGAAAGATTGACGAACCAGGTATATAATGCGAAAGTTGTGGGTAAAAGAGGCCCTGGCAGACCAAGACAGGTATCACGATCAAATAAATAAAACACTAGCTGAAGGAGAATTAAAAAGCCTTCGTAACAAAAGGGCATGTATGAAGAGGTTGATGAATGTCGATGAAGCGAAAGAGGTATGTCGTGATCGTGTCAAGTGGCGCTCAATTGTCTCTGCCTACCCCTTAAGGGATCTGGCGTGAAGATATGTATGTATGTATGTATAAATATAAATTAAAAGCTACCTAAATAATAAAATTAAAAATAAACTAAACTATAAATAAAAAATGTCCTCTAGAGATGTCCCATCCGAGATAGTCCCAAGGAGACTGGCAACATTTCCCCTCTGTATAGCGAGGCTAATACGTTGCCAGAAATAATTGCCAGCCTTCCTGTCTCCAGACCTTTCTGTCAGCCGCTTTGACAACTCCTTGGCCAACCGCCTCGCCGACGGTCCCCATGGGCCCATCGTCTCGACCCCAAACGGCGCAAATTCGTAACCAGCACCAAGGTTGGCATATTTGCGCAATTTGAGGTTCTCCGCAATAGATACACTTAAATGTTTTTTACCACAATACGAAAAAAATATAGGAATGAGGTCAACTACGAATATTTTGTATGGATAAAAAGTGAGAGTATAGATTATTTTTGAAGGATACTGCAGTTTGAAGAGTGCGAAGGGAAAGGGGAAGGGAGTTCCAGAGTGATCCAGCAGTAACAGTAAAAGAATTTGAATATCTGGTCGAGGAGTGGACAGGAATAGAGCGGAGGTTGTTCTGCACAGATCGCAATTCGCGATCATGAGTTGAGAAGAGAAACTTAAGCGTTCTTTCAGGTATAATATAAATCACGTTTATGCTTTAATAACGAGACTACGACCGCTGGAAAAGGTATCGCCGAGATACAAGTTCGATATGACGCGCGTCACAATCAAGAGTCGTCCGCCTCATTTCAATATCTATTGTGACAGTTTGAATAAAAAAAGACACAAGTTCATTTCTTAGCATACCTAAACGACACTGATCCGTCATTTCGCTTCTCTCGATGATAGATACATGACAAGTTGATGGTAGCAGAAGGTCGTAAGACACATTAAGCGATGAATGACTGTGTCATTTTTCTCTTGAACACGTTTGGGTTCGAAAGAAAAAGGGCGTATGTTGATTTCCTTTGAAATACAAATCAGTCGCTTTGTGGTGAAGAAAGTCATAAATTGTGGTGAAGCGGTAACGAGATAGGGTCTTTGTGTCGGGATGTGTCGACGGTTTGATCTAGATTACGTGACGACACACTGTTAATTGTTTGAAATTGTCTTGACAGCTCGTGGGTGCCACTCGACCATTCAAAATAATATTACCCATATGAAATAGGCAAATCTAATTGTTGTGTAAAATCGAATCATATTTGAATCCTAAATATGTTAGGAATAAATTGAAATTAACAATGAAATGTTTTCTTTAACTCGAAACTTGAGATATATCACAATAATTAAATACACACATCAAAAAAGTCTAGGGATCAAGCATGTTTATGCGGATTTCTTGTGATTGAGATGTGGCTTTGTAATAAATTTATGATTTTATAAATTTATATGGATCCTTTTTGGTGCATTTCATAATTTAAAACAGGAACTGTCAATCAAATTCGAGTAAAAGATGAAAATCAGCTGTCAATATTTTCCCTATAAAAACATAAGACGCATTGAAGACATTATTAGTGCTACTGTTTCCCTACTACTGATTAAAACCAACGTTATTATGGAACGGCGACGTCATTTAAGCAGGGAAGAAATGATCAGAGCCGTGGGAATGATAGAAGCTGGTTCCCGGCAACGTACTGTGGCTTTAGCTCTGAATACAAGTCAGAGTGTTATCAGTCGACTTTGGACACGTTACCGAACCACTGGTACCGTGGCTGAGCGCCATGGAGGACGGTATCGCTGCACCACACGGAGACAAGACCGATACATTCAAATCACAGCTCGAAGAACTCCAACAATAACCGCCATGATGTTAGCCGTGAGCCTTCATCGCTCTTCAGGGAACTTAATTAGCGACCAAACAGTCAGAAACCGCTTGCATGAAGTGAACCTTCATTCCCGAAGACCGCTACGGGTACCACCTATAGCAATGCACAATCGTAGGACTCGATATCAATGGGCTCTTGAACACAGAAATTGGACAGAAGAACAATGGCGTTTCGTGTGCTTTTCTGATGAGTCTCGTTTTGGTATGAGGCCGGATACAAGACGTATACGACACTGGAGAACCCCTGGACGCCAACAGCGATTAAAATCCTGCCAGGAAGTCCATCCTTATAGTGGTGGAACCATCATGGTATGGGCGGGTATTTCGATCGGCGGAAGAACTGAGTTGATTTGGATCAGAGGCAACCTCAACGCTCAAATTTATGCTGAGACGGTTGTATCAGACGTCATCGTTCCTCTACAAGTGCATATCGGTCCCTTATTTCAGTTAATGCATGATAATGCACGACCGCACACCGCAAGAGTTGTAAGACAGACTCTCGCCGCAGCTAACATCAATGTCCTGCCCTGGCCTGCTCAGTCGCCAGACTTGAACCCGATTGAGCATGCATGGGATATTCTTCAGAGAAGAGCTCTGCCGAATATGGAGGGTATCCAGTCGCAAGAAGACCTTTTTTTGTTGTTGCAACGAACATGGGCGGCCATTCCACAGCGTGATTTGGATGAACTCATTTTGAGTATGCCAAACCGATGTTCTTGTGTTGTTAGTGTTCGCGGTAGAAACACGGATTATTAATTGTTTAAGTTACCCAATAAAATTAAAAAAAAAACTGTTATTTCAGTCTTTTTTTCGAACTTTAATGTTAGTGGTTCAAATGTCAAAAATCCCTTTATTAGGAAAATGGCAATTTTTTTTACTAATGCAAAGGTGACTTGGTTTATCGTTACTGTAGACAAACGAAAACATTTTATTTGATCAATCCTTAAAGAAAATTTTAATGAATATCAATCAGGAGAAAAGTTATTGCAAAAATATATGTTGATCCCTAGACACTTTTGATGTGTGTATATTTGTATAATAATATATTATATACCTATATCCATTAGAAGATTTTTTATAAAAGCTTTTACAATAGAATCTATTTTAAAGAAAACATTTTTACATATTTTCAATGTTAACAAATACCAACCTTAGCCAGGTTTTAATTTTGTATGTAAATATTGTCTAATTAAGCTAATTATATTTTAATAAATAGTTAGAAAAAGGAAGTGTTACATACAAACATAGACGTATATAAATATACAGTCCTTTTTTTAAAAAAATACATTTCGTTCTACACATTCAAAAACCACATTATTAGGAAGTGTATTGACAATATGCCAACTTTACTATCCAATCATGACAAGTGAGACGCTCGTCGATATCTGACTGAGACATCTCTCTTAGTCTAAAGTCTAAACGAACTTAACAGCTAGACTACGAAGGCAGTTATTTTCAACTTATAGCTTAAACCATCGATAAAAACATAAGGCAAGCTAATACCAGGTCGTTTTTAAAAAACTAGTATATTCACATTTTTTAAATAGCTCCAAACCACGGTAGTATAGTATAGTATATAAGTAGTTATATAAAATATTTAAATTATCCTTTAATTATATTATTGTTACTGTCAATTTCATTGCACTTATATTTATTCAAATTTGTCTGTCAGAGAATGTCTACGGACATTAAGTCCGCTTTTGTACTTTGTGCAATAAAGTTTTTTAATTAAATAAATATTTCCAGACAGGTCACACAGCGCCATCTAATTTCCGTGGTAAGCTACGAGGCTTGTGTTACGGAAACTAGATGGTTAATAAACTACATATTATACTTTTTTTTTGTAATATATACATATTATACATATAAACACCCAGACCGAGACAAATTATACAATGTACAACTTGCCCCCGGTGGGACTCGAACCCACGACTTCCCGATTTCACGGCAACGTTTGTTAATACTAGACCACGGAGGCGGTCATATAAAAACTACTATAGTATAAACGTTAGAAGTTTACACAATAATTGCACAAGAATCGAACCCACTACCTTGAAAGTATCATCACGATCGTATCCCTTGCGGGGTGGTTAGAAACCATGATTTTAAAGAAGCGGATTCAGATTTAGCCAACTTTGCTATAGGCCCATTATGACAAATGGCAAGCTCGTTGATGTCTCTTAGCGTACCAAACTCGAGAAATATCACAAATAAATTATTTGGACACAATAATTGCATAGGAATCGAACCCAGTACCTAAAAAGTATTATCACGACCGTATCCCTTGCGTCTCTAGTAAAGCTTAAATTGTTTAATTAATTTAAAAAATTGCCGATATCTTTTGGTCCTAATTATCAAATGATATTGGTCTGTAAAAATAATGTCTATGTTATGGTATAAACAAGTCAATTACCAATACAGTTGGCTAACTGAAGTAAAAACTGCATTAAGGTGTTTAATTGGCTTTTGCGTAAGTATGCGTACCTAATCCAGATCTATCAATGTTACTAATATCTATGAATAATGAGCGTAAAATTACTTATTTATTAATAAATAACAGTCATAATTATGTTACATTATTTTAATTCCAAAAGCACACAATTATCACGGAATTTTAGCTTAGAATGCTAAAACGGTTGTTTTAAATTATTATTTTAAGACAAACTGAGATGAGAATTTATTTTTTACATTTTTATTTATTGATTAATATTTATTTATTTTTATATATTTTTCGACTTTTAGAAGCATATAAGAATAAGAAATATATATTTTAAACATCAACATCATCAACACTTCCCTTTTTTTAAAAAGAATCGGATTCACATTTAGCAATAATTACTATGATTTGTCTTGTCTCTAGCGTACCAAACTCGACAAATAAATTATTGTGATAAGACCAGGTATCGAACCCGGCACCTCCAAGTCTAAATCCGCTAGATTACGGAGGCAGTTATTTTAAACTTTATAGCTGAAATAATCGATAATAACTACCAGGGTAGTATAAACGTTAGAAGCTTACCTGGATCCGTCGCGTCGAGGGTCTGCGAAGGTGGCTGGCTGAGCGGACCAGGAGTACCGCCCGAGCCGGGGGACCGAACGTCGTCGTTCACCGCACCGCCATATGATAGTGACGATGAGGGAGGTCTCTGTGGACAACATCATACAAACTTATGTTAGCCTGGTATTTTTAAAGACAAACTCAATTAAACAATATATATAATTGCACCTTTTTAATTCCTTTCGGGATAAATGCACATTTGTCACAGCGGTCCAGCTTACTAGCTTAAAAATCAATAGTTAGATGCACGTCTCATTAACCCTGTAGGAAAAGGATACAGGGCAGGTGTAGGTAATGGTCACTTGGCGTGCGCCGGCGCAGCTCGTTAGCGCCGAACACTTCCGAAGGCAATCGGGCAGAATTACATCATACGGTTTGATTCGTTAAACAGCGCGAAATTACAATTATATCATACAAAATACAAAAAAAAACACTCGGGGACTGCCGGGGTAAGGCTATTGCATAGCATTTTTTATCAACTTATGCAATTATAATTATTTATTTATTTTATTTATGCAGTATTTTTTTTCTTTGACATTAATTTAAGTTTATATTACTCGTGAACGCGGCCAAAAAGCACGCTGTCTCACCTAGCATTGTGTCTAAAAGAGATAGAATCAGTTATGAGCAGTTAGCAGCTAGTCTACACGCATACGTCTAGTCGCACGCACACAAACACCGTGCCGAAGTCTGCCGAACTGAAACGAGACGTTAGACGCTGTGCCGGTCGGAGTGGGGGGTGTTAGGTTTATTTTCGTTACGGAATTTCTTGATTCGGTCGCCGCGCTCAAAGCCTGCGATAAAATCTATGTAAACTTCAGGTACATAAGGCATATTATTCAAACAAGGAATTTTTCGATGATAATTTGACATTGTAGACCTAGCAACTATTTATTATTGCTTATTGTTAGTTATATTAATTTGACAACAAATTTTAAATTATTAAAATAATATTACTATAACAGTAATTTTATATAGTTGTTATTAATGAATATATGTGTATGTGTGTGTAGTATAAAATTACTGTTATAGTAATATTATTTTAATAATTTAATATATATATATATATATATAAATATATGTGTGTGTGCATGTATATAAATGTATATGTAATATTAGATTTATAACATACATGTTTAATATTTTCATGCCGTTAGCGGTAGAATGCTTCGGAAATTATGTGTAAGACCACATTATTATTTTGTACAGTATTCTGGAAAATAAAGATATTTTGATTTTAGATAGATAGATAGATAGATAGATAAATTCTTTATTGCACAATAAACAAAAACACATTTAAATGTACATAGGCGAACTTAATGTCTAGTGACATTTTCTACCAGCTAACCTTTGGGATAGTGAGCAATGATTGTGGGTGCATTTAATCATTAATTTAAAATCGAGATTAATAATAATAAAAAAATAAAAATCTTAAACTATTACTAGCAACTAAAGCTAAAATACTTATACACTAATATATAAATATATAATAACACAAGTACATATAAATACATAATAAATATATATAAAATACATACAATATTATACCAATTTTGAGAGGTTATGTCGACTCGTCTTGCTTTTTGTGAAGGTGTAAGGTAAGTAATTTTTTAAAACACTTAAGTGAGGGTGCTTTTCGAACGTTAAGTGGAAGCCGGTTCCACTGGCGGGCTGCTGATACTGTAAAAGAATCTGAACATCTGCTGGAAGAATGTGTCGGAATTTTTAATTGATTGTTGGAAGAGGAACGAAGCGCACAACTGTGTGTGTCGCATAGAAATTGGAAACGATCTTTCAGGTAAGAGGGCGCATTTGGTTTTGATTTGATTTTGATAATAACTTAAAATGTCAATATCATAACGACTTTAATCCAAAAGCGCTTTTTTGTTTAACATTTATCTGAGTCTCTAGCCTTCTTTATCATGCCAAATTTCACATTGTGCTTTAAATTATTGATAAGGCTGAAGATGAGCAAGCCAGTTACACGGATGCCGGGTTGTGGCATTGTAGGTGCTCTTTATAGAGGACGACTATATACATACATACAGCCCCTAGAACACAGCGTCCTAGACCTCCACTGCTGGAGATGAGCCTTTCAGAACAAATATCTGGAGAATTTGGCCTGAACTCGCCACGCTGGCCAGACAGTTTGGCACGGATATGATGTTAATTTTTAATGAATATTTTGTAACGGTGGTATAGTTGGTATGATGCTTAACATGCTCTGCACGGGAACAGTGGTGTTGTAAATCTATGACAAATGTACAGAAAAGTGTATTTCTCTTTGGTACATGCCGGGAGGGAGTTTGAAGCAACCTTATATATATAGAGCCTAGAGGGGTGTAGGAAAGCTAGGAAATGAGTGTTGATGAGTTATCATAGCTTTCGAATCAAGTACAGGTCCCATTGGCCCATGTCTTTTATAAGCATTCTCTGGGCGCATTCGCTTAAATTTATATTTGTAGAAGTTTAAAAATTTTGTAATTTTAATCTAAGCTCGCGCTTATCTAACCATAAAACTACTAACTATACAGTAAATAAAGGTATATACTATCTGTAAAAACGTTTGCGCTAAAATAAACAGACTACGAAGAGAATTCCTTTTCAAAAATAGAACGCAAACATCCCGAGTGGCAATTTCAATAATCATTAAAGAAATCGAACAGACGGCGAATTTGAATTCGTATTCGTATTTAGAACAGATGTCCGCCGCCACTTTCAATTACACCAATCCGAAGCTGACGCTACTCAGATCTATTCCCTAATTTGAATATCGAACACATATGCTTCCAAGGACTCGAGGCCTATTCTTGACAGTATTAAATACGTTACAAAAAAATCACACTAGATAATTGGACGTAGTTACGTAAAAAGAATCCAATTTACATTTTTTTTAGAAATCTAATTATGAATGAAACTAGCTGAGTCCTATCGATTTTCTTTTATCCAATCCAACCAAAACTTCGATAACGCGGCAACGCCATCTAACAGTGTCGCCCTGAACTAAAAATTTGACAGTTCAAAAATTATGAAGAATTAGCCGTGCGCGCTCTCGTTATTTTATCAATTTAAATTAGTTAAAACAAGAAATAAGTGTAAAAACTGTTCTAATCCAGTGCTCCGTGAATCCCTAAATATCCGTAAGTAACTAGATCTTATCCACAACTAGTGAAATCTACGAACCAGCGATATTTATTTTTATTTTATGTACTATATTCCATACAATGAATAATATGTTAGGAACTAATAGTGTTGAATTTCAGTTACTAAAATTTTCCAAAACGCACCTTAATTTTACTGCAGTAAACGAGTCATTTTACTGATTTTTTAAATACCTTACGGGTTATTCTAGCCAATCTTGTAATAACAATGTAAAATAATATTACGTAACAACAACACTTAACCTAAACTTGCATGTCACATTACGGGCCCTGAACCTGGGGTCACTCACCATCAGATGGTCGAATGGTAATTCTGTTTTTAAAAAATATATAGCATGTTATAACGGCTTGCTAAGTAAGGAATGTTTCGTTTTTTTTACTTTACTGTAGGCTGACAATGAATCTCTGAAATCTCTAGCGTACCAAACTCGAGAAATATTATAAATACATCCAAGAATCGAACCCTGTACCTCCGCGTCTAAAACTACAGACTTAACCGCTCGGTTGTAGAAACGCTTTCCTTTAAATCCTATAAAAGTCGGATCAAACCACCAGGTGACTAATGAGAAATACACTTTTCTTACGTACATTTGTCATAGATATACGAGTACAACGCCACCGTGAGAGTACGTTAAGCCGTTGGTCCCGGTTCCACTAATACCAACTTGTGGAACGTTAATAAATTGTCATCAGATCCTTGCCAACCCGTCTGGCGAGAGCGTTGCAAGTGAAGGCCAAATTATCTAAATATATATTTTGGATCATATCTCCAATAGTGAGGGTTTAGTACGCTGTTGGCTGTAATGAAAAAAAATATCAAAATCTAGCCACGGAGACGGTGATTTTTATTATTATTATTTAAGTAGTTTAAAATTTGATCTAATTCCGTTGAATAAATTTATAAATCAAGGATAGGGCCTCTGATTGGATTGGTTGTTTTTTGTTTCTTGTCGTGGTCTTTGCTATGCGTGTTCCGTCGTGATTTAGAAATGCAGATGTTAGTTTTTTTTATATTTAGATATTTGGAACATTCTAGGAGTTATCTAATAGGCGAATGAATTCGTTTGCCACCTTGTTTTCATTAAATTAATACTCCAATCGTTCTATTCAAATAATTATTTCAATATGTTAATTTTTATTCTCAACAGCCATCAACGAGCTTTCCACTTGTCATGATGGACCACTAAAGTATATGAACCTTAAAAACTTATGGTTTCTGACGAGTTATTTATAATTAGGTACTCAATTAATTAAGTAAAAAATTTTAAATTAATGTTGTGTTTAGAATCGGGGAAAAAAAATGTAGGTATACTCGACCAAGATTTGAACCTGGTAGGTACCTCAGCGTCAAAATTTACCGGAAAGCAATTTATTTTTTTAATAACGTAATTAATATAGAATGTTTTGGTATATGTATATTATTTATTTATCAAATTTATTTTCAATTTTGTTTTATATTCATTAATATTTTCTAAAAAAAATTATTTTATTTCCAGAAACTATTCGCTGTTAAAAACGCATATTGTGACGTCACAGCGCACAAAACAAATAAATCAAAAATAATTTTAAACAATAAACAAGCAGACCACACTCTTATTTAATGTGTTGTGACGTCACTGAGATGGAGTGATAGTGATGTACAGATCTTGGATTTAATGATCAATAGAAAAATATTAATCTATTTTTTTGTATATCTTTAAAAAAAACTATCTAAAGGCAATAAAATAAATCGTACATATTCGCTATTAGTTTCTACTCTATATTCTGTAAAATAAAAATTATAAAAAAAAAAAAATTTCAACGTGCATTTGTATATCTCATTAGTAAAAACACCGTTTCAATTTGTTCACACCATATGCCATACCTGTGCAATGACTCAGCAACTTTACAAATATTATTTTTATTCTTTCCATTGATCTATGTTATGACTGGGAATTTCATGCTATTTTTTAATAGCCTTCCAGAACATGTTTTTTGAGAATTTAGCCTACACTCGCATCGCTGGCCAGACAAGTGTGCGAGGGTCTGATGTTAATTTTAATGACAATTATTAACGATACGATATAAGTATTAGTGGAACTAGGACCGACACGGTTTAACGTGCTATTCAATTTGGTGTTGTAAATGTATGACAAATGTACGTAAGAAGAGTGTATTTCTCATTGGTACATGACGGACCTTTTATATTAGGTAAAAGAAAAAAATGTCAATAATTATTTTTTTATTATTATTATTATTTAGGTTTATATGACAAACTCTCGGTTTTCAGGCCGGATTTTAATAATGCTCGCGAGCCTTAGCTAAGGGAGCATTATTTATGGAAGTGAGTGAATATTTCTAATTATGATCTGGTTCCGTTTGTAGGAATTTCCTGACGATTCTGCATGTGTTAAGTATTGTGGCTTTCTGTAATGAGAAGCGCGAGGTCCAATGTTAGCAACTGGAATCAGACACTAATTACTGCTATCAGTCCCTAACACTATGCCGGCTTAACGACTTCAAAGGGTTATGTATTTATACTAAATTAAATTTATGATCAATATCTCTTTCTACGCTCATAGTATTTAGGACATTTATTCTAAGCAAACTCGTTAGACTTCTAAGATTTAAATATCATTATTTTTTTTTACGACACTCGCATTAGGTATTTAAATTATTTGGAACATCCTGATTGTTGACTAGAAAAACAGTTCTGAATGCCCGGTTTTTATATTTAATCAATGTTATTATATTGTTTATCGAAGGGGGTGGATAATTCCATGTCGTTAGCGAAATTTGACAGCACACGTTTTGGAGTAATCATCGACAAAATAACGTTTCTGTTGCGCGTCACTATGTTATTATTTATCGATAAATATATTATAACTAAAGTTGGCGTCCGTTTTCAACGAATGCGTTTATTCAATTCAATTCATTTATTTCTATAAATTAAATGTATTATTCGAAGGAAGTAGAGTACAATGATAAAAAAAAAAAACTAAAATACTAAATAAAATTAATATAAATAAAAACATTGCTCCAAATCGCTGCCAATGGGAAAAGTGCCAAGGATACTGGCAGCATTGCCATTCAACGTGGTCCTGCTGGCTTGACTGGGCATGACGACAAGACTTACGAATATTAATAATAATAACCTGTCAAAGGTTGTCGAAAAATTGTCGATTAAAAGATAAAGTACCAATGTAAAATTGAAATAATGTAAAAATACGCGCCATTTTATTATTGTACCCACACTTGTAGGTGTGGTCAGTTTGAATGAAGCGAAATAGCAATCAAAAAATATTGATCTTACGGGGTCAATGTGGGAGTAGCTTAAGGCACTTGTCACACTGCTAACTATAAGCGAGAAGCGAGTAGATCTTAGACAGTGTTAAAATACAGAAAATATATAGTTAAAAAATGGATAAACCAGAGGTTAAATACGTAAATATATACAATATAATAAACCCTAGTAATGTTTTTATTAGTTTTCAGCTTACAACCAGTATAAAAGAATTACAATATAAAAGCTACCTAAATAATAAAATTAAAAATAAACTAAACTATAAATAAAAAATGTCCTCTAGAGACGTCCCATCCGAGATAGTCCCAAGGAGACTGGCAACATTTCCCCTCTGTATAGCGAGGCTAATACGTTGGCAGAAATAATTGCCAGCCTTCCTGTCTCCAGACCTTTCTGTCAGCCGCTTTGACAACTCCTTGGCCAAGCGCCTCGCTGACGGTCCCCATGGGCCCATCGTCTCGACCCCAAACGGCGCAAACTCGTAACCGGAACTAAGGTTGGCATATTTGCGCAATTTGAGGTTCTCCGCAGAAAAAGCCGCTCTCCCCGCACCTGACGAGGTCGCCTGGATGTGAGATGGAGCTAATGTGTCTACACACGTCGCATCCCACACCAGAGATCTGCCAAGTTTCCACGGCCCAACAGTCATTCCGTCGGGTCTCTTGCCATCGCTCCGCACAATCCCAGATGGTTCTAAGATTGCGGGTACACCAGCAGTGACAAGAGCCCTTCGGATGATGTCGTTGAGAGCCGCGTGACGAGGAATGCGGCCAGTACTTCTAGCACAAAAAAGCCCGTGGTGTCCGAGATGATCGACTGGTTCTCCGCATCGACACTGGTGCGGGTGGACAGTCCGGGCTCCGAGACGAAGGCACACCGCCATGGTCAGTGTATGTCGGTCAAGGAGTGTGCCAACCGATGCTGAGGGAAAAGCCTGCAACCAAAGACCTAATGTTTTCAGCTTTATTTTTTTATTACAGTACTGTTGTAATGTTCTTTCAAATAAAATTCGACGTGCTTGTCATATGACATTATTTGCCTGAAGTAAAAGTTGGCTTATCGTGAATCAGAAAGAAGCCCATAGTGTTTCGGGCTTGTAACCGGAATGCTTTGTTTAGGAAGTAATAATATTTTTACACTCTTCGTCACTATTTCTTGCTCATATCTTCCCTTGTTCTTTCATATAATATAAAATATAATAATAATAATAGGGGATTTGATTTGTTTTAACATTTATATATTATTTACACTACAATTTCAGAGTTGTAAGTTCATGGCAAAGTTTTAGGAAATATTAGTATATTTTTTTACATTAATTATACGCTTTTTAAGCGAGACTGAAAGAGACTAGCTTTCTTGTCGGTAGTGGAACAATGCCCTAAGATTCAATTTAATTTGATGTTTATTGTATGGCAAATGGTGTGGTGCCGAATTCGATTCCTGGAAGCGGAGGCGGGGCACACACTTGTGGGAACATGGTGAAAGTTTTTGCGGTTTAAAAAAAAACCATTCGGTATTCGAAATTCAAAACTTATTGCAAATCTAGAAGCTTAAATTGTAGTGCCGTTTCTAAATGAATATTCGATTTACAATTGTAACGAATGCATTGCACATTTCTTTCTCTGCCTCCGTGGTATAGCGGTTAAAAGACCATGGATTTAGACTCGGAGGTGCCGGGTTCGATTCCTGGTCGGGACACAAATATTTATTAAGGTAAATAAATACATTAAATTAATATTTAATTTATTTGTGATAGCTTGCCACTAATCATGATTGGCCTATAGTAAAGTTGGCTAGACCACGGAGGCAGTGATATTTCTGTGCCACTTGTTATGATGGGCTTATAGTATATTTGGCTACTGACACTTAAATTTTTATTCTTTTATCTATCTATACCAAAGGCTTTTAATATAAATGAGAGAGAGAAGCCAAACGGAATAAGCAAAGCTAGACCAATCGTCAAAAAATAATTGAACTATATAACAGTGCATTGGATCACTACTCTTAAAACACAGCGTCCTAGACCTATTGGATAATGGCCTTCCAGATTTTTTTGGAGAATTGGGCCTACACTCGCCATGCTGGCCAGACGAGTTGACGAGGGTCTGATGTCAATTTTTAATAACAATTTATTAACGATTCCACAAGTTGCTATTAGTGGAACTGGGATCAATGGCTTAAAGTGTTCTTCGAAGCACGGGAACGCTGGTGTTGAAAATCTATGACAAATGTACGTATTTCTCAATGATTCATGCCGGGATTCCCATTTGGTTAGGATAAAGGGAAGCCGTCTTACAACCGAGCCACCGCATATCAGAACATAGAAGAGAATCGGCTTCACTCGCCACGCTGCCCAGACAGATTTATCCATAGCTCAGTTCTGGTCATTTTTTTATTTATTAGATTTAGAAGTTTAGCTAGTAGATGTAACAATAATTTTGTATGAAAATAGCAGCCGATGTCCGTTCTATCCTATATTTGATCTCTTTGATCTTTGCATATTTTAGCATAAATGTAAAAAATTACAGAAGTTCACACATCTCTAAGAATTTAGTTAAGTTATTATATGTAGTTAAAATTCCAATATAAATATTACAATCGCACGTAATTAGCAAAACATTAAAAATAATTACGTTTTTTGTTCCAATAATGGAATTAATTGGTCCAGTTTGTGCATTCAAAGTGCCAGTGAACACATTCTGTTTCTTTGTCCGAAACTGTCCATCCAACATGCCCTAGAACACTGACGGACAATTTGTCCAGACGTATTGGCTAGGTTGTAATATAAATTCTAGTCTAGAGCAGTGATTCCCGAAAGGTGGTCCGCGGGACCCTGGAGTTCCGTGGAAGAGCCACAAGGGTTCCGCGTTCCGTCCAACATTAACAAAACATTCGTAGAAAAAAAGCATTCAACTGTCAGACAATAAGCCCAATTTTAGTGCTAGTTTAAGAAAATACGTGATTTTTAAAATTCTTCTCATTAAATTCATAAAAACATTTAGGTACTCGTACTTACCTAGTTACATTGTTTTTTTTATTATTTATTTCATTTTTAATACATATAATTGTTTTTCATGTATATTTGCTCTTTATTTTCAAATCAAACATGAAAATATACAAACAACAAGGATATTTTTTTTTAGGATATCACTTCATGAATAACAGAGTTATAAATATGTGGAACAAAATACCAGAAGACATATTAAAGTCCTTAACTGCAAACACTTTTAAAAACAAACTGGACAAGTGGCTAGCGACAATTGAAATGGACTATGGTGATAACTGACAATTTAATAAACTTTACACCAGTGCTTGATATAGGCATATCAGCAATGCGGTGGGAGCCTATTAATCAATAATAATAATAATGTATCTCCTGCAGGCCTGCTTCTTTCAGTAAGTGGTGCAAAGATTTTGCTGGAACTACTTTCGCACCAATTTATAATAAATCTTTAAAATGTCCGTAATTTTATTTCCTAGTAAAGTTACTACATTTCTCAAAAGTACAGGTCATAAACATTAACATGTCACTGGAATCTGCTAAGCTGCTCGTATGACAATGCCTCTTTACAGCAGCTATTATCTTAACTGACATTTACATTATATATTTACATTTTTATAATTGTGTCTGTCTTAGCTTATAGTATGACACTGCCTATCTACAGCAGCTATTATCTTAACTGACATTGACATTTATATTCTTATAATTGTGTCTGTCTTAGCTTATAGTGCGACAATGCCTATCTACAGCAGCTATAATGTTAAGCGTTATTCTGTATTTATAATTTTGTTATTTTATTGTTTCTCTTTCCAAATGATGGTTATCATGTACTGCTCCAGATTCACCAATATGTACTATAAAATTATATCGTTTATATCAATATTGTAAAAATTGACATGTAAAAGTGCAGAATACTAATCTTTTTGTCCTATGCCTACTTGCAAAATAAACGAATTGGATTGAATTGAATTGCTGGTCTTCTGCTAACAGCTTACTTATTGGACCACTTTGCTGCTTAGTCTTCCACTAGCAGGAGTAGAATCATTCAAATAATTAAATTATTGACGTTTCATAAATGCCTATAAAAGGTTTATGTGAATATTTTGACTTTGACTTTGAAAGTACACTCAGATTAAAAAGCTTTGGAGATTTTGAGTTGTGCGAGCATGGGGGATGATACAGCGTTAAATCGTCTTAATGTTAAAGGATGTTTGCGGTTTATAAAACAGACTTTGGCGACTGGGCAGCATAAGCTGGAATGAGTTCGGTAAGGCGATCCATCAATTAAAGTTAACTGCCTTTAACATGTTCATTATTTATTATCCAAGTACTCGGCAAAACTAGCTACCTACCATTATGAAGAACAATAATTTATTTATTACTAATTTTGAAATTATTTGTTGCAGGTTTCATTGTTTACTGTTTCCCCGCTCTGCCTTTGAAGACAGGAAGGCTGGCAATTATTTCTGCTTCTTCTCTACGCTATACAGAAAACATTTTTTTGTTCAGTCTTCTTGGGACTATCTCTGATGGGAAGTCTCTCGAGGACATTTTTATTTATAATTTTTTTATGCAAATAAATAATTTCATTTCATTTCATTTCATTTCATTTCATTTCATTTCATTTCATTTCATTTCATTTCATTTCATTTCATTTCATTTCATTTCATTTCATTTCATTTCATTTCATTTCATTTCATTTCATTTCATTTCATTTCATTTCATTTCATTTCATTTCATTTCATTTCATTTCATTTCATTTCATTTCATTTCATTTCATTTCATTTCATTTCATTTCATTTCATTTCATTTCATTTCATTTCATTTCATTTCATTTCATTTCATTTCATTTCATTTCATTTCATTTCATTTCATTTCATTTCATTTCATTTCATTTCATTTCATTTCATTTTATTTCATTTCATTTCATTTCATTTCATGTCATTTCATTTCATTTCATTTCATTTCATTTCATTTCATTTTATTTCATTTATAATATTTGTTGAGCTTAATTTGTCGTTATTTAATTTAGTTTAATTATTATTTTTTTTGTAAAGGAATAAATTTATTTCAACAAAATAACAATAATAACTAAAAAATACAGAAAACTAAATATATAAAATCATCTAACATTCATTCACATTTAATCAGTCATTCGTTCCTTCAAACATACCTGCTCCATCCTCACATCCTATCCATTTCACTCGCTTTCTTGTTCATCTGATCCTTAAGCTTATAGCCCTTATTACAGAAATTTGTATTTTTATTTTTAGCCAGCCTGCAACTTGTGAGAATGGCTTCTGCCATTCTGCTTTTGACAAAAGCATACATACATACATACATTTTGTTTAACTATTATTTTATATTTTAAACATATTTGTTTAAAAAAAATTAACATCCTAAGTATATGGCGAAAGCAAGCTACTTTACTAGTGCATATAATAATAGCAGAAATAATAACAAACAAACATCAATAAATGTTAATATGTTGAGAAAACAATTTAAGTTAGACCCTTCGCAAGCTGTGAGCGTCGTTTGCCCACAATGAATTTAAAGTAATTCACTAAAAGAACAATATAGGGTTCGCTTGTTTGTTCTGGCTTTTTGAATTATTCTAAACTAGCTTTTTAACCAGTCTTTATCCGTGTACATGGCATATTGAAACGATGACATATAATTTATATTTGTTTATTCTCTTCTCCCGATGGATATACAGCCAAGTCTAACGTAATATATCTTTCTTTTTTTATGAGTTAATAAGGTCATCATCAAATTCCAGATGCTGCAGAAGTTGATGCCTTTCTTGCAGTCACTCGCGGCATTATAGCCCAAACACGTCGTGTAAAATATGGAAGTCCACAGCGCGGGAAAACCGCAATAAAATAAACTGCAACTTGTGCCCCATATTCAAAGTCTAATTTATCGTTTTCCATAATTATTCATATTGTAGAACATTATTAAACAAAACAACGCCACTTTTGACCAACAATATTCACAGTAAATTAATTTACAAACAAAAACTTGCACTTATATGTAAACTTCGGCACATCCTCTTATCGTCCATACCACAATGTTAGAAGACAAAAGTCTCCCCGTAATGTCGTACGGAGCAGGGAGACACTGACAGTGGGTCTGGTCCACAAATTAAATGTCCCTATTCCACTAATACAACTTGTGAAAACGTAAAAAAAATGTCATTAAAAATTTACATCAGACCCTTGCCAACCCGTCTGGCCAGCGTGGCGAGTGTAGGCCAAATCTCCAGAAATTTCTGAAATTCTGAACTACCCATCTATAACTGTGGTGGTCTGGGACTCTGTGTTCTAGGGGCTGTGATATGATGCGATTATAGAATACAGCAGGACTGTAAAATTTGACCACCCTATATTGATCTGTATTAAAAAGAATAGTCATAAACTGTAGTCATCACGACTCTCCCCGAAAGGGATATCCTTTCGGAGTGGTAAGAAACCAACTTGTTTTTTTTTTCCAATCAAGACAAGTGGCAAATCCACGGACGGAGGCAGTCAACCTGTTGATCTGTATTCGCAATAAACGATTTTGAATTAGGAATACTGTACTGAATGTAACTTTCAACATAAATTGACATTAATAATAACATATTTATTCTCCTATATAGTATTAATATATTGATAATAATGAAATGGATGAAACCTAAAATTTTAAAACTGAAAAACAGAGTAGCTATGTTTAGCATGCCGTGTACACTGCGATTGGGTTGCAATTCCGACCTTATGAATTATTGTAAAATTTGTGCTTAATATTATTAATTGTAACCTGTTAGTGTACCTTAAATAATAAATAAATAAATACTATGGGAAGGTTAGTAACCGTGATAAATAGTCAAAAGAAAGACGGACAACTCTTCGTTCGCAATTACATTATTAGTACGGAATTTGAACGGATCGTGGACCGCGCGTGCGTATTCTTCAATTTCAATAGACCAGGTGATAAAATGGTGGACGAATAGAAAATTATTCCATAGCGTATAAAAGATTTTTTTTTACTGAGTAAAGTAAAGTAAAGTATCATCACGACCGTTTCCCTTTCGGGGTGGTCAGAAACCACGCTTATAAGCGGATTCACATTTAGCCAACTTTACTATAGGCCAATCATGACAAGTGGCAAGCTCGTCGATGTCTCCAGCGTACCAAACTCGAGTTATATCACAAATAAATTAAATATTAATTAAATGTATTTATTTACATTAATAAATATTTTTGTATCCCGACCAGGAATCGAACCCGGTACCTCCGAGTCTAAATCCATGGACTTAACCGCTAGACCACGGAGGCAGTTTTTTTACTGACATCTGATATTTCTTAGTCCAAAACTCAGTTGTACTTCTTCGGTAAACCAGACACTATTTTTGTTACACTAAAGTAAAGTATAGTATCATCACGACCGTATCCTTTGCGGGGTGGGGTGGTTAGAAACTGCGTTTTTTTTTATTTAATCATTTTTTTCCGCTTATTTTAAGCGTGGTGTCTGACCGCCCCGAAAGGGAAACGGTCGTGATGATACTTAACTTTTTTTTTTATGTTGTAATTTATTCTTAGTTAGGATATACGGTTTTTAATGACTTGTATATTTAAGTTGTCTTTTATAATAAGTTTATATACAAGTTAGAAATTTGAAATCGATTATGTTATTTAATAATATTTGAATTATATTATTATTATTGACGGCCTCCGTGGTCTAGTGGTAACAAACGTTGCCGTGAACTCGGGAGGTCGTGGGTTCGATTCCCACCGGGGCAGGTTGTACATTGTATAATTTGTCTCGGTATGTATATATTATTGTAAGTATATATTTACAAAAAAAATAAAAAAGTATATGTAGTTTATCAACCATCTAGTTTCCGTAACACAAGCCTCGTAGCTTACCACGGAAATTAGATGGCGCTGTGTGACCTGTCTGGAAATATTTATTCATTATATTTATTATTGCATTGTATTGTACTCGTACACTTGTAGTGTAGAATTCATCTCACACCTCCGATTTGCGGATGACATAGTTATTAAGGCCAGTTCGCGCAAGGATCTTAGCGGAATGTTGAACGGCTTAAACGTAGCTTCCCAGCGGGTTGGTCCGGAATTAACTTGGACGAGACGAAAGTCATGTCAAGCCGAGGTCAATTTGCGTAGGAAACGCTACTCTCGGAGTTGTGCAAAATTACATCTACCTCGGGCAGACTATCCAATTAGGAGCAGCCAACTTCAGCAAAGAAGCCGACAGACGCATTCAGCTAGGATGGGCGGCATTCGGGAAACTCCGACACATCCTCTCATCGTCTATACCATAATGTTTAAAGACGAAGGTCTTTAGCCAGTGCGTCCTCCCGGTAATGTCGTACGGAGCAGAGACGTGGACACTAACAGTGGGTCTGGTCCATAAATTCAAGGTCGCTCAGCGAGCCATGGGAAGAGCTATGCTGAACTGCTGTCAAAGAGTGTGTATATATCGTATAATTGTTGTAATCTGTTTGTTGTACCTTGAATAAATAAATAAATTTGGCAAAGGATTTGCCCAGCTTTCCAAAAACCTTACTTGATTGTTTTTTCTTTTTTAAATAACATAATGTGGTTTTTATCTTTCTTTCTTCTTAAGATACATAAATCTTAAGGCTGAAGCTGAAGAAACAATAGCTGAAGGTGCAATAAAAAGCCATCGAAACAAAAAAAAGGGCATGTATGAAGAGGTTGATGAATGTCGAAGAAGCGAAAGAGGTATGTCGAGATCGCGACAAATGGCGCTCAAATGTCTCTGCCTACCCCACAAAAAAAAAAAAAGGTTCCAGGCGTGAATATATGTATTCATATAACTATCATCCTAATAATTATATAGGTTAAAGAAGAATTTAGAAAACTAAATTAAGAATATATTTTTTTAATATGGAAGATAAAACTTAAATATATTTTTTAAATAATATTTATTTAAAATGAACTCATTAGTATAAAACAATATGTATTATTATTTAGAAGGTGTTATAATGCACCTGCTGTACATATAAATATTTTGGAATATTTTAAATAAAACATTCCCGTGATCGTCGAAGCCGGAAACAAAAATAAATCATAAGAAGGAAGGAAGTTTTTGTTTAAAAGTTATTAATTCATAACGTTTCGTAAACATCCGTTAAGGCTCCTTTAGGCAGCTATTTTGTTATGCTTCAAACCAATTCTTAAATATATTTAGCGAGACATTATTAAGGAAGAAAAAAAGAAAATATTATTTGCACACAACAGCTAATATAATACATAAAAGAGGCAAAAATATAAATATACTAAAAATATATATTAAATAACCGTACGTATATAAAGAGTTTTTTTTTAAATTGTAATAGATTAATAATGTAGTTTTAAGTGACACGTGTAAGGTGACCAAATTAATAATAAAAAAAATGATTGAAATATGAACAGTATTTACTATCTTCATCCTAAGAACTAATATATATATTTTTTTTTTTTTTTTTTTTTTTAATATTTTCAGACAGGTCACACAGCGCCATCTAATTTCCGTGGTAAGCTACGAGGCTTGTGTTACGGAAACTAGATGGTTGATAAACTACATATTATACTTTTTTTTTATAAATATATACATATTATACATATAAACACTCAGACCGAGACAAATTATACAATGTACAACTTGCCCCCGGTGGGAATCGAACCCACGATCTCCCGAGTTCACGGCAACGTTTGTTACCACTAGACTACGGAGGCGGTCAAATATAATATATACCTTCATAACTAATATTTTGTGATCCTGGTCATCTCTTCCATACACGACTAAACTGACAAGTAGTTTTAAGTGACAGGAATAAAATATTGAAATATTTAGTCGCAGAATCTTTATTATAAAAACTATATATATCTAATATTTGCACTTAATAAACTAGTTTTGATATTCCTACTTACTACCATTGATACTCATCTGAATGTCCTAAAGGTTGAGCTGTCAGATAATGTCTTACGAAATTAAGTCTTACTTTTTTTATTTGTGATATTTCTTGAGTTTTGTTCATCGATCTGACGAGCTTGCAAAAGCGAGGTTTCTGACTATCTTATAAGGGATACAGTCGTGATGATACTTAACTTTAGGTATAACCAGACCAAAAGACTTAATCACTATACCACGGCGGCGTTGTTATACCTATTCAGGTTTATTACATTTTGACAAAAAGGATACAATGCGCGACCGTTAAATGGCAGGTGAAATTTTAAATATTTTCTAACAGTTTTGTTTAAATAATAGTTATTACTCCTAGTGAGGAGTGGAGGTTGGCCAGGAGTAACCCATCACGCGACGCCCGATCATGCGATACCTAGAGCATCTCAACATCTCAGAGCAATAGGGACACGATATCGAATAAGTACTATCCAGTACTAAAATATCGCTATCGGAAGCATAATAATAATATATAATAAAATAATAATAATTATAATATAATAATTATTATTAATTTTATATAAAGAATAATAGTAATAACATAACGATTCTTCTCTATGTTACTAAAACAATTATATGAAGACAAATTTCTAAGCAATCCATGGATTCACCGTACGTGTGCCGGGTCCATCGTGTGTAGTTAGAGATGGGAAGAATGGTGTCTCGGGCTTGCGACCGACAATAGCCTGGTTTAAAAAGAACGCCTCTCTTTTTATTTTATTGCGCGATAATAGGCTCCAACTCAAATACTGTATGATTCCGTTGACGCCGTCTTGCAATGCGAAGTAAGTGGTGCAAAGATTTTGCTGGAACTCCTCTCTCACCAACTTCCACTGCGTAAAGCTGAGTCTTGATCAATTCTTCTGTGAGATCATAATATTTATTCGACTTCCTATTGTGGTATTTTGGAATATTTGATTCCCACACTTACCATAAGTTCAATAAGGATAACTTTTTCAAGTTCCGAGATATCACTAATCTAATAAAAACACTCTGGCCTATAGGCTGATACAGCTTGTTCATCTGGAATCCTATAATGATGTTCAAATGTATCCATGAGAATTTTTCAGTCTGATGCTAATATTTCTCCAAAAAGTAGGCAAGTTGATAAGACTACGATTCTCAAAAGGATAGATACTTGGACTTGTAAATCTTTCAAAATATTGGATTGTACGAGAGGGATGCAAAATGTTAAACGCCATTTTAAATAAACCTGTGCGGCACATATAAATAAAGCGCAAGATTAACCTAGGGACACAATCCGACGAAAATAAAAATTATCGATGCCTATCTTATATAGATTAATATTTATACATTTATAATAATAAAATTCTTTATTGCACACAAAATATACAAAATAAAAATGAAGGTATTTTCTACCAGATGAGATTTTTTAAGTAAATGTAAATATATTAAAATTAAATAATTAAGCACATAAAAATATAAATACTTTATTTATTACATAAATTCGACCTACACAAATACTTATATATCAAAATAAAATCCATATAATACTTATATAAATAAATACTAATATGTCAAGATGTCGAGATTAGGGTTCATTTAGTTTTTTAAGGAAGTGTGAAAATAATAGATTTTAAATATATTTAAAGACGGAGGCTGTCTGATAAAAAGAGGTAGTCTGTTCCATTGACGAGCTGCAGACACGGTAAGAGAATCTGAATATCTGCTGGAAGAATGAAGAGGTATAGAAAGTTGGTTGTTGTGCGAAGAACGAAGAGAACGGGGGTGAGAGTCGCACAGATATTCAAAACGATCGCTCAGGTAAGTTGGTGTTTTAGGGTTATTAACTATGCCGTAGATGAAAATAAGAATATGCATGCTGCGAAAACGAGTTTATGAGAAAATTAGTTTATAATATCGGGTACAAAATAGCAGTATCAGAATGAAAAGTACTAGATACCTAAAAGTATCGATACGTTTGACGTGTCCCTACCGACCAACAAGCAGCATAAATTTAATTGCCCTACTCGCTTGGAACGTTTAATTAAATATATTCGCAATTTATCTAAATGAAGCCGTTCCTAGTTACGCAGCTGTCGCAAAATAGACCAAGGTAATGCTGGAAGAACTGGGAATTATACACCGTCTCGATACAATCACACAATACTGTCCAATACTCATAGGTGAATTTGAAAGATAATTATTTATTTATTGTTGTTGTGTAATTCTGTATTTGTTTTATTTGTAAATCTGCTATAGCTGAGTTTTCCTTGCAGATTCCTTTCTCAGCCAGATTAAACACTGGCATTTGCTAAGCGCAGTGGTGGCTCGGTTGTAAGCACGCGTACCTTAAATCCTACAAAGGTCGGTTCAAACCCCGGTACGTGTACCAATGATAAATACACTTTTCTTACGTACATTTATCATAGATTTACAACACCACCGTTCCCGTGCCTCGTAGAGCACGTTAAACCGTCGGTCCCGGTTCCACTAATACCAACTTGTGGAATCTTTATTAAATTGTCATCATATCCTCGCCAAGCCGTCTGGCCAGCGTGGCGAGTGTATTTATCCAGTTCTGGAAGGCCCATCTCCAGCAGTGGAGGTCTAGGGCGCTTTGTTCTAGGGCTCTAATGAATGAATAAATGAATTTGCTAAGCTGTTAGCAGAAGACTAAGAACTCTAGAAGACTCCTTGGACAATTCCGCTGCTTAGTCTTCCACTAACAGGAGTAGAATCATTCTAAATAATTTAAATTATGACGTGTCACAAATGCCTGTAATAGGTTTACGTTAATAAATATATTTTGACTTTGACTTTGTTCTCAGCTATGGGATGGTTGTTCTCAGATATGGATGGAAACTGAGGTGAGCTGTCCCAATTGTGGACGATCATCGAATCCCTGCAGATTCGCCAAACGGGATTTCTATCTGATTTCCTCACATCATCTACTTTCAAAGTAGTTGCTACTAATTTCTCGAACGATCTACCTATCAACATACGGCAAGTAACTACCAGGTCAATAAAATAAAAAAAGTAAATATATATATGTGTGTTTACAAAAATAAATCATACTACAAGAAGACGTTAATGTAGAATCGATTAGAATCAATTTATAAAAGTTCCTACGTGACTCAGATTATAAAAACACCTTTGATAACCTATAATATGTTATGAAAGCGATAAGCATGAATTTAAGGTGACATGCCGACACGTGCTCAAGAGTTATAGCTCTCCATGACTTTCCCATGCCGGTCGCTGAACTAAAGGCGCCATGCTAATTTATAATATTTATAATTATTATCACGGATTCTTTTTTGGGTGTTTTAGGTGTTAAGGAAGCCGAATATGGTAAAGCTGTTGACTTTAACTATGTACTGAACGACTCCTTACTAGGATACCATTAACTATTATGACTATTAATTTACGATATATCGTGTAGATTATATTTTATCTTCTTAAGGTGGAAGTATTAACTTCTGTAGATGAAATAAGTTAAAATCGCTTTACTGGAGTCAAGAAATACCAGGGTATAAGAGTCAGATATAGCTTTGTCTATAAAACAGTCATTTACTTACAGTAAACTAACAGTAAATTACTGTTCTCGGTTCTATGGCATTGTGTCCCTACCATTCAGTTGCTCCCATTTTTGAACTCGCTTTTAGTGCAATTAAAGCTAGGATAAATATTAAATGTTGTGCTGTATAAAAAACTGTGTTTAAAAGTAAATTTTAAATAGTAAGAGGATATTCTGAAAATACCAGGGCGACAGGAATGCGAGGAGCTCACGCGTCTTGTTAGCATCGAGCGTATCGGGCGTAGAGATCCGACGCGACTCGATCTGTCGCTCGTTAGCAAGCTATCGCGACATCTGCGCGGCCTACCTAAAGCTCATATTTTACGGCATTTGCAAATCGATACGCAAACTTTTTACTTAACAAAAGTTCAATGTATTTCTGTTATTAAACAAAATGAAACTACAGTATAACAGTAGTATGAGAAATTACAGTCCTATTAAACAGATTATACTAGATTATGTTAATGATACGGGCTCGTAATAAATCGAAGTGACCGTGCCGGTACTAGGGCGGCAGACTTGTGCAGAGGTATCCGAGATGGGAGTGCAGATTGCGCTGCTAAAGGACGTTTTGATTGAACGGACCAGACAAGCAGAGATAGGCGAGGCGGCCGATAGGACGGCTAGCGACCGCTTACATTCATACTATTTGCATATTAAACGAGTAAATTAATTTGCAGATTGTTGAGCTAAAGCTTTTGTATCTAAAAACCCAAAAAGTCGCACAAAGCAATTCAAAAATCCATAATTTATAATTATGGATCTCACAAACCTCAGTTCTAGACCACAACTATTCAAGATGATCCTTCCAAAAAAAATATGTATCTACATTTCTAATGCACATTTTACGTAATAGTTGTCTACGTACTCGTATATGTTAAGTTTTGTAGTTCGTTTACCTATCTACAATGAATAATCGTAGGAGCTCATCTTTATCAACTTGTATCTCTCCACTGCTGGAAGTAGGGCTTCCCCAACGCCACTGCTCGCAGTCTTATATCTTTATTTATGTTGTTTCTATACTATTATTATTTCCGATCTCAATCACTCTATTAGCTCACTTTTTACCATCACAAAGGTTAACTGGTAGAAAATGCCTTTAGCATTAAGTTCGCCCATGCACACTACGTTTGTTATCATATTTTTTTGGATCTTTACTAGAAAAATCATATTTTCGTACATAAGCACGTATACAATCTGAATTGAAGTAAATTAAACAGGAATAGGAACCGCAGAATACCCTTTCGCAGAAACTTTTCTCAGACTTAGCGTAAACATCGGCAGGTTATTTCAAAAACACATTCCTATTGGGCTCCTAGCGTCCGAGAAGGGAGAGTTGGGGAGAAATAACCCGACTTTTCCATTACCATTAATTTGGTCGAATGAGACTTTACTACGGTGTCATCTCCCGCCAAAAGAACTGGCGATACGTCTTAATATAAGAATCTTTCTCCAACGCTCCACTTTCCGTTTGTTTGTATTCTTTTATCTTATATATTTGCAAAAACACTCTAAATGTCGCAGTCAATTTAATTATTTATTGTATTATAATGTTTATAACGTGAGCTGTGGTCGGCGATTGCTGAGAATGCTTACCTTAAATCTAAGCAAGTTTAAGCGCCTGAAATTAAATAAATTGATCAGCACTCGTCTTACCAGCATGGCACATGTAAGCTCTCTAGAATTTTTCTTCATTTGCACCAGCATCGTCATATTGTTAATTTTATCGCACTCTCCTTATGATGTAAGTAGTTTTATGCATAATTTATTGTCGTTTTGTTTCTATTTCACCTAATTGCTATTGCACCTACCACCTATCCTGTCTTAATGTCCTAAATGGTTTGGCTGTCAGAGAATGCCGTAGGCATTAAGTCCGCCTTTGTACATAGTTCAATGAAGTTATAAAAAGAAAAAAAAATACTATTGAGTTTGTCATATATATATTTTTTCTGGTGTGATTCCTTCTTCCCGTCCTTGATTATAGTGAGCAAAATTTAACCAAATAATTGGCAACTTTAGATTCTACTAACAAGCGATATTCCAGTTGAAAATCTCCCTAATTATAAGAGGGTCATGGCTGGTGGAGCGTTATTCCCACGACATTCGATCTAGGCCACGCGACGCCCCGACGTGCGCCTGTTTTCGCAATTATTGTTATTGACGCCTTACGTTTTTGTTAGACACCGCGCGACAATGTGCTCTCCCCTCTAATGACGGTTAAGTTTTCAAAGCTGACTTGCAATAAACTTGTATGCGTCGATTTTCCTTTCCATTCGTGTCGCTGAGTGCTGTTCTGTTTGTGTCTATTGCTTTATAATGAACGCTATTTCTATGCTTTTAATTATTTTGAAATATTTATTTTCATTGACTGCCTGCCGGTTGAAACCGTACATTTCGAGATTTATGTCCATTTACGAGACATTGATCTGTTTACCACTTATCATGATGGTCTTATGTAAAGTTTAGCTTTAAAAGATTACGATCATGGCGATACTTTTCTTTTATATAATTCTTATAAATACACTCTTTTATATTGTTACTAGCTGATCCGGCAAACTTCGTATCGTCTAACAGTCATTGAATGTGTTACTTATTAGCTGAACTAAATTTATGATTTTATCGAAATAATACAATGAATATAAAATAAATATTATATTCAGTACTTTATTAAAATAGAGTCACAAAAAAAGTACAAAAAACAATAATAATACTCACACAAAACAATTTTAAAAACAAATCACAGACAAAGTTGCGACGTAAACCGTAAACGTAAGACCAATCGATATGACCCATACAGCCATTTAGTTTTTTTTTTTTTTTTAATTATGTAATTTGTTTATTTGTCATTTGTTCTATTTTTAAGAAGCTTGATAAAAAAATCTGAACGCACGCATCAATAATAGACAACCCACGAACATATTGTATGAGAAAATGTTTTTCTTTTATTTAATTTTTTCGACAATTTTACAATGTGTTTAATAGTTATTCTGCTATTCGGAACAAATCAAAAACCATGAAAGTCGGTCCAGCCTTTCTCGAGTTATAAGTTTTCTAACAAACCCAACTTTGTTTTATATATTGAGATGAGCACATTTGGCATTAATACTTAAGCTTACGTTTATGTGATTGCCAATACGGACTATCTGAAGAGGTCTATAAACATAATTTCGTCATCTAATCAGCCGATATACGAGGTACGTATAACATTTATGGAAAAATTATACTCAACATGAATTCGCTTTTGACGGGGGCGCACGTACCCTATTTCGCGAACATGGGGTAACTTTGAGAGCGTGGCGAAGATCAGGTTACGCCAAAACAATGCTGATGGAATTGTACCACACCTACGGAACCACAACCCCCTCGCATTGTTGAGAACACAATTATTATTGATTAGCTGCGTAGTTCAGAAGTTCAGCACACGTTATGCCAACTACAACGAACTTAACAATTAATAACTGAACGAATCTAACATACTGTTTTCAAAGTATTATATTTTAATATTAGGAACCAGTCATGTTCTATAAACATACATAATTTAATTATAACTAAACTTGTAAAATTAAAATGTTTCTAATTTTCTAATAGTATGTACCTACTGTTATCTTTTAATGTAACATAGTTATTATTACATTATTATCTCAGTGTTTAAACATAAGTTAAGAATGATTAGCAATATGGTTTTGTAAAGTAGGTGGCGTTGTGTACGAACGTAGTCGTGTGCTGATTTCTGATTGGTTCAATAACGATGTTACGAGTCGCTTTAATGAATGGCGCGAATCATATCGCGCCAGATTACAAGAACACAGCAGACGAGTCGGTCGTTGCGCGCCTTTAAAATAGTGAAGGTTGTACATAATTATTGGCAATGGAAATAAATCATACAACATTGAAGACTGGTTTAATTTGAGAAATTAGTCCTAACACTACTACGCGTGGTGGCGCGGTTGTAAAAACGCGTACCTTAAATCCTACAAAGGTCGGTTCAAACCCACCCGGCATGTACCAATGAGAAATACACTTTTTTTACGTACTGCAGTCATACATTTACAACACCACCGTTCCCGTTAGGAGGAGAGCACGTTAAGCCGTCGGTCCCGGTTCCACTACTTCCAACTTGTGAAATCATTAATAAATTGTCATAAAAAAATGACATCATATCCTCGCCAAACCGTCTGGCCAGCGCGTGGCGAGTGTAGGCCAAATTCTCCAGTTCTGGAAGGCCCATCTCCAGCAGTGGACGTTTAGGACGCTGTGTTCTAGGGGCTGTGATTAATGTACCTACTATATTTGTAGGCATGGTAGAGCACGGCTGCTGTTTTATAAACTAGGACGATGTATCTACAACATCAACATTGTGTTCAAGTAAATAAATAATTTAGGTTTGAAAATAATGACAGCAAAACGTTATAGATAATCGAGTAGTAAACAACTAAAGATGATGAACTCAAGACGATGCGTAATGTTTTGGAATGCAAGAGATATTGAATGCTTAGCTGATATCTAAAACGTATATTGTAAGTGGGTCATCGTTTTACCAAACAGGTGTCCTTGTATCAGTGACCCAGTTCAGGATCTTGTCATCCCACGCGACCCTTCCATCTCACGGGACATTCATGTCACAGCTCTGATACGTCCGACATACGTAATCTCTACTCCGGAACCCCTTTGTCGGGCCTCCGTCTTCTGGCAATACAACTCCAACGCACAATTGGAGCATAATGAGTATACCACTACAGCGTTGTTATTCTTTGTTATAGGACCCCTCGACTCTCCCCCAATGATTTTTCCTCTTATTTGTTTTTGTGCGGTAATTGCTGTTTGGTTTTCCTGTAAATTGCCGAACCCCGAATCGGCGGTGCCCAAAATAGTAAATAAGCGAGCTTAATAAAACTGCTGTGGTGGCCCGTGGTGCATGGGGCACTTAAGCGGAAATATTTGGACAGCACACTATTGAATACGTCTCTATACTTTTTATTATCCAAGACTGTTTTAACGTGTTAAGTTACTTGTTTATCATGATTGTGTTCCAGTATATACAACAGTCATCCTGTCAGAACCATAAATCTGTCTTTATCTTAAGATAAAATATTCATTTGTCGAGAAGAATATTTTTAATTTTGTAACGCAATTTTTAATCTCAAAGTAATAGATAAAATTTCATGGCAATTTCACCCTTTGAATGTAAACAAAGAGTTTAAGCAGAAGACATGAACCGCCTACAACGCCGATTATGACAAAATTTAAATGTGAATTCAATAAAGAGCCGGCCTAGCACAGAGCCCTGCGCGACACGTGTTCTGCGGCTTAACTCGACTTACAATTAAGCTTTAAACCCCGGTTAATTAAACTCAGGCAGTATTGTCGCGCAGACGCTCGCATGAAACCCTTTAAGCTGGCCACAATGCTGCCTTTCTGTGAAAAAGCTCTATTGATCGCTCGCCTCGCCTACAGAGAGTAATTCATTCACAGTTATTGACGGATGTTGGCTTATTTTTTTAAACTTAATTTTTAATAAAGTTGACGTCCATTATTGTTTAAGCCCGGATTTAGAAGTGGCCTTTGTGTTAAGTGCGGTTGACATTTTCAATAGGAATTGAATTGGTGTTTCGAATTGATGCTCGATTGAACGAGGTTTTATTTATTAGGACTGTTTCTTTTATATATCAAAATATGTAACAAATAAGTACGTGCGCTAAAGTATCTCGAGAAGTATGCAGTTATCCCCAGAACTTCTTTATGGGATAATGATTTCCTCAGATAAAACCGCTAAACTGCCGAATTAGCAGTTTGGGGCTACAATGGGAAAGAAATCCCCGCACCGAGGCCATCTAATTTAAATAACGTCCCATTGAAAGACACGTCCGAGCTGTCGGGAGGACGAAGCGCAATAAAATTCAAATTAAGAATCAATTAAAGGACGCGTCGAGGACCGGAAGGCGTCGGTAGGAAGTGGGCTACGCGTGTTAAGGGACGCAGTAATCGAAGTCTAGTGACCGCTGGCTTCGCGACACTCTGCTCACCTACGATCCCTGAATAATGTATGTATGCTCGTTCCGTTACATTGAATAGCTAATGATCTGTGCCAGGCTTCTGACCGTGTGCTCCTCCGCCTATTTGAATATTTACTTAGTTAATATTAATGCTCGAGCAGTTCGTGAAGCGACTAGTGAGTACGCTCACCAGACTGGCCAGCGTCGGATGCGTTATTGTTCATACAAATGTTGTATTAATCTAGCTAGCGGGTGTCCCGCAGGGCTGCACTCTGGGAACCGTTGTCTATATAGTGATTGCCCGACTACATTGTGATAGAGATAATGTTTTATCTGATGTTGCCAAGTAAGTAGCCGCTGTTATAAATGAATCGAACATTCTGATCTCTCTCGTGATTGTGGCGATATTTACCTCTGGCCTATGATATTTGTTGTTATACAATTCGATGGCTAATACAAGACAATAAATCTTGTTAAGGTTCGTTTATACCAAAACAAACAAAACGCATAGTGTTGGAATCTATACAAATTGATGGCAGCAAAGGTTATGTACAATATTTTTCATTATATGTAGATCTTTCAAAATAAACTACTTATGTATATTTATATTTGCTAAGCTGCTGGTCTTCTGCTAACAGCTTACTTATTGGACCACTTTGCTGCTTAGTCTTCTACTAGCAGGAGTAGAATCATTCAAAATAATTAAATTAATGACGTTTCATAAATGCCTGTAATAGGTTTACGTGAATAAAGATATTTTTATTTTGACTTAGTCTGCTTCTAGTATTGGCCGTTGACACATAAAAAAATATCTGTATAAATAATGTCCAAATTTAAGCTTTTACATCAAAGTAAGTTCTTTCCTGTCAATGAAATATGTAGTTGGCTTAACCAAAAACAAACACTCGAGGGAGAATTTAAATCATTTCGATTGTTCCTTTATTTTTTCAATTAAACTTTCCTAATAGTTGTTGTTTTGTGAATAATGCGGAACGTGTTCCTTTACCCCTCGATCAGCATCTGCATACTAAGGGCACGGATTGAGGGCGGGAAATCAAGAAAGGGAGCGATTGGTGTGTTTTATATTCATACTACCAACCCTTATTGTTTTATGGCATATGATCAGAAAGCTTTGTTCAAACACATTATTGATATGCGATATTTTAAAATAAGATTTAGTTTGCTTTTGTGTTTAATCCAGACTTAGTTTAATTGTATTTTTTTATTTACCTCTATATTTAGTCACTGCCTGTATCTAATTTATGATTATTTTTTAAGCATTTCCTATACTGAAATGATCTAACGGTACAAGGGGCATTTTGGTTGTATATCAGCAGTTATACATCTATGCATCTGTCCTGGACTATATGTCCAAATAATTTATCCAAGTTATGAACTTGGTCTTCAAGAAAGCTTAAGTCATAACATTAATATTTATTTTATTTATTTATTGCACTATGTAGAAGGGGCGGGCTTAAAGCTAACCTTTAGGATAATATAGAAAGTATAAGATGTAAGGTAGGTGCAACACGTAATATATGTTGATATGATTAATATGGAAATAATTAGGCTCTAGATAAAAGGATATACTTACACACTAAACTACATCCAAAAATACATATGCTACATACAATATACATATAAACAGTACATATAATACATACTACTTATAATAAGTACTTATATACTTTGTAGGGAGCTGTTGTAGTAATGCAAGTAGACCATTCTATTATATTATATTATGTGATTAAAAGGGAAACGAGCAGAATTGGTGACTCCTATCCTTACTCTTAAATCCTTATTCAAATGTTACATCATATATTATGACTTTTAAAAGCAATAGGTAATAAGGCGAAGAATTGTCACGAAACTCTTAAATTTTAATTCTCTAGCCTCAAATGAATTTTTTTTTTTATTATTTAATAATAATAAAAAAACACTTGTCATAATTACAACGACAAGGTTTTTAGGGTTAACAGCGCGGCAAAACTATATTGAAGGTAGTTTGACAATTTAGGCGTGTTTTTGCCACAATTTGTTCAGATAGTTTTTGTTTCAATATTTACTCTCGGCGAAGGCGATTTGATTATGATCCAATAAACGTTATTTTACTTTATTTATTTATATTTAAAAGTTTTCTGTTAGTCGCTTGTCGAATTTCAACATACTTTATGCGTTAAAGATGAAACCTGCACTATTAAACGCACATGCGAATTGAAATACTCAAAGAACTGTCTAGTGGTTAAACCTATACATTAAAGTAGTACTTTTATCTTTCTACACCTAATTCGTCTTTCTCTTTAAAATACTAAGATATTCCAAAAAACTCTGATCACTGATGATATGAAGTTTAGTCTCGTTTATTGGGTCCATTGTGGTCAAGTGATAAGAAGTTTTTTAAAGAACTATCTAAGAGACTGGTTAATGCTATATATGTCACATAACTTGCATTTTCTCGCGCAGCAAATCAGCATCGCTGTGCAACGGGGGAATGGTGCAAGTGTTCTTGGCACAGTGCCTCATGAAGAAATCGTGGGTGAATATACATATAAATATTATTTTACTTTGAAGAAATATTTTAAAGCAAAAATACGCATCGAAAATTCCACCACCTCCTATAAAGGGGGAAACTTCGGCGTGGCAAAAAGATGATTGAAAGAAGACCCTCGGAAAAGTTCTCCCGAAAAAAAAACACGTCCCTTTATAAGTGTATTAAACGGGAGAAACTTTACAAAACACACGCAAAAGTGAAGGAGACAAAGTGAAATAATATAAATACTTCCAATAATAAAAACGGAAAAGTTTGCGAATCGAACGGCTTTTTTTACGTCCAAGCGACAGAGAATGTTATTGACATATGTATTTACACAATTACCAACAAGTTTTTTTTTGTTTCACATATTACATATTCAATCGTAAGTCTTGTTACAAGCGGTGTTATTTTTATATAAATATCACCATGGCAGGCTTACAATATTAGTTATCCTTGAAAGTAAAAATTGGCAAATCAAATCAAATCAAAATCAAAATATCTTTATTTTCCAGAATACTGTACAAAATAATAATGTGGTCTTATACATAATTTCCGAAGCATTCTACCGCTAGCGGCATGAAAATATTAAACATGTATGTTATAAATCTAATATTACATATAATTCTATATACATGCATACATATATATGTATGTGTGTATGTATGTATATACATATACACACACATACATACATATATATTCATTAATAACAACTATATAAAATTACTATTATATTCATATTTAAAAAATATATATATTATTATTATGTCAATGTATTAAATTAATTTAAGTCAATAGTAATATTATTTGAATAATATGCTTTATGTACCAGAAGTTTAAATAACCTTCTTTTTGGCATTTGACATCATTGAAAATGGCACATACTTTCTACGAGAACAATAAGTAGGTGGTAGCGGACTGATAGTGGTAATTTCCCCAGTCTACCGGGGCGGGGAATTATCCACCGTTCGTGCCGATAAACCTTGTAAAGTGTATTCACACGTTCAGGGGATCAGGCTGGAATTGCCGTCATGCTCAGTCATAGTGTTGGGGACTGATGTCAGTCATGATTCCAGTTGCTAATATTCATGGATCATGGGCGTAAAGTGTAAAAAAAAAACCGACGTCATGCCTCACTATGATGACTTCCTAGTGTAGAAGGATCTAAAAGTCATATTCCGTGTTTTGCTATTAGTATTTATATATAATTATAATCATTTGTAAAATAGTGTAAGAAAATTTTATAAATTATATGAGATGTTCCCAATTTTATAATATTGATTGTCTAATATTATATTTTCTAATATTATTCTAATGTCTAATATTATTATATTGTCTAATATTATAAAATTGATAATATGATTGTCTACATACTACTTCAGTTTTATTTACATAGTAAAATTATATGAGGGATCATATAATTTATAAAAAAATATAAATTTTATTGTATGAAATTCTATAACATGTTTTGCTCTTTAAGTAAAACTCTAACTAGAAAAGTAATTTAATATATTTTTTTCTAATCATAAGTAGATTTAATCTACTTTTTACTTACTGATCAAATAGGATTATTATAAGTTAAAATAAATGTGTCTTGTAAAAAAAATATTGTATTTGTCGCTGATTTCGGAATCGTACTTGAAAGGAGGAAGTTTTTAGAGGCCCACAGCTAAAAAGTTGTTCGTCCGGCTTCGAACAGGAGGCGTTAGTTGAGGCGGAAAATTTTGAAGATTATCATAAGTTTGAATCGCCATACTTCGGAGACTGAATACGTAATGACGATTGGGGTGAACTACTCGACTATTTCGTTTAATCCACTCGCGAATTGGAGGAAGTTGTTTAGCATGTAAGTAATATTGATGTTTTTATATCAGCAAATTTATTTATTTACATTATCTAAAATTCTATGATTATTTTATTTTATACATGTACATAAACATATTACGAGTAGAAGCGATTAGAAATCCCTGCACTTGTAGAAGATAAATTAAGCAAATCGATTAAATAGGAAAGCTACGAGTACTATATAGATAGCTAAAATATAAAAAAAATATTTATCGGTTATGCAAAATCACAACCTTATAAAGTCTGCAAAAACAAATATCAGTTTGAAAACAAGACTTCATTAATCGATGTTCATAAATGAAATCGAATCGGTAACGCATTAGGACATCGCTATTTGATTAGGAGTGAATTTCCGCCTTTTGCAAGGACATCCAAGTGCAAGTTTTATCAATTACTTTACGGTGGATATTATAAGTCAAAGTTGGTGTTATTTTGTACAATGTGTATAAATATGGCAAAACTATAAATTGGACACCAATATGGGGCACAAGTTGCAGTTTAATCCGAGGTTTTTGAGCGACATAGTAGCTAATTACTCCATAAAAAGCATCAAATACTGCAACACTTGGAATTTGATCCCCAACTCTGTTAGGAACAAATTAAAATTATGAATAAATATAATTCTTAGGATTGATGAATTCTGTACAATTTTCTTTAAAAATAAAAAATAAAACTAATTGATTAGAATTCGAGCTGTCATAAACGAATGTAAATAGTATAGTTCTAGACACACTACTAAAAATTGATCCATTATGCTGTTAAAATTGACTTTGGTTTACACAATATTCACGAATGTATTAGACATAATTAATGCTAAGTAAATATATGACAATCTTGACATGTGGTAACAGCAAACAACCAAAAAATATATCGATAAATAATTGGAGAGTTTCCTACAATTGAATAATGTAACTGTTATTTGTCTTGAAGAGAATAAAAAGTTTATAACAAGAGAATAATAAAGAATCGCAGAAGAAATAAGTTTAATAAATATTTGAGTGACAGTTTTGTTAGGGAGGAAGTTTCCTATAAAAGAATTCGTCTAACTAGTTGATAAAAAGTTATATCTGATAAATATTATTGTGCCAAAAATATGGATTCTTCTAAACAGTATTGGAAAGCTTTATTTGTCAAACTTTGGCTTACAATTTCATTAGACTTTATTCATTGCCTTATATACATCATTGGCATATAATAATGTCCCAATGCCTGCGTTCTTAAGGCGACTTATGTCAACTTATAACACCTACTTTAATGACCTAAAAGTTTTTTGCATCATCAGCAGGTTTATTTAAATCAAATGCACTCGACACCGTCGAAGGCCTGGAGTTGGAATTGTAAAAATATTTGATTGTAATTATTAAAGTTAATCAATGCTTATATATAATTTATTGCTTCACTATATCTTAATGTTATTCTACGTGTACAATGTTATATTCTTACATTTTATGTTTACCTACTATATAGGTATTATGTTTAAGATTTTATTGTATAACTGTGTTTTGTTCCTAATAATAGAAATAAAAATAAGTGTCTTGACCAACGGCAGGTCCTATCCATCAATTGTTCCCCTTTGTTACTTTAAGCTAATTCTTTATTTGATTGTAGTACCTAAATGTGTTTTCTTCAGCCTCTACTATTTGTTAATTTAATCCTAGTTTTTTTTCCGACGGTTTTATTTTATATGACGAGACGTCAAGATCAAAGTATGCTGTGGACTGTGCTCAGTTGGAATAATTGCTAAGTATTACATCATAATTTAAAATATCATTATTATTATTGTATAAATTGCTAACGTGCCTTCTTGATGCTAGTCTTTCAGAAACTTTTAAATATTATTAACATTTACTGGTTTTTACTATATTATTTCCATTTTCACACTCTTCACCCATAATATTAATCTCTCACTCTCCCAAAGGTTAGCTGGTAGAGAGGTATTCATGGTATTATGCTCGCCTATGTACAGCACTTTATATTGTATATTTTGTGTGCAATTAAGAATTCTATTATTATTATTATTATTAAGTTCGTAGCTTTCTTTCTAACTCTATTTACCTATCTAGTAATATTCATTTGATGTATAGCTCAACATTTTATGATACATTAAAACATGCTTTGATTTTTTGTCACCTATCTTGCTTCGTTCTTGGAGCAATCTGTAAGTTCGTACGTATATTTTTTATCCAAGAAATTTAAGCGATTAAAGATAAGCATCAGGTTTATCGGTCACCTACACCGTACGGTATATCTGTTCGATTCCCATGTTACACTTAGATTAGATCAAGTGCGTGTAATGTCGAAATTTTAACATTGTCAATATTTGCTTAATATTCGGGCGATGATTTCATGAAATTAAATTTTGTAAATATCTCTATTTTTATATTAAGTAAATTAGAATATAGTTACTATCCTATATATACGAGTATCGAGACGGTGGGGATATTGATATTGATATGTTTCACATATCCAAACTATAACTTAAATACATCTGTTACGATATTGCTCGAAAGCATCAATAGATTGTAATCATAATTGTCAATTAATCTCTTGTCTTTTAGTTTTTAGGCAGTTTTAAAGTTTTTAATTTTGATTTTTTTATTATTAGTTAGTGTTTAAATAAGTTAAAATTTAAGTAATATTTATTCTACTTTGAGTGCTGTATACATCTCTAATGAAGTATCACTTGGAAGTGATGTACTTTTAATCATAAAATTTTCTATTAATAATGTTTAGTGATAATTCGCTGGTGTACCTTTTTTTAAAAATAATTAAATAAATCCAGGTCTAATACCCACTCTCTGTTCTAAAGGTTGTAATGATATTCAATTTGAATAGGATATTTTTTTATGTAAGATCATAAATCTATCATTGTTTAATATTGTTAGATGTTTTAATTTTGATTTCCGTTACAGTAAATGAATTGAGTTTTTTTTTAGAAATTTGTAGGTTGTTACTACCCATTAAGTTCAATAGTACAACAAAATTAAATCCTTTTAATTCATTTTGAACCATTAAGCATCGAAGCACTTCCTACCATTAAGTCGACATGGCACTCTAATAATAGCCAACCTCCCTAAATCCTGAAATACCCTTTAAGGAATCGTCTAATAGAAATGAGGAAAGACAAACTAGACGGACCATCCATCACGACTTTCCCCCGATGTATTATTTATGGGCCGCACAGGGATGCGTTGCCTGCACGAAATGGCAAAATGATGCATCAAAATGACAAAATAGAAAAAAAAAACAATATGTCGTCACTACTTTGGAAGAATCAGAAAATTCTGCTAATTCTAACATATACTCGTACATAACGTGAAATGGAACTTTAGCTATTTTGCCTAAGATGAATGGGGTGTATCACTAACTTTTTATCACGGTAGATGGCGCATGATAGATGGTAACTAATATAACTGTCAGTTGCATACAAATCTTTGAATTTTATTAAGAAATTTATTATGTTCTGGATATAATGCCGAAGTGAGCAGCTTTAAAGTGTACACATCGAGATTTTCAAGTGAAATTAAAGATATGGTGATCTCAAAAATGCTGTTCTATTAATTTTACCTTTTGTCTTTTTAAAGACGGTGTTTGCTTTCTTAATTCGTCTTTTAAGGTAGATAACGTTATGTTAAGATACATTTACGTGTTATAAAAATAAAAAACAACAAAAACATTAAATAAATGATGCGTCATTGGTGTAAACAAGGTACCATTGCCGATAGCGATAAAAACCTTTGCCTGATACACCCCATTGGCACTAGCTTTTTTTTTAATATGTGGTAAACGGACTGATGGTGGTAATTTGCCCAGTGCATCCACACGTTTCGGGATCAGGCTCGAAGTGCCGTTATGCCCAGTCAAGGCGGCATAGTGTTAGGGACTGATGTCAGTCATGGGTGTCTGATTCCAGTTTCTTATAATCATGGATCTTGCGCATCACTTACCATCAGGTGGGCTAGTATATATAAAGTACAAATCTTATTGTAACAAAAAGTGTTTCCAAGTGCATTTTATCGCTGCAGGGCAGTAATGTATCCGGCTGCTAATCTTTCAATATCTCAAGAATTCTGTGACGACATTCCAGACGAGTCGAGTAGGGCGAGTCGGTGGGGCAAGTCGGAGAGGGCCGAATAATTGTTGGATTTGTTTACTTCGAGATATCATGTTAGGGATGTAATGGTATTGGGTGTCGCAGGTTCTTAATGGATGATTAATACAATTCTTAGAATCACCATTTTGGATGTTATTACTAATGTTTGAGAATAGACGTCACTTGCCTTTGTAAATTAAATCAAGGTCGCGGTGGTGGCTCGGTAAGAACGCGTTCCTTAAATCTTAAGAAATACACTTTTCTTACGTACACTTGTCATAGATTTACAACACCACCGTTCCCGTGAGAAGGAGAGCACGTTAAGCCGTTCGGTCTAACTAATAGCAACTTGTGGAATCGTTAATAAATTGTCATTAAAAATTGACACCAAGCTATCTGGCCAGCATGGCGAGTTTAGACCAAATTGTCCAGATACATGTTCTTGAGGGCCCATGTCTAGCAGTGGAGATCTAATACGTTGTGTTCTAGGGGCTGTAATGATGGAATAAAACTTTATTACGCATTAAAAAACAATAGCTAACTTTTGGAACAACCACATAATTCAAAATTGGGGGCAGCAGAAAGATTGATAACATAAATACAAACACTAAATCTAGTAAATGCTATACCACTAGGTATTAAAAGAAAATCATATTATGAAGTAATAAATAATTGAATAAATATATGTGTTAGTAACAAACATAAAATCTAATTAATCGTATATGTAAGCACATATACCAATATTAATCCATGTCATGTTCAGAAAAAAATAATTAAATATTGCTTTTTAATAAAGTGCCAGCGTTACTAGTGTAGGCCAAATTCTCTAAATACGATATTGCTCTGGAACGCCCATCTTCAACAGTGAAGGCCTAAGACGCTGTGTTCTATGATTAATAATGATAAGGTGCCTTTGTAGGTTATTATTGTTTAATTAAGTTTTTTTATTTTTATTTACACATTTTTTATATTATTTATTAAATTTCCAGCAGATTTCCAGACAGAGTCTCGGTCCCACTATAGCCAAATTAACGAATCGTTAGATTTTTTATGACAAAATTACTTATCAGACCAGACAGAACAATTATTTAAAACATTATTAATGTTTTAAACAAAAGCGGAATTTTATAAAAAATATTTTCAGCAGTGAAGGTTTAAACTTAGATATTCTGGAAGCTATAATAGCTAAAAAATTAGGCATGATCATAGCAAATACATAAAACATACCATTTAGAGATTTTATTATTGTTAATAGTTCGTGGATTTGGAAACTATAATTTACTTAATTTATTAGTGACATTTGTTGAGTTTGTTGCGCTAGAGACATCGAAAAGCTTGTCATGATGGGCTATAGTAAACTTGCTTAAATGAGAATGTGCTTCTTTAAAAGCTTGGTGTTTGATCACGTATGACTTTAACCTTTTGTGGTGATACTCTACTTTTTTAAAACAACAAAATCACCAATTATATTAATGACAATTGAAGCGCTTTTTTCTAATCAAAGTATCCTATTAACAATGCCCGTAACAACAAAAACCAAACAGATTATTACTTGCAACTAAAACATAAATAACAAACTAATAACTAAGAGTTGCGACTCGTCATCTGATGTGAAGCCAACATTTCTAAAAATACACCACTTAGATAAAAAAAAACGAACCGAGCCGAGAATAGATCCCTGAGGGACTCCTTATCCCAAAAAGAGAGACGGAGTCGTACCAAACATATTTCTCTTTATCAAAAGCGGTTAAAGTTCAATTTGGCATCAATATTTTCTATAAGCTACTCAAGTTTCTCATCCCCTAGTGGTTTCCTGCATTCAATCCATAATAATACCTACTTGAATGGTAGAAAAAAATGCTCATTCGTAACAAGGAAATGTAAGGAATTTCTTGTGATATGAGTTATTTCTTAATCACCAATCCGATAGAAAAAGACAAGTTTCGTAGCTATTCATGGATTTACCGTCGCTCGGTTGCTGGTTCTATTGTGTGTGGAAAAGTGAAGTCTAGGATAGCTTGATCTGACTACGTCTGGTATAAAAAGTGGCCGTAAAATGTATATGCCGTAGAACATATGAACAGGATATTTAAGTATAATAAAATGAACACAAATGATAATATAATAGATTAATTCCAACAATGATATATGTTTATGTGATATATAATTTTCACTGCATCCTTGGTCTAGCAGTTAAGTCTGTGGATTTCGACTCGGAGATACCGGGTTCGATTCCTTGTCAGGACATAATAATATTTATTAAATTTAATATGCATTTTATTTAAATCGACGTTTTATTTGAGATATTTATGGTGCTTGCCGCTTGTCATGATTGGCCTATAGTAAAGTTGGCATAATTAGAATCCAGTTCTTTATAAGCATGGTTTCTGACTACGCCGGAAAGGATACTGTCGTGATGATTTTTTACCATATAAATTTCAGCACCATAACAATATAATAATACATTATTATTTTTACTCTCATCATCATGCACGCAGTTTTATGTATGTACATAGTTATTTCAATTTTATCTAATTGCGAAATAATAATTAAGCCTTCTTGGATCTACCCCTGAATATGCTCTAGAGCACATTTTTTGCTTATAGTTTATTTTTACCCTTTAATTTTTATTAATATTCCTTCAAATAAAAAATATTTATAAAGTTTTAAAATAAAGAAGTAGATACATAGTTATACGGATATTAAAACGCATTCCTCACTACACTTTGATTCATCTAATTGCCTGAATTGAGCCTTAATTATTCGATTATTTGCTACTACTAGTATGTTGTCATAGAACGTAAATAGCTGTTACGATAAGGAATGCAGAGCTACAACCATCTTAACTTTTATGTCGAAATCATTGTGAACCATATTTGGGTTATTAAGGTCGCAAGCTTGTATGTTTATAAAAAAAACATTGGCCATTTGAGCACAAACTGACTACGAAAGTTATCAATAATAAACTAAAAGAGACTTCTACTAGATTAGCATTCAAAAGAACGCTTTTTCCTTATTTCTCATCTCAACGGTTGTAAGTATATTATTAATATATATGTATGTATGTATAATTATTGTTAATGTATTATTTTTTTGTATATTATGTAGTTAGTTATAACATATTACTCTTATTTTTTATTTTTATATGTCTACACCTACTCCTCAGTTAATTGTTAAAAGTTGACCCAATGGTTGGCTATAATCTTTATTATTATTATTTCCTTGGCTATGATAGAATGTCTTGAGGCATTAAAGCCCGCCTTTATCTTTATGCATGAATAAATACATAAATATTCTTTAATCACAGTAACAAGTGCTGAAGTTTACTTCGTAGATTTAGGAGGATTTATAGATTTATCAAATAATTGGCTTTTCAGCGCTGTACTATTGTTGAATGAAATCTTTGCTATCGGTAGCAATCGCAAACGTGACCTAGAATCTAAGAAAGCGATGCCAAAATAATTGACAAAGTTAAAGTGGCATAGATGCCCGCGGTGGGAACACGACTCGAAGCTCACTGCCAGCTGGTTACGTATAAGATATTTCGCAATTATAAATCTAATTCGAGTGCGGCGCGTCGCCATGCCGCAGAACGTGGACCACTATAACGCCATCGTTATTGTTACCCTAATAGCCCCGGCGAAGACAAGTTCCCATCGCGATCGTCTAAGTTTAGCCTCAGACGTCTCGGTCGCAGGATACCGCAATAATCCTAAAACATGATGCTCCATTTGGTCTCCCCGCGGCAACACATCACCGCTCGTAAGCTCCACTCACTGTTTACATTGTCCATAAACCGAGTGCCAACAAAACAGGTTAAAAATTAACTAGCTTACCGAGCCCATATAATTAAATCCTAATGGGTTTCGGTGTCAACAACCCGGGTAATTCCGATCGCGGCTAAAACGTCTAGTTATCCAATACGGATCCTTGATAATTTATTGGAATCAGTGCTGTGATGCCCGCATGCGATCCTCCAGAATTAATGCGTTTGGATCATTTAAGAAAACAATTGACACAATCTGTGAGCGGTCGGCGCGTTCGTTCAACTCGCTCGTGAATCATCGACGGCCGCTTCACCTCGGCGCGGAATCGACCTCGGTTGGCATCAGTCCTAATCGGCGTGTGTCGAAGGCGCATATATCTCGTGCGCCGTCAACGCATCTCATTCCTGGGCTGGCTGGGAGCGCTCGGTGACTGACGGGGTGGTGAGGACGCAGCGCCGAGCCGCTTGACAAATTGTCCACGCCTAACTGCTTGCCCGATGACAGTCGGTGACACTCTCACCCAGTACGTTTCTAACATCTTCGGAATGCTTTATTTAACACATTCCATCTACAATGCGGGTTTAAATCAGTAAATGGCGAGTCATTACTCGGCTAGATGTACAGCTCGGGCAGAAGTAAATAGGAAGATAAATAAGGCAGTTACGGACAGCGCGAAGTCGCGATCGGCGTCTTTATGTAACGCTAACGAGAGTAACCGAAGCCGCCCGTGTAACCGACACCACTATTCATTACCTCCTCTTCTCTATTCGCTCCCGGTATCTATCCTATAGAGACATCTTTAAAACTCCGAGCAAATTTAAAGGCTGTCTGCAAAACGATTCCATTAATTAAAAGAGCGACTTGAGACAAATTTGAAAACAAAAAATTACATTCGCAAGAGCGATGCGACGAAAATAGAATTCTTTGCACGCAACTAACGCTCGAAAGAAGCCATAAACCTGCGAATAAGTCGCGACAAGCGATGCTTCTGATAGCCAAAAACAACTAATTAGCGGCCGAATAATAATTAAAAGCGGGCTAATAATATTCGGCGGTAAACAAAAAGCGATCAGAGCCTCGATTTCGCTCGTCGTATTTTCGAAATCGGTGCGCGGTCATCTCGAAAGCGTCTACAAGGATTCCTCTGCTAAACAAACAGAACGTATTGGCCGGCTGGACTCTATGGTTGTAAACCGAGCCCTAACAAGTAACAATTACGAGTGAGATTGCTTTGATACTGATAGTCTGATGTATCCAATGGAAATGAGGTGGGTATGTGTGATTGTATAGCACGACCAGCGAGCCATTCTGTGGCGTCACACCTTTAGGTAGAAAATAATATTATTATTAAGTTTATTACTTCAAATAACCTGTGTTCAGTATGTACTCGTATGTCTGTCTGTAATTATGGATGAATTGAAAATATTGTTAACAAAAAAGACATTTAATAATAAACAAACCAGTATAATAATGAAGTCATTAAAAAAATCTAATTAAATATAGCCAACGTAGACATAGAAGTAAGAATAAAAACGTTATTGCCTATAAAAATGCACAGAATGAGCCATAATTGTAAATGGCCATAAATGAAAATCGCATGAACAGGTCTTAAGTAAATGAGTCGCGGCTCTAAATAGTAAAGTGACATACTTCTCGGATGAGAACGTGTCGGATTCCCATCGTCCTGGTGCAGCAAAAAGCAGCGACATGCTTGAACAAATTTATTTCTTTATCAAGTCGCGGCCGCCTAGGTGTCCGAGTCCATGCCTCGCCATTGCAGAATTCGGAATCTGTTCGCGACAAAACCCGACGTCATTCCGCTCCAATAAGGTCAATGAATCCGTCCTCACCAAACGAGTTTGATACCGCCGGCCCACCGACAGACGACAACCATCATAACCGACATCAAAAGTGGAATCACCACGGACGATCCAAATCTAAAATTTTAATTCCATCAAATCCTCCATCTCCGAACGCACTACTATTTCAAATTTATAATCGGAACCCGTTCCTATATTCGCTTATACTTTTTAATTCTCCACTATCTCGAGCGACCTTCGATACAATGGTGCTCAATGAATTCGTCCACGGTTTTTGTTCTCGCGCGATTGAATTCGATTCCATTTTTATTCGAAAACAAAACATCGAATGCGAAATGATAAACCGGCTCATAAAGCAACGGGACCGAGTGAAGGATAAGTTTGGTAGTTTTTACGAAAACGTAAGTGAAGTTATCGAGGAGTGTTAAGTGAGCACACGTGTGCGGACAGAATTAGAACATCCCGACGAGAAGGGAGGGATAGGGAAAGGAATTAGTAACCGACTCCTTTTTATAGAAGCTGCGCCGGCGTCGAGTCCCTCTCGCCTCGAATAAATATACCTTTTTAGTGCAGTAAAATAATAAATGGCCACTAACAAGATGGAGACTTCACCGTGAAGGCGGTCATCAATTTTTATGTGCTCGTGACATAATGTACGCGCCCGTTAATGCTCAATTGAATTCTCGATGCACCAATCGAAATTAGTAATCGATCGTCGGAGCCTGCCCCGAGGCCAGCGCGACGCCATTATACCAGCACAAGAATAGACATACGGGGTAATGGATTTATAAGAACGGGCGAAAATTAACCTCATGGGAACCGCCAATCAAGTTAGCGCGTCGAGAATAAAAATGGCCGACTTTACATGATTTTCCAGTAAAACTGGCGAGAGACGTAGACCGGGCAACGGGTTCGATGCCCGGTGAATACAAATTCTTTATAAGTGCAGAATATTTGCATTTTGAATTACGCGCTCGAGGCGTGGCGCCGCGTGCATTGTTAAATGCCCATTTGTGCACGATGGAGACCTGCTCAAGGTAACCCAAGATAACTGTTGCCCAATCGTTAAACCACATAAGTCACATCAGAGGGTTCAATTTTATCACGACTCTCACCCTCATTACCTGCTTCAATTCAATTGTATACATTAGACGACCCACAGCGCAAAAATAATGTTACATACATATACAGTGGGTACAAAATTTCTTTACAAGTAACAATAAATATAAGAATAACATTTTAAATGTGAATTAAAATAATAACGTAAAATGTGGAAAAAAAACTATTTCAAGTGAGAAATAAAAACTTAAATGACAAACCATATCGCTTAATTTTTAGCTATAAAGGAATACAATGATAAGAAAACTTCTCTTATATTTTTCACATTCACACTGTCACAACTGCATATAAATTTTACACAAACACCAACACACCGCCTTAGCACACAGGAGAAAACTCTAACCTGTTTTTTTATTATTTTTTCCATCTTTAATTTTTATGTTTTTCAGTATATCAATTTTATTTTTGTGTATCGCTCGCTATTTATTATTATTATTTAGTCTAGAATTTTTGTAGACTATGTTAAGTTTAAGCGCTGTTGAATCTGTAACTGAATAAATAAAATAAAATAAAGCGAGAAGTGTAACCGAGTTCCGTTTAGACATAAGACAAATTAATAGAAAGCTCAGAGGTTGAAACAAATTCCAATAAGAACAAACAAGAATTAGATGTACATTACGGTGCGCAGATAGTCCGCGCACATAATAGCAAACATACCACAGACATATCGATGGTATCTCTTGACTGACAGACGGACAGAAAGGCGATCGACTGGGCGGGGCTCACGAATTATTGGTCTTTGTAATAAATATATATTACAGTTTGGACGAAACTTGCCAGAAACTAACCAGACACCAACATTTTGTGAACAACATCAAATATGATTTAAAGCAAAATTCAATGAAATTTTGGGGAATAACTTTATAGAAGATTTTGAATCTGACAAATTAAAAACGTATTTTACTTCAATAGTTGTTTGTCTAATTTTAAATGTCAAAATTTAGTCAAAGTAGATTATAAGAAATCGTTAAAAAATCTGGGTATGCTCCAACTTAAATCATAAAAGATATCTAAAAAATAACAAACAGAATAAGACTTGAATGCGATATAAAAATGAAACAGAAAATTACCATAATCTAACCAAATCCATTTGTTATCGTATGAAAAATTACGAATTGGTATCAAAAGCTATTGTCGTAACTAGTGAATTGAATCTAAAAACGTCAACAAATCAACAAATAAATGGACTTAATACGGCGTAAACCTAACATTTACAAAGCGAATTCGTCGCACGCGCAGGCTGATCGCAATCTCCGCGGAACGAGCATCCATCGCATGACAATCGCATAGATCTAGATCTTGGATATAGGGTTTCTTTTGAAAAGGCTCTCGGTGTGAAAATCCACCTCTTTTTGTTGCTCGTTATGGAGTCAATAGTTTAGTTCAGTTTGTAAGCTGTTTACGACCTGAGAGTTTAAATGATAGGGATTATCATATTGAATGCGCTTGTTTACCTTCGTGTTACATGTTTCTAGAATTATTAATTGATTTTTAGTCCATCTGGGCTGCGCGGTTAAAGTTCAAAGTCAAAACATTTTATTCACGTAAACCTATTACAGGCATTTGCGACACGTCATTATTTAAATTATTTTGAATTATTCTACTACTGTTAGTAAAAGACAAAACAGCAATGCGGTCCAAAGAGTAACCTGTTAGCAGAAGAAGGGCACTTTATCAAATTCCAATAATTAATGTTTAACCTAACTGAGATAGGAATCTGCAAGGAAAACTCAGCTATATCAGATTTACAAATATGTATATCAAATTAAAATTCACCTATGAGTATACAATACCTGGTTCATTGTACTCTACCAAGTAGTTAGATGTATAAACTCTTTATTGCATAAAAAAACATTTAAATGTACATAGGCGAGCTTGATGTCTAGGCATTTTTAACCTTTGGGAGAGTGAGAAGAAGGTGTGACAGTCAAATAGATTAGATAGTAAATAGATTACTTGCTTGTGAGCAACCCGAAAGCCGATAAAACGCAAAACCTCTGCTAATACTTTCTTTCTAAAAACTTTCTGACTTATATATTATATAACTTTCTGACTTATATACTTTGAAAACTTATATATTAATTTTGAACAATAGTGGTCTAGGACTCCATGTTTAAGGACCATAAAGTCCTTATCCTTGTGCCGGACAACTGGCATGTCTTTATTATTAGAGCCCTTTGCTTAAGTATGCTTGTCTGGTTCATATCCTTAGCAACAAATTATAAGAATTAACGGATTAAAATATGATTCTTATTAAAACCCTGGACATGTGCAAGGAAGTTCAAAGAAAGGCCCTCACATGCGCCAGCGACATGTAGCTATTCATCAACTGTCAACCATGGCACCTCCTTACAACTTGCTAATATTTAATCTAATTCACATTTTCACTATTCAAATCCCACAAGATGAATTATTTGACGCACGAGTCCGTTGACCCCGAGCCATCCCTCAAATCCTAATTTACCAGTCATATGGTTCAAAACTCTACAAATACAAATGTCATAGGAGACGGTTCATGATAAACTGCGACGCCTCGCGGTGACGTGTCACGACAAAAAGAGATGGATTTACGTAAACATCGCGCAGCTGATAAGGACAGATATATAAGCAGGATAAAACTTGCGCTGTTGATGTTATAATTTATTTGTTCCACATTTGTCGTTGCGTGAAGATCTGGAGATCGTACTGAAGGTCTCATATCAGCTGTGATTTGAGAGATTATTTATACTGTTTATCGGAACTTGTATCAGCGTGGAAACCATGTTTTTATTTTCCATGCAACATGCACGTTGCCAATGTAATCAGTCGACGTTATTATAGTTTATTTTTGAGTCCGTAGCCAATTTTCGCTGTCTGGTGCGACAGAGACGCCATATTTCAGTTGCGGGTGAGATATACGTTCCGTTTTATCAATGCATCGTCGAGTCGATTTCGAAGATTTATACCTAATTATTAGATTAGTTAATGCGCTGTCCACGGCACGCTTCGTCTCTATGCAACTCGGTGATTAATATACAATTGTGACCGCTTTCTTTTGATAATTTATATTGTTAGTGAGGTGTGGACTTGCGGAATTTGTCTCTCTCTTGTCATTATCTACAGCAACATTATACGTATACATATAGCTAAATTAGTGCGCTAACTGGCGTAAAATTTCACTAGCACTTGTCACGGTCACGACACACCTCTTTCGCTTCTTCGACATTCATCAACTTCTTCATACAAGCCCTTTTGTTTCGATGACTTTTTAATGCACCTTCTATTTTCCATTGTTTTATTTGTTTGAATATATCCTTTAGATTATATACAAAAGTATTACATACATTTCCATGTTCGTTAGAAACTCAAAATTTTGGTAGATTAAGAGTTTTTATAATTATAGTAAAGGAAGCGTTTATATTTCCATATAAAGAGTATGTTAATGCAGTTGGATAAAATGTAAAAGTTTAGACATTTTACGAGAAGAAATTGAAACATAAGCGCAGGAGGAGGGCGAAAGGGCATCAGACAAGCGAAGAGGGGAGATACGACATCCGCAAATAGCGACCAACACACAACAAAACAATACACAACATAATATGAAAACTGACGACTGTACCATAGAACTGAATAAATAATTTTAAATAGAAGATATGAAATTGCATGTTAAGAAGTTAATATCTTAAATAATAGTTTGTCACTAATAATATTAACATTTATTTATAAAAAAACTAAAGAAAGAAAGATAATACATAAAACATTATGTGATTGTGTTTTCGACATTGAAGAAGAGAGTTATTTAAAGAATTGTCTAAGTGGCTGGTTAATGCTGTATGTGACAAGAGGGCTGGCAGTTTTTTGGTGCAGCAAATCAGCATCGCTGTGCAGCGGGGGAATGCTGCAAGTGTTCTTGGCACACTGCCTCATAATGTGTGAATATTTTTATATACCACGTATAATTGTCAAAAGAGCAAATATATTTTTATTAAAAGATAAAAATCATTATCCTAAAAACAAGTGTATTACGAGTATTAATTGATCTCTCACGGCCGAGAGACGAAATAGAGGGAGAAACAATGACATGAGTCAACGTTCGCGCGATCGTCGACCTCTCGCTACCTACTTGATTACGCTCAGTATGATTGGCGATATTTTTAGGAAAACTTCTCTGCACCGTAACTTAAGAATTTATTACTGAATAATTAAATAAATAAATACGTAGTTTTTTATTTTTATTATAGATTATAATATAAAAAGCTCTTTAATAAATTCCACGCAGTATAGTTTTTGTTTTAATTTAGTTTATAGTTTTATTAGCATAATACGTTAATTTAATTTCGTACATTTATCTTTAATATTTTAATAGATATATTTTATTTTTTGTTTAAATAATAATAAATATGTATGAGCTATTTTTTCATGTTTTTTGTTTAATTTGTTATTTTTATTTCGTTTATAATATTTTTCAGTGTTTTATATTACCTGTTTTTTATAATCTATCTATATTGTTATCTAGCTGTAAGTTTCCCTGTAAGTAATAAATACATATATGCATAAACGATTCTTTTTTTTTTTGTTTTGACGCCACTGATTCTAATAATACAGACACTACCGCGGGGATTAGGGTTCAATCATACATCTATTTATTTGTTGCAATAAACGCTTTTATTATTAAAATAGTCTTAAAGATTATGGAAAACGATCTAAGTACATTTAAAGACGTAATAAATAAACCTCCTTAAAATAGTAATATTGTGAAAAAAATATCCCATAAATCTATGCTAAACCCTGATAAACCATATATAATATTGTAGAGTTTAATATAAAAATGCTTGCAGAACATTACTAACAAAGTTTGAAGAAAAACATCGCTGTTATTATTGGCCGTGTAACCTCTGCTTTGTGGAAGCGTATCATGGACATACATTCTGAGAACAAGGCTCACATCTTTGGTTCTAGGAATGGCCCGAAAATTGTTTTAACGCGCTCATAACAAACAACTACTTTAACAGAGATGGGCACTACGAATTTGTGTAATTAATTTCAGTTTTCACAAACATTAATGTTCAATAAAAATATTGCATATCCATAAATTGCTTTGTGAATTGTTACAGATTTAGCGACTAAGTTTATATAAAAAAGGAGGCCTCCTTTTCGAACCAGCCTATTATCGGTCACAAGCCCGAGACACCTTACCCATGATGGTACCGGCACCCGCATATTTAATACATTAAAAGCTTGAAAACAGTTTAAAAAAAAACTCTATTTTTACCTTTATATCCTACCCAACTCCGAGAAATAACCTACCTACTGAACCATTTTATCTCATCTGCTTACACACACCAGACAAGCCCAAGTTTAATTTAATTTAAAATTTATTTTTTGTTTCTCTTTAATGCTTTTTTAAATTTACTTTAATTTAGTTTTAATTTATTTTATGTTTAATTATGACATACATTTTGACTTTGATTAATATAATATCCTAATTCAATATTGGCACCATTAAAAGTGTAAATTCTCTGTTTACTACCTCTACTGTGATGCTGTGGATATTTGTTGAATAAATAAATAAATATAGGTAGATATTTTGTATTGTATGTATGTTTTAGGAATGATTTACAATGTCAAGCACCCCAGCGGGCTGAGGAGGAGTGCACAATCGTCCGAAAACGAATCGTATAAGATCTATTACGTCTGTCAGAAATGTCAAAATCTTGGCCATTCCGCTTAGTTTTTTACATTTCTGACAGACGTAATCGATCTTAGACGGTTCATTTTCCGACGATTGTGCACTGCGCCTCAACCCGCAGGACAAATAAACGAAAATTATTTGTTTGGGGCCAACTTTGTAAACACTTTTATTATGTATATAGCCTTGTTCTTAGTTTTCTTTTTACTTCTAAGTGTGGTACTTTATATATAGGGCCGGACGAAGCCCGCGACGTACGGACGACAGCCGCGGGATAACTATAAATAAATAATGCGACATATTATTATTATCATAGCGAGCACGTGCATCGGCGGAGCATTCCTCGACACTGGCAGCTCATAACGGTCAGAAATAGTTGGGGATACAGACAAAGGAGAACATCCATCAACTATAGAAATAAAATTTAATATTTAGCTCAAAATTCTTACGGAAACTTTTCTGTGAACTTTATCTGTACCTAGAACACAGAGTCCTAAACTATCGCGCTAATAAAAAAAGGCTGCAAGGCAATAAAAATATCCACAGTTTTGGTCGATATTATAATGTTGATGAATTATTCACCTGCTAAACAAGATCTACATTCTGATTTAATCAATTTTTCTATGTGTTGATTACTTCGCACTGCAGAGACTACTGTGAGTATACTGTACTTTATAAATAAAGTTAAATCAACTTGTAACAAATTCAAGGTCGCTCAGCGAGCTATGGAGAGCTATGCTTGGTATTTCTTGTATGGATGGATATTTGTCAGAAGACCAAAGTTACTGACATAGATTTGAAAATTAGCAAGCTGAAGTGACAGCGCGCCAGACACATCTGCCGCACAACCAACGACAGATGGGGCAAATGAGTTCTAAAGTGAAAACTACGTACGGGTCCACGTAGAGTGGGACGGACCCCCGCCAGATAGACAGATGACCTGAAGATGGTCGCTGGCGGAGTTTGTATCAGCAGTGTAGAGGCACAAGCTAATGATAACACAGGAGTCCTAAACTATCGCGCTAATCAAAAGTGCTGTAAATACCTACAGTTTTGGTCGATATTAAACAAAATGTACATTCTGATTTAAACCATTTATTTATTTTATTTAAAAACTTTATTGTAAATACAAAAGGCGAACATAATGCCGCAAGACATTCTCTTCCCGTTAACCTTTGGGATATTGGGACATTTAAATATAAGTACGATGCAAATAAAGAAATAAAATATTAAAAATAAACATACATACTAATACTACATAAATATAATACAATAAAATAATATAATAATACATAAATACATTAATGTAGATAATAACTACGAGTACCTACAATAGATTAAAGTCAGTAACAAGTTACACTCTTTTCTTGAATATTGGTCTGCTGGGTGCTTGTCTGACTTCAACAGGAAGGTTGTTCCACAGGGATGAAGATGACACAACAAAAGATTTGGTAAAGAAGTTTGTGTCTACTGGACACTGCAGAGACTACTGTACTTTTTAAAAACGTTAAAATTACTTGTATTTACCCAATAAGACGCGCTATTTTAACAGTGGCATATCAAATTGGTGTAGTTTTTAAATCGAATCATACAAATTTGTATGACCGTTGGGAATCAATTGAATTTGTGCGTTCCGGCTACAGCGCGCGTCCAATCGGTAATAAGAGGTAACGACGTTTTTTTTCGGAAGCCTGCCGCAATTAATGCTTGGAATGGTTAATAATAAACATTGCATTGCTAGTATACGATGTTTATTAATATGATATGACCTTAATAAAATTCACTTAACATAGTTCGTCGACTTTTTTTTATTCTTTTGAACAATATGGCGCCTAGTTGTCGCTTTACAAAATTTGAATTACTGCATATCATAACTGCCTCCGTGGTCTAGCGGTAAGACGGATTTAGACACGAAGGTACCGGGTTCGATTCCTGGTCGAGACACAAAAATATTTATTAATGTAAATAAATATACTTAATTTTAAGGCGTTGTCAAAACAGCTCGTCAACACCTCGGAAGACAAAAGGACTGGGCAATATTTGGGCCAAAGGATCAGCCATCCAACGTGGCAATGCTGCCAGTATCCTTGGCACTTTGCCCATTGGCAGCGATTTGGAGCAAAATTTTTATTTATAATAATTTTTATTTTGAGTTTTAGTAAAGTAAAGTATCATCACGACCGTTTCCCTTTCGGTGTGCTCAGAAACCACGCTTATAAATAAGCCAATCATGACAAGTGGCAAGCTCGTCGATGTCGCCAGTGTAAAAAACTCGAGAAATATCACAAATAAATTAAATATTAATTAAATGTATTTCTTTACATTCATACATATTTTTGTGAAAATGGTGGGTATAAAAGAAAGCATAGAGACAAAAATAAGGAAAGGCATGCTACGATGGTTTGGGCATGTTGAGAGGATGAGCGAAGAAAGATTGACGAATGATATATAATGCGAAAGTTGTGGGTGAAAGAGGCCCTGGCAGACCGAGAATTCTACTATTTATATTTGTTTCATTGCACCTATAATTGTTGAATATTTGGCCCTAAGGTTTGGCTGTCAGAGAATATCTACGGGCATTAAGTACGCAATAAATAAAAAATATTTTACACAAATAAGAATTGGTAAAAATAACCTCAATTAATAAACGCGACGAGAATTCAAGAAATCAAACAGACTAATGCTAACTGACACACATGGCACTAAATAAAGTGATGACGACATACCAATTAAAAAAATTATCCCCCTTAATAAGTGTCAATTCCTAACAAATGTGTGCATACGCATGATTTTTAATTCACACGTCGAATTCCCAAACACAAGCTCAAGCAATTCACAACACAATCCCAAAGACATAAAGCTTATAATTGCGTGAACGAACGCATAAAAATTACGACTGTTTTTATTACAGCAACACTCAAAACCCTTGTTGGCAGTCAGTTTTAAAACGTCATATATTCTTAAATCTCAATAGGAATTTAAACCTTTTTATAAGGCTGATAAGGGTGTGATTAGCATGAAATAGTTTTAGTTTGTAAGACTTTGTTGGCTTTTGTGTGGAGAAGTCGAAGATGAACGAAGTCGGAGTGGCCATCAAATTTTAATTGTCCGTAAAAATAATAATCAATGAGGCGGCTACTGCGAGCCACTCATTCGAATTCGCAAATAGAACCAATACTCGATTAACGGTTTTCTAACACAGTTTATCCACCAGAGTAGTGATAAGGAGTAAGTACCCGTAGTGGGCAATATGAGTTTGAAATTCAAAATTGTTTGTTTTAAATGTGGTACATACAGTGGGTAATATGGTTAGTAAGTTTTATTTATTATTTATTATAAACTTTATTGCACAAAGTACAAAGGCGGACCTAATGCCGCAAGACATTCTATACTGGTCAAACCTTTGGGACAACTAAAGCAGTTACGACAAGATAAGGCAGGTGCTATCAAAACTAATAGAAAAATATTAGACTTCAATATATACTATATAGTAAATAAATACTTATTTACATACTAATACATACAATAAGTTGGCTCTACACATTAACCTTTGTAAAATTTATTCATTACTGCCTGTAGAACACAGCGTCCTAGACCTCCACTGCTGCAGATGGGCCTTCCAGAACAATATATCTGGAGAATTTGGCCTACACTCGCCACGTTGACTAGACGGGTTATGGAGGATCTTATGTCAATTTTTTTATTCACAAGTTGGTATTATTCGAACCGGATCCGACGGCTTAACGTGCTCTCCGAGGAACGGGAACATTAGTGTTGTAAATACATATATGAAAAATGTACGTAAGAAAAGTGTATTTCTCGTTGGTACATGCCGCGGGGGGTTTGAACCGACCTTTGTTGGATTCATTCTTACACCCAAGCCACTATTGCTTTTAATATATTGTAATATAATTTAACTAATAGTCATCTGATATTATATATTATAATTTGGGTCAATATCTATAACAATTAAATTAATTTGTAAAACTTAACTGGTTTTGCATTTTGCATTGTAATAAATTACAAGCTTCGCTTTAAAAACACGCAATGTACATGTAATTTCAGTAAATTCAGCTACCTATTTCTACTATTATTCTTATTATTATATTACGTTATTTTAAATGTAATTAGGATTTTAAATCACATGTCGAAACGACTAATTTGTGGAATCGTTAAAATTTACATCAGACCCGGCCAGGCAGCGGGCGAGTATAGACCAAATTCTCCAGATCTGGAAGGTACATCTTCAGCAGTGGTGAGAGGATTTGAGGTGAGACCTTATGCTTTAGGGTCTCTATATTTGTAGTTTTTTTAAAAACAATATATACCTAATGCACAGGTCGACTTACACGCACATTTTCTGTGGAAAAGCAGCTTAAAACATCGATTGAATAACTTGGATCTATTTTATAACTCCATTAACTTTAGCTTCAATGAATTCGGAATTTAAATTATCAAAAAATTTGCTGTTGGCTTCTGAATTACTTTTTACGTTCGCTTAATACGTTTGTTTAATGGTTTAACGGATTTTATATCATTATTCTGCTTTTCTATTCGACACTGAGAAGAATAATTGATGTAATGGAAAATCGACGATTTTTTGTAAAATTTAGGTATGTTTCCGCTTGGCGATGGGTGACCCTTTAAGTAGAGAATATTTTGTTCAAAGGGTCAGCCTCGCCTTTCAAATGGGTCCTCGGCACACTACGCCCATCGGACAGTATTTTTTTTATTTTTTTATTTGAACCATAGTTTTTTTTTTGTTTATTTCATGTTAGATTTTTTGTTTTTAATTAATTAATATTGTAATTATTTTATACTGTTTATATATTAATTACTTCGTTAGTAGTAATTATAAATAAAAATAATAATAAAAAAGTATGTATCATATCATGAGTGATATAATTACGATGCCGTTAACTAACTTATATCATTATGTCTATACTAAAGCGGGCTCCACACGTACAGTTTTAACTAAATCCTTAAATTGCGCAGTTCAATTGTTGCGTGTGCAGCGAAAACTGACAACTGTGCAGTTAAACGGAAATATTAATTGATTTTCATTTTATAAAACTGTACAGTTGGACTGTGCAGTTAAAACTGAACGTCTTTAGCAAACAACTGCAGTTGTCAGTTCAGGGGGCTAATTCTGGCGCTTACAACTTACGTGTCGGTTCGAAAAAAATATTTATTTATTTATAAGGTTCGCCAACAGTGCCAGCAACAATATATTCGTGGATTTTTACTTACATTACAGAAACTAGATGCTGCACCAATTACAGGCAACCACCACATGCAATTGGGTCTTTGAGTATCCAAAATAAAAAAAAAATGAGTAGATCTAAGTAAAAACCATAACATAATACAACATGATGCAACCACAATCTAGGAACACTATTCCAAGGATCAAATTTTATTTTTATTTTTTATTTTTTTTTCATTTTGGAAAACCAACAGTTAACTATTGTATATAGATATTAAACAGTAAATTCCCTAAGAACTATTAAAGGTTTTCACATATAAACATAAAATTAAATTAATGAAATTAACAAGCAAAGGAAGAAAACATCGCTACAAAAGAATAATAACAATGTGGGTGAGACACAAGTTACTAAAACAAATTTGGTCAAACAACATGTCAGTTTACAGTTAACAGATCCGCTGCAGTGATAAAGCATTGCGCTTAAAACCATGCAAAGGGTTAGTAAATATGTCTAGACTGTCATTCTTATTTTTAAGAGGTGCAAAGATTATGCTGGAACTCCTCTCACACCAACTTCCACACGTAAAGCTGAGTCTTGAACCCGTTGCTGATTATTTCTTCTGTGACATCATAATATTTGTTCGACTTCATGTTGTGGTCTTTTGGAATATTTGATTCCCACGGAATGGTAAGTTCAATAAGGAAAACTTTTTTCAAGTTCGAGAAAAAACTAAGATGTCTGGTCTATAGGCTGATACAGCTAGTTCATCTGGGATCCTATAATGATGGTCAAATGTATCCATGAGAATTTTCCAGTCTGATGCGGCGCCAACTATCGACGTTGGCTTGCATTTAGTATTCGTACTTTGCCCTTCCTTTACAAATGTGGTCAAAATCACTCTCTTGAATTATTCGTATTCGCCGAATAGTAGGTTTAAAATTCGTATTCGTAAAAGTAGTATTCGTTGTTTGCCGATCTGCCGTCAATACATTTATGGAACGAGCTTCCAAGACGGCATTAACGGAATCATACAGTATTTGGTTGGGTAGGGAGAGAAGTAGAATGGTGGATGGTGAGCGTATTATCGCGCAATAGAAAAAAAAGGAGGCCTCCTTTTCTTAAACCAGCCAATTGTCGGTCGCAAGCCCGAGACACCATTCTTCTCATCTCTTACCCACACACGATGGACCCGGCACCCGCACGGTGAATCCATGGAATGCTTAGAAATTTGTCTTCTCTTGTTTAAATTAGTACTAATAAATAAAACAGGTTTCTGAATATAATAAGTAGATATATTTAACAAAATACTTTACAACGTAAATCAAAGCGCAAAACGGGCATAAAGTGACAGCCGTCGTAGTGACGTTCCCACACCTCAACGAGTAGCGTTGTAGTCTCAAATCAATTGAATGACCATTATCGATGATTTCGCAAATAATATTCTAACAGTACCTACCTAAAGTTATAAATAAACAACAATAAAATCCCAAAAATTGGGCTATATTTACATTTTCCGAACACAATGGTTCCACCGCATGAAATCATCACGCGTGACGTTTGGAATTTTTGGGCAAAATATCTATTTTCATGTTTCCCCCTTCCCATTACGAATGCTCTATAGAAAACGGCCGGAAAACATTTCTGGTTTTGCAACAAATCGCTCTGTAGGGGGTCCCTTGTGGAGCCTTATTCTGGTTGAATTTTCTGATTGATTGGAACTAGATGGAATTTGAACAGAATGCGATAGTAAAGCAATGCAGTTTTGGCTAATAAAAAAAATAGGTACTATAGTTTGTATTAAATTTTCGCACACGATTCGGGATCAGGCTTTAAGTGCCGTCATGCCTTGTGAAGCCGGCATAGTGTTAGAGACTGATGTGAGTCACGATCTGATTCCAGTTGCTAACATTCATAGACCTCGGGCGCCACTTACCATCAGGTGGGTGCAAGGTCACATGTGCTAGTATGAAAATCTTTTTTTTTTTAACTTTATACTTGACATATGATGACAGGTGGCAAGATCGTCGATATCTCTAGCATACCAATCTCGAGAAATATAACAAATAAATTGAATAAATTATTGTGTCCCGACCTTCCGGTCGAACCCGGTACCTCCACGTCTGAATCAACGGACTAACCGCTACACCTCGGAGGCAGTTATTAAATATTATAAATATCTAGTAATCTTTTAATTTTAATTTAGATTTTGTTGGTTTATTGTATTTTTGGAAATTATTCAGTGCATGAAATGTTATTAGTACTAACTTAACACTTATTAAATTGTATTTTTGTACCTTAATAAATAAATAAATTATTCTTTTTTACACTTCACTTGGAGGTCGAAGAATGGGCGAAGAAAACTGCGAAGGAGTCCAAGGTGACGGTGCTTTTAAGAAGGGAACCGAAGTAAAAAGTTGCAGAGCTGCTGGTGTTGGAGCCTTCTGACTGCTAGTGACTGAACGCTGTCATTATCACAGGGGCATTTATCAGTGTCCGTTATTTTGTTTTGTTCTATTAACATTTGGGTGAGGGTCAGGCGTGAGGAGTGGAGACCACGTACAGGAAAACGCAGAGTGGGAAGACCCCCCGCCAGATGGACAGATGACCTGAAAAAGGTCGCTGGTGGGGGCTGGATGAGGGTGGCAAAAGATCGTGTGAAATGACGAGCCTAGGGGGAGGCCTACATCCAGCAGTCGAGATACATAGGCTGATGATGATGATGATGACGATGAGGCTAAAAGTAGGTTTCAACATCTATATTCAGCGTTGACCAGAAGACTTTTCTACATTCATCACACATAGATAAGTCCTCTACTGTTGGAGATGGGTCTTCCAGAACGTATGTATATCTGGAGAATTAGGCCTACACTCGCCACGCTCTGGCGAGGAAGACGTTCTATACATTAAAGACCATTAGTAACAATGTCAAAATCACACGAATTCTCTTCAAATAGGAATGGTTTTTACTCGAATCCCGGATGAAGACATCGACCCCTGCGGTTCTCGAATCGAACCATTTTGTACAATTCACAACAGGGTTCCGTAGCTGGTGGAATCATTAGAAAAAACTGCAGGCGATTGGTAAACATTAAGTGGTAATCGGAAGTATTTTTTTTATTTATACGGAGTGTCTTTGTATGGTCTTACGTTAGACTCAGAGAGAGAAGACAAATTTCTAAGCATTCCATGGATTCACCGTGCGGGTGCCGGGTCCATCGTGTGTGGGTAAGAGATGAGAAGAATGGTGTCTCGGGCTTGCGACCGACAATTGGCTGGTTTAAGAAAAGGAGGCCTCCTTTTTTTTCTATTGCGCGATAATACGCTCACCATCCACCATTCTACTTAACTTATTATTCTCTTGATAGACACGAATAACATTTCCTAAGAAACTATATGGCGGGAATGAAAATAAAATGGCTACTTCCTAAACTACTGTTTATTTTAAAATAACCAATTTGTATGAAAAATCCAAGAAAAAAATACGTAAGACCATAAGTTTCTGGTATGTATTTTTCTTTCAGGAGTCGATTTTTTTTTACCTAATAAAGCATAAAGGCATAAATGGCATTTTATTGTCTCTTTCAACAAGACATAAATACAGTGTTTTTTTTCATAAAAGGAAATAATTACATTCATTCTAATCATAATAAATTAAACCAAGCTTTACTACCAATTTATTAATAGATATTTTGCGGGCAACTGCACCTTAACGTTGTCGTAAATGAGTAAAAGCTTTTCAGCCAATGGGATGCTCGTAAATTTTCTCTACGCTTGCAGATTGGTCAACAAATACGACGACAGCCAATAAGCGGACGTTCCAAATTCGAAACTACGGTAAGCTGCTGTTTACGACCCTGGCAGGACGCTCGAGATTTTTTTATAGTTTTGGCGCGAAATCTTAATGTATCGGAAATCTGACTCCGTAACAATTAATATTGTTTTTTTTTGTGTTAAACTTCTCCCGATAGATGATGAATGAGGTGATAGGGAGGCAAAGGGTCTAGCCCATACAGCCAAGTCTGACGTAATATATCTTTCATTCTTATGAGTTAATGAGGTTATCATCAAATTCCAGATGTTGCAGAATTTGATGCTTTTCTTGGAGTTACTTGCGGCATTCTCTTCACTTTTCACGGATTGCGCGGGAAATCCGCAAAAAATAATATACATATACAATATATATTAAACAAAACAACAACACTTTTGGCTAACAATATCCACAGAAAAGTAATTTACAAAACAAAAACTTGCACTTGCCATGTCCGTGAAAAATGGCGCGAAGAACTGATAATATATTGTTTTTTTTTTTTATTATTATTTTGCACCTAAAGTGTATGTTGACACTTTTCTTTTATGTGGCAAATATAATTAGATACAGCATTGGCGGGTAGGTCTCGAATAGCAGACGGACCGGAGCGAATTTGTGACGAATTGCGAGATATCCCGGGATCACGGGATTTGTTCCCCTCGTCCCGGGTTTTTATTATTTTTATTATTGTCGCTGCTATATCCCTTATATTGACGGCTGTTACATTATTCATTGTGAGAATTTATTTGACTAAGCTCTTTGTATTAGTCGGACCAAAAACTAACCATTATATATTGTATAATAGTAACTATTGGGAATATAATATAACTATAGTTAGGCAAGCGCAAGTATGTATCTTCATATTAAAAGATTACATATTTGTGCCGTTTGCTGTTGAAACTTTGAGCCCATGGAGTCCAAGCGCAAAAAAGGTTTTAAAAGACATAACACCGCGTCTTTTCGTCTCCTCCGGTTATATATATATATATTATAAAGGGCTAGCTCTATTCAGGACACATATCCGTATTCATAATAATAATTTAATAAATAGTATCATTATCATCACGTGGTCAGAAACCACGCATTTAGCCAATACTATAGGGCCATCATGACAAGTGGCAAGCTTGTCGATGTCTCGAGAAATATCACAAATAAATTATTGTGTCTCGACCAGGATAAATCCACGGACTTAACAGCAAATACAAGTAGATATGTACATAAACGAATACCTGTAGTAATAAACGTAAATGTAAAATTAAACAGGCCATTTTCCACGTACTATAAAATATATAAAAATAAATGTAAGTATAAAAATAATAACAATTACCAAGATGAAGACAAATTTAGCCAAACAAAATCCGCCGATCCATCAAACGTCAATTGCAGGATCATAAAATAATATCACCGCATTTTTGGCGGGAAAATATACAGTTTCCTCCAGCTTTTCTCAGGAAGTGTAAAGGGCACAAAAGATTAGTGCACGGGGGGCAATAAAAAAACAATTTTCCGCGTTACCCTACCTATCAGGGGAACTCTCAACACTTTTACACAATACACGCGAAAAAAGATGAGATTCAGTATGCATGATTTTCATAGACTTGTAAACGTGTTTATTGAGTCTTTTATTTTAAATGGATTAATGTCAAGGTTGCCAGTTTGTTGCGGTATTAAATTGGATATATTATTTATTTTTATTAGGGGAACGCAGCGAGTATCCTCGGCACACTACGCCCATCGGACGGTCGTAATTTTATAAAAATCTAAAATTGTTATTTATTGATAAAAAAAATAGTACAAAATATTAATAACAGATAAAAAAATGTCTACCAACTAAAATGTCATGATTAAAAGTACCAAGTACCTACACTGGCTGCGGTCCCACGTTGCACTGCTATAGTTTTTTTTTTTTTTTTTTGTGGCGGCCTCAAGTGCCATAACTACCTAAAATATTTCTCTTATTATGCAACTAGGATATGCGGCAAGCGTTTTAGGTAATCTCCCAGGTGGTAAGCCCTCAGTTTATTTTGTAAATTAGTTTTAATTTAATAGGTATTTTTATTTTTTTATTATTATTTGTTTATTTAATTTTATTTAGTATTTAACCTCTATCTAAAAATAAATATAAATTTATGTAATCATGGACTTAAACATATTCAGTTGACGCAAAAAAAAAAAAAAAAGTGAAATTACTTGTACACTTTCGTAGACGTATTTAATACTTCAGACTTCACACCACCGTTACGCAAGTGTATGACGCCCTTTATAGTATCAGTCAAACTCAATCAAAAATGTTAAATTTTGTCGCCACCATTTTTTGTGTTAAAAATATATTAAATTCTAAAATACTTATTAGGGACAATGTAAAAAACCTTAGTTTACATCTATTAATAGATATAATTACGAATGAAACATGGATTGTTCTGATATTTTTGGATTAGATATATTTTCAATACAAAAAGATGGCCAACATTTAACTCTATTGAGTGTGCGTATGGTCCTAACTATGGCTGACGTAGAAAGCAAAAAACCAGATTTATTTTCAAACAGAACATTTTATTTTCAAATCCGTTTCAGTAATTTGTTAAATTAAACGAGAAAATTAAATTAGAATCACATTGACATACAAGATGTACACCAAATAGCATACATACATTTACCTTTTTTTTTTTACTTTTTAAAAATATATTGGCATTGACAACATTTATATTAAAGTATTTTAAGAAACAAACCTACGATTAAACTTTTTTTTTTATTACCTACAATTACCTAACTTAAGAAGAATTCAACTACATAAATTCAATTAATAACTGATATACAGACAATAGAATATAATAATAATTAAACAAATAGGTACTTGTCCAAGACATTATCTTGAATGGAAAGTGTCTTCAATATTCAGGGTGGGAGAAATGTGACAACTTTTTTATATCATTACTATAAACTAAAATTAAGGCCTTTCTCACTAAAACTGGAAGGACGGCCATTATTAATCTGTTATTCGAATTATATTTACAACCACGAATAAATATTCAGTCAAGACGGCATAGTGTTGGGGACTGATGTCAGTCATGAGTGTCTGATTCCAGTTGCTAACATACATGGACCTCGCCTCATAAAAACTTTTGTTAAAAAAAAAAAATGGATTGATATGAATAAAACTTGGTTTATAATAAAATACGCTAAAAAAAGCGACGGTGATGGGTTACCTAACGAAATATGCCCAAAGCTATACAGGTTGATTTTTTCTTAACTATGAAGAATGTTTTAACGAAGTGGTAGGTGGTAATTTGCCCAGTCTTCCGGGGCCGTAAAGTATCCACTGTTACTGCCGATAAGCCCAGTAAAGATAGATTATTAAAGAAGACATATTAGAGTCCCAAACTGTAAACACTTTTAAAAACAAACTGGACAAGTGGCTAGTGAAAATTGACATAGACTATGGTGATAACTGACTATTTTATGAAGTTTACACCAGTGCTTGATATAGGCATATCAGCAATGCGCTGCTCGCCTATTTATCAATAATAATAAAGTGTATCTACACATTTCGGGATCAGGCTCGAATTGGCGTCATGTCCAGTGAAGCCGGCATAGTGTTAGGGACTGATGTCAGTCATGAGTGTCCGATTCCAGTTGCTAACATTCGTGAACCTTGCGCGCCACTATACATGAGTTGAACGCAGGGTCACACGTAGTGCTAGTACATAAAAATAAAAAATCTATTTCAAAAAATGCTAAGAGTAGTCTTGTCCGATTATGAAAAGGATAAAAATGAATTATATTTAAAAAAATATATATTGTAGTAGGGAATCTGATTCGAAAATTTGGACAATAGTTCGATTCCTGCAGTTTCCTTAAGTTTGACATAACAAAATTTGACCCTTATAAGCGACAATATCAGCTAGTGTAATAATACAGGTTGATATATATATGTAAAAAAAAATTAAACATATTTCCTTAGGAAACCCATCACTGTTGCTTTTGTTAGAGTATCTTATTATATTCAAAGTGGATTTCATTCTGATAACAGACCGGTAAGAAGATAGAACCTCTTCTACGTATCTTAGACCAACACGAAGCTACGCAATTTGTGCGCTTCTGACTATGTTTTATAAAACGTCCTGTAACACGTTACAGTCATTGTTGTTACGCTTGTTGCAAAATAAATAAACTTATTTTTATAGTGTATTTTTCAACTACCTCAACAAATTTATTATTTATTTGTTGCATTGTTATTTCTCAACAGCAACACAATCATCACAGTTGAAAATTATTTCTTTTAAACAATATTGCTATAAAAATTAACACAGTTATGAAAAACATTAAAATGGGCACCTATTATCGAGGTATGTCAAAGTGTTTTTTATTAAATTTATTAACTTTTTTTTAAATACCTCTTTAAAAGCTACCAATTTAAATAGTGAATATAAAATTTATAGTTACAATATTTTATTTAATATTTTTGTTTTATAGTAATCATAATTTAAAGTTGTCACATTATAACAGCCTGTATATCGTAACAAAGATTAACCCAGAGGGAAAAATAATATTAAAACACAAACAAAACAAGTCAGTCTTAACGCCGAAAATATTTACTAAAACACTAGAAAAAAATAAAAGAAAAAACATTTTAAAAAAGTTGTACAATTATATTTTAGTATACACGTTTACTAACCTAATTTAGATGACGAGTGTAGCTTTATTTACTGGCATTAAAAAAAAACACGAAATAATTATTGTACAAAAATACACGCTGTATTTTTTTTCTCTATAACCACTCTTTTTTTATTTATAAATAACACAAATACTTGCACGTCTAATATTGAAGCCACTATTTATCTTAAAAAGCACGAATAATTTAATAGTTAAATCTAGCGTATACCGCGTTACGTATTCTTGTTTAACTAGAAAGTGCGATTATTCTATTCTAATGGCATTTACTGTCACACTGTTTAAGAGCGTTGTTAAGCTATCCTTCTGGCTTAAACAATCCAACATTTTTAACGATTTTTCAAAGCCTGAACGTAGTTTAAAGAAATATAATCATTCATTCATTACAGCCGCTAGAACACAGCGTCCTAGCCCATCCACTGTTGGAGATGGCAGACGAGGATCTGATATCAATTCCACAAGTTGGTATTGGTGGATTGGCTCCGAGGCACGGAAACGGTTGTGTTGTAAGTGACAAATGTGGGTTTGAACCGACCTTTGTAGGATTTAAGGAACGCGTTCTTACAACCGAGACACCACCGCGCCTATATTATATAATTAATACTTCTAAAGGAAGTAAAAAAATAGTGGAATTTAATTGACAGATATTAACATTTTGACATCTATCAAAGTAATGGCAATTAAATTTCTAATTATTTACAACAATATCTCTTAAAATTACAATGTTTTTATTTCAGCATTTCTTAAAAAGTACACTCAAACATGTTTTTTTTTTTAATGTCGGACTGCGCGAGCGAGAAGTATGTAAGGCTTACCAACCATCTTAATATTATGTCAAACTGTTTAATATTATTATCGTATACTTAATAACTCACATTTTTACTTTGTGATTAAGAAAAATAGATTATTTTTATTATTATCTAAAAGTATATTTCTTTTACGTTATAACAATAGTATAAATGTACAGGTGGCTATTATCGATTCGCTCAAAATGGGCACCTAATACCGATGTAGGTATAATAAAAAAAAAAAAAAAATAGTTAAGGTGACTTATTATTAAAAGTTCCAAACCTCCAATGCTGAAGGCAAGCCATCCAAAAACATTATATATGTTACGGCTAAAAGCCGAAGTGCGGTTAAACCTAGTTCTAGCCAGTAGAATTTGGTTAACCTTAGGTTCATTATATTTATTGCCGGCTATAAATTGTATATATTTATAAACTGCCTCCGTAGTCTAGCGGTAAAGTTCGTGGATTTTACTCGGAGGTACCGGGTTCGATTCCTGGTCGAGACACAATAATATTTATTAATGTAAATAAATACATTAAATTAATATTTAATTTATTTGTGATATTTCTCGAGTTTGGTACGCTGGAGACATCGACGAGCTTGCCACTTGTCATGATTGGCCTATAGTAAAGTTGGCTAAACGTGAATCCGTTTATTTATAAACGTGGTTTCTGACCACCCCAAAAGGGAACACAGTGATGATACTTTACTTTTTTTTACTTTTTTTTATTGCCGGTTAATACAAGGTGGAATTGCATTCGACTTTAACTAGGTACAGCTTCTTATACCAGCTACAACTTCATATAGCTAATCCTAAGTGGTTAAAACTAGGCGTATATAACTAGTTGTAGCCAGTATAAAAAACGCTATTTTAAGACGAATTCAACTGGCTACACTTAGTATTAACCGTTAATAAATAGGAGACAACTAACGTTAACCAACTTCTACAGATCAGAACAGTGTAACCGCATTTTGGCTCTTAGCCGCAACATATACTTCCATAGATAATAACGCCATTTAGAAGCGGGTCGATAATAGATACCATTACGTTATTTATGGTTTTCTATTTATTGACAGTTCCGCCATTTTGTCCGCACGTTTATATGAACATAATAACTAGACAAATGAATAACATCCTAGCAACTACCTACCACTGTGAAAACTTTTACGAATAATTTAAATTTAAAATCTTAAATAAACTTATTATCACTTAGGCAAGGTAAAATTTGTATTTTATTTACGTATACTTCGTTTAACCAATTTTTTAATTTTAGTTTTTTTTTTTTTAAATTCTAATTACGTATTTTGTCTAAGCTCAAAATAATGCCATTTGAGTGTTTTGGGGCGTGTTTGACCTCGCTTGAAGTGAAAACACCTGCCTGTTTATTCTTACCGTACAATATAGTACAACAACGTTATTTATACTACAATTAACGTCATACGTATGTTTTTAAATCGTATACTTGGGTCCGGTGCTACACGCGAATGTTCGAAACTATGTTACATACTACATACATATAAGACTTTGAAATCCAAAATCCAAATACGCTGTTTTTAGTTTTATATACCTATAGCGCTTGTTTTTACATTTTGAACATCCAGCTGCAAGCGACAAACTGTCAAAATTTTAGTTTTTTTTTTACAAAAATATACAAGTTATACAAAAATTCGATTCACTTCAAGTTCATACACTATTTAAATAGATTGTGGGTAGATTTGAAAAATGTGTAAAAGTCAAAGTGTATGGCATTACGTTAGACTAATATGTTAATCTATTGATAGAAATAAACAATATTTCCTTAAAAAACCATATGTCGGAATTGACAAAAAAAATAGCTTCTATATTTAAAGGAAAACAATGTGAGTCGGTCAGTCGTCGTAGTCAGAATGTGTATAGAAGTCCGAGTCAAAAACAATCTATTAATGTCAATAAAATCTTCTAATTTAATCGTCATTAGATTTCATTGATCATTGAGAAAGGTCTTAAAATAATAAAAACTGCGCTGCAACAGCTTCTTTTATACAATCTGTTATTTATTTAAATAGCCAATTTGTATAGAGAAGCAAAAAAACTTTATTTAAAGGCAAAAAGCCAGTCGGTATGAGAATTAAAGTGAGGACTGAATTAGTCTATGGCAGTGCATTGTCATTTATGGTTGTGTTCGACGTGCACATTTTGTTGTGTCACGAACAATATGACGACCTACATGCTACATAATTGTAAAACATGTTATTTTATGACAAGAGAAGAAGAACAAAGTAGATGTGTAAAAAATAATATGACAAACATGTTAAATGAAAATATCAAAAAACTACCCTCAAAATTAAAAAAAACCTTATTTACATATATTCGTATAGGTAAATAATGTATCTACTTGAAATAGATCGAATTATTGTAGCATGATATTATTATGTACTTTCATGTTTTTTTGCGAATAAACAAAAAAAAAAGATAGTTTGTCACGTGACACCATGGAGTCTTAATAATTTATCATGCAGCGGCTCATATCAAGCCTTATATAATACAAAGGCGTCAACTGACACCAAACATCATTTGCACCCATTTTTCACCTGTCCACTGTATCATTTAGGTATTAAATTTTTATGCAATTGAAAATTATCATTCAAATTTTGACTTTAACTTCGTACAGTGTTTGAAGGCTGGCCAATTGCAAAAACGAAGATTTGTTCTAAGGGAAACTAATACTAAACCGAACGTTCCTTGAGTTTTGGTTCAATAACACTCTTCGTGTCAGTCTAATAGAGTTCATAATAAACGTAATAGATTTGAGATAATGTAACCAAAACTTTCGTAACATTCGGTCGAGGGTCTACTTCGGCGATCCGTATACACTGAATCAGTAGCAAATATAGTAAAATTTATTATAATATTCAAATATGGAGCTAAAATCAAAGGTATATATTATGGAATACGGATAGCCGCAGCATCGTGAAGCGAGGAGGCGGGAAATGGATCTAACATGCGAGCACCCCCTTACAGACTTCGTTTTTGCAATGGCCAAACTACGAGCAGGGGTGAACGAGATAGCTCGTGGTAGAGTTGGGTGCTAGCTGGGGATCGCGCCTCTGTATGTGGTGGGGTTTGCTGAAGGGGGTACTCACAACGTCGGGGGTGGAGGCGCCGTCGTGGCTGGAGTCGGGCGCCGAGCGGGACTCCCCGTTGGCGTCGGGCGGTCGCGCCGACTCCCGCTCGTCGATCACCAGGTCGATGGGCATCTTGCCCTTTAAGCAGCTGATGTAGCGGTGGCAGAAGTTATCGCACAGCTCATGTACCTGCACAGAACAATACTCCATCAGTTCTTCTGCCTTCCGTACTTCAATTGTAGAAGATTCTTTTGGCAAACGGTATTAACAAAGGTGGAAGGCTTGTGAACCTATATTCCTAAAATTTTGCAAATTAAAACAATCTTCTTGAGCTAAACAGTAAAGACAAAGGTAATGCAAGTCCGTATACATGTCAGTCCAAAGTTCAGCTAGCTAAATCAATATCCTTGGTTATACTGTTGTATACACTGTTGTTTGTAGACCTATCTTCACAGGATCATGTTTAAACTATGGCGTAACACAACTTATCACCTGGCGGCGTGGTGTTGCAGTGAGAATTGGGTATTTGTACACCAGCAACAGCATCTATGATTACACGCAGCAATTGATCTACTTCTATAGGAATATAACACTAATATACGTAATCCTCACGACGTAATATTTATTCTGGCTCCCTGATTCCTAAAACACCTAAAAATAAATTCAACACGATGGCAATATTTTTAAGTTACATATTTCTAGCCAAAAAAATTGAATTCCTCACGATGGTTATGTGCAGTAGTTCCCCTATGTCCAATCAGATAAACACTAAAATTTAAAATCTTCAGGTTATAATCGTAGTTCATTTCATCATCATCAGCCTGTATATCTCCACTGCTGGTTGTAGGCCTTTACAAGGCTCGCTGTTTAACACGACCGCCACCCTTATCCAACATCCACCAACGACCTTCTTTAGGTTTATCCAGCTGGGATTACCCCTTAAAAGTCATTAACTTTCGTTCTCTGACGAATATCAACCTTGCGAATTCTACCCATCAGAGAAATATCAAGAATAGCTCTTAGCATCGCGATCTTGAATTTATTGAACACACCCACTGTCAGAATAGACGTTACGTTTAAAAATTTTGTCAAAGTGACAAGTTGCAAGTTTAAGTCATCATTCCTAAACCTCCACTTAGAAATGGGCCTTCCATAAATTTCTGGAGAATTTGGCCAAGACTCGCCACTCTGGCAAGACACCCGTCTTCCGCCGTCCGGCGAGGAGGTCTTCGTCATCAATTTTATTGAATTGTTCGTCTCTGGATGGACTTAGTGAATAGTTATGGACATCATTAAAAGTCGAATTTGGACTGCGAATGTTGAGAAGACATAAATCATAGCTGTTTATATAATAATATGTGGCGGAGGCTGCCTCGCTCCGAGCCACAATATTATACACATTTGACCTTTAAACTAATATCAGCATACAAAGCCCTAAAAAATAAACAATAGAAAGAAATACATTTCGACTTTCGATGCGTTTGAGCCAACTGTCGCTGGCGTTTTACAACGCGCACTAAAAACTCGACTCGTAAAAAGTTTTTTTTTTTATTTTTTGTCCACAACAAGACAAATTCGGCCCATTGTGCGCGGCGGGCGCATATTAATTCCACCAACCTTATAAATTTTCATAGGCATAATTAGTTTAGAAAATTAACATCTATACTAATGTTATAAATGTAAAAGAAGGTTTGTCTGTATGTGATGTCTGTTTGTCTCGCTTTGAAACTCAAATTACTAAAACAATTCTAATGAAATTTGACAGAAATGTTGCTTAAAATCCAGATATGAATATAGGTTAAAATAACCTAACGATACCGCCTTCACGCCTATACCTATGCCTTCACCACTTGACCAATTTTCATAAAATTTAAGTATTCTTATAAGATCTGTATGTTGACAAAATAAAGAAAATAAATAAATAAGAATATTAATGTTGTAAACTGCCTTCGTAATCAGACGTTTAGTTCAAGAATTTGGACGTTGAGAGTTTGATTCCTAAATTATTTAATAAATTTTTGACATTTCTCGACTTTGGTAGTCAAAGTAAAACTATCTTACATAAACCTATTACAGGAATTTATGAAACGTCATTAATTTAATTATTTTAAATGATTCTACAGCTGCTAGTGGAAGACTAAGACTTAGGTACACTAGAGACAACGACAGCTTGCCATTTATCATGATGAGCCTATAGTAAAGTTGGCTAAATGTGAATCCGCGTCTTTAAATAGCGTGGTTTCTGACCACCCCGAAAGGGATACGGTCGAGATAAATTTTACTTTTTTTTTTAATTAAACTATTTCGATCCCCAAAGTTAGCTCGTAAAGAATGCGTACAGCAGGGTGAGGCGGAGTGCACAATCGTCCGAAAACGTTTCGTCTAAGATCGGAAATGTCAGAAATGTCAAAATCCTGGGCATTCCGTCTAGCTTTTGACTGAATCGATCTTAGACGATACGTTATCAGACGATTGCGCATTCCGCCTCACCCCGCTGGTATTACAGCTCGCCTCTGTACATTTTTTTTAAGTTCATTAAAGAATTTAAATAAATAAACACTCGTGTGAACCCGGGGCAAACAGCTAGTAAGGTAATAAAATGGCTAACGAAATTTTTAGATAACATTTACACGGTGAAAAGCTATAAAACTCGGCAGGTGGAAGACGGTGCTAATGAAAAAATTATAACCAAATCGATGCGTTCCAAACTCGAACACATGCTACTTTGGCGGACTTTAAAATAGAACGCCGGAAGCGGAAACTTAACAGCGTTGACAGCTAATTATATATTTTAGGAGTACCTACTAAGTTTATAATCATCACATCATCATCACAGCCGTAAACCTTTGAATTTTCGGAAGATCTCACATATTATGCTAACTTTAAATAGGCCAGTCATGACAAATGGAAAACTCGTCAGTCTTTAGCGCACCAGACTCTAGAAGTGACACAAATTAATTAAATATATTTATGTGTTCTCGACCAGGAATCGAACTCTCGTCTAAATCAATAGTATTATTATTATTTTGAAGAAATATACAAATAGTATAAAATAATTACAATATAAATTAAACCTACTTAAAAGTAAAAATTAATATTAACTAAACCTAATAAAAAATAAACTGTAAGTAAAACATGTCCTCTAGAGACGACCCTTCAGTGATAGTCCCAAGAAGACTGGCAACATTTCCCCTCTGCTAAGCTAATACGTTGGCAGAAATAATTGCCAGCTTTCCTGTCTCCAGACTTTTCCGTTAGCCGTTTGGACAACTCCTTGGCCAGACGCTTGGCTGAGTGTCCCCATGGGCCCATCGTCTCGACCCCAAACGGCGCAAATTCGTAACCTGTACTGAGGTTGGCGTATTTGAGCAGCTTGAGGTTCTCAGCAGAAACCGCCGCGCTTGACCAGGTCGCCTGGATGTGTGGTGAGGCTAATGTGTCTACACATGTCGCATCCCACACCAGGGACCTGCCAAGTTTCCACGGCCCAACGATTATTATTGTTATTTTATTCATTCTTATTTCATATTATTTAATACAACATTATTCTGCCAAACTATAAAATAGTTTATCGGCAGATAGCTCTCATTATTCATTCATTATATCATTACAGCCCTATTAGAACACAGCTAGACCTCCACTGTTGGAGATGGGCCTTTCAGAACACATATCTGGAGAATTTGGCTTACACTCGCCACGCTGGCCAGGAGGGTCGGCGAGAATCTGGTGTCAATTTTTAATGACAATTTCTCTCTCCGAGGCACGGAAACGGTGGTGTTGTAAATCTATGACAAATATACGTAAGGAAATTGTATTTCTCATTGGTAAATGCCGGGGAGGTCTGTAGGATTTTACGGAAAATGTTCTTACAACCGAGCCATCACTGCTCGCTATTTCTATGTATATAGGATGTTAAATTGATGTCGATATATATTAAAGTTAGATCTTTATTGCGCGCGCTTGGTTGGGGACCTATTTCATTGGATGTACGTCCGTACGTCAGAACAGCGCTCAAGGGGAAACAGTGCGGCGGGAAAGGGGAAGAGGGGTGGAAATCAATAACCTGCAAGTTTAGTTCACACTTTTGCGGTAAATCCCGCGACGCACTAGTTTTTTTTGTCATGACGTGTAAAGGTGCTAAAGATATTGATATACTGAATAAATATTTGATTTAATTTTAGTATTGATTTATTTGGTCGCCATTTAAAGGAAAATTAAACCGATTTTTTATTTTTTGTTTTTGTTTGGTTTCGTATTGAAATATAGTTAAATCGTCTTTAATCCGGTAGTGTCGCATCGCTCGGTAGATACTATTTTCGAATTAAGTGACAGCAAAAGCGATTTGACATCGTAACTCTTAAGGGATCCTCAATTGGAAATGCCACGACATAAACATCGATAACAACACAAGTGACTATAAACTAACAAGCGACTCTAACCTTTATATTCCCAATGAAAAAGAGCGTAAATTGCGTGCGATGAAAATGATATAGTACGTTACTTGTTTATAGGTAAAACCCCTTTAATGAGGTATTACGGCATTCCGGAACGACTGGGTTTCAAGATTATCGTTTAGAAACATCAAACTCTTTCCAGAAATTTAAATTTGGAAAGAGCGATGTTCGAATTGAGAGATGGAGTGTTTCTGAACGGATTCCCCTTTTTATTTAAATTTGGAATGAAATGTGATATTATGGCTGTCGGTTGACGTATGATGTTCCTCTTTTGAATGTCTTGATTTTTTTTTTCACTTTTTCTCGAGGCAAAGGTTTGTATTCCGATCTGATACCGGACGGCGTCTATTTCGTTATTGGTTCCAAAAGGCAAGATAGAATCGAAATAAAATAAACGTACTTATTTTAAAAGCAATGTTTTTTTTTTTTTATTCAGGCATAGGCATGATTGGCTTCCAACACGTTTTTTTATTTTAGTGGCATGATACCCTGCGCCCCAAGCATGTTAGGAACTGAAATAAGACTCTTATGACTGAGATTAGTCCCCAATACTATGACGGCTTGCTAGAAGCTATTCCACTCTTCGCTTGAAGGACTCCAGGTTATAGGAGAGTGGAAACACAGATGCTGAATGTACGTGTAGGGATGGTGACTACGGAAGATTGCGAAATAGAGAGGAAGAGATAAGGTTATGAAGCATTTTAGTATTACTAATAAATAAATATTTCCAGACAGGTCACACAGCGCCATCTAGTTTCCGTGGTAAGCTACGAGGATTGTGTTATGAAAACTAGATGGTTGATAAACTACATATTAGATTTATATATTTATTTTGTATTAGTAATGGTAGTGATCGCCAAACGCGTGGGTGCTATCGATTCATATATGCCACGGTCAGTAGGTACTCAACTAAAATGGTCTTTTGTTGTGTACACTCAATCGCATAACAAAATTTATAATTTAATTTATTTAATTTTAATTATAGTTTAGTTTATTTTTAATTTTATTATTTAGGTAGCTTTTAATTTATATTTAATGTACTATAATTAACTTCGAATAAAATTTATTAAGACACAAATTTATTTAATAATAGGATCTCAAGAATCAAGTCTCAGTTGTACGCAGTGGAAGTGGGTGCGAGAGAAATTCCAGCAATATCTTTGCACCACTTACTGAAAGACTTGGGTCTAAGCAAGTCTGCTGTCAATACAAATATGGAACGAGCTTTCAAGACTGCATTAACGGTATCATACAGTATGTACGGTATCATGCAGAATAGTAAGTTTTGTTTCAAGCCGTGTTATTTTTATATAAATATCACGATGGCAAGATTACAATATTAGTTCGCCTTGAAAATAAAGTTGGTATTTGACATAATTGCAAATGGCCCATACTTTCAACGACAAATAGTAGTAGTAGGCGGCCTGATGGTGGTAATTTGCCCAGTCTGCTGAGGCGGTGAGGTATCCACCGTTCGTGCCGATAAACCCAGTAAAGTGTATCTAGATAATTCGGGATCAGGCTCGAATTGCCGTCATGCCCAGTCAAGTCGGCATAGTGTTGGGGACTGATGTCAGTTATGAGTGTCTGATTGCAGTTGCTAACATTAATGGACCTTGCGCGCTACTTACCATCAGGTGGGCGCAAGGTCACATGTCGTGCTAGTATAAAAAAAAGATATAAAAAAGAAGGTTATTAATAAAAAAAATAAGGTTTGTTGGCGAGAAAGGTTGAACGTGACGTAAGTCCACCTATCTCTATTTTTATTTCTGTAAGTGAGTGTACCTACATCTTTGGGAATATGACGCACGGCTGTAGGAGGCAACGAATAATAATCGCTTTTCAATGAAAAAGTTTAGGTAAGTACACATTTAATTTGGACACATTTTGAAGTTTATAACAAAAAAGTACTATCGCGTACATGAGTTTTTAACTATTTTATTATTTAGGTATATTATGTCCCGAATTACATTTAAACTATTTACTTAATACTATGGTTATTTTTTTTTATTGTTTAATTTTGAAACTCTCCACCCATAATATTCTTCTGCTAATCTCCCAAAGGTTAGTTGGTAGTAAATACCTTCATGGTATTATGTATAGAATTATGCTCGCCCTATGTACATCTTTTGAAATAGGTACCTATTATATTTTGTGACAATAAATATTTTTTTAATTATATTATTATTATTTGAATGCCTCTAGCGTTTAAGTCCGTGGATTTAGACTCGGAGGTACCGGGTTTGATTCCTGGTTGGACACATATTTAAATATAAATAAGTATATTAATTAAATAATTATTTAATTTACTATGGTCCATAGTAAAGTTGGCTAATTGTGAATCCGCTTCTATATAAGCGTGGTTTCTGATCACCCCCGAAGGGATACGGTCGTGATGATACTTTACTTTTACTTATTATTATTATTTATGTCCAAAATAATACGAACAATACAAGAAAAATACTAAATAAAACTCGTGTAAAACGAATTAAGTTTCATATTGTGTGCGCAAAACATTAGACACCAATATAATCTTCTACAAGCTGCAGAATAAACTTAAAAACAAAAAAGTTGATTTTTTTTATATACCTATATGACTACAAACATTCGAAAAACCGTCATAAACAAAACTAACTACCCAATTCCTTGATATTATCACGAAATCGCGACAAGAAGTAGTTTTTTGATCGGATAAAGTTGATTGCGAATCGAATTGCACCGGTAAAGGCACAGACCGCCTACTTGAGCAGGTATATAGACCTAAATGGTCTCATTTGAATAAGCCCAGAGACCGGTTACTAAAATAATAAAACCTAACCGAGGCCACATGAGGCGATCAAAAATGTCGGCCAAATATGCACCACCATTTGCATATGTTGGTACAATCGCAATGTTTAACATTGTATTTTAATTTTTACTATCATCGTCAATACTGCAAACCGCGATCCGAACAATGATATAGGAAGACTATGAATATATACTATAATATATATAGTGGATACTATGAAAGACTATAGCCATATTCTAAATGATTTAAAAACAAGACAACCAATAAAATAGGTATGTCAACTAAATCACCGTTCCAGTTATAAGCCACGCTAACATCATAAACCAACGTCACCAACCATTTCATTTAAGCTGTGTTACTTTTGCAGCTCGTTATCTTCGATAAATGGAGCAATTTTGGATATTTTTGACATTGATTATTATTTAATTTATTTGTGATATTTCTCGAGTTTCGTACGCTGGAGACATCGACGAGCTTGCCACTTGTCATGATTGGCCTATAGTAAATTTGGCTAAATGTAAATCATATTTATAAGCGTGGTTTCTGACTACCCCGAAAGGGAAACGGTCGTGATGATACTTTACTTTTACTTTTTGACAATGACAAGTAAAATATTAAAAATAACCAAACTGCGCAGTTTAGATTTGACGTTTGTCCTTCTGTCAAAAAGTAAACCACGTTCCGTATTACTGTTAAAAATGTTATTGTTTGATGTTAACATATCATTTTTTTATTAATGGAACGCATAATACTACCATTAAATGGTCTGTTTTTTGGTAATGTATGCGTTCACGCTAGCGCCGCTGGTAATTTCTACAGATGGAACGCGGCCTAAATGTATAATTCCGTATATTACCTACTAGGTATCGACAGCCGCCATTTTTATTCCATTGTTCTTTAGTGAGTTCTACTAGTAAAATGGCAAAAAGACCTCTCCTAGTCTAGTTTAGTCTACATGCCTACATACTTAAACAAAATTGTAGTTATATATAATATTTACCCTGAGTTTATGAGTCGCTTTAAGCGCTTTTTTTGCTTTAAAAGTAGTTAGACTTGAATTAGCTCTATGGTTTTCATACAATTTAAGTAAAATTCGGTAAAAAAAAGCAAGTTTTGCTTTTAATTCGAACATAGCATTACATTAAGCATTGTTGGATAAAATTCAACTAACTACATTTTTATTTAAAAAAAAGGAAATTATCATCACGACTGTATCCTATTTGTATTGACAGAAACTTTACCATAGGCCCATCATGACAAGTGGCAAGATCGTCGATATCTCTAGCACGACAGAGAATGTTCTTGTTTTTAAAATCTACGGCCTTAACCACGGAGCAGCCCATTTTATTTTACCCTTAAACTATTTTAATTTTCTTAAATAGGTATGCAACATTTTTTTACAATAATTTGAAGGATATTTAACCGTGAATATTTTATTTTATTTTATAACATTTTTGTTGGCGATTGTACCCGTAATGTAGTATCAAAGGTGTGTATAATAACTTGTTAAGACCTATTACGTATTCTAACGTATCCACACACTAGCATCTATATATTAAATAGGTACCTAAATTGACTTTAATCATATTTTTTTTTATAATAATGTAATCATGTAAGTCTTGTTTTTATATAAGTAAAAATTGGGATTTGACATCATTGCAAATGGCACATAATTTTAACAAGATCAACAATTAGGTGATAGGCGGACTGATGGTGGTCATTTGCCCAGTTTGCCGGGGCGGGGAAGTATCCACCGTCCGTGCCGATAAACCCAGTAAAGTGTTTCCACACGTTTTGGGATCAGGCTCGAATTGCCGTACCCAGTCAAGGCATAGTGTTAGGGACTGATGTCAGTCATAAGTATCTGATTCCAGTAGGTAACATTCATGAACCTTATGTAGTTCATACCTTTTTTATATTTTTTTGAGTGAGCGGATTTGGTTTGGTTGTTTTACAACGCTTTTCTGTGAGATATTTTTTTTCTTATGTACATTTGTCATAAATTTACAACAGCCTCAGAGAGCACGTTAAGCCGTCAGTCCCGGTTCCACTAATACCAATTTGTAGAATCGTTTTTAATTGTCATTAATACTGACATTAGACCTTCGCCAAACCGTCTGGTTCCACCGGATATATGTTCTGAAAGACCCATCTTCAACAGTGCAGGTCTATCTCTGTTCTAGGGGTCGTAATGGATGATGGACATTATTTATTTTAATAATTTGATGAGGTATTTTATAAGTAACGAAGTTCAGTTTCAATAAAATTAATTAAAACACTCAAATACTTGAAATAACTTAGTTTTCGTTTTTACAATGTGGCATTAAAATTTAAGAGTCGGAATAACGAAACTCTCTATCTAATTTCATAGGTAATGAAATGGAGGAACGGTTGTAAGGTGATAAACTGAATGGGGCCATAAAATCCCGGGGTTCGGGTCCCGGTCGCTAAACTAACAAATCTGACGGCTATAAATCATTTAAACACGTATATATTTATTTGAATAAAAAAAACTTTTTTGAACAAGGTTTAAAAATAGGTTAAAGGTCATTAGAGACACCCGCATTTGGAATATACATAGTACTTATAATTTGTTCCATGTCAATGAGATAGAGATTGACCGCCTCCGTGGTCTAGTAGTAACAAACGTTGCCGTGAACTCGGGAGGTTGTGGGTTCGGTTCCCACCGAGGGCACGTTGTACATTGTATAATTTGTCTCGGTCTGGGTGTTTATATGTATAATATGTATATATTTACAAAAAAATAAAGTATAAAATCAAGCATCTAGTTTCCGTAACACAAGCCTCGTAGCTTACCACGGAAACTAGATGGCGCTGTGTGACCTGTCTGGAAATATTTATTATTATTATTAGAGATTGGGCGAATTATTATTGTATAGAGCTCTTAAATTACTGTTGTTCATGAATTGTTTTTGGTTTAAAATTTTGTACAGATGATAAAATTAAAAAAGATCGAATTGATGAAGAAAAACTTTTACCCTAAAATCGAATAAAAAGGTCTCGAGTAATTATCTATGAATGGAAAATTTTAAAAAAGGAACACTGCTCTTAACAAGTTCTCTTTGTGCTTGAATTTGATTTTTTCCTAAAATTAAAATGCCAATGATGTTAAAAATAAGTAGATACCTACCTAAGTACAGTGTCGATAACCAAAAGTGTTTCCTACAAATAATACCTAAGAGCATCTATAGACTATGCATTGCCTAGCATGATTTGTAAAACATCAAGCGTTTGTCAGTTATGACAATATGACAGTTATGACAATAAACATAATTACGACTCGGTGGTGGCTCGGTTGTAAGAACGCTTTTCTTAAAAATCCTACAACGATCGGTTCACACCCCCCCGGCATGTACCAATGAAAAATACACTTTTCTTACGTACTTTTGTCATAGATTTACAACATCACTGTCGCTGTGCCACGAAGAGCACGTTAAGCCGTCGGTCCCGGTTTCACTAATACCAACTCATGGAATAGGTAATACATTGTCATTAAAATTTGACATCAGACTCTTGTCAACCCTGGGCAGCGTGGCGAGTGTAGGCCAAATTCTCCAAACATATATTCTGAAAGGCTTATCTCCAACAATGGAGGTCTAGGACTATGTGTCATAGGAGCTGTGATGATAATGAATAACATTGTTTTATTTTATAATAACCCTTATAAAAGTTTAAGTTACTTAGTCATTTTCTATTACAACCAACTTTTACCTATAAGTGCCGAGGTTGTCGATATTTTAATAAATTTTGTTCTTAATGCGGTATTCTATGTTTAGCAGATCATTGTCAAAGCTTACAAAACATCACCTGTGAACAGAGTGAAGTGAAGCGGAAACGGATCAAACTAACGGAGTTTTTTTTTACCGAGCGAGCAATCCGACGAGATAGTATTTGACAGGTTAGGATATGCATTGGCGGGAAAAAAAACGCTCTGTCGGATGTCTGGATTCCGATACGAAAGTTAAAACGTGAGAATACTATTAAAGCGATGTTTTGATTAATACCTGTTTTTAAATTCGTACATTTTTAAAAGTCAAAAATCCCATATTTTTTTTAAATTGAATTCATACAATTATTTTTTAAGTATTTTCTTTAGCTTCTATATTTACAACTAATAGCAAAATCATGTTAATAATTGTAGGTAAGTCTTGCAGTGTTATTTTATATAAATATCACCATGGCAAGCTTACAATATTAGTTCTCCTTTAAAGCTTTCGTTACTTTTTTTATTATTTCTAAAAGGAATTGTATGTTTATTATATATATATATTTTTTTAAATTGTTTCAGATTTAGTTTTTCGAATAACAATCTTGTAAAATTTTATAATTTTGTTATTTCTTATAGGCAATAAAAGCTACTGTGGTAATGTGGTGGTCGCCTCTAATAGGTGCAACATCTAACTTCTGATTTAGTGTTAAGTACAAATAAGTGTGTGATGTTAGCACTGTTGGCTACCCTATTATAAATAAATAAATAAATAAAAGCAAAAAGTGGCATTTGACATCATTGCAAATGGCACTTTCAACAACAACAAATAGGTGGTAGGCGGACTGATGGTGGTAATTTGCCCAGTCTGCCGGGGCGGGGAAGTATCCACCGTTCGTACCGATAAACTAACTAAAGTGAATCCACACGTTTCGGGATCACACTCGGTTTGCCGTCATGTCCAGTCAAACCGGCATAGGGACTGATGTCACTAATGAGTGTCTGATTCCAGTTGCTAACATTTATGGACTTTTCATGCCACTCACGATCACATTTCATGCTATATTATATGTATAATTATTTATTAAAAAAATATTACATACATATATACATATCTTCACGCCAAATCCCTTGCGGGGTAGGCAGAGACTATAAAGCGCCTCTTGTCACGATCACGACATACCTCTTTCGCTTCTTCGACATTCATCAACCTCTTCATACATGCCCTTTTGTTTCGATGGCTTTTTAATTCACCTTCAGCTAATGTTTCATTTATTTGATCATGATAGGCAAGTCTTGGTGTGCCAGGGCCTCTTTTACCCACAACTTTCGCATTATATATCTGGTTCGTCAATCTCTCTTCACTCATCCTTTCAACGTGCCCGAACCATCGGAGCATGCCTTTCTTTATTTTTGTGTACCTATGCTTTCTTTTATACCTACCGTTTTGCGTCTTTTAAAATTATTATTATTATTGTAATTGTAAGGTTTACGTTTTATAATTTTTTTAAACCGTGAATCTTTTAATGTTTTGATTGCACTATATTCGAATAAAATGGGCGAACAATTTTCTCAAATCGATCTCGCAGGCCGCGGGCCGATATTTTAAATTTTGAACGCATTGTTTTTTTTTTTAATGGCCTTTATCTCGCCCTCCGGCCAACGATTCGTACAGAGGTATCGCATTACGCCTTATCTCGTTACAGAGGTTTTTTTTGGGTTATTTTTTTTACCAATTTTTACCGGTTTCTAATACGTATTTGTATTTATTGTTTTTTATCAATGCAGTCGATATAGATTTTTTTATTTTTTATATTAGCACAATTTAATGTTGCGCCCACCTGATAGTAAGTGGTGTTTATTTTCCACTATCACTCCACCTACCACCTAATTAAAAAAAAACACGTGATTTATTAACAATAATTTTCTTTTAATAATGAAAAATTAGACACATAAATCCACCCAATATTTTATCCAAATGAAATCTACTTTTTTTTCGCCTCAGAGGGAAATCGCTGAATGTTGCCAGTCCTGGGGCTATCTCTGATGGGTCGTATATTGAGGATTATTATTATTATTTTTAGGTTTACTTCATAGTTATTTAATTTGATATAGGTATTGAGTTTTTTTTAAATATATTTTTGTAAATATTCTTTCGAATAAGTAGACTCAAACTTTATGTTTGTTAATTTTATATCCATATAATATATTTTGATTATAACAGCGCATAAATAGACTGCTGCCGCAAGCCCTTTAATTGAATTCAAGTTGTCAATTGATTTGGTCACGATTGTAAAGTAGTTGCTTACAATATTAATTAATAACATTAATGATATCACGACTTCAAGTGAGCTTAAAGATCTTTACAATATAGCGGCAAGTAAGCTATGTACTAATTGCTTAGGTAAATATTTGACATAAAAAATTAAGTCTTGACTGATTTAAAGTGGTGACAACATTCGAAGGGCTTTTGTCACTGCTGGAGTACCCGCGATTCTAGAACCCTCGATGGCAAAAGACCCGACGGCATGACCGTTGAGCCGTGGAAATTTGGCAGGTCCCTGGTGTGGGATGCGACATGTGTAGACACATTAGCCCCATCACACATCCAGGCGACCTCGTCAAGCGCGGGAAGTGCGGCGGTTTCTGCTGAGAACCTCAAGCTGCGCAAATACGCCAACCTCAGTACAGGTTACGAATTTATATTACTAATTATTATTACTTATTTAATACCTATTAATATTAAGTCAATATACATAAAAATGGCTGAAATAGCTGGCTGTTAGCAAGGAACAGACTGCTAATAAGGGCATAGTGCCTGAGAATAACAAACCTTAATTCTAATAGTGGATAGCAGCTGTAAAGGGGCATTGTCTTATTTACCTACACTAAAATAATGCTAAATATTAAATGTCTAATTATTAAAATTAATATGTTAAATCTATATACCTACTTAAATATAACTAGACTACTATAAAAAGTATATATTGCAGCTGTATAGAGGCATAGTACCACTATAAGAAGCATATAGTGTAATGCAATGTGATTTAACATTAAATTTAAATCACACACATTCACATTTAGCCAACTTTACTATAGGCCAATCACATGACAAGTGGCAAGTTCGTCGATGTCTCAAGCGTACCAAACTCAAGAAATATATAACCTCAGAGTCTAAATCCACGGACTTAACTGCTAGACCATGGAGGCTTATTTATAAGCGTGGTTTCTTATACTTTATTGCACTTTACTTAAAAGTATGTACAAAGGCAAACTTAAAGCCATTTCGGCTTTTTCTACCAGCTAACCTTTGGGAGAGTGAGACAGTATAAATATGTGGGGTGCAATTCTAACCAATAAACTACATAAATAGTATGAATACATAGACTACATAAATACTCATCAATATATAAGTATTATAGAAGATATACATATATGAGGATAATATATTATTAGGAAGTAGAAATTTGTGGAGTTAAATTTATAAGGATTTTTTTTTTATTTTATTAATAGTAACGGACGTGTTAATGTTTGGTACATACCCACCAGTAACGCTGCTGCTAGTAAACGATTAAAATAAACAGTTCAATACAAATACGAAATAGTTGAGGAATTGAAAAGTTTTGTCGAAACCGGTCAAGTGACTTGGCAGCGTCGTCGTATCATCCCGGCATCGACTTGCGTGTGTCCGGACCCATATCTCGGCGGCCATCGATGGAGATAATCGAAATGATATTGTGTTCAGACTTAATCATTAAAAACTGGTCGGTATAACCCTTAATCGAACAGCGAAAGTCGAAATGTATACACTCTTTACACATAGGCATTGAAATGAAAAAAACAGAGCTAAATATGCCCTAAATCAGGGTGTAAGAGAAATTTGACAATATCGGAGACAAATCCACGATCATCACTGGAATTTATGATAATTAAGATTATTGCTATACATATTTATCAATGTATTTTAAATTTCAAAGCCTAAAAATAAAAATAATAAAATTTATAATGATTACTCACTTTTTCTAATTCTAATAGGTGAAACCGAAGCACTTGTATCGCTTGCACCATCTGTAAAGAAAGAAATAACAATTTAGTTTGAAACAGAAATGGTAATATCTATGTTATAGTTGGATGCTCAATTCCAAAGCCTCATTCAAATTTAAGAAAACTAATGTCAACGAGAGAGCTCGATCGGCCGGCACGCAATTCTTTATCATCTTCCTATTTCATAAGTTTTAAGGTGTAAATATACTTATTTATACATCAAGCCGGCATTTTTAAAAGCTACAAACCCATCGTGCACAGTTTTATGGTTTCAGGTTTATCTACTATATATTCCATGATATCTTTAACCTATCTCTCTCCTGTATATCTACATTTCAAAAGCTTCTAACTTCTTCGACGTTGAATTTATCAAGGTCCATGATTCGACACCATACAGGAGAATGGAAATTATGTAGTTTAAGATTGCGATTGTAGAGAAAAAATAAAACTATAACTAAGTCTTAAATAATAATTTGGTACGGTGTTATGTTGCTAGTGTCTCCTCCCACATTCCATGAGTATCGTCCTATACAGTACTATACAGAGCAGTTTCAATCGGCCTAACTAGTTCTCACACAAAGGGACCAAAGAGACGGCCCTTTCCAGTCAAAATGTACAACAATGGTCACAAAACGGAGCCCTGTGAAACCCCGCTAGGGTTGCTTCCTTGTTCGCAAAATTCACCATTAAAAGTTAATCCCATTTGCATCGGTATGTACGTTTGTGTATTGTATTTACTTATGAATATTAATGCAGCTCAATTTGCATTATTTATTATCCACAAGTGAAATAAAATGGTGTGTATGTATGTATGTATGTCTGTTTGATTCGCTTACGGATTAATAAATTCTGATGGTTTCTTGGGTATTATTATGAATAGCTTTCTAGACGCTTGAAAAACAAAACACAAAGTAGCAATAGTGGAACACAAGTCAAAGAGATTTTATATTGTTTAGACAATACAATTAAAACCTGACCTGAAGAAGATCGCATCCGATCCAGCAGTGGAGAGACACAGGCTGAATCAAATGTTTGATATTGAATTTTAAGTAGTAAGACACCATTTTAGTTTGAATACATTTATTAACTGATGGTTTACAGTTTAAATACATGTTGTAATTTGTTTTTGAATCTCTATTTTGACACTCGAAGGAAGTTACTCGTATCAAGTTTTATCACGACAATAATCCAAGTTTACTATGATGGGGACTCGAGAAATGTCATAATAATGTATATATATACGTCTTAACCGCTAGACCACGGAGGCAAGACAAATGTTATAATGCAATGCGTTAATACAACAATTGATTGTTTGATTTCTTCCAAGATCGTAATCGTACCGTTTCAATGGATACTTATCTAGTTAATGCACTTTTAATAGCATTCAGCCTTGATTTGTTTCTGATGGTTGCTTAAAACGAAGCCTGAATACTGAATACAAGATTCTTCCTTTGATTTAAATGCTGCAGGTTTGCTGAATAATGCAGTGATTTTTATTTAAATTATGTTATTCTATCCTTTGTTAAGTTTACTCCATTTGAACAAAAAAGTCAAGTACAGTAACGAATAACGAACTATTCAGGTTTTTTATTGCTTACTTAGCTGTTACTGGAGATTTAACCTTGAAAACAGCCAAACCTTACGATCTATATTTGATTTTACTGACTCAAGTATGAAGAATGAAACGAATTTCAAAAAACGTATATTTTATATATATATATATAAAACCAAAGAAATTGAATATTGACTTTGAATGAATATCTCTAAAGACCGTTCAAAAAAGTGATATCACACGTAGTTCTGCTAGGTATATCAATTAAATTTATATTTTCGGGTAGTCAAACAAAGTTCTCTACCCTCTCGGATTGTTTGCTCAGTCGTCGTGATGCCGTTGACACAGGCGCACGTCTGCGATAAAAATATGTTTAACTCTGTGTACACTTGCCACCGTTGTGGTATGTTTGTTCAACGAGAACAGGGGGAGATCGCTATCGAGCCATCTTTACTGACGAAAAATCGTCTAATTTATAGGAAGAAATGTCGAAATTGGAAGATAATTTTGTTGTGGACGCTCTTATCGTTATCAAACATTTTGTTGAATTTCTTCACTCACTTAAAACAGCCTTCAACGGGCTGTAGGGTCACAAGTCGTGTCGTGTCAAGGCAATGACTTTATACATATGGTAATGGCCTATTTTTTGTTTTGATGTATTAATATAAATTTTCTGCCTTCGAGGTCTAGCGGTTAAGTCCGTGGATTTAGACTCGGAGGTACCGGGTTCGATTATTGGACGGGACACAAAAATATCTATTAATGTATATAAATATGTACATTTAATTATTATTTAATTTATTTGTGATATTTCTCGAGTTTGGTACGCTAGAGACATCGACGAGCTTGCCACTTGTCATGATTGGCAGTTGGCTAAATGTAAATCCGCTTATTTATAAGCGTGGTGTCTGACCACCTCGAAAGGGAAACGGTCGTGATGATGATACTAATACTAATATAATTTTTCGCAATTATAATACCAGTAAGAAACATTATGATTATATAGTAGAAATGATCAGGAACAGATACAAAATTTAGCTATATGCAGTAAATGCAAGATAGTGCGAGAGGAATTCCAGCAAAATCTTTGCACACTTACTGTGAGAAAAGTAAAGTATCATCACGACCGTTTACCTTTTGAGGTGGTCAGAAACCACGCTTATAAATAAGCGGATTCACATTTAGCGAACTTTACTATAAGCCAATCATAACAAGTGGCAAGCTCGTCGATGTCTCCAGTGCGTACCAAACTCGAGAAATACCACAAATAAATACATTTACATTAATATATTTTTTTGTGCCCCGACCAGGAATCGAACCCGGTACCTCCGAGTCTAAATCCACGGACTTAACTGCTAGACCACGGAGGCAGTTGTTACTGTGAGAATTGGGTCTAAACAGGTCTGCCGTCAATACATTTATGAAACAAACTTCCAAGACGTCTTTAACGAAATCATACATTTTGTTAACCAGCCTAAAGTCGACACTTGAGTTGTGAATTCATGGAATGCTAAGAAATGTGTCTTCACTATTACCGGATTTGACGTTTAAAGTAAATCAGTTGACATAAAGCGTGTGTAAAGAAGCTCACACGTTTTAGTGTCCAAACACAGATGTAGTTAAAGTAAATATAAAACAATCGGCTGTCACCGGTACTGTTGGTTTAAACTCAACTTGAACTTAAGTAACCATAACTATATCTTTTTGTCTTTATATAATTCAACTCAGCTGTCTTTATTCTATTTAAAACTGGATTTTTGTAGTGTGTAGTGAAAAAACCTTCACGTGACGATTTCTTCTCCGAGAATGACGTTATAGGCAGAGTTGGCATGTTCTGTTATTTAGGCTCAAACGTTATATGTATAACAGAATCCCTTGCATGCGGTCTTTTAAAATATTGTCTATTGTTGTTTTTTTTTATATTTACCATATTTTTTCTTTAATTATTGATGTGTGTTGTAAACACGCCGCGAACAATATTTTCTTTAATGACAATTTTGAAGTTTGAAACCTTATATTTGAAATAGTGGAAATCTTTTTAAATTAAAAAAAAACATTATTCGTTTTGTTTCTTTAGTTTAATTAATCTGAGAAGCGTAAGAATATGAAATTGGACTTAATTATCTTTATACAAAAAAACGTTGCCCTGAGGCGAAATTGCAATTAATTCCGCAACAGCTTGTTATAAAATATTTGTAAGAGCAGGTATCTTCTGCGGAGCTCGTTACGTCAGCGCGAGGAATCTATTGTTCCGAGGTCGCTGGTTGTTAGTGTTCAATATCATTGTTAAACTAACAAGGGAGACCTAACTTACAAAAGGGAACGAAACCCGATCCGGCCGTCATTCACCACACAAAAACAACAGCTTCAGGCGAATTATCCTCTTTTACAGACCTAAGTAGAGCTTTCAATAACATGCATTGTTGTCTCCAAGATATATTAAAAACATATGGCAATTCGGGATCACCACAATGGAATCCGGTTAAGGTTGAATGAGACTTTAATTAAAGTGTAAATTGAAGAAAATTACACTCGTTTGCGGAGGCCGAATATAAAAACATCGTATTGAGCGACTCAATTGCACGACTTTTGAATGACTTTAAATGCAAAACCGTTTAAACAGACACGATGATGTTGTTGACGTCTACTCTGACTGATTCTGTTTAAACAGACACGATGATGTTGTTGACGTCTACTCTGACTGATTCTGTTTATTTAGGAGCAATCGTTGTATAAAAAACCCTTTAATTAACGGACACTGTCAAAGTCATTTGTTATTAGAGCTGATATTTAATTTAGCATTTTAATTTTACTTAGCTTGTGAGGTGACACGGCCTTTTTACAAATTTAAATTCAAAATAATTTATTGTCAGAATTGTTTACATGTAAAATTTCAGAAACATTATCTTCATATACATGAATGTTGAAACAATCTGCCCACATTAGGCATACAATATTTAATATTATAACTAAACAAAATTATATTATATTATTATTATTCCTTTTAATACAAATTAGTTTTAAATTTAATAGCTATATCAAATTAACGTATTATTCAAATATTTAATTGTTTACTATACCTACTAATTATTTACTAATACTAATATAAATTGTCAACTATAAGGTGCAAGTGTCATAATTAAAACTAAAACAATAACAACCAGCAATACAAATAATAAAAATAGGTACTCAATTTAATTCGCTGTCATTTAGATAGTCCATAATATTATAGTAACCCTTTTGGATCAATAATTTAATCAACATTTTCTTGAATTGATTTATTTTCTTGGTCTTTAATATACATAACTATATATACAACCACGAATATATGCTTAATTGACATATTATTATTATTTACATCATAAGGTGACACGGCCCGATCTCTGCCTCGCCTTTGGGAGATAATGCAGTATGTGTTCCGGTCGACAAACAATATCAGAGGTCGGTTGTAAAAATGGTTTTTATACACTTACTCGTATGCCTATGAGGCACGTTTTAGTGACAAGCTAACTAACTATATAAGAATATTAATCATGGATTTTAATCAAGCTTGCTGAAACCAATAAATTCAAAGTCAGTAGAAACCATCGATGTATATAGATAGACCCTCACTAATATAAAAACGTTCCCGCAAAACCAATCGAAGTCATGTAGCTGCATCATAAATATCGCATGTGTCATTATCATTGCTTGAGAGTTGGTTAGCAAGCGGCATGTTTTTATTTATATTTAAAATTATTTATTGCACCAAAACTTAAAATTAGGTACATAGGCGAGTTTAATGCCTGTTAGGCATTCTCTGACAACTAACCTTTGGGATGGTGAGAGATTATGGGCAGGGTGCAACAATCTAATAATAATAGTCTAATTTATAAATACACTACATACCAAGCAATTACATAAACTACATACATACATATATATATACACAAATAAACATACATAAACATATTAAGTGCCAAATATTCAATGTGTACTGGATGCAGTGTGCTCCTGCTTATCAAGAAATAAGTTAGTGACTAATTGTTTAAAAACATTGACAGATAGATGGCCAGTGGTATTTTGTTCCACTGGCGGGCTGCAGACACAATGAAGGAATCTGAATATTTGCTAGAGTGCGTTTGGTATTTAATAGGGCTATCTATATATGTAGATCGATGGTAGAAAGATATCGTACTTAAAAGTGGCACATATCATCTTACGGACAAAAACAAACGATTTGTTTTTTTAATGGCTAGAGCCTTGGATGAGTTTAAATTCAAAACAGTTTTTAAAGTACTCATAATCTTGTTGACGTCCATCTCTAGTATGTGTTAACGGTCGACAAACAATGTCAGTAGACACAGCAAACATATCTAACATAAATCTGGCACATATGGCTATCTTACGAACAAAAAAAATTATTTTCAATAACATATAGTTTTAATACAAAACTATTTAAAGAGTTCTCATGATGTTGTTGACGTCCATCTCTAGTATGTGTTAACAGTCGACAAACAATGTCATAGACTGACAAATTTAAAGTCAGTAGACACAGCAAACATATCTAACTCAACAGTGGCACATATGGCTGTCGTGGGGACAAAAACACACGATAATTTTTAACACAAAGTTTGCTCAGAGCCCGGATGTCGTGTCTGTTTGCCTTCCTTATCTTCGGGATGGTTTAGGACCGAGAGAGTGCATCAATGGAGCGCTTTATCAGCTCTCGCGCAGGTAAAAACCTCCACTGACGTGAGTTTATGGGTTTAGAGCTACCGTTTACGACATATAGTTAGTTAATTTTTGAGTGATTTGTTTGCGGAGTGATGTGGCGTCGCATGAAATCTGCGTAACGACTGTTGGTTTGTGACGATTCTCTCGAATGACAAAGTCAAACACTGAGCGCTCTCACGTCGCTGGCTGTCCGTCGGCAATTCGTAATGGCTTAGATTTTATTTGTTAAAAATCGGTTAAGTACCCGTGTCGAACGGCGGGCCGTGGGTGGCCGCCATTTTGCTTTTATTATTTTAGTTTTTGTCCGCGCGAGTGATGGGAGGCCCACGGTGCGATTCAGCTTTTTATGAGTGACAATATATTTTTTGTAGTATTTTCCTATGTTGTTGTTCCGAGAAATATTTCTCGTTTACCTGTGCTTAGGTTTTAGAGCTATTTTGATTAATTAGTCGTAAATTACAATTTTATGTAATGTCCTATAATTACTTATTTGTGTTGTGTTCTATATGTATACTGTATACTTACTAAGGAATCGACTTCAGGGTCTGCTATGTAATAAGGTTTTTCTTGTCGAATCTGAAAAATAAAGTGCAAATGCATGTTAATAAATTTATTAAAAACAAAAATAGCATAATTAAAAGATAAATACTGAATAAAACATGGCTTATTAATTTAGACGCGCAAGTTGCTATAGACATTAAAATAGACAGTCTATAGAAGCATAATAAAATACCGTTTGATTAAATGTAGAATCTGTGTTCTGAAGTTTTTAAATTTATTAAGATACGTCGAGTGATTAAAGGATTTAGAACTTTATTGTTAATGGAATAACGATGAAATGGCCTTAACTAAGATATCTAGTTTATTGGACATTTGCCTTGACTCGGAGCATATTTTTTTGAACAAAAGCGCGGTCACCGGAAGACAGATACCATCATACACAGACTTGCTTGATACCTCTTGGATTTGGGCTAACGGTCGAATAAATTAACAAAATTTAAAATATATTATAGCTATTTTTGTCCAATTCGACTTAGCAATGCACGCACTGTGCGTGTAATTTGTTTGAATAATATTCTCCCACATCGAATACATTAGCCATTATTACCACGTTCTTAAAATTTAACAAAATACACAATTAGCTGTTACGATTAACAAATCGTATTTAAGAGGCGAGAGATCACCTCACACAGTGTACAGCTCACTACTATTGTTGGACAAAATTAATTACATTTTTGCATTAAACGGTTAGAACAATAAAAATAAGCCCGTGAATAATAAGAAAACAATGTTCATTAACCGAAACAAAGCAAACAAATTAAATTAACATAATCCACGTATTTCTCTTATCAAAGTGGTTGTAACGGTGCACTGAGAACAGATGTACGTCGTAAATCCTGCTTGTAATTAGCACTTTAATTCTATGCGTTAAAAGAGATATTACTTTGACCTTTATAAGGCGCTACGTCGTTACATAATGGATTCACCATGACATGCGCGTACGCATTGAAACATATAAATTGATTAAGATCTAGGAGCCATAAATGTCGTCTAAGACTTATTGATTATTATGAATAATTAGCATCTACCGACTCCTTTTACTCAGTGGGAAATTATTTACGACTGTAATTAAAATAATGAAAATATGCAAACAAACGAGTTTTACAACATTGTTGTCCTTAGAGAGGGTTAACGTTAAAGTGGATACAGGCATTTTGGGGGAAACGGGACTAATAAAAATGAAGTTATTATTGTATAGGTGTAACAATCATAATAACATAATAACAGAGGAAATCATCGTCCCCAAGAACAAACTACAGTAATAACCAGAGTTGGCTAATGCCCCACTGTGCACCGCGGTCCCACCTACCTCGTAATTGCTATTATTCCGGTGGGTTAGCTACAAATTGTGTCTACCTGGACCTTTCATATTGATCAGTGTTCATTGTTTTCTCTTATAACTTGACAGTATAGATTTTATCTTGTTTTATTTGACCAGGTTTCTTTTTGGTGACAAATTTAGACTGGGTTCCGTTATTATAATTATTTTTATTGACAATTAAATACTTTTCTATTTAGTTTTCTAGCAACTACGCATACATTTATAAGGCTATCTCTCTCTCTCTTTGCCGAAGATATTTTTTTTTTGTTTTGAGGAACGAGCTTCTTTGGACAACAAGCATCCTAAACATTTCATGATTTATTTCCAATGTTCATTGTCTCCTCTTATAGATTTTTATTTGTTTTATTTTACAATTTTGATTCTTTCATAACGATATTTGGGATCGATTTTGACGAAGACAAATTTGGGTAATTCTAGCCTATCAAAAATTCTTGACGCGACCAGCCAATAAGGCATCGTCTCGTCGTCCCCTAACAAAAAAATAAATTAGACGCAATATATAAATCGGTGTACGTTGGCCCCTCCCCGCGGGCAAGGAAGTCCATCATTTGGGGGGGCAGCGACCCGTGAAGCCCTTGCTTTCGGACAACGAATTAAATGCTAATAAGATACCGAAATACGTCTCGAAGGTAAGCCAAGAAAGGGTATATTATATACAACTATGCTGTTCTTTAACTATATATTATAGTGTTGGCGTTGCAGACCTAATAAAAATGTAAGATGTTCATTTATAACCACGAAAAATTTGCGTTCTATAATAACTAACCTTAACTAAATTAATCTATACTTCCTTGTTTTACAACTGAATCTTTTTTTTAATATAACACTAACATTATTGTCTTGTTTCTGTCAACCTTGGACTAATTTGTTAGTCATAATTTTCTTAACAATTTAGGGAACTTAAGAATCGGACAAATCCTTATGCATAATTTTATGTAACTCTTTAGTTTCTTGACGAGTATTGACTTCTTTCGGCTAAGTTATATGTTTAATGATTTCGATTACACATACATGCTGTAGATTAGTGTCAAAAACCTTAAAGGAGCATCATGGTTGTTTTTTTTTTTTTTAGCGTTGGTAGATGTGAAATCGACACAGACAAGAAGCGTCACAGGATGACAATTGTCGCTATGATCCTATTCATTGCAAACGTTTACCTGTTCCCTTTTTGATTTCATTGTCAAATATTTCATTGTTTGCATAATTGAATAAATGCTGGTTAGTCTTTTGTATTTCTTTATGAACACCTTTTCTCCTGAATGTTGGATGGATCCGTTGACTTCTTTCGTTATTCATATTCATATCAGCTTCAGGTAACTTTTCTGTTTTAGGCGAATGGGATTCTTAACTTCACTTATCTTTCTATTACCATTACTCGTTGGTATAGATTGTTCTACATTGCCTAGACTATTACATTTAAAGTTTTTCTCATATAAATACCGAGTTTTTAAGGATCTACTGATCAGATTAAGAGCAGCTTAGTCGCTATAGCTTATATAACATAGTTGGACGCACTCTACAAATGCAGCAGTAGAACATCCGTTAGAAAGAAATGGCGAAGTCGTTTTCACCTCAATCACGACATGCAGATTGGTACCATCAAAAAGATAAGCAGATAGGTCTCCAAGTGATATACAACTCTTGTTAAGTGTGTGAGGCTGCGAGAGGGATCATTAAGTTCCTAACATTCCGGTTCGTCCTCTTTATTCCACAGCTATTAAATTATATTATCACTTCCACAAAGTGTCAAAGCAAATTAAACTTTATTAGGCATAAATTAAAGTGCATAATAATACGACAAAGTTGCGTTATTACAACAGGGCCGGCATCAAAATCGCTACCAAACGTGGTACCCTATAATTTGTAATAAAAAATCTATTTATAAAATAAAATAACGCATCACAAAGCTACCTAAGATGCCCGTTGATCGATCTCGACGGACTTTTAATAAATCGGTCAGTTGAGCCATTTTGACGCTTGTCAAAGGTAAACATATGATTTAAAGTCCTGCGCGGGCGCATCATTCTTTAATGGTAAATTATTCTATAATGCGCAAAGGTCGGCTTTTGTAATTTAGTTAAGTCGCCTCCTATTTAATAACTTTTTATACGATCGGACGGCGGGCAGGTGATTTTTTTTCATTTTTTACTTTAAAAAAACTCGGCTACGAACTCGGAGGGTATTGCCGCTACTGAAGTAGTTTGAAATTTTTAAATTATAGTGTATTAAAATGCGCGTTCCTCTTTTAAAATGTTATTTATAGTATGCGCGTGCGACGCGTCACGTGACAGCCGATAGTGCCAACGATTGTTTTGGCTGCAACTTGTTTAATCATCTGTTTTGACAAAAAGACGTCGAGAACATAATATATTTCGCGCAGTTTACGACCAGCGCCATAAACGGCCGTAATGAACAAATGTGTTTATGGTGGACTTGTAAAAGTCAAATATCACTCATTTTTTTTACAACGAACAAAAAATGGCCATAAATATTGTTTAACAAAATGGCTCCTACTGAATATTGTAGTCGTAAACAAACCTCTATAAAGTCAACTTGCCTTTTTTGCTTTTTTCTATTCTCAAATATAAATAACTTTAGTATTGGCCTACCTACTTGATTAGTTTTTAATATAATCTCACAAAGGTATTTTAATACTTGTTTACTAACAAGAGTAATAACATTTTAAAAATCTTCGTTCGATATGCATTTGAGTTTAGCGTGAACTAAATCACCAAGTTTGATATGAGTAACATCAGAACCTTTGTGAGAGCGAGAAGAAGTGATATGCCGCTCGGGGGCGAAAGAGACAGTTGCAATGAAAGGACCGTTTTTCGTGCGTTTTTTGCCCCGGAATCCGTGCCTTGGAAATTTTTATTTGAAACTCTTAAAGCAAGAAATTCAAAGGTATGGAGCAGGTAGTGGCCGACTCGGGCAGACGCTACCATCAAGTATTTGTTTAGTTTCGTTTTTTTTTATGGCTCAAAGAATGCCAGTTGATTTATAACCGTGGTCTGTGACGATTTGTGACCTGTAATTTTGGGTGATGTGAATTTTGTCACTAACGGATTTAGGTGCATGATTTATTAATTCACTCCTTCGAACAACAGGCGTGGCCTCTTGTTCCGACAGACGTGTTCAGCGCAAACATGTCATTTTCGTTAAGAATGGACCTGTCACAATTTGGATTTATGTCTTTACATTTTTATGACGTTTAAAACAACGTTATTTATCTTACTCATATCTTGTTTTGATGATTTAATTATACTGATTAAAGATGTCTTCCTGTATGTTTGATAAACTTTATTATTTCATATCTTCATATCTTCACGCCAAATCCTTTGCGGGGTATGCAGAGACAATTGAGCGCCACTTGACACGATCACGACATACCTCTTTCGCTTCTTCGACATTTATCAATTTTTTGTTTTAATTACTTTTTAATGCACCTTCAGCTATTGTTTTATTTATTTGATCGTGATTGGTAAGTCTTGGTCTGCCAGGGCCTCTTTTACCCACAACTTTCGTTTTATATATCTGGTTCGTCAATATCTCTTCACTCATTCTTTCAACATGTCTGAACCATCGGATCATGCCTTTCCTTATTTTTTGTCTTTTGTTTATTTATTTAGTTACAGATTTAACAGCGCTTAAAATTAAACCTAGTCTACAAAATTCTTAATACATAATAAAAATGTGAATCGATGTGAGTGTAAATGTAAGTTTAAATTTGAGTGCGACTATGGAATCCTCTGAATTAAACTTTTAGTTATTTCTGTCTTCAATTTCAATAGTTACTTATACAATAAATAACGGTTCTTTGTGGTGATTTATTTAGTAAAATGGCGCATAGTGCACATCATATTCCTAATCAAAATTAAGAGTCATCGATCTAATTTAATAACAGTACCAGATGAATGAAACCTCGCAACGGGTGACGTTAACGACTCCACTTTACGGCAATTGATTTGGACTCTGTATATGATTCCAAACACATCCCATCACGCTATTAATTCTTATACATACATGAAAGGTTTTTGTGTGTATATTATATGTCGCGTGTATCAAATGTGCTGTGACGTTACGATCTTAGATTACTGGACATAGGGAAAAAATTAAATCAAAAGGTCACTTTCCTCTGAATTTGGACCTACCAGTCGACGACGTTAAACGCCTAGTAAACTATAAAAGCCTGATTTTATACTCGTGATTTTTTTTTATACAATTAGGAAAACTTACAGCTAAACAATACTTAAATATAAAGAAAATATAAGATAAAGTAAGAAAGGGCTAATAACAAGTTTTCACAGAAATAGATATTGAAACATAGATACAACTAAACACTGAGTAGACTATTACAAAAAGAATGAGATGATATGAGGCAGAATAAGACAAAATAACAATAGAAATATAACACTTATACAGATCGGCTTAAGGCATTTGTAAAGTAGTCCTGAGTCAAGCCACGCCGGGCCACGCTGGGGTAGTACATATGTCAATATGAGATGTCAATATTACTTTACTTGATTATCGGTTGGTACACTCCTTGATCGAAATACATTGGCCATGGCAGTGTGTCTTCGTCTCGGAGCCCGGACTGTTCACCCACATGAAACCGGTGGAACATTTCCTTAGGCTTTATTGTGCTAGAAGTGCCGTCCAAATTCTTTCTCACTCGCCTCTAAATGACATCATCCGTAAGGTCACTGTTGGAATACCCGCTATGCTAGAACCCTCTGGGATTACGCGGAGCGATGTCAAGAGAACCCTTGGGCCGTTGAAACTTGGCAGGTCTCTGATGTGGGATGCGACATGTGTAGACATATTAGCCCCATCTTACATCCAGGCAACCTCGTACAGTGCGGGGAGTGCGGCGGACCTCAAGCTACGCAAATACCTTACGAGCTTGCGCCGTTTAGGGCCGAGATGATGAGACCAACGAGTTGTCCAAACGGCTGACGAAGAAATCTGGAGATAGGAAGGCTGTCAATTATTTCTGACAATGTATTAGCCTTGCTATACAGAGTCTATTCCTGATGGGACGTGTCTTGAGGAATATTTTTTTATTTTATTTTTTTTTCTAATAAACATATTAAAATACTTAAATATCTATTTTTTCGTATATATTGTTTAACTATACGTATAGATAAGCAGAATCACGTGCAAGCATGAGCGAGTATCTACTATCTAATACGGAGCTATCGATAATCGATTTTGTCCAGCAAAAACTTGAAAATGTCTTACTGTGCAAAGATTAAGAAGCGAAGGGGTCAGTTTTGTGGACATTAACTCGTCCCAGGAGTGTGATTGACTGACGTTCATAGCTTTTTTCGGCCATTAATGGCCACAAAGGTCACTTGGGACGAATTAACACATGTAATAAAGGTCTTTAACTGCCCACATACGAACAACTAACGTTAAATCGCTTTGTTAGTATAACTATTGATGACTTTAGTTATAAACTTTTTATTTACCTACCTAATGTAAGATGTGAATCTTTATATATGTATATCTACTTTTTATTTTCTTTTTTTTGGTTCTCTTCTCCCGATGGATGATGAATGAGATGATAGGGAAGGCAAAGGGTCTAGCCCATACAGCTAAGTCTGACGTAATATATCTTTCTTTTTAATGAGTTAATGAGGTCATCATCAAATTCCAGATGCTGCAGAATTTGATGCTTTTCTTGGAGTCACTAGCGGCACCATAGCTCAAACACGTCGGGTAAAATATGGGAGTTGACAGCGCGGGAAAACCGCAAAAAATAAACTGCAACTTGTGCCCCATATTTAAAGTCCAATTTATCGTTTTCCATAATTATTCACATTGTAGCACATTATTAAATTAAACAAAACAACACACTTGACCAATAATATCCACAGCAAATTAATTTTAAAACAAAAACTTGCACTTGACATGTCCACGCAAAATGCCGCGAAGAACTCTTTTTTTTGTTTTTTATTCTTAGTTTTATAATTTTTTTTTGTTAAAATATACATTTTTATTTATCCAAGTAGCTTTTAATTTATATTTAATGTTGTAAAAATATACTAATAAACATATTTTATTTTAATTCATCTATATCTACTATACTAATATATTATTAGTATTTATGTAGTCTATGTATAAATACTATTTATGTAGTTTATTGGTTAGAATTGCATTTATTCTATCTCACTTTCCTAAAGGTTAGCTGGTGGAAAAATTCGGCCTAGGGTAGTTTTACTGTCTTGCCACTGTACTCGTTACGTGTAATTAGCCCAGAAGTTTGACTACTCCCCGACCAGGAATTAAACCAGAATCCCTATCACAATAATAAACAATCTTGCTTGCAACAAAACATACACATAAATTGATTTAAAAAAAATAAAAAAATATTTCCTGTCAAAACCAAACTTTTCTATTGACAGTTGAATTTACATTGAAAATTACAGATATTTGTTATTTCAAAGCACAATCAATGTCACATTAAATTACTAATATTGTCAAATGTCAAAAATATCGCTGTAAATCATGAAACATAAATTTATCGGAAAGACGTTTAAAATTATACAAGAACTTCAAAACCCAATTATTATAATGGACAACTTTTCAACTGCACAGTGGGGCATGCGACTATAACCTATAGAACAAATATGTTAAAGGACAAATTCGTTTGAATGTCTTTCTAGTGCTTAATTTTTATAGACTAACCGACCTAGGTTTCCTAACTGATTAATACAGTCAGATAAACTATGCGTAGGTTATAAAAAATGTTAAACTGCAGAATTCTTGTAATTTAACGGTCATTATTATACACCCTCGCCAACCCGTCTGGGCCAAATTCTCCAAAAATTTCTGGAAGGCCCATCTCCAGCAGTGGTAGGACTATGTGATCTAGGGACTGCAATGATGTTGATGAAATTACACATAACCATAGTATAGGTTGAAGTTATTTTTTTTATAAATTTTCAAAGTAGATAAAAAATAACCTAAAATAAAATAAACTATACTATTTTATTTCAGGTTTTATTTTTGCAATTAATTTTAAACATTTCTGTGTAATTTTTTTGTTAATGTTTTGTTAAATTGAATAAAGAAAAGTAAATAAATAAATTTTAAAATTTTAATTTTACATGTAAGTAAAAATATATATATTTTTTTGTATGTTAATTTGTAAATGAATAATATTTTTTTTTAATTTTTTACCTGTAAGTAAAAATATTTTCAAAAGTAATAATTCGAAAAACTGATGTCCTCTAACCTTTTTTCATTTTCATTCATTATAGAGAGTTCTAGATTTCCACTGTTGAAGATGGCCTATCTTCCAGAATTTATATAAACTTCTTTTTTTATTATTTATTCTGGCAAGCTTATGAAAAGATGCATTAGGTTTATTTTTTAATCAATGTTTATATTTTATTTTAAAAAAATAAATGTAAAAGATATTAATAAAACACGGAGGTACCGGGTTCGATTTAAAAAATAAATTAACTTAATATTTAATTAAATTGTGATATTTTTCGAGTTTGGTACGCTAGAGACATCGACGAGCTTGCCACTTGCCATGATTAGCCTATAGTAAAGTTGGCTAAATGTCAATCCGAAACGGTCGTGATGATACTATACTATAAAAATAAATTCACCATCTCAACTTAAACGGGCTATAGCAATGAATATTAATTTCTTATAAGCCATTATATTTTGATCTTTGTTATCTCAATAATAGAGCGCTATATTACGGGGCAGGGTATTTAACTGGTTTTAGAATGGCACTCCATTCTGCTATTAGAGCTCCGGACAGGGTCCTGCTTAGACTTTACCCATATTGATAATATAATGTTGTCTATATATAAATCCACGTACAGACAAAACAGCTTAAATATATTTATTTAATTATTACAGGATAACTAACGAGCTATACTCGAGATTTCTCTGAAAGATAAAGTCAGAAACGTTGACATCCGTCAAAGAACCAAAGTTACCGACATAGCTTTCAAAATTAGCAAGCTGAAGTGGCAATGGGCTGGACACATCTGTCGCAGAAGCGATGAACGATGGAGTAAACGGGTCCGGCAGTGGAGACCACGTACTGGAAGACGCAGTGTGGGACGACCCCCCGCCAGATAACAGATGACCTGAGAAAGGTCGCTGGTGGGGGATGGATGAGGGTGGCAGAAGATCGTGTAAAATGGCGAGCCTTGGGGGAGGCCTATACCCAGCAGTGGAGAGATACAGGCTGATGATGATGATGAACTAACGACTAATAAACACATAAAGAAAAGAAAAATGGAAAAATAAAAAAAGGTCAATTATTAAAAAATATATATATATTTTTGTCTTAGCTTATAGTATGACAATGCCTATATACAGCAGCTATTATCTTAACTGACATTGACATTTATATTCTTATAATTGTGTCTGTCTTAGCTTATAGTGTGACAATGCCTATCTACAGCAGCTATTATGTTAAGCGTTATTCTGTATTTATAATATTGTTATTTTATTATTTTATTGTTTCTCTTTCCAAATGATGGTTATTATGTACTGCTCCAGATTCACCAATATGTACTATAAAATTATATCGTTTTATATCAATATTGTAAATAATTGACGTGTAAAAGTGCAGAATACATATCTTTTTCTCCTATGCCTACTTGCAAAATAAACGAATTGAATTGAAATCGAATTGAAATTTAAATAAACAATTACCTATTATACAAACTAAACAGGTCATTAAAACGAGTGCCTGCAAACACATACAATGCTAAGGCATATGGTCATACAAAAATAGCTGGTCAAGTAGCTACGAGCAATCGATGGCTTCACGGAAAATAAATCAAGCTCTGAACTGTTACAATTAAAGTATTTACATTCCCTCCAAAAGAATGAACTTTGTCTGTAGTTGGTAAAGCACATAGAGACATACAAAACAGACAGGTTTTGTCGACTATCAGGTTGCACATAGGCATGTAGTCTACCTTAATTCTGACTTACCTGGTGGGATACTGCTGTACCAGGTATTGTATTCTCATAGGTACTGATAACTAAATTTAAAAGGTTATTAATTGATCGTTGTGGTGCAGTTCTGTATATGTTTTATTTTGTAAATCTGATATAGCTGAGTTTTCCTTGCAGATTCCTTTCTCAGTCAGATTAAACATTAACAGGTCACTGGAATTTGCTAAGCTGCTGGTCTTCTGCTAACAGCTTTCTTATTGGACCACTTTGCTGCTTAGTCTTCTACTAGCAGGAGTAGAATCATTCAAAATAATTAAATTAATGACGTTTCATAAATGCCTGTAATAGGTTTACGTGAATAAAGATATTTTGACTTTGACTTTGAGACTTGCTTCTAGTTCTTAGGCCGGTAGTCTTTAGACTGACTTAAAAGTTCAGGGGAGGGATATTTTTGCGCACTTATTAATTTATTGAATAATTAAATTATTTATTGAACAAAACAATTGTAATTTTTTTTTTTAACATATCTTTCGGAGAGTGTGAGTTAACGTGTAAAGTGTAAGTTAAGCATTTGCGTATAAATCGCTACAAATATTTATGGTGTCGCCAGCGGCCATGATTTTTGAGGTCGTAGTGTGTGGTGAATTTATATAAATTAAATTAAGTACTATCTATCGATAAGTACGTATTATTATTATTATTATTTTTGCTGTTTGTTTTTAACTTTTTAATTAATGTGTATACCTACTAACATAGTTCTAAGTTAAAATGTTATTAACATTTATGGAATTAATTCTGAAATAAATAATAATATTATTATTATTATTATTTAGGTTTATATGACAAACTCTCGGTTTTTAGGCCAGATTTTTTTTTCTCGCGAGCCTTAGCTAAGGGAGCATTATTTATGGAAGTGAGTGAATACTTTTAATTATGATCTGGTTCTGTTTGTAGGAATTTCCTGACGATTCTGCATGTGTTAAGTATTGTGGCTTTCTGTAATGAGATGTATGTGTGTGGGGATAAATCTAGTAATTGAAGTGATTGCTGTAGGTTTTTAGGGATGACACCTGTAGATGACAGGACTATTGGTACTATTGTGACGTGGCGCATGTGCCACATGCGGGATATTTCGTCTTTAAGATCGGTATATTTTCTTATTTTTTCTACTATTGTACTTTGTAAGTTGTGTGTATTAGGGATAGCAATATCAATTATGTGTGTCGTTTTGTTAATTTTATCTACTAATGTAATATCTGGTCTATTGTAATGTATTGTTTTATCTGTGAGAATGGCTCGGTCAAAGTAAAGCTTATGAGTCTTGTTTTCAAGAACGACGTCAGGAGTGTATTTGTAGTAGGGCATGAACGCTTCAGATGAAAGTTTGTATTTGTGTGCTAATTTCTGATGAATTATGTTAGCTACCTGATCGTGTCTATGTTTGTAATCAGTTTGAACTATAGCACGACAGGCGCCTGTTATATGTTGGATATTTTCTGGTGAGCTTCTGCAACGTCTACATGTGTCTATAACATTAGGCTTTTTTATGATGTATTTTAGGTAGTTTTTGGTTTCAATGACCTGGTCTTGAATAGCAAACATAAATTATTAAACGGCCAGTTGCAGAAAAGATGATTAAAATAATATGTGAATAATATTATTTTGATATCATCATTATCTTTTAACATTAAAGCCCCTAGAACACAGGGTCCTAGACCTCCACTGTTGGAGGATGGGCCTACCAAAAACATATTCAAGCTGATTCGTCTGTACCGTAAGACTGCCTCCGTGGTCTAGCGGTTAAGTCCGTGGATTTAGACTCGGAGATACCGGGTTCGATGTCTGGTCGGGACACAAAAATATTTATTAATGTAAATAAATACATTTAATTTATTTGTGATATTTCTCGAGTTTGGTACGCTGGAGACATCGACGAGCTTGCCACTTGTCATGATTGGCCTATAGTAAAGTTGGCTAAATGTGAATGAAGCTTTAAGCGTGTTTCTGACCACCCCGAAAGGAAAACTGTCGTGATGATACTTTACTACGTAAGACGCCAGATGAACGAAAGACCTTAATACTCGGAATGTCATTAATATCAGGAGATCGTGTAAATTGACGATGCCTATCCAGCAGTGATTATGTTAGGCATATCAACCAACAAATCCATCCTGGAGGAACTGGAGATAGGACAGCGCCTTTCCTCAATCGTGCAATTACGCAATCTCACTTTCTTTGGACACGTGTCGCGGCATGGAGATACATCCATTGAGCGCCTTGTAGTTCAGGGAAAAGTCGATGGCAAGAGGATGCGTGGTAGGTCTCCGATGAGATGGACTGACCTGGTTAAAGCAGCAATGGATCACCTCCTACATGAGTGCTCCAGGAAGGCTGCAGTTCGAGACGAGTGGCGACGGCATGTTAAACGTGCCACTGACACTCAAGTGACGACCACGACCACTCTGCCAAGAGTGTAGCGACTTATTTAATTATTGTCTATATTAACGTTTTAGCCATGTTCTACTCTGATACATCTAACTAATCACCGGAGGCAGTATCAAGACAACTCTTATCCCGGACTGACTTTGAAAATACACTTCGCTTGCTAATATACGAATACTGCTATACTCGTATGTATAGTATAATTTTGCTTCTGCCTCTCATTCATTCATTTTGTCTTAGGTAAATAATCATTAACCTATTGGTTTTCACTTATTTATTATTATTTTTCTTTTACTTTTGCTGGTCACAGTTCAATTGCACTATTAATTTAAATCTAATTACTATATTTTACTCTTATTTCTGTTTTAATTGTATTGTCTAAATAATATAAAATCTCTTTGGCTTGTGTTCCACTATTGCTACTTTGTTTATATGTTTAATATAATAAGCTGTGATTTTTTTTTAAATAAATAAATAAATAAATATTTATTTATGGTGCAACAAACAAATTACAATCATTTACATTTTACATTTCTATGACTGAATTAAAGAACCAGACTGTAATTCTTGAGTAGTGCACACAACATTGAAAAATATATAGGTACGCGAGCAAGCTACTTAAGTACTACACACAAAATAAGGGGAAAATAGACAAAAAACATGCAAAAAGTTAAAAACAAATCAACCTAATCTAAATTTACACAAAAAAAAAAAAAAAAAAATTAAAAAAAAATTATTAAAAAATATTAAATTAAAAAAATAATTAATGTAATACCTAACCTAATTAATAAATGTTAAAAATAAATAAAATTCAAAATGTTAAATATTTAAACTGGAATAAAATTGATAAAATAAAAATAAAAACTGAATTAAATAATTGCGAACCACTGAATTAAATAATTATGTTATGGGTAAGTGAATTATATGTGAATTATGTTATGACTAAGAAGAATCTAGCAGTGGAGACACAGGTGATGATGGTGATGAAAATATTCATTTGAAATTCTTGACGTAAATTAACTTGCACTATAGATAACATATGTTTTGCATTAGTTAATAAATTACCTTTCCTGTTATTAACTTTCGCTGAAACATTGAAGAAATTTTAACTAGTAACACTGTACGTTGGCTTCTAGTTAATTTTTTCTTCACTCGCTACTCGCACACACATTGCTTGAGGCGTAACGATTCTAATTAATATTCTTAAATAGATAAAATACTATTTTTTATACCAAAATGGTAGTTATTTTATAAAATGGCAACACTTTTTATATAATGCACGGACATGTCAAGTGTGTTTTTGTTTTGTAAATTACTTTAGTTTATAACAAACGAAGTAAGTTTATATATAATATATTTGGTTCATTTATTGTAGATAATAATATTAAAATATAAATATACCTATTCTATGTAATTGCATATAATCCATTAATTATTCTCTATTTTTTGTATATAATGATGTATGTTTCTAATTCTCCATTTTTGTATTTAGTCTTTAGATCCTGTTCCAAATCTTTGAAGTCCGATTTATTTAACCCGTCTTTCCCTAACTTTGACACTGGCAAATTGTAACAAATGCCATATATATAAAAAAAAAACTTTTCTGTGGATATTGTTAGTCAAAAGTGATGTTATGTTTAAATATTAATTCCATATATCCTATATCGATTCCCAGGAATTATTAACAAGTAACATCTCTACCAAATCTAATCAAAACCGGTCCAGTACTTTAGGCGTGAAGACGATTCACACAGACTAACAGTTATATGGCCGTGGAAGTAAATATATTGGTCAGATGATGACGAGATAAGGCATATGTAAAAATCTGATGTATAGGCTATATTACTGAGAAGTTCAATCATAATCCGTTCAGTAGTTTTTGCTTCTATCTGCGCAGCTGCAGACATAACTGTATTTTTATTTTACTCTGTATGTGTATGTATTTTGTTGCTATGTATATTATATGTGTGGGTATGTATATATGTATCTTATAGTTTAGTTTTTTACTGTTTTATTATTATTATAAAATATGTAGTTGACAGTTCTTACTTTTTTTTTTTTTGTTATTACATTGTAGTTTTTTACATGTGTCGATAATGGTTGAAAGAAAAAATTAGGCAAACTGTCGCACCTTATATAAATTTATTTTTGTGTAATTCTATTTGATTCATGGGGCGCAGTGAAAATCAGCGCTGCAGCAGAAATGTTGCAGCCTATGCTGACCTGAGTGCCTGTTTGTCGCAGCAGCTCACTCATTTATTTTTTATGTATTTATCTTGTCTATTTTTTGTTTATTTGTTGGTAATTTTACATATGTATATTATTTTTTTACGTCTTTTATTATTGTATTAGCTGTTGTGTGCAAATAAATATTTTTCTTTCTTTCTTTCTTTCAAACATCCAGCCGGATCATTCATACAATTAATGACATGAATGAAATCATAACCCAACCTCTTCTGGACAGCCTTTACGTTGCGTGTTATCCTTAAACTCGCTACAAATAACAGGCAACAATGAAAATAAAAAACGGACCGGGTTCAAAACCCCGAGTAAATCTGGCTATCTATACAGTAACAGCCCTAGTCTATCTTTTTTAACGATAGCTTTAAATTGTAAAAATATTCAAATAAACTAACTGCCTCCGTGGTCTAGCGGTTAAGTCTCTGGATTTAGACTCGGAGGTACCGGGTTCGATTCCTGGTCGAGACACAAAAATATTAATTTATGTATATAAATACACATTTAATTAATATTTAATTTATTTGTGATATTTCTCATTGGTACATGCCGGAGGGGTTTGAACCGACCTTTTGTAGGATTTAAGGAACGCGTTCTTTCAACCAAGCCACCACTATGTTATTATTTTTTGTAAATATATACATATTATACATATAAACACCCAGACCGAGACAAATTATACAATGTACAACTTGCCCCCGGTGGGAATCGAACTCACGACCACCCGAGTTCACAGCAACGTTTGTTACTACTAGACCACGGAGGCGGTCAATATATTGTTCTGCATATTTAAAAAGAAAGTATTTAGTACAGTTTAACATTCGCGTTTACGTTTTGCGTTTATAGAAACAGAATTGACCTACTGTACAGCCTATAAGCGCTCATTGTAAGCAAGCAGCACCCAAAATAACAAATAAGCTACGTATTCATAACGAGTGTGTTTACGTTGCGGCCTCAAGAGCACTCGCACGCTCAATTTGAAAATAAACAAAGTCCGGGAGCCGAGTCAAAAAGCGTTTTTGAACAAAAACACAATTTAAAACAACGCAAAACTGCTTTGAACAAGACCAAGCAACCGTACGTAACCCTATTGACTACAGCCCCACAGCGATGCTACAATAATGGAATAATAGTTTCAGCAAAACCCCGCACAAGTATCCCTCGAGAAGACATCGTCACATACTTAGAATAATAACGTTTAGAAACAAACTACGCGCACGATAAGTGAGGCATGTTTTACTGAACCAAAACGGCTTAGTTACTAAACATCATGTGTGTTGTGGAACTAGCAAATGGCTTACAAATTTATTTAAATCTTAAAAGTAAAACTACTGTAGATTTGGATGTTTAATTATAGTATGAAAATTAAATATATTTATACACGTAGACCTAATTACACATGCCTCTATTATACACGCATTTGTGACGTGTTACTATTTAAATTATTTTATTATTTTTGCTAGTGGAAGACTTAGTCAAAGAGTAAGCAGATTAGCAGATTTCAGTGATCTATTTTTGTTGACGAAGAAAGGAATTTGCGAGAAAAACTACAGCAGATTCAAACAAACACAGAATTACACAACAAAAAAATAACAAATAGCATATAGTTTTAGAACAAACTTCAGGTAATCTGGTAGGCTGGCTGTTTTGTGCAATTATGTGGTGTCACAATGCTTTAGAAATAAAAGAAATGTTCTAATATATCTAACAAATTAGTTTGTGCAAGCATAAACATTTTTTTGCTTCAAAGTTGTATTTTTTTTTATTCTATGCGTTATTATTCTTAGATCACATGCATGTGTTTGTACAGAAATAAACGCGATCGTTTAGAGTACGTGGCACATTATGAATAAGTAAGCATATTTCGGGGATGCCCCCCGCCCCTTATTTTGCCTTTTTTTAATTTCAAATCGGCACCCCTCGGCCTCCCAGCGGGCTAGAAATTAAAGTGTAATGGTGCACTGTTTAATAACTTATCTGCGGGTTGCGACCGGCTTTTGTTAATGTTATTTTTTGGCTAACGAAAGGGTCTGGAATCCTGCTAATATTATAAAACGCGAATGTTGTGAGGATGGATGTCTGTTGTTTATTTACGCAAAAACTACTATAGGCTGATTTATCTAAGAACTTTTTTTTAATTAAATATTATTTTTTATTTTTCTTTATTAGGGTTAGCAAACAGCATTGCACAGGTTTTACCATTTAACAATAATAAGATACATTAGATCATGCAATACCCACCACGTTAACCACATATTTATAAATAATAATGAACAAATGTTGATAAAAAAAAAAGAAAAAAACTAAGGAAAAAAACATGATATTTTTTTTAAATAATATAAATATAATAACAGATAAAAAAATCATAAAAATCTCAACTAACGAAAATTTTATGATTACGTACCAAATACACTGGCTGTATTCCAACTGCTATAGAAATGTTTTGATTTAAATATTTTTTTAGACCGACTATCTCCAGAAACTTTTTTTTTTATACTAGCACTACATGTGACCTTGCGACCACCTGTTGGTATGTAGCGGGCAAGATCCATGAATGTTAGCAACTGGAATCAGACACCCATGACTGACATCAGTCCCTAACACTATGCTAGCACGATATGTCATACTAATTTTATTTTACCATCACTAAATAAACGGGTAAAGCCGGGTCAAATAGCTATTACACTAGCTAAACTTTAAATAACAAATACGTCATGGGCGATTATGTTTACATTTTCAACACAACGCCACACTGTGCGGGTCTGTACTATTTTTTTTCTAATTAATGTTTTAGTTGAGTTGACCTTGTGCCCAAAACTGGATTATTTAGTTAATGAAAATGTTGTACAAAAGTAGGTATATGAGTGAAGTAACGTGATGGTAAATAATGATTTTTCTAACATATTTAAAACTATTTCGTTACAATAATTATAAACTACATAAAATTAAATACATATAAACTAAACCTAATAAAAAAATAAACTATCTATCAATAAAATATGTCCTCCAGAGATGTCCCATCAGAGATAGTCCTAAGAAGACTGGCAACATTTCCCCTCTGTATAATACATTGGCAGAAGTAAGTTCCAGCCATCCCGTCTTCAGACTTCTCCGTCAGCCGTTTAGACAACTCCTAAGCCAGGCGCTGGCTCCCATCGTCTCGACCACAAAAGGCGCAAACTCGTAACCTGTACCGAGGTATTTGCGCACATTCAGGTTGCTGCTGCAGATATCGCTGCACTCCCCGCGCTGGACGAGGTTGCCTGGATGTGAGATGTGTCTATACATGTCGCATCCTACACCAGTAACCTGGCAAGTTTCCACAGCAGGTCATGCCGTCGGGTCTCTTGTCATCGCTCCCTGTAATACCAGAGGGTTCTAGGGTTGCGGATACTCCAGCAGTGACAAGAGCCCTTCGGATAATGGCGTTAAGAGATATTGTAACAATATTTGGTGGCAATACTTCTTTTATTACTTCTGACTTCTTTTATTTTCTGTGCCAGACGTGTCCCGTTTTGAAGGCACGTTAACTTTGGTTTTCTGACAAATGTCAACATAGACTCTAGCCATCAGAGAAATACCAAGCATAGCTCTCTCCATAGCTCGCTTAGCGACCTTAAACTTGTGGACCAGACCCACTGTCAGTGTTGACGTTTCTGCTCCGTACGACTATAGATTAATATGCCTGTAATTTTCTTTGTGTCAGACACATAACTAGGTACAAAACCTTCAAACAGTTACGTTGGTCTTAACGACCTATAAGCAATCCCCGTTAAGTCAAGCAATGACAAATATGAAATCAGATTACGAACCATACAGCACGTATACAAATTAACGCATTGACATCGTATGAAAACAATGGGGAAGTGTGTTTTCCTGACAAAAGGGGTCGGCTAGACTCGGCGATGAAGGGTTAAAAGCATTAACTGGACATAATCTTGATTGATCTCCTACAAATAATGTTAGTGCAGCGTTGTCTGTGACGAATTGTGCAGAAACTCTAATGCCAGAGGGAAAGGGTTGTATTACTAAAATTACAATTTCAACATAGAGTCTTTCAGGAACAAATACAGTAGAGAGAGAGAGAGTATCATTCCGACCGTATGATTAGTGTTGCCCAAAGTAAGACCAAGACTGGCCAAGTTATATTATTATTGTAAAGTTGTTGTCGCAAAGGAATAAAGGAATCCGTTAACTATATTTATATCACGCTATTAAAGTTTATATTTGCACGGCCGCTGTCAAGGTCGAGCGCTAATAGAGTTGAGAATTGAATATTTTTTTTCTAATTATGACGCAATCCCTGACGTAAATAACGAAATCCACTAATATCGTTTGCTACTAAGGAACAGAATAGGGCTACTGTGAACCATATTATGAATTTAACTATTCGTATTCATAAGAAAATGTATAGAAAAAAAATGGCTCAAAAAGTCTAATGCATAAGTTTTTCGATAAATATTGTTATCAATAAAACACCTAAAGTATTTTTACAAACGTTCGTTCGATTTCTACATTATCTTATAGACAGGATGTTAATGTTTTTGAAAGACGAGAGCAAAAATCCCCACGAGCAGATGTACGGTTAATCGTTCTTGTTGCATTTTTTTGGCCACCTAGTTGTGTGCAACGGCCTACTGTGCGCCAGGATGCATCGACAACGCGGATTATAGTTTTTAGAGATTATTTTTATGTAATAATAGCTGTTATTGCTCGTGTAATATATTCAGATGGCTGTATAGTCACATGTCATACAATTGGGGTCGAGACGATGGGATCCCTCAGCCAATCGTCTGGAGAAAGAGTTTTCCAAATCAATCAAAGAAATCTGGAGACAGGAATGCTGGTAATTATTTTTGCCAACGTATAGAGGGAAAATGTTGCCAGCCTTCTTGTAACTATCTCTGATGATCTTAATGCTTTGCCTTAACCAAGCACACAATAATTTATTTAATTTATTTGTGATATATCTCGAGTCTGGTACGCTAGAGACATCGACGAGCTTGCCACTTGTTATGATTGGCCTATAGTAAATTTATCAAAATGTGAACGATCAAACTAATATTGCTATTTCTCAGTTATTATTTATTGTTGTATTTCCAAATACTAAATAAGTTTTGTAATACACAAATTAGAGCACGATTTAGCCAATTTTCGTTAAATTATTTCATGCAACTAAATGAAATTAATGTATTTTCTTTTTTGTTTTTAATAGCCTATACCTAACACTTACTCTATCTAGACTTTATGGTCTAAGCTCGAGCCATCCCCCAAAATAGAATATTTTTAAAATCGCTCATTATGTGTTTGACATGGGTGGGGATGGGACGGGGCGAATCCACCAGTCACACGCAGCTGACGGCAGAGGGTGAACATTGACCTAATATAGAAAGCAGTCCAAATCGTTCTTACTTTTTTGTATAAAACAATAATTTCTTCCTAATAATAACTTGGCACTGCTACTATTTTTGTTTACTATATATATATATATATATATATTGATTATAATTGACAAGTTTGTATTGTATAAATTACACTTATTTAATTATAACGGTGGTGGCTCAGTTATAAGTTGTACAAAAGTCTCATCACGACCGTATATTAGAAGAACCATTACGTGCCTTGGAGATGATGATGATCGTCAGTCCCGATTCCACTACTACCAACTTTATTATTATTAATATAATGATTATTATTAAACATATTTTACTATAATTGGGGATATATAATTGACCTTCTTAATGTATAGTTTCTTATGTCAAACTTTCAGATGGCCGTGGAGTCAAATGTCATAATCAGATAAAAATATCATATACCCTATTTTCAGCCCATGAATCTAATTTAATAACGTTTAATAAAATTGGTTAAAGTAGTTCAGGATTATACGGTGTCATAGCTTATGTCTGTCTCAGGGTTCCAAAAAATTTCATCATAATCGATTCAGCAATATTGGCGTGAAGGAGAGACTATTTTATTATTATTATATTATTATAACTGCCTCAGTGGTCTAGTGGTTAATCCGTGAATTTAGACTGGGAGGTTCCGGGTTCGATTCCTACAGGTATTAATATTTATAAATTTAAATTTAAAAAAAATATTATTATTTAATTTATATGTTTATTTCTTGATTTTATTTGAGTTAGGTAGAGATATCGACGAGCTTGCCACTTGTCATGATTGGCCTGTAGTAAAGTTGGCTAACTGTGAAACCGCTTCGTTATAAATGTGGTTTCTGACCACCCCGCAAGGGATACGGTCGTGATAATACTTTACTACTTATTAGAAACTACTTATTAAGGTAAAAAAAAGTTTTTGTCAATTGTCGTTATGCTAGGGTAAAATAAATAAAATTAATTACAGATTATGAAAACACAATATATTAACTATCAAATAAAAGAGATCATTATGGCACGAGAACATTTTATTGGGCCCATTTCTCTAAGAAAAATGGGCAATCTCATTTGACTAAGATTAAACAATTAAAAATTAAAATTGTTTTACTGGCTTCGTACATCATATATATTATTGTTTTTAGTCTGATAATAATATATGCGTAGGCATATGCACACGCCCTGGTCTTTAAATTAAGTCAGTGATAGAGGGTGAGTTTTTATTGTACCCGGCCTTCTCGCTGGTGACCTCGTGTGCGGGATTTTGATAATTGGATAAATATGTGTGCTGTTTGATAAATACTTGAATTGTGTGAATTACAGAGCACTGAATTCTATTTAAAATAATGGGTCAAAAACAATATGGATTATACAAACAACTTCTTCTTGACGAAACGTATTAATGTATTTTAGTTACCACATTTATACATAAAAATGCAAACAAAATTAGTTAATACAAAACAAAATCTGTTAAAAAAAAAAAAACCTATTTTGTTTCTAGTTCGATTTGCCTTTTTCGAATATAGAATAATGGTAGTGCTAGATAACTAAACTGAGTTAGAAATAAAAAAACCAGAGAAAAAAAACAATAATGTTTTTTTTGGTGTGTATTATTATTGTGTTATATTATTATTTATACTTTATTAATTTGAAGCTAATAACAGATATTTCGTAAACATCACCACAGCCGCCAGAACACAGATACCTAGACCTCCACTGCTGGGGAGCTCTCAGACGAACGGAATCGGTGGTGATGTAAATCTACGTACGTACGTAAGAAAACCGTATTTCTCATTGGTACATGCCGCGGTTGAAAACGCAATTTTTTTAAGCCCTATAGTAAAGTGTTGTTTCTGACCCCGAAGGAATTACCGGAGTGATGATACTTTAAAAATAAACTTAAAAAAAAAGGTCTAGTAAGGTAGGTACAATATTAAATATGAATGCAAATCCATACACACTATAGTTAAAGTGTGTAGGTATTTTAAAGACCGCTGTTACTTTGGGGGAAATTCGGGTAAAAGTGCCCAATCACGGAGCTTCGATTAATTTTAATAATGCGGGTAGTAGGGGAAAGCCCATGTCTGTACAGGTCCCAGACAAATTCAACAAAAATCAATATGAACAGTTGGTAGAAAGGTATTTAAGTGGGTATAAATATTTGTGTTACCATAAATGTGAAATAAAACATTAAAAAAAAACATATTAATAGTAAATTATAATCTTTTTAAAATGTTACGTATTTATCTGCCAATAGGTACACATACACATACACATCTTCACGCCAGATCCCTTGCGGGGTAGGCAGAGACAATTGAGCGCCACTTGACACGATCACGACATACCTCTTTCGCTTCATCGACGTTCATCAACCTCTTCATACATGCCCTTTTGTTACGAAGGCTTTTTAATGCACCTTCAGTCAGTGTTTTATTTATTTGATCGTGATATGTGAGTCTCGGTCTGCCAGGGCCTCTTTCACCCTCAACTTTCGCATTATATATCTGGTTCGTCAATCTTTCTTTGCTCATTCTTTCAACATGCCCGAACCATCGTAGCATGCCTTTTCTTATTTTTGTCCCTATGCTTTCCTTTATACCAACCCTTTTCCGTATTTCGACGTTACGTATGCGGTCCGCCAATGTGACGCCGCATATCCGGCGCAGCGACCTCATTTCTACGGCATTAACCCTACTGTCATGCGTATTCTGACGTATCCACGACTCGCTTCCATACATCAGTGTTGGTACCAACATGGCATTGTGTATGGCGAGCCGAGCTTTGTCACTGACATTTCGACTGCCGATCAGTGACCCCAGGGCACCGTTAACACTATTTCCCGCGTTCACTCTTCTTTCAACGTCCCTATCGTACTTCCCATCCGCAGTGAAAACACTGCCCAGATATATAATTTCATTTACTTGTTCTAGAGTTTCATCATCAATCTTTATCGTCAAGGTTGTCATCCTTCTTCTTTCAAACACTAGTACCTTAGTTTTTCTCGCATTCAAACGGAGTCCTTTTTCTGCACATCCCTCCTTCATTCTTGTGACTAGTGATTGCAGTTGTTGTTCGGACGATGCCATAAGAACAGCATCATCTGCATAAAGCAGGCAGTTCACCACTAGATCACTCATCTTTATCCCACAGTCACTCTCTCTCACTCTTTTTAGGCATTTGTCGAGATATAGAGTGAATAATCTAGGAGAAAGCACACAACCCTGTTTGACGCCCATTTGGGATTCAAAGTAAGGCGACATACCCCCCTCCACCCGCACACAAGCTTTGCAGCCCTTGTACAGGGACTGTATAGCTTGTAGCAGTTTGTCATTCACTCCATACTCCGGCAATATGTCCCAAAGCTTCTTTCTTACAACTCTATCAAAAGCCTTCTCCAAATCCACAAAAGCACAGAAAACCTTTTGGTTTAAGGCCAAAAACTTCTCTGTGACACTGCGGAGCGAAAAGACTTGGTCAGTGCATCCTCTTCCAGGTCTAAAGCCTCCTTGTGCCTCCCATAAAAGACCCTCAGTCTTCTCTTGCAGGCGTTTCGTGAGAATCTTGCCATACATCTTGCTCGCCAAACTGATCAAACTAATTGCTCGGTAGTTAGCACAGTCTAATCTAGATCCTTTACCTTTGTACAAAGGAACGATGACTGATTGCCGCCAGTCCTCCGGTACTCTTCCCTCCTGCCAGCAAAGGTTGCACAGAAGATGGAAAGCGTTCCAGACCGGTATACCACCGTATTTGATCATTTCAGCGAGCACCTGATCTTTTCCCGCTGCTTTGCCACATTTCAGGCTTCTAATTGCCGATTGCAATTCTTGCACACTTATTTCCTCCTTAAAAGTGGACGTTGTAATTGTGGGTGGCTCTGGAGGTAAAGTACCCGTCGTAACGTCGTAAATATTTAATTTATTTAAATCTTAACCAATTGTCTATTTAAATAAATTATACTTTAATGCTAGAGAAAAAAGATGATAATTAAAAAAAAAAACGGACAATAATGATGATTAATAAATTATATTTAGTTGAGGCGCGCTGCAACAAAGTCAGGGTCTGGTTTTGGGCAATCTCTTTTGTCCCCAAGGTTTGGCTGTCAGAAATGTCTTCGGGCATTAAGTTCGCCTTTGTACTTTGTGCAGAAAAGGTTGTTAAATAAAGAAATACAGTGCAATAATTAAAGCATTCTTAATTCCCAATGTTTATTCTTTTATTATCAACCTGTAGATAGAGACACGTAGCTAGCGTATTTATGTCATTATTAAGCGGCGAGAATTAATACTCATTTGGTGACGACTTCTGGCGCGTTTCAGCGATGGCGCGCGCGAAAAAAACAAGCCATTCCACGGAACCAACTCGAGCTACTTCCAGAGGTTTCGCGCCTTTTAAACCGATATTTGTGGCCTATAAGACAGCAATGTATAAAAAAAATCTAATGAAACCCAATATTCTAAGCATCTACTCTACTAAGTACTAGCTTGTGTACTTGCTTAGTGTTACACTAGCAGAAGTAGAATAATTATAAAATAGAATACGCTAATGACAGTTCAATTAACGAGTTTGCGTCGTTTGGTGTGGCGACGATGGGCCCATGGGGACACTCAGCAAAGCGTCTGGCCAAGGAGTTGTCCAAACGGCTAACGGAAAAGTCTGGAGACAGGAAAGCTGGCAATTATTTCTGCCAACGTATTGGCCTCGCTACATAGAGAGGGAATGTTGCCAGTCTCCTTTGGATTACCCCTAAAATGTCGTCTCTAGTCTTAATTTTTTATTAGGTTTAGTTTATATTTAATTTAATTCCCATTTTTTAAGTAGTTTTAATTCAAACTAATTATATTATCGCAAAAAGTACCATGCGTTCATGTTATCTTTTTGTATTTTATTTTAGGTTTAGCAATTATAAAAAAATCTATAACTGTATCTGAGAGCTCCAAACCACTATTTCTTCTTGCAAAAGAATTTTAGACAGCGCAAGACGTAAAGCCCTTTGTCCGCTGTCTATTAGTTTAGATTTTGGGTCACACGGGCCCCTGGGATACAAATAGGAGTGTTACAGGGTCAAACCCTGTTGGAGGCAGCTTTTTTCTGTCCAAATGCAAACCAAAACGGTCCAAGCCGGGACAGGTTTGCGCGACACGTTTTCTTATTTTTATTCCCGCGCTTATGTAACTATGCTGATTTTATTTTACAGTTATTGCCCATGTATTGTGATTTTGCCATACTATTGTAGTATACGAGTCAAGTGCCGCGTTCAAATGAACATTGGGTTCCGTATTTTCGTTGTATATCTAGCCAAGTTCAAAATAACACGTAATATAGAAGAAAAAATAGGGTTTTGAGGGCCTTCTTAAAATAATATCATTTTACCATTGGTAGGTACTTCAATATAGGTTAGTAAAATGGTATTTAAGCTTCGCGCGTGGCGTTCAAGTTCCTCAGAGAACACGTTAAGCTGTCAGTCCGGGTTCTACTAATACCAACTTGTATGCATGTGTTGGTGTATGTAAGTTTGAGTGAATAATAAGTAAGTATGCATGTGTTAACAACAACCTATTTCTTATTAAGGTAAGTCACGTTTCAAGCGGTGTTATTTTCATTTAAATATCACCATGAAAGCTTACAATATTAGTCATACTTGAAAGTAAAAATTGGCATTTGACATCATTGCAAATGGTACATACTTTCGACGAGAACAACAAGTAGGTGGTAGGCGGACTGATGGTGGTAATTTTCCCAGTCTGCCGGGGCGGGAAAGTATCTACCGTTCGTGCCGATAGACCCAGTAAAGTGTATCCACACGTTACGGGATCAGGCTCGAATTGCCGTCATGCCCAGTCAATCCGGCATAGTGTTAAGGACTGATGTCGATCGATTAATCGATCTGGCGCGGCAGTTAGGTGGCCGCAACAAAATATAATTCATCATAACTTTTTATTGTTTTTTTTAAATTTAATTTCAACATTTGATTTACCCCAGCTTTAAAATATAATTTAATTAAATAGTCAATTGGTTAAGATTTATGTATGAAATAGTTACAAAACACTATTTATACGATTAGGTTCTTTATTATGACCAGGTACTTTATTACAGATAAAACAATGAATTTTAATTTGGCGGGATAGAAACTACGTAATTAAAAGTAAAAAAAAGTTTTTGTCAATGGGGTGTATCAGGCAAAGCTTTTTGTAGATGTCGCTAGCGGCAATGGTACCTTATTTAGCACCTATATCGCTTCATTTTTTAAATGTTTTTGTAGTTTTAATTTTTATAACAGAATACTGTATTTTAAATTAATTTTACCTACCTTAAAAAACGAATTAAGAAAGCGCACACCGTCTTTAAAAAGAAAAAAGGTTTTATTTATTATTCTATTGAACGGAAATTTTGAGATCACCATATCTTTGATTTCGCTTAGAAATCTCGATTTCTACACCTAAAAGCTGCTTACTTCGGCATATTATCCAGAAAATAATAAATTTCGTAATAAAAATACAAGTTTTCTATGCAACTGACAGTTATATTAGGTACCATCTATCATGCGCCATCTACCGTGATAAAAAGTTAGTGATACACCCCATTGTCGTTATGCTAGGGTAAAATAAATAAAATTAATTACAGATTATGAAAACACAATATATTAACTATCAAATAAAAGAGATCATTATGGCACGAGAACATTTTATTGGGCTCATTTCTCTAAGAAAAATGGGAATTCTCATTTGATTAAACAATTATATTTAAAAATTGTTTTACTGGCTTCGTACATCCTATCCAGTGATTGTAGCGTGCATAGAAATAGTTGAGTGTTTCCTGATTTAAACAAAAACTACATTAACCTGATTATAATATAAATAACAATGATGTCGTGTATTTATAGGCCGTAATGTCATCTTAGCATGATAGGTTTTTGTTATAAGCTTAATTGATTCATACAATACTCGATGACATTGCTATTATCTAATAAATAAATACCGCGTGTAATTGTCAAAAAAACAAATATTTTTTTAGGCTTTAAGTAAACTGCCTCCGTAGTCTAGCGGTAAAGTTCGTGGATTTAGACTCGGAGGTACCGGGTTCGATTCCTGGTCGGGACACAAAAATATTTATTAATGTAAATAACACTAGATAACTGTAACACTAGATATTATAAGATTGCTTTAAAAATTGTTACTAACACATATGGAATTTATTCTGAAATAAACTTTATTATTATTATTATTATTAAATAAATACATTTAATTAATATTTAATTTATTTGTGATATTGCTGGAGACATCGACGAGCTTGCCACTTGTTATGATTGGCCTATAATAAAGTTGGCTAATAGTTGCTTATTTATAAAAAAAAAATAAAAACTTTTCTTTACATTGACAAAAGTAATATCAATCCCTCTATTCTCACGCACTTCAATTAGCTCGAATTACGCACATTACATAACTCTACCTATCTCTTTCTCTCCTACTTAATTTCAGTATGTCCGTCTCCTTCTCTAATTAACTAAAATGGCGTCATGGCTGGCGTAATTAGCACGTGGTGTGATATCGACAAGCGGTTTCAATTTGAAATTTCGTTGGGAAAATTACGTTATAACATTAGGTGGATATATTTTATGCTGGGGCTCTATTCTTGTTTATTTATTTAAAATTTGGAATACAAACAGAGATTATGGCTAAAATTTGTATAGAAACATTTAAAATAAACAATATGTGAGCCAGACTCCATAAACAGTACTCACTAGGAACATTAATTTTAAAGGAATATTAATACGATATTTAAGGCGAGTAGTGAAGAAAAAAAAAACTTACACAATTAATTAAATTTACACTAGTGAAAAAAAAAAAGCTAGTTTAAATAATATTAAATAACTAACTAAAAATAATAATATATCATATACGTTATATAAAAACTAAAAAGTGTCTTGATACAGTTTTGGTTACAAAATCGATAATAATACGTCTTCAATCGTGTTGCCCAATCTTGGTCACTGATATGTTAACGAGACCAATGCAAAGGCTAGCCCTAGTCCCTAGACTCTTGTTGGGATTTTTTACCCAATTATGCTAAAAAAAAAAAAACTATATATATATTTTTTTCCATAATAAATAATTTTGACATGTAGGTAGTGTATATGTATTAGAATGTAATTATTAAGTATTATTAGTATGTATTTGTTGTTATGTCTACATATATCTTACAAAATGTCATTTAATAATATTGTACCTACTTACCATTGATACTGTCTAAATGTCCTAAAGGTTTGGCTGTCAGAGAATGCATAGCGGCATTAAGTGATAAGTCAAGTCCGCCTTTGTACAAAGTGCAATTAAGTTTTTAAATAAATAAATAATTATTCTCAGTGCGGGCATAAACTCGCTAGGTAAAGATTTCGGTTGAGAAATAAACCTACTGGTCAAAAAGATTCTGTCATCTTTCTCGCAAACTATTTAATCTACGGCAAAAAACCGATAGTATAAAAATCGCCGATGCGTTGTCGCAGAGAAAAAAATACGAATGCGTGCGAGCGAGATGCAAAAAACGGGTATCGTATCGCCGTTCCACTCTGGCGCGCGCACCTAATGAATATTGCTCTGTCTGATATCGCAAGCGCAACGTAGTCAGGGAGCTGACGCAACATCTTCATCTTCAAATCATCGTGTTACATTTTTTATTTATTTTATAAATACTCGTACATTTGTACCTAAATCTATATATGAATATATGAATAAATCTCTAAGCTATTTCAATTGATCGCGCTTGAGAACGACTTAACCGATTTGTTTGTCTTTTATACGGAAAAAAATATTTTAAAAAAACGCTGAAATATGGAAAATAAAAAAAAAATACGACTAATAACAGTTACAGTTATCACTAAGTGATTATTTCATGTCATTACAGTCCTTAGGACACTAAGTCCTAGAGCTCCACTGTTGGAGATGGGCCTTCCAGAATAGATATATGATCTGGAGAATTTAACCCGAGCGTGGTGGTGTTGGTAATCTGTGACAAATGTACGTAAGAAAGTATTTCGCATTGGTACATTTATTTATTTATTTATTTATTTATTTATTTTTATTTAAAATCTTTATTGTAATTTACAATCGGCGAACATAATGCCGTAAGGCATTCTCTGACCGTTGACCGTGGGGACAAATGAGATTTCTTTGTTAGATCGAGGATAGTGAAAATTATATTTATAAATTATTTTTATTCCAATAAATATCATAAAAGTAAGCAATTCCTATATAAACATACATATACTTAAATACTATATACATAACATTAATACATACACATATACATAACATATAGATAACATTAATACATAAACATATTATAAATACTATATATAAAATAACTACTGGTTTTAAGATAATCATATTTATTATACATAACACCACAAGACCAACTACCCACCAGGGTCTTCAGGTTTGACAGTGACAGTGAAAGAAATCTACAAGGACTTAATAAAGTGAGTGTAAACTCTCCTTTTAAATAAAGCTCTGTTAGGAGCCTGTCTAATGCTGACAGGCAAGCTGTTCCAAAGAGAGGAGGCAGTAACGACAAAGGATTTAGAGACATAGTTGGTGTGATGAGAAGGTATAGAAAGAGCGGAGTTGAATGAGGAGCGAAAGTAAAGAAAGGAAAAATAATCTTTCAAGTATCTTGGTGTATTAGGTTCATTTAAAATAGAATATAGTAGACACAATAATCTTAAATTTCTTCTAGGTCGTATAGGCAACCATTTGAGTTTAGCGCGGTAATCAGAAATGTGGTCAAACTTACGAAGAGAGAAAATGAACCTAATACACGTGTTAAGAAGACGATCCATCTTGTTAAGTTGGTCCTCAGTCATATTCACACAGCAAACGTCACCGTAGTCTATAAGTGGTATAAGTAGACTTTGGGCTATCGCAATTTTTGCTGCTAAAGGCAATAAGTTCTTGAGTTTGTTAAGAGAGTGAAGCGACCCAAAGACTTTTCGTTTAATACATGCCGGGGTTTAAACCGCGATCCTTTTTTTATTGAAAAGCGTTATTATATCAAAACCCCCACCGCTTTAATAATCTAAGAAAACAAGATCTAGGCCCTTATTTCTACAAAAAAATAATATTAATAATTTAAGTAAATATGAGAATAAAAAATAATACAAACTTCATAAAGAAATTCCAGCTGATTACTACTTTTGCAAAAAAATTGGCCTACTCTTTTAACGCTGGCTAAGTTCGTAAAAGTACTAACTTTTATATACTGTTATTATTATTATTTATTATGCAATATGTAAAATCGATCTCACCTGATGATAAGCAGTACCTGAGGTCAAGAATAAGAACAACTGACGATTGACATCAGTCCCTACCATTATGCCTTAATATATTAAATATTATATTGTTCGCCATCTCCCCAAGTATTAGCGGGACAGCTGCGCGATACATCGAATGGTTCAGTTTCTTTTATTTATTTTATTTCGGTGCGAAGTGTATCATAGTTGTTCTCTCATCTCGAAATATACAACTGTACAATAGATGTACAAATGTACAAAAGCCCGTTAAATTGTGCATAGAAATACCAATTTAATCTCTTCAAAGGTGTACAATTATTGTAGCTATAATACCAAACAAGGCTAATGTTTATTATAATAGATATAGCGGGGTGTTATGGTACTATACTTTAACGAGTATAAAAAACATTGCTGTGTAAAAAACATCCAAATAAATTCTATTCCATTTATTTATTCTATTTATTTATTTACAACATCCTACATATTTTACATGACAAATTATGGATCAACTATGGCTTCAAGTACTTTATGACAACCTGTTTGCTTTCTGCATCTGATGATGCGTAAACTTTAAAAGTAGACTGCGCGATCTTGTTCAATAAAACGAATTCTAGTCATTTTTAATGACAATTTATTAACGTTTCTACAAGTTGATATTAGTGGAACCGGGACCGACGGCTTAACGTGCTTTTCGAGGCACGGAAAACAGTGGTGTTGTAAATAAATGACAAATGTACTTATGAAAAGTGTATTTTTCATTCGACTCTGGAGTCGAACCGACCTTTTTAGGTTTTTTTTTATTTTCAAGGAAAGCGTTCTTACAACCAAGCCAACACCGTTCTCTGTTTTATTTAAAATACAACTAAATAACAAAAAAAAGCTTAAAATCTATCAAAATAAATAACTATGTATATCATATTGACACACTGGCTGTTAGACCCGTATTCGCCGAAAACTGGTCATCATGCTCTTGTCTGTACTTTGGATGTGCCAAATTAAGTAAAAACTGGTAATCCAGAAACCTTTTATAACACATATAAATAGCTCAAAACTGGTGCCGAGTGTCGGCATAGAATGTAAATGTAATACGTATAGAGTTATCGATTCGTGACGAGTTTTTTTCAATTGGCGCTTCTTGTACTGTATAATTACGAACGTCTCATTAACTATGCTAAGAAACTGCATTACTATTCAGATTCATATAATAATATTGATGGCTCAAGTATAGAATGAATATATTACAAGAAAATTTCACTTAAAAGAAGAACGACCGTATTAACACATTTAGGGCGCGGGTTCACGTTAACCCAACTTTACTATAGGCTATATATTGGGGATATACTAAAGTCGAAACGATGGGTCCGTGAACCGAGGAGGCTCTGGCGTTCTCTCGTGATTTTGGAGAAAAACTTTAACGAACGGGTGACTCTTTGAGTAGAGATTTTTTGTTGAAACGGTCAACCTCGCCGTTTAATGGGGAAACGCAGCGAGTGTGCCACTACGCCCATCGGAGTGTTACAATTTTTAGTTAATTTGATTTATAATTTAGTGTTTTATTTTATATTATGTAAATATTTGTTTAGAATAAATTTATAGACAATCACTATATGCACTAGATCCTACCTACTAGAAGCTATACATTAGTGATTTTATCACCTAAACAATACATAATCCCATACAAAAAGTGTTTAAATTACAATGAGATCTCGTAAGGTTCCAATAATAAGGAACTCATATCGCGTGCAATCTTTACCTCACTTTATAAAAACAACATATATTCCATAGACAACGTATAACACGGACATACCCATAATTATTTTTTTATTACCTAATATTGGGCATGAGAATTTTTCCGAAATACATTTGGTTAAATCCTTTCCAAAGCAATAGATCTTTCGAACAATAAAATATATATCATTAATATTCTCAGCTACAAGACCTTCCTTAAAATTTGAGAGACAATAAAATCCAATGGCACCGAAACTATTAATTAAAATCACAAAAAAAAAATAATTAAAAAATACATTTTTATTTTCAATTAAAAAAACTACAAGAATTTCTTCAAAATTTGAGTTACAATAAGAATCCAACTGCACCGGGACTATTAATTAAAAATAAAAATACAATGTAGAATACTTTTTTTTATTATTCAAAAAGAATTTCCTTAAAATTTGAGAAAGAATAAAAATCCAATTGCACCGGGACTATTAATTAAAAACACAAAAATAAATAAAATATAAGAACACAATATTTTTTTAAAATTCAAAATATCTTTTACAAGAATTTCCTAAAAATTAGAGAGACAGTAAAAATCCAATTGCACCGAGACTATAAATAAAAAAAGTCGAAATAAATAAAATATAAAATACATTTTTTTTTGTTCAAAAAATCTTTTACACGAATTTCCTTAAAATTTGCGAGACAATAAAAATCCAATTGCATTAATTAAAAACACAAAAATAAATAATATATAGATATTTTTTTAAATTATTTTTATTTTAAAAATCTTTTATCAATGTCTGAGAGAGAATGAGTTTTTTTATTATCATATACATACATATATCAGTTTGTTGCGTACATTATTGACTGCACAAAGTTTCTATATAAATTCTGCTCCGCTGTCTTTGCTTGTGTTTTTTTTTTATAACGATATTACAGGCCAGGTCTTAGTTTCTGTGTGAAGTTTTCATTGCAATTGTATCAATTAAAATACCAGACAATTATATTATAGTTGAATTGTTCCTTGTACTTGTGAACTGTTTCTTGCTCGTTATTTGTGGAGAATATGTGACCTGTCATTTATTATGAAGATGTAGGTTATATTTTTTTTTAATTATACTATTTTTTTTTTTTTTGTTCTTTTCTCCCGATGGATGACGAATGAGGTGATTGGGAAGGCAAAGGGTCTAGCCCATACAGCCAAGTCTGACGTAATATATCTTTGTTTTTCATGAATTAATGAGGTCATCATCAAATTCCAGATACTGCAGAATTTGATGCTTTTCTTGGAGTCACTCGCGGAACCATCCACTGCTCAAACACGTCGGGTAAAATATGGGAGTTGACAGCGCGGGAAAACCGCAAAAAATAAACTGCAACTTGTGCCCCATATTTAAAGTCCAATTTATCGTTTTCCATAATTATTCACATTGTAGCACATTATTAAACAAAACAACACCACTTTTGACCAATAATATCCACAGTAAATTAATTTACAAAACAAAAACTTGCACTTGACATGTCCACGCAAAATGGCGCGAAGAACTCCCCATCTGAACTTATTTTTTTTTTAAATTATGACTATGAAAGAAGTTTTGACTGCTTGTATGTATGTATACATGTATGTTTGTCCGTCTTTCAAGCCTATAATAGTGCACCAGTTTCAGATTAAATTTGGCAGAAATTATATTATGTAGTATAAAACAATTTGAACTAAATTAATATATATTAAATATAAATTAAAAGCAACCTAAATAATATATATATATATAAACTAAACTATAAATAAAATTTATCCTCTAGAGACGTCCTATCCGAGATAGTCCCAAGGAGACTGGCAACGTACGTCTTTGTAGGTATAGCGAGGCAGGCAGAAATGATTTCCAGCCTTCCTGTATCCAGACCTTTCCGTCAGCCGCTTTGACAACTCCATGGGACCATCGTCTCGACCCCAAACAGCCCAAATTAATAACCTGTACCAAGGTTGGCGTAACTTGAGCTTATCAGCAGAAACCGCCGCTCTCCCCGCGCCTGACGAGGTGGCCTGGATGTGAGATAGAGCTAATATATCTACACACGTCGCATTCCATGATTTGACTTTGGCTTATTTTATTTAGTTTACATTTTTATTATTATTATTATTATTGATTAATAGGCGAGCAGCGCATTGCTGATATGTCTATATCAAGCACTGGTGTACAGTTCATAAAATAGTCAGTTATCACCATAGTCTATGTCAATTGTCACTAGCCACGTGTCCAGTTTGTTTTTAAAAGTGTTTACAGTTGGGGGGACTTCAATATGTCTTCTGGTATTTTGTTCCACATATTTACAACTCTGTTATTCATAAAGTGATATTTCACATTTGTATTGCTGGATTTTCTCATCAATTTCATTCCGTGATCACGACGGGGAAATATCATTGTGTTCAACTTGAACATTTTGGCTAGGTGGGGGCAGTTATACCTTCCTGTTAAGAATTTTAAATGTCTCAATTATATCTCCCCTCATTCTGCGATCTCTGAGACTTGTCAGCTTTAGGTATCTAAGTCTCTGGTCATAGGACTTCTTCCTCAAGCAGTGTGGAAGTTTAGTTGCTCGCCTTTGTACGCCTTCAAGAATTTCTATGTCTTTTATGAAGTATGGATTCCATACTTGAAAACAATATTTTAATTGTACTTGTAATTTAATTTCGTTCCTTCGAATAAATATGAGATTGAATTCATGAAAAAAAAATGTATTCTTGAAACCGCTGTTTTCGTCTTTTGACACTTCCTTTGTCAAAAACAGCTAGTTGTACTGTTTATCCGTATGTGATGGTTGGTTGATTGATGTAATGATTCGAATGCAACTATCATCACTTCAGTCGATCAAGTATGTGTTGCCATTCACTAGGTTGTTGAAGAATCCGAGAGCGTTGACACGCGCTAAATTAGACTGCTCTTTAGAATTCGACCGTGATTTATACTGCAACACTAGATAGTATATTTAGATTGTCAATAGCAAATAAAGCTGATCACATACACTATAGAGTTCGCGAAAACAAAAAAACTTTAATGTCAATTCAAAAATAAAATAGGATTTTAACCTGTCGGTATTCTGATGTAAACACAAAATGCGTCAAAAAATATTAAATACCTTAATAGTGTAAAAATATATATTTTAGTTTTAAATTAGCTACATCTGAATTAAATAAATAAATATTTCCAGACAGGTCACACAGCGCCATCTAGTTTCCGTGGTAAGCTACGAGGCTTGTGTTATGGAAACTAGATGGTTGATAAACTACATATTATATATTTATTTATTTTTGTAAATATATACATATTATACATATAAACACCCAGACCGAGACAAATTATACAATGTACAACTTGCCCCCGGTGGGAATCGAACCCACGACCTCCCGAGTTCACGGCAACGTTTGTTACCACTAGACCACGGAGGCGGTACGGTACGATGGATATATATTTAAAAAAAAAAGTTATAATTATATTATGATATGTATATGTCAATATATGTATGTTGTGTGTACTATATACATAAATAAGATCTTTTGATTTAATGATAGTTACTTATATGTTTCATAAATTACTTTGCTGTGGATATTGTTAGTCAAAATGGTACTATTTTGTTTAAAAATGTGCTACAATGTAAATAAATATGATAAATAATAAATTTGACTTTATATATATGGGGTGAAGTTTTGTTTTGAGGTTTAACCGCGCTTTGAAATCGGATTTTACCCACGTGTTTGGCGCGAATTAATTTTGTAACACAGGTTATGAGCTTGAAATAATAACGCAGTTATAATCCTTTCAGCACGACAAAAATATTTTGGATATTAAAAGCTATTGATAACTTTCAAATAGTTAAGGTCTAAAATATCTCATAAAAATTGTGAAAAAAATCTTGCACTAGCGCATTCCACAAAGCCCCCTCCGCAAATTCGTGCGTTGTTGTTTTCTAATGTGCGTTGGGTAATATAGTTAAAATCACTATTGTTTTTTTTTTAAAGACTAGCCTAACAATTTAATAAAGAGATGAGTGTGCTTCGGAGAGGCAAAACAGAATTTGGCGACCGCTAGTAATTTTCTTTTTAATAGCGCATGCTTGGTATTATCCGTGCTGAAAGGGATAAATAAATACATATATTGTTTAGAATTAATGTATCTTGTATTATTTTTTTATTTAAAAAATAAAATAATAAAAAAAAACTCGCCGTTTTCGAAACTGTTATTTTCGTAGTTACCAGCGTTATAGCTTGAGGATGGCAGTGTATGTAGGTATAACCGGAATTTAATAACTTATTAGGTACTTAGAAAATAAACACTTAATACGTGTTATGATTTATTTCCTATTTGGATGAATTATGGCCGGCGCGAATTACACTTCATGCGGGGCGATCTCAGACAAGCTCCAGACGAAGAAGGAGACGTATATATATGAGCCCGTCCGATAATATACTTTATGTTGCGAACGAGGTGGCCCTAATATGGTCGTAAGAACGCTTTCCATAAATCTACCAATAAGTGGTATAGTAAATAAATTGTCATTAAAATTGGCATCAGGCCGTCGCTAGTTCGTGATGAAAATGAAGAAGATGTGTTCTTTTTAGAACAAGAGGAAGAAGCTAGTCAGGTGACTGACCACCTAAACATCCCAGTACACCAAACCATCCACTGTGCCGAGGACCGCGACCACTGGAAAAGGCTAATGGATGGATTGCGACGGAGTCAAGATACCCAACACTGGGGTACCGACTAAGGAAGAGGACCAGGAGTCACTTAATAATAAAAAATAGTAGAAATAATCATAATAGATAAAAAAAGTATTTAAAATCTCTACCAACGAAAAAATCACGATCAAATAAATAAAACACTGACTGAAGGTGCATTAAAAAGCCTTCGTAACAAAAGGGCATGTATGAAGAGGTTAATGAACGTCGACGAAGCGAAAGAGGTGTGTCGCGATCGTGTTAAGTGGCGCTCAATTGTCTCTGCCTACCCCGCAAGGGATCTGGCGTGAAGATGTGAATGTATGATTTTTGGATAGGCCTTGATATACGTCTGTGGAAGAAGCCCAATTTTATCGCTTTTTGTGGCTGCAATTTGACGTGTCAGTGCTACTGATAAGTACTTTATAGAGTAATTAAATTGACCGATTAGTTTACGAGACGCACAACTCAGAACATTATACAGTACATCGAGTTATGACTACTTAGGTACTCATATACATATCGCTGCTTCAATACAAAAGGGACATAAACCAAAAAAACACTGTTTTTAATTAAAATGATGCATTATTTTTTTCAATATATCATCTATCAGTATCATATCTACATATAGGAGTGAATAACGGATATATTATTAACATACATACATATGATATACATACATACATATGATATACAGCTAAGCTTTTATAAAGTTTACAATATTAGTTTGGATATTTTTAAATAAAGTCTGCAGTGGAATTATGTTTCTTTAAGTCAAGTTCTGTCAATGCCTGCTATTATAGGTGATATTCGGCCTGAAACTGTCAGTGTCAAACGCTATTAGAGTTGATACGCAAGCTCAGCTAAACTTACCCTAAAACTGACAGACTGAATAAACGATATTGCATTATTTTGACAATTCATAGGTCGGCATGTTGATAGGGACTGATGTCGGTCGTCATTTGATCCCATTCTTGGACCATCATTAACTTTTGAAGGCAACTTCCTGATATAAACAAACTTTGTATGTGAAGAGGTCTTGTTGCCAATTAATTATAGTATTTCGTGTTTTCGTAAAATTTGTAATATGACGTCTATTTTATATTAGGTCAATGTGCCCTGTCGATAACTTGTGCCAGAGATAAATTAACGTCAAGACTACAACAGCGAATACTGAGAGTGGTCAGTTATCATTGGGTTAGGAGGTCACTCCGGATACAATATTGCATGTATAAATAATTTGCAATTATTGTCTCTGGTTGCAGGCTTTTCCTTCAGCATCACTCAATCACTCCTTGATCGAAATACACTGACCATTACTATAACTTCACTACATATCATAAAACAAAGTACTCCGCCGCATCTGTCTGTCTGTTCGCGATAAACTCAAAAACTACTGAATCGATTTCCATGTTATTTTTACCAATGGATAGAGTGGTTCTCGAGGAAAGTTCAAGTATATAATTTGTTAAGTTTTTGTATGCATTAACTATGTATATTCCCTAAGATTATATACTGGACAAACATATTGTGTATATATTATTTATTTATTTATTGATTAAGCACTTATAGTATTTATATTAATTTATTATTATCATTTATTTATTATATTATTAGCTACCCACCATTTTTGATTAAAATACCTTTATTTATTGTAAATATTTTTATTGTTCACTGTTTTCACTACGTATTGTATTTTTTTTTGTATAACTAATGGAAGTAAGTGGGATCCTAAATGACTTTTATCCTAAATAAAGTTTAGGAGTCAGTGTGTTAATCAATTTGTTAATTGTACTTTTATGAACAATAAAAGTTTCAATGAAAACGCTGCCTAAATCCTTTCAGATATAACAAAATAATGTATAGTGTTTTACATTTAATGTGTATTGTGTATCTTACATAGGTCTACAGAAAAGTCTGCGACGGCATATCTCTTTAGGATAACATGGTATATCCATTTGAATACTTTAAAAAAAATGGGCAATTATAAAGCGGTAATTGGAAAGCTATTTACACATAGACGGTAATAATCCTTATCATTTTAAATACGTTAGTTGGCTTCAGCAATTCATGAAGATTATTTTTCCCTTTACACCACGCAAATTAAATTAATACATAAGGAGATATAGCAAAATCAAAAAAAAAAACAACGAAATTAATTTCGTTTTTTCATACGGTTCCGCCGCATCGACCTAAAATCAGTTGCAACGAGTTTCCGCAACTAGTTTTCGTTCACTGGAAAACGGTTGCGTTTAGTTTTAACTTTGACAACGACCAACCACTAAACAGTGAAGATTACAGGCTTTTAATGCCATAAAAATAATTCGGATAGTGGTTTCTCGCTCTCACTTTCTCCAAACTGTAATATAGTCATTAAATGATTTTTTTACCATTTTAAACGGTTAATAATCATATATCTTTATATCGGCTGTCAACGCTAACACCACAATGGAAATGCGGTTACAAAAATTATATTTCTTTATACAATCAATGGCTCGGGTGTTCAAACTAAAAACCTTGCAACTGCTATAAAAAATAAAACAACAACTTTGAAAATCAAAATCAATAATTTAAAAATAAACTATTTTATTAGCAGAATAATGTTGTATTTTCTTCTACTTGGATGGGGATCGTGACTCCTTCGCAATCGCAGCTCATCCACCAGCCAACGGTTTTTTTTTATATTTCCAGACAGGTAACACAGCGCCATCTAGTTTCCGTGGTAAGCTACGAGGCTTGTGTTACGGAAACTAGATGTTTAATAAACTACATATTATACTTTTTTTTGTAAATATATACATATTATGCATATAAACACCAAGACCGAGACAAATTATACAATGTACAACTTGCCCCCGGTGGGAATCGAACCCACGACCTCCCGAGTTCACGGCAACGTTTGTTACCACTAGACCACGGAGGCGGTTTCGGTCCTCGGCGTGGTGGATAGCCTGATGGATGGACCATCGCTTGGGGCTTCTTCCTCTTATTCTACCTTGCCCGTAATTAGAAGTTTTTCCAGATTATCATCTTCTCTTAAAATGTAGCCAAAGTATTGCAGAATTTGGGTAAAGCAGACGGTAGAGCCTCTTCGAGCACAAAAATGATAGTACGTCGTGCGGTCCAAGAGATTCTGAGCAAATGACGCCAGCACCACATCTCAAACGCATCAATCCCCGCTCTATTGCGGCTTTTATGGTTTAAATAAAAACTGATTTCATTTATTTAAAATAATAACAGCCTCCGCGGTCTAGCTAAGTCCGTGGATTTAGACTCGGAGGTACATTTCATTAATATTTAAATTATTTGTGATATTTCTCCAGTTTGGTACGGTAGAACATAGACGAGCTTGCCACTTGTCATGATTGGCCTTTAGTAAAGTTGGCTAAAAATGGCTTTTTTATTAGCGTGGTTTCTGACCACCCCACAAGGGAAACGGTCGTGATGATACTATATAAAATATGTTTCGAAGAATTCGGGTGCAGGTTATAGGATTAAGAAGGGTGTATTTGTAGATACTCAGTTTTGATATTAAGACAGCTAAGCTGTGGCAAAAAAAGATATGGAAAAAGTACGTCATAAAATAACTCTATTATCATATGTTTTTGTTACTTTTAAAATAACACGTTTTGTATTGTATATTGCAATTTGTCCAAATGTATTATTATAGTGAAACCGCAGTTGAAGTATTCAATTAATTTGTATGTTGGTTTAACATCTGTAGTAAGTAAACTTAAGTATAGGTTCTGATTGTGGTGAGGTAGAGGTAGACAAAACATGTCCCTTTAAGGCTGAGTTACAGCAAAACGAATTCTCTGTAATTGTTACGATTAAAGTTAAAAATGGCGTCGTTTACACCAGCTGACCTCAAAAATAAAACGGATAGATTACATTTAATAATTAATAATAATAAACTTTTATTTCGGACTTTACATCCATAAATTGTTAGTAACAATTTTACTTAATCTAAATTTAGTATAACTAATTATTTATTTTAAACTATCTGCTACTGGAGGCTGTCTACTTGACTGTATGCAGCTGTATCCAGTGCTCCAGCAGCGGAGAGTCCCACCGATTAATTATTTCGTAGAATAGTTTTAATTTCATAAGTATTTTTTATTTTATTTTAATATCTACTTTGAAATTTATTATTTAGGTAGCTTTTAATTTATATATTTCATCATCATCATTACAGCCCCTAGAACACAGCGTCCCAGACCTCCACTGCTGAAGATGGGCCTTCCAGAACATATATCTGGAGAATTTAGCCTACAACCGCCACGCTGGCCAGACGACTTGGCGAGGATATAATGTAAATTTTTAATGACAATTAACGATTCCACAAGTTAGTATTAGTGGAACCGGGACCAACGGCTGAACGTGCTCTTCGAGGCACGGGAACGGTGGTTTTGTAAATCTATAACAAATGTACGTAAGAAAAGTGTATTTCTCATTGGTACATATGCTGGGTGGGTTTGAACCGAGTTTTGTAGGATTTAAGGAACGCGTTCTTACGAGTACAACCGAGCCACCTCCGCGCTATTTATATATTTATTGTAAGTATATTAATTACTTCGAATAAAATATAAAATCGAAAAATACTATTTAAAAAAAAACGTAATGGAAAAAATAACTATCACCCATATTTTAACAAATATAAATACGCACAATACGTTAATACCTATTCGGAGAAACGCAAAAAAAAAAATGGTTTAGGATTTATGGAATTTGGGATTGTGTTTTTGTTTTAAATGTAAAGTCATAAATCACCGAGGGACAGTGTTTAAGATACATTGTGTTGTTTGATTTACGACATTTATAAAAATAGAGGGTATTTGGAACGGTTTAAGTATCAAGTCATTTTCGGTCCAAATTTTTTGTTTGGTCATAAAAGCATCTTACTAAGAACAAATGTTGTAATCTAGAATCGATGGTGGAAAGTTGAGGACTGAGGCTATACGGGACTTAAAAACTTTGGTGTACCAATTCGAAGCAAAAGAAATCCAATGATGTTTGCTATAGGTATAGTTCTCTGTAAACAACCCCCGTACTTGACAGCTACGAATATATGTTTAATTGACATATTATTATTATTGAAGTAATATACAAACAGTATAAAATAATTACAATATAAATTAAAACTACTTAAAAGTAAAAATTAAAATAAATATAAACTAAACCTAATAAAAAATAAACTATAAGTAAAAAATGTCCTCTAGAGACGACCCTTCAGTGATATTATTATTATTATTATTTACATTGTAAGGTGACACGGCCCGTATACAGCCACGAAGTAGTATTAAGATTTGATAGTTATTATTATTGTTAGATTGTAAGCTGACTTGGCCCTTTTACAGCCACGAATTTATATTTAGTTGACACGGCCTATTTACAGCCACGATCTTATATTAAGTAGCTATTAAGTTACAATAATATATATTGACCGCCTCCGTGGTCTAGTGGTAACAAACGTTGCCGTGAACTCGGGAGGTCGTGGGTTCGATTCCCACCGGGGGCAAATTGTACATTGTATAATTTGTCTCGGTCTGTGTGTTTATATGTATAATATGTATATATTTACAAAAAAAAAAAAAAGTATATTATGTAGTTTATCAACCATCTAATTTCCGTAACACAAGCCTCGTAGCTTAGCACGGAAACTAGATGGCGCTGTGTGACCTGTCTGGAAATATTTATTTATTTATTAATAATGCTATTATAACACACATACATATGGATTATAACCTGTTACGGTCCAACCATGATTACCAACTTATGTTTGTTTATATATTTTTTTATGTTTTTGTTTTATATTATTTTAGTGCTGACAATATCCAAGTTGTTACAAGATGACCTAAGGAAATAAATAATTTGATTTAATTTGATTTGACTTAGGCACAACAATAATTTATGCTTCCAAGGAGACGCTCCTGATTTACGAGTAACTCTATTCTGTACGATTTATAAAATTAACTTGTGCAAGACAAATAAATAAATAAAGACATTAAAAATCTTAAAAAACAAAAAAATAGTAGAATTTCTCCTAAATAAGCTTCTATACACCTGTGTGTATATTGCCCTGGCAGACCAACACCATTACCAAATAAATCTAACACTAAGTCAAAGTCAAAATATCTTTATTCACGTAAACCTATTCCAGGCATTTATAAAACGTAATTAATTTAATTATTTTAAATGATTCTACTTCTGCTAGTGGATGACTAAGCAGCAAAGTGGTCCTATAAGTAAGCTGTTAGCAGAAGACCAGCACCTTAGAAGCTACTAGCTAAAGAGGCAGATTCTACGAAACAAAAAAGCATGTATAAAAAGGTTTAATGAAGCGAAAAATATGTATAATTGTATTTTCCATTTATTTCATTACAGCCCCTGGAACACAGCGGCCTAGACCTCCACTGCTGGAGATGGGCCTTCCAGAACTGGAGAATTTGGCCTACACTCGCCACGCTGTCAATTTTTATGACAATTTATTAACGATTCCTTCCACAAGTTGGCATTAATGGAACCGGGACTGACGGCTTAACGTGCTCTCCGAGGCACGGGAACGGTGGTGTTGTAAATCTATGACAAATGTAAGTAAGGAAAGTGTACATGCCGGAGAAGTTTGAGCCGACCTTTGTAGGATTAAAGGTGCGCGTTCTTACAACCGAGCAACCGCGCCATAATTGTATAAGTCGTCACAAATAATGCTCAATTGTCTCTGTCTATCTCGCAAGAAAGCTGGGTTGAAGATTTGTAGATATGTAACGCAGTACACAAAAGCAAACCTTAGTTTTGAATATTTCATTCTGTACAAAAAGGCCAGCTAAAGACAAATCTAGTTATCGCGACGGCTTCATAAAAACAACGTTTCAATAATAATTTAGGGAATTCGCCCTGTGCTGATGATATCATGTTATTTTTGTCAGTTTAAAGCAATACTTTTGTGAGTTCTTTGCGTCACATTGCGCGGACATGTCAAGTTTTGACATGGAAGTTTTTGTTTTGTAAATTAATTTACTGTGAATATTGTTAGTCAAAAGTGGTGTTGTTTTGTTTAATAATGCCTAACAATGTAAATAATTATGGAAAACGATAAATTGGACTTAAAATATGGTGCACAAGTTGCAGTTTGCAGTTGCGCTGTGAATTCCCATATTATACCTAACGTGCTCGAGCTATAATGCCGCAAGTGACTCCAAGTAAAGCATCAAATTTTGCAACATCTGGATTTTTTATGATAACCTCATTATCTGATAAAAAAGAAAGATATATTACGTCAGACTTAGCTGTATGGGCTAGACCCTTTGCCTTCTCGATCACCTCATTCATTATCAGACGAGAACACAAGTAATATTTTTGCTAGGCAACGATTAAGTATGCTTTCAACCTCATTTAATGTCTTCAGGCATGTCAAATGCGTTGTTGTTTAATTTAATATTGCCAGCCAAGCAATGCAAGAACAAGCTATAAAACTTTTGCTTCGATTTACCGTAAAGATTCTTCGACACGGTCCTGAAGTGTAACGATTTTAGGTACATAAAATGTAACGAAAAGTTCACAATTTATAAAAAAAATATAGTTAAATCCATATTTGTTTTGTGTAAAAAAATAAATTAATACTATTATTATAACTTAATAAAAATATATTCGTAAATACAATTTGTACAGGTATGGAGAACACTTAAGTCTAGAAAGCTAAAGGTGAATTAGTTTTGGTGGTAAATTTCCAACCCAATACAATAAAATAAAAATGGTTGTATTATATGCAAACTTCAAAGTTACTATATTTTTGTCAAGTATATAATTTCCTGTTTTATAATGTCTATATTAAATAAAATGTGTTATAATTAAGTATAAGTACATTAAACTAAGCAGCCATCTTTGTTTACATTAGGTAACCCTATATTTAAGTTTCCGACTTTGTCGTTACGGCTACAGAATAACAAGCTACTTCACAATCATAACAACCGTTTTACCATCTAGTAATTACAGTTTATCGTTATTAAAACATAATTCGAACAGAAATTACCGACTGTGATTTACGATCCGCCATTTTGAGAGCGACATTTTAATATTCGAATTTCGAATGCGTTGGCGCTTGCTTTTTCTTTTTTAATTTTGTCGGGTAATGGAGGCAGGTGCGACGTCAATGTTATTCCGTGCGGAATTTACCCTTTCGAGAGTAATTTTCAAACGAACTCAATGGGTTTTGTGTACGATGAAAATTGGGAAAGTATGGATTTTTATTACCGGATGGTTATTTTACGGGCTTCAGTACGGTGCTGTGGTTTGCTAAGCTCACTTATTGTGAATAAAACTTTAGGAAAGGAATCTATTTAGTTGAAGTATTTTAAACCTTAAAAAACTATACGAAAATGTTATACCATTTTTTATCATTATACCGTGGATTTAAACTCAATTTATTTTTATACTAATAAACTGTTATATTCCATTTTTTATTTTCTGCGGCCTTGATTTTCAAAACAGATCCTTAAAATTAAGATATTTTATGTTGAACTAAAAGCTGTCCATTCGAAAAAGGTATTTTATGTTGAACAAGACACGTACCTGTTTACTAAAGACGGCGATGTCCTCGTTGAAGGATTCCGAGGAACACACGTCACCCCCTGCCACCCCTGGGTCTCGGGGGGTGCACGTGGCTAGCTCGCACTTTTCGAATATTAGCGCCAGTAGCGGGAACAGCGGATGCCTGTACATATAAATAATACGTTACAATTTACTCGTTTAAGTAACTAAAGTCACATTCTAAAACTCCAATCAACGATCCAGTATACAATTGCGTACAAATCAAACGCATTAGGCATAGAACAAGAACTTTAATCGTATCTATAAATAAGATAAAACACAAAAGACAAGCGAACGGTAATTGAAGAGCGGATAACTCTCAACTTTGACCTGGCGCGTCTCAAAGTGCTGGAGATTTGAGATAAGATGCTAATCTATGACCGCAGACCTATGACAAGAATCTTATAGCTCTATACTGGCTGTAAAGTAGTCATAAAATTGCTTATTAAGACAATGTACTCGTAAACAATATTGCCAATCTAAAAATTGCAAGCCCTTATTTAAAAAAAAACGTAATTTTAAAATTATTGACAAAAATATATAAATAAATCAATTGTGTTCTAGAGGATTTATTTTCATTTTTATTTATATTTTGTATTTTTTTTTAAATATACTTTATTTATTTACTTAAAATTAAATTAAGATCTAAGCTTATTAAATAAATTAAATTAAATTAAGGAAAAACAACAATTAAAAAATGAATTTCCTCAAATAGTGATTCTCATGAATTGCTCTGTCTCATTATATAAGAGGCATTAATAAGTTTATTTATTTTAACTAACCAAGTTAGTGTTAAGAATGCGGGTCTGTCTTAATGTGTCAAAGAAAGGGGAGACGATGAAAGTTTCTCGAAGTTTCTATCAGATTAAAGACACTTAAGTTTAGAGATTAAACTTTAATGGCGTAATTTAAGGTGTGACTCTTTCATCAATAATACAAGAAATAACAGCACAAAATCATCGTGTGGTGTTATTTGCGACAGTAGTTATAAAGTTTATGTTGCCTGTCTCATTTTTTATTTATAGGAAGTTTTTTTTCATGTATAATTTTATTAATGTCAAGGTGAAGGACTATTTACCATTGCCAAAAAAAAAAAATGGATGACAAATAAAAGATAATTTGAATGGATTTCTATGTTTATGAGGGATTTATTACAAGTAATTAGCTACTGCTGTAAATGGTGATGATAACCAGTTTACAGATTACACTTAAATATTATCATTACAAATGTAAAATAATTTCATTTACAGATTAGATAAGCTATTATTTTAATGCTGACAATAAAATTCTTCAACTGTGTAAATTTTGAAATCCCTACATTTTATCGATAACGAATTAATAGCTAAAAAAATAAACTTTATTTAACAGTAAAAACGAGTTACAATATTAAATTAAATATTAAATTAAACAAGTGCTGGAAGGCCTAACTCCAGCAGGGCTGGTCTAGGACTTCTTATTATAAAGGCTGTAATGACAAATGAAACCCTATACTTTACCCCTAAACTCACCCGTATATGGCATCCTTATCCCGCTTGTGTACTAGGGGCTCGCCGGGCAAAGCGTGCGCCGGAGCAGCCGGGGGTGCGTAATGGACTGGCGGGAGGTGCGGGTGGGACAATCTGTGCTCGTGGTACATTGCTGCACCCTCCATATAGCCCCCGCCGTGAAGGCTTTCGTCGTACTGGAAAATTTAAAGAAAAAAACAATTTAATATAAATTATAATATGTTGATATACGTCACGTGATTGGTAGTTAGTTTGTCACTTTCGTTATTTTGGCCAATGACGTGCCTCATAAGTAACCGGATTTTATTGCAAAAAACTACAGAAGTATTTTATTTGAGAGAAGAGTTATTTTTAGCAGTGGATACTTCTTAGGCTAGGACTCCGTGTTATAGGGACTGTAATGATAAAAATATTGCAGCGGTTCTGTTTTACCCCTTGGTACAGTTGTGCCCAGTCTCAACATTCCCCTTTGTGTATCAATAGACAGCAGTGCCTTTATAATCCTAACACATAAAATGTATTCCCTCTTTCGGATTATAAAAAAAGCATTATATATTTATTTTAGTATTTGCCATATTTTGGATTTATTACATAATGTGTGTTATAAAACTATGTTTAATGTAAATATATAATCTGCCTCCGTGGTCTAGCGGTTAAGTCCGTGGATGTAGACACGGAGGTAACGGGTTCGATTCCTGGTCGGGACACAAAAACATTTATTAATGTAAATACATTTAATTTATTTGTGATATTTCTCGAGTTTGGTACGCTGGAGACATCGACGAGCTTGTGTCCCGACCAGGAATCGAACCCGATACTTCCGAGTCTAAATCAACATACAATTATTGTTATTACAAAATATACTTAAATAATCGTGAGAGAAATAGTATTTATTTTTTCGGCTGGTATTTAATTAACTAGGAATAAAATTAACACATTTTCCGCAACACAAAAAAAAAAGATATTCAACGGGCACGTTCATGTTTTTTTAACATTATATAAATCAGTTCTGTAGCCAAAAATTTTTTTAAGGTGTATTAATATAATCCTTTAACGAACGGACAGTAATATTAATTTCTTTAAAATTTCGTTTTTGTATAATATTAATGTTCTCGTAAATTTGGTTATAGTTGGCTAAGCTTGCACCGCATAGACTACAATTAATAAAAAAAAAAACTAGAAGACAGAACGTCTATAGCGGCCAAGTATTTAGTAAAATTGTAAAGTCATGCACACACTCGCGCTATCTCCATCTAGGAGCAATTAAACTCAACCTTTTAAATCTTATTTTAGTATTTAAAAGAAATTAGAAACTATTTCTTGAGTGGTTTTATAAAAACAAGTTTGGTATATCTTAATATTTAGTTAGTAATGTATCATCACGACCGTGTGGTCAGAAACCACGCTTATGAATAAGCGTATTCAAATTTAGCCAACTTTACTATAGGCCAATCATGACAAATGGCAAGCTCGTCGATGTCTCCAGCGTACCAAACTCGAGAAATATCACAATCCCGACCAGGAACCCTGAGGGGTTCGACCCGGTACCTCCAAGTCTAAATCCTCGGACTTAACCGCTAGACCACGAAAGCAGTTTGTGCTCGCACAATCCAAAATTTCATTATATTAATTAATTACAGACATTTTATGCATATTTTCACCTCCATTTACCTAATTTTAGACAGAAAAAAATAGCAGAAACATTTACAAGGACGTTCCTCCAAATATTTATCTTTTTAGTTCTTTATGGGTACATACCCCTCACACTCATACACACCCTCTCACACATACTCACACATATATTACGAACACATAGAGAGGACGACATACATCATTTATTGTTGTAACATTATAACACGGAAGAGCACCGATATCCCGCACTACAGGGCATCCTCGTGCAGGTATCACAAACACATCACCCTATATTGTTCACCTATTTTACAGCTGTATACTTTTTGTAACAATAAATGATTTTATTTATTTTTATTATTATACCCCCAGAAAACAGAAGACCAGCAGATCCTAGTGACCTGTTAATGTTTATTCTGATTGAGAAAGGAATCTGCAGGGAAAACTCAGCTATATCATTTTTAATAATATTTAATGTTTGCTTTTATGTATATATTTTAGCTATTTATTGTTATTGTTAAATATCGATATTCACATCTAATTCTATTAACTTATCGTTTATAAGCACCCTATAACCTCACTTATCACTATCACAAAGGTTAGCTGTAAGAGAATGCCTACTAATTATTATTATTAAATCAGATTTACAAAATAAAAAATATACAGAACTACATCACAACGATCAATTAATAACCTTTTTAAATTTAGTTATCAGTACCTATGAGATTACAATACCCGGTACAGCAGTAACCTACCAGGCAAGACTTAAATGGCGCGAAAAACTCTCTATCTCAGTAAAGTTAAAGAAAATAGACTATGGACGCGTATCAATAACCGTTTTTAAGAGTAAATAGTCCATAATATATCGTCAGGTCGCTCCATCAATTCGGATGAGTTAGCATTTTGTCAAATATCGATCCGATCGTTCAACTTAGTCATTATGGCAGGTGTAGGAAACATTTTACAAAAAAAATAGGAATATATTTTAATAATAGAGCTCTTAGTTCGTAGTGATGATAGGTTTGGGTGTTAAGTAGTGTTTAGGAGTGAACAGAGCCCATCTCACGGGAGTCTTGGTTCTTGATTAAATCAAACACTTTTCTTCATCGGATTGCATACAATTTATTAAACAATAATTAACACACGTCATTACATGTTTTCGCCAAACCAAAGAACGTGCCTTACGTTCTTATACGACGCTAGCGCCACCATAAATTACTACTACCTTAAATTAACAAATACTATATTTTTCAAACTTTTTAATTAGTTTTACACTTAGAATTTGTTAAAAAATAGGACTAAGGTAAGTAAGAGAGAGGAGCGGTAGTGGCTAAGGATCGGTGGGTATGTCTTGGTTAGATAGATAGATAGATAAATTCTTTATTGCACAGAAAATATTACATGTTACAGTACATAGGCGAGCTTAATGTCTAAAAACATTTTCTAACAGCTAACCTTTGGGAGATGTGAGCAGGGATTGTAAGGTGCATGACCGCTAATATTTGAAATAAAGAGATTTATTGAGTTAAAAACTTATAACTAAAAAAATAACGATATTAAATCTATTATATAAATACATACAATACATAGATAACACATACATACATATATTGGTTACATACTATATTTATTTATATATATATATATATATACATACAATAATATACCGATTTACTCAAGTTATGTAGACTCGTCTTGCTTTTTGTGAAAGTGTTTTGTGAGCAAATTTTTATAACATATCAGTGATGGTGCTTTACGAATATGAAGAGGGAGTCGGTTCCACTGGCGAGCAGCTGATACTGTATAAGAATCTGAACATCTTGTAAGAACGCGTTCCTTAAGTTCTACAAAGATCGGTTCAAACCCACCCGGCATGTACCAATGAGAAATAAACTTTTCTTACGTACATTTGTACTCCCAAAGAGTATTTAAACATAATCTGCTAAAACAACTTGCCCAAAATTTCTAAAATTTAAAAGTAAATTTTATGTAGGTTTTTATTATTATTATTTTTTATTTTAATTTTACTTTATTACTTGAAGTAGGTAATATTTTAGTTATTTTCGTTACTTTTTTTATTATTTCTTAAAGGAATTGTATGTTTATTATATATATATTTTTAAAAATTGTTTCAGTATTAGTTTTTCGAATAATATTTTGTTTGTGTATACTTATTGAAAATTTTATAATTTTGTTATTTCTTATAGGCAATAAAAGCTACTGTGGTAATGTGGTGGTCGCCTATAATAGGTGCAACATCTAACTTCTGATTTAGTGTTAAGTACAAATAAGTGTGTGATGTTAGCACAGTTGGCACCCTATTATAAATAAATAAATAATTTTGTTATGGCGTCAGCCCGGTTTCACTAATACCAACTTGTGGAATCGTTAATAAATTGATATCATATCCTCGCCAAGCCGTCTGGCCAGCGTGGCTAGTGTAGGCCAAATTCTCCAGATATATGTTCTGGAAGGTCTATCTCCAGCAGTGAAGGCGCTTTTTAAAGAAGCGGATTTACATTTATCCAACTTTACTAGAGGCTCATTAAGACAAATGGCAACCTTATCGATGTCTATACGGTATACTCAAAATAAAATATTGTACCAGTAATCGAACCCGGTACCTCCGCGTCTAAATGCAGTGTGCTAAAGCCTTACATTATTTACCCACAGTATTGTTTATTACTCAAATACAAACAACTTGTTTGCCACGCATCATATACACAATAGGTTTCTAAGTACAGTCAACAAAAAATCAAGACTTATATTTTTAAAATTTTAATTATACCAAAAAAAAAACATACAACGCACATGTCGAGCCTAAAAGGCCTAGTGTGGGACCACCAACATTACCTGTACGCTAATTTCTTTCTTTGGTTCAATAAACTTTTTTTTATTGTTATTATTACATATCACAATATCTTTGATAATAGCTAATAAATTAAAACGCCAACTCTATAAAGAACTATCTAAGCGGCTGGTTAATTTGCTGGACAATTTCGCGATGTAAATGTGAGACCAATCGATTTGACAGTTGTTTTTTTTTTTTAATATTTAATTGGTTATTTGTCATTTATTCTATATTATATAAATAAGCTAAATATAATTTTTTGAACGCACGCATATTTGATAACCAAATTGACAGATACGAAATCCACGAACATTCTGTATAGGAAAATGTTTTTTGTTGTTAATGTTTTGATGTTAGGTCATTTTCCAGATATTTTTGCTTAATAATTTAGCTACCTTCTGTTGCCATAATTGGCCAATCAAACAATAATAAACAACAAATCCTAATTAATTACAATAAAGACTTATGACCAATAAATTTACACGCATCATAATTTTATCTCAACAAATAGACTTGGCAAGTGGTAATAAATTAGTCAAAATAATAAATCTTTGTGGTTTTTTTGCTGACCCTCCGCGTGGTAGGATTTTATGACACGTAGCGTTCCTTTTTATTAGTATATAGGCAGTGTAAAAGCTATTGTAATTGTTTTAATGCCTCAAACTCTTATCTTGGCACACGCTACTTGATTTTTATGCTGACCGTACTTTAAAATATGATATACTAAGGTTGCTTATCTACCAGAGATGTTCGAATATTTTTTTTATTTACTTACATCCTCCTAGTGTCTGTGGTCTAGCGGTTAAGTCCGATTTAGACTTGGATGGAGGTAACAGTTTAGATTCCTTGTCACAATAATTCCGGGACACAATAATATTATCAGTCAGGGTCAGCCTCGCCGGTCAACGGGGGAACGCAGCAGTGTCCTCGGCACACTACTAGTGAAGTTTATTTTATTTTTTTGTTTATTAAATTTAGATTTTCTTTTTTATTATAATTCTTTTATACTGTTTGTTTGTTTGTTGTTTGGGGGTCGAGACGATGGGGTCAAGCTTCTGGCCAATGAGTTGTCAAAGCGGCTGACGGAGAAATCCGTAAAGGCTGGCAATTATTTCTGACAACGTATTAGCCTCGCTATACAGAGGGGAAATGTTGCCAGTCTTCTGATGAGTCGTCTTAAGACAACATAATTACGATTAAAATAGCTAATAATTGTTATCAGACATGTCTTAAGATCTAGAGTTGATATACATAGCTACTGGGTTTGTTTAAAGTCGGTTTTAATTGTAGAATAAACATTTAACAGTGCATCTAATATGACGCTGTGTTTTACGTTGTGACGAAATAGAAAGATAAGAAGAGAAATTTCTTAAATTCTTTTGGTTTACAATCATAATTAAAGTACAACATTCATCTTGAATGCGCGGTGGTGGCTCGGTTGTAAGAAAGCTTTCCTTTAAATCCTACAAAGGTGGGTTCAATCTTATTTATTTATTTATTTAAAACTTTATTGCACATAAATTACAAAGGCGTGACATAATGTCGCTTGACATTCTCTGCCTGTCAGACCTTCGGGACAACGAGAACATTTATGTGAGGTAGGTGCAATATATCAATTTAAATTAAATATATTAAATAAACGTCTATAAAATATTATTTATTGCTTATAATAAATATTTATTAATAAAATTACATACGAATTCATACACACATACATATATAAATAAGTTATACTATTTATATACTACATAAACATAAATTAGGTACTACGTACTTAATGATAACCAATGATGTAGGATAACAATAAGCAACAATCAATGAAAATTTTATGAAAATTATGAACCCAAAAAGTGTCTGTAAACTAATATTTTAAATATAGCTCTGTTTGGAGCATCTTTAACCTCTTCTTCTCTTTAAAATCTTCCCCGGCATGTACCAATGAGCACTCATTAAAAAAATTGTCATTAGTTCCTTGGCAACCCGTCTGGCCAGCGTGGCGAGTGTAGTCCAAATTTTCCAGATATATATTCTGGAAATCTCCAACAGTTGAGGTCTAGGACGCTGTGTTCTAGGGGCTGTAATGAATTTATCTTGTATAGGAATTTGTGCTAAATCTGCTAGTGGAAGACTAAGCAACATTAGCAGAAGGCCAGCAGCTTAGCAGATTCCATTTGTTCACTTAAAGAAATAAATTTGTATGAGGACTCGGTCATTCAAGTGAACGAAAGAAGTATTTAGTTACCGGCCCTTATTCCTAATTCGGACTTTGATATAATCAGTCCCTATTGCATGTGTCCGTATTTTTATTTGTCAAATGAAACCAAAATGGCGGGAGAAAAAGCGCGCGAACGCGTTACGAGCACCATACACGCACAGTGCGATAGTGTTCTTGATAAGCTCTCTACCTAAATCGTAGACTTCTATTAGACTAGACAAGCCTTAAATTATTATTAAGCCTTAAATGTTTAAATACTGTAATAAAATAGGTAAGGAATAATTACTTAAAAAAAAAACATTTATTTTTAGTTATATTATTATTTATTTTCTTAGGCATACTTATGGTAACATTTATCTTCTACTATTATTTTTTATTTAATTATAAAGCCTAAATATTTTATGTAAACAATAGTTGCAAAACTATTAAGCTTTTAATTATTTTTTTGGTATGTTTATGTACATTAATTTCCTCATAAAAACGATAAATTGGGCATTGAATATGGGGCATAAGCTGCAGTTTATTTTTTGCGGTTTTCTTGCGCTGTAAACTCCCATATACCCGACGTGTTTGAGCGATAATGCCACGAGTAACTCCAAGAAAATCATCTATGATTCTGAAATTCTGCAAAATCTGGAATATGATGATAACCACAATAATTCATTAAAAAAATAATAATATTTTAATAGACATGGCTGTATGGCCTAGATCCCTTTGCCTTTCCTACCATCTCATTCACTATTTACTAGAACAACAAATTAAGTCTATTAAAAAATATACCTATAGGTGTTTCGACATATATTTTTTTATATATCCTAATGCATTACTGTTTTCCCTTTCTGTATTTTAATAATCCAAATATATTTATTTGCTAGCCCATTACATTATATTTTTATAAAAGTTAGGACTTGTCCAATATATGTCTCTGCCTTTATCGTTCAGTTACACGAAAGTCTAGAAGGAACTAATTATTTACCTATTGTTTAATTGAAACTTACTTAAATCTCCGATTACAATAGAAAAGGACCATTTTATTTTGTTTTATTTGTGTATATATTAAAAACCAGCTGTTTTTGTCACAGTATTATTTAATTATCAATAAATATATAGGTCGGCGCGGTGGTGGCTCGGTTGTAAGAACGCGTACCTTAAGTACTACTAAGGTCGGTTCAAACCCACCCGGCATGTACCAATGAGAAATGCACTTTTCTTACGTACATTTGTCATAGATTTACAACACCACCGTTCCCGTGCCTCGGAGAGCACGTTAAGCCGTCGGTCCCGGTTCCACTAATACCAACTTGTGAAAACGTTAATAAATTGTCATAAAAAAAAAAATTACATCATATCCTTGCCACGCCGTCTGGCCAGCGTGGCGAGTGTAGGCCAAATTCTCCAGATATATGTTCTGGAAGGCCCATCTCCATCAGTGGAGGTCTAGGACACTGTGTTCTAGGGGCTGTAATGATATAGGTCGCCCCCACATGTCATAATTAGATTTTGGCGTTTTATACCCTATATCCATTCCTTAATTTCAAAATTACTTTAGCAATATAGTCGTATAATGTGAATTAAACAGAAAGACTGTAAGATATATAGCTGTGAGGTCACATGTCGTAGCCAGATGATGATACATATAACCAATGTCCGTCTTTGGGTTCCAAAGAACATTTCTGCAAAATTTCATAGAAATCAGTCCAGTAATATACTTGTTAACGACAGATAGTTAAAAATAAAAATATTAAATTAGTTTTTAATGTTAAAGAATTATTATTTTTAACATATTATTATTTTTATTCTTGTTGCCATAAATAAATAACGAATCTAATTGTATTCGAAACTATAATTTCGTATTTCGAATCGAGAATATACCAGTAGCAATTTACGAACAAAAATACTCGCCCAATGTTTTGCGAATGTCACAATCAATCAAATCGAATGCGTCTGGCAACACTGGATGACGCCATGACACTTTCGGGTGACTACGCTGTGACGTCACAGAATACCTTCTTTTTTAGATATATGTTTTGCTATTGGTCTACGTTTTTTGTACCTGTTATATAAAATAATCTGAGACACTGTCATATCAAACAATATTGGTTTTTATATTGACACTGTCAGTGTCAAAAGCTCGGCTAAACAAGTGCTTACGTATCCGTATGGTCTATTTGCGCCGAAAGTACTAAGCTATTGCCTTAGAATATCCCCTCCAGGCGCGGTGGTGACTCGGCTGTAAGAACGCGTACCTTAAATCCTACAAAGGTCGATTCAAACCCACCCGGCATGTACCAATGAGAAATATACTTTTCTTAAGTACATTTGTCATAAATTTACAAAACCACCATTCCCATGCCTCGGAGAGCACGTTAAGCCGTCGGTCCCGGTTCCACTAATACCTACTTGTGGAATCGTTAATAAATTGTCATTAAAAAATGGCATAATATCCTCGCCAAGCCGTCTGGCCAGCGTGGCGTATGTAGGCTAAATTCTCCAGATCTGGAAGGCCCATCTCCAGCATTGGAGATCTAGGACGCTCTGTTCGAGGGGCTGTAATGAATGAAAATGAATCCCCTCCAGTGCCGCTTAACGGCCTTTTTACTGAACGCAACTGTCAAACTGCGAACAGCTGCTGGTTATAATTAATTATGATTAAGTAAATGAGTGCGTTTTTAATTAATATAATATTAGTCTATCTTAATTTTGAGGTGACTGGTAGAGTACTGCTGTACCAGATATTGTAATCTCATATTGTGCTCTTAGCTAAATTTAAAATGGCGGACTGAATGCCGCTACGGCATTCTCTAGCAATCAATCTTTGGGACAGTACAAAAAATTAAGTCATGAGGCTAGGTGCAAACGATTGTAAGAGACGTTGCAAAATAAATTCATTTAACCTTACATACAATACATATTAATATAAATACACATACATACAAATATGTACATAATAATTCATAATCAAAAAGTTTTCTATGCTATTAAACTCTATAATAAATTACCAACAGAAATCAAAAGATTACAATTTATAAGATTCAAAAGTAAAATGAAAGATATCTTAATTAAAAAGAGTTACTATGACCTTAAGGAGGCATTGCTGGATACCATAGCATAGAAAAGCTTACTTAGTCATAAATAAAATTAGATCATGACACGGCCCTTTTACAGCCACGATTTTAACTTATTTTAAATTTATTTTTATTACTAATATTATTATTTATTTAGTATGAAAATTGACACAGCTTTGTTACAGCCACGAATTAAGTTCTTATTGTTTATTTATTTATTTATTTATTTAAGGAGTAAAAAACAATATTAGGCCTAAAAACATATTGTTACAGTGATCAATATTTATAAAATACAACCTAATACCTTAAGGATCACCCACTTAGATTTAGTTAAAACTTTAACAAATAAATATCTTAAATTACTATCTTAAACTAAAAATAACATTAATTAATTGTACATATCTTACAGCAATATAGAAACCCTAGCATGTAATATAGGATATTTATAATATAGATACTTACATACATATTTTTTTTTTTTTTTTTTTTATACTAGCACGACATGTGACCTTGGGCCCACCTGATGGTAAGTGGCGCGCAAGGTCCATGAATGTTAGCAACTGAAGTCAGATACTCGTAACTGCCATCAGTCCCTAACACTATGCCGGCTTGACTAGATGCTTTTTCACACTTCGCTTGAAGGACTCCAAATTATAGGAAAGTGGAAACACAGAGGCTGGAAGAGCATTCCACATCTTTATCGTACGACAGATGTATGAGTCCCCAAATTTATATGTACGCGAAGGGATGGTGACTACGGTATGTGGGTGCATATTCTGACCTGTGCGTGTGGTTCGGTTGCGGAATGGAGAGGGAGGGATTAGGTTATAGAGTTCTTCGGAGCACTCACCATAGTATAGCCGGTAGAACACGCTCAGAGAAGCCACATCTCGGCGAAGCTGCAGGGATTCGAGAGTACCAGATGTAGTGGCATCGTCCACAATTCGTACAGCTCGCCTCTGCAGGACATCGAGAGCATCTGTGAGGTACTTGGCGGAACCATCCCAAAGGTGAGAACAGTATTCTATACATGATCTGATCTGTGCTTTGTACAGCAACAGTCTAATTGAAGGCGGAAAAAACCGCTTCACCTTGTTCAGTATTCCGAGCTTTCTTGACGCTATTTTGGTGATGCTCTCAATGTAAAATAAACCTACATGTATACATTTATATATACACATACATATAATACAACTATACAGAAAAATATAATACTGTAATATAATAACTAAAAAAAATATTCACATTTATTTACTTTTGTTTTTATAAATAATATTATGACATTTATATTATTATGAATTTAATTTTAATTTGACTCGGCCACTGTACAGCCACGAAATTAATTTAAGTTAATTTGATTTTATTATAATTAGACCTTATATTATAATTATTTTTGATTATAAGTTGACACGGCCTCTATACAGCCACGAAATTGTTTTTGTATTTTTATTTTTTTTTAATAATTTGTCATATAATTATCATTATTTAGATTATAAGTTAACACGTCCTTTATTTATCCGAGTGTTACCTGTGAACCAAATGGAAATAAATTTGAATATACTAAACACTATATTGGCCACTATATACAATATATACTTATATACTTTGTGAGTAAACCAGCTTTTAAAGCAGCGGTTTGCTGGGTGCTTGGCGAATTTCAACAGGTAATATGTTTCGTTTTGTAAATCTGATAGACCTGAGTTTTCCTTGCATATTCCTTTCTCAGTCAGATTAAACATTAACTGGTATTCTGCTAACATCTTACTCTTTAGACTACTTTCCTGCTTAGTCTTCTACTAGCAGAAGTAGAATCATTTAAAATAATTTAATTAAATAAATTTAACAAATGCCTGTAATAGTTTTACGTGACTAAAGACACTTTGAATTTTGACTTTTTTATATGACGTTAATTATAATAGGAATTCATATTTGACCACAGAATATAATAATGACTACCTTCTGACGTTTTGAGAGCCGGTTCCAAAATTAAATGATACCTTTTAAAAATGGAATCGTCCGTCCCGCCTTTTCCAAGATAACCTTTAGACTCACATCTATAAAACGCACTTATACATTGCTAAAAAAAAAGTCACATGAGTGGCAAGCTTGGCGATGTCTGTCTTACCAGTCTCGAGATATGACACATTTTGTTATATATTTAGTGTTTGTGGCCAGTAATGCAGTAATCGATAGGGCAAACGGGCTCTAGAGTGGAGACCATGTACGGGACGACGCAGAGTTGGACGACCCCCGCCAGATGAACGAATGACGAAAGAAGGTCTCTGAAAGAACAATATCTGGCATGCGCGCACCTGTACGTCGGATGTGCGACACGTACAACAGGCGTGTATCGGACGTCGATATATTCAGTAACTCCCGCGCCGCCTTCAAAGCCAAAATCAAGAAGCTGCTACTTTCGGTTTAGCTCGCAAAGTGTGGGCAGTTTGCTTCGGAGTTCGCCTAACAGTTTTAATGCATTCAAACACAATGCAGTTGTTTTCTTTATACCTGGCCAAGGTGATATTTTCCGAATTTTGTATCGCACAAAGAGTGCACTATTGTTCACAGTAAGAAATATTCTGGTGGCGGGTATAATTTTAATTGCTTCTAATCTGTTGCTATCTTTTATGTTCTTATGTTGCCTGTCTCTGTCCTTTTTCCTCGAATAAATAAATAAATAAAGGTCGCTGACGGGGAATGGGTGGCGACCTTTGGGAAAGGCCTATATCCAGCAGTGGAGAGACATAGGCTGATGATGATGATGACGAGTAATAAACTCTGCACTTCCACGCTTATATCTACGGCCTTAACAGTTAAACCATGGAGTTAAAGAGCATTAAAAAAAAAGGTTATTTCTTACATCTCTAATGGAAGGAGAATGCTCTGTCTTTTACGCTAATTGAGTTTTTTTTTATACTGAACACGACATGTCAGCGAGTCAAGAATGGGAGCACCTGACGTCAGTCACTAACGACCGGCATCATTCTCTACCACTATACCGGCCTAACAAGAGCTTTTTCACACTTCGTTAGAAGAACTCTAGGTTATAGGAGTGGGGAAACCACTGGCTGGGAGAGCATTCCACATCTTCAGCGTGCGAGAGATGTAAGAGTCTCCAAATTTATGACTACGCGTAGGAATAGTGGGTTTGGTATGTGGATGCATATTTCATCGTAATGCTGTGTTTTAGTACAAAAAGTGCTTATTAATCGCTTTAGAAACCCAACAGTCTAAAATAATTAATTTCGCGTAATGCTAGGCAAAGTTAAAGTACGCCTTATAGATCTCAGCCAAAATCCATTTCGTTGCCAGAGGAAAAAAATACGTCGAACGTTTTGATTTTTTTAAATGGCATTCTTGCGGTTTTTTCTTACTAAGAACTTTACTGGGCAATACTCGTAAGTTTTTTTAGTGTTTCGCGGTTTTTGCGTTATTCAAGATGTGTTTCGGAGGATTCATATAAGATTTGATTGCGGATACGTGACTTATTCGTCCGCCTATCATCGCTAAGTTCTAACACAACGTAACTCTAAATGGTCAACTTTACAGAAAAAAAAATACACTGATAGGTATATCCAAGGTTTTTGCTATAACAAGTCCTTGTTTTTGTTTGTTCAAACGACGCCAACTTAAAATATATTATTGCCCTAGGGACCTTCAGCTTCACTCGCTCGGCCAAGGAGTTGTCAAAGAGGCTCACGGAAATGTATGGAGACAGGAAGGCTGTCAATTATTTCTGCCAGCGTATTAGCCTCGCTATACAGAGGGGAAATGTTGCCAGTCTCCATGAGACTATCTCGGATGGGACCTCTCTAGAGGACATTTATTTATTTATAGTTTAGTTTATTTTTAATTTTATTATTTAGGTAGCATTTAATTTATATTTATTTACTTCGAATATAATGTATTATTCTATATTTTGCGTTGATAATTTTGGATTACAAACAAAACCGCCACCGCCTCCGTGGTCTAGTGGCAACAAAAATTGCCGTAAACTCGGGAGGTCGTGGGTTCGATTCACACCGGGGCAAGTTGTACATTGTATAATTTGTCTCGGTCTGGGTGTTTATATGTATAATATGTATATATTTACAAAAAAAAAGTCTAATATGTAGTTTATCAACCATCTAGTTTCCGTAACACAAGCCTCGTAGCTTACCACGGAAACTAGATGGCGCTCGCGCTGTGTGACCTGAATGGAAATATTTAAAAATAAAATAAAAAATTGACAAAATGGCCTCTGGTTGTTTTTAATTCGTCCGAACGCACCGGTCGCGGTGATGACTTCGATTTGTCATAATGCCTTGATGAGTTTCGTGTTTTTGACCGTGGTCGCTGGAACTAATTAAATTTTTGTGTATCCGAATATTAACCGTTGATTTATTGTTAATCTTATTTTTGTATGCGCCTAACGAGTTATCACTAATCTGAAGTTACACAGAAATATATATGTAATTGAGTTTATGTATTCAGGTATGGACAGAGATGCCTTATAAAAGATTCTGCAGAGTACTGCATGCGTGGCTAGTTCAGGAATGTTTCTATAATTTGGAGGAATACTATGTGTATTTTAAGCAACACAAAGGTTTTTGAGAAGTAAAGTTACTAAAGAAGCAACGCTGAGTTTTTAGTAACTTTACTTCTATAACAGTTGTTGTAAATTTTTGCATGCTTATGGCGAAATATGTGACCCATTTAATATTAATACATACATACATATTTTCACGCCAGATCCCTTGCGGGGTAGGCAGAGACAATTGAGCGCCATTTGACACGATCACGACATACCTCTTTCGCTTCGTCGACATTCACTAACCTCTTCATACATGCCCTTTCGTTACGAAGACTTTTTAATGCACCTTCAGTCAGTGTTTTATTTAATATTAATAAGACCTAATATTGTTTGTTACCATGTTTCCTGCAAATAAATATTTCATTTCATTATTTAATATTTTTAGGTTGATGTAGAGATATGATAATTTATTTAGGTAATAAGAAAATTAAAAGATTTGAAAAATACTCGATTAAATTTCAATTTATTATTCGAATCTTCACACCTTTAGAACACAATGTCCTAGACCTCCAAGTATTAGAGATGGAACTCAGTCAGATAAAACATTAACATATCACTGGAATTTGCTAAGCTGCTGGTCTTCTGCTAACAGCTTACTTAATGGACCACTTTGCTGCTTAGTCTTCTACTAGCAGGAGTAGAATCATTCAAAATAATTAAATTAATGACGTTTCATAAATGCCTGTAATAGGTTTACGTGAATAAAGATATTTTGACTTTGACTTTTGAACCTTCCAGAAAATTCTCGAGAATTTGGCCTACATTAGCCACGCTGGCCAGACGGGTTGGCGAGGTTGTTTATTATTCGAATATTAACCTTAATACCAATTCATATTCAATATTTATTAAATTTTGCGGCGACCTAATTTTACCACAATGATTTTATGAAAACATGATGCTTTTATGAAAAGAGAGACACAATAAACTGAAATGAAAAAAAATATTAAAATGAGGAATGTTCACTATTTTTTAATAGCTTTAGCTTGTAACATAGAGTAATTTATTTATTTATTTGTTCATTTTGGAAAACGAAATGTTGACAATATTATAGTAAATATTATAATACAGTAAATTCACTAAGAACTATTAAAGGTTTTCACAAATAAAAGATAATGTCAATAAGATAAGTCTCGAAATTTATGTGTACGCGTAGGGATAGTGTCTTCTTTAAAAGCGTGGTTTGGACCACTATGGAAAGGAAACGGTCGTGATGATGAACTAGCTTAAGCATTCATAAGTTGTGATCCCACCTAGATCTAAGTTAAATAGTCAATCACTGGTCGGTCTTAGCTTTCTCATGCCTAATCTTGGGTGGACAATGGCTGTAACGAACGGACGCACCGGACAGACGGTCGGTCGCGTCGCGTTAATAAGCCGTGCGTGGGCGAATTTATGTCAGCGTTATTTATGATCTTATTTCTTTCATACCTATACCACTCTAAAAGTATCATCACGACCGTAATCCTTTGAACCGAGTCGTAAAGCCACTAGTTCTCAATTCAGAAATGCGAACGCACACGCATACGCAAGTCTTATTTCAAGCGGTGTTTTTTTAAATATATACTTATATCACTATGGCAAGCTTACTTTAGTTTATATGAACAAAAGAGATTGCCCAAAACCAGGCTCCAACTTAGTTGGAGCGTGCCTCAACAAAATATAATTTAATTAAATAGTCAATTGGTTAAGATTTATGTATGAAATAGTTACTTTAACGATTAGGTTCTTTATTATGATCAGGTACTTTATTACAGATAAAACACTGGATTTCAAATTGGCGGGATAGAAACTATGTTTATTAGGGTAAAAAAAGATTTTGTCAATTGTCGTTATGCTAGGGTAAAATAAATAAAATTAATTACAGAATATGAAATCACAATATATTAATTGGCAGATCTCTGGTGTGGGATGCGACGTGTGTAGACACATTAGCTCCATCTCACATCCAGGCGATCTCGTCAGGTGCGGGGCGAGCGGCTATTTCTGCGAAGAACCTCAAATTGCGCAAATATGCCAACCTTGGTTCCGGTTACGAGTTTGCGCCGTTTGGGGTCGAGACGATGGGCCCATGGGGACCGTCAGCGAGGCGCTTGGCCAAGGAGTTGTCAAAGCGGCTGACAGAAAGGTCTGGAGACAGGAAGGCTGGCAATTATTTCTGCCAACGTATTAGCCTCGCTATACAGAGGGGAAATGTTGCCAGTCTCCTTGGGACTATCTCGGATGGGACGTCTCTAGAGGACATTTTTTATTTATAGTTTAGTTTATTTTTAATTTTATTATTTAGGTAGCTTTTATATTGTAGTTCAAAAAAGAAATAAAATTACTTTACTTTCATATAAGTAAAAAAAATATCAATATATTAACTATGAAATAAAAAAGTAATCATTATGACACGAGAACATTTTTTTGGGCCCTTTTCACTAAGAAAAATGGGCATTCTCAATATATATTATAGACAGATTATAGACAGATTATTAGCCAGACTTACAACTTTTATTGGGTTTTTAAACGTTTTTTTTTATTATTATTATGGATACGAAATGGGGTTGTACCTTGTTGGTATTATTGATCTCAGAAAGTGCATTATTCGATAAAGGGTCAGTGCTATCAATGCTTAGTTCATGTGCCAGCTAACGACCTCACTGTTTATAGACTGAGAAAGATAATAATATACCATAGACGATATTAGACGGACTTTTGACTTCACAAAGAATATTTTCATTAAATCAAAAATCGTGATAAATACCTAAAGGATGAGGAGTGTTGATATTGATCTCGGCCACAAACGAAATTAGAGAGAGAAAGAATTATATAAGGAAACGTTCGCACGAGCGTTGACCTCTTTTGATTAGGTTCAGTATGAGTGGCGATATTTTTAAGAAAACTTCTCTGCATCTTAAAATTAAATTACTCGAAAATTAAAATAAATAAATATTTGCTATTTAACAAAATTCACTCAGCATTTTAACCAGTGCGTCCTCCCGGTAATATCGTACGGAGCAGAGACTAACAGTAGGTCTGGACCATAAATTCAAGGTAGCCCAGCGAGCCATGAAAAGAACTATGCTTGGTATATGCTTGATAGAATTCGTCAGAGAACGAAAGTTACTGACATAGCTTTAAAAATTTGCAAGCTGAAGTGGCAATGGGCCGGACACATCTGCCGCAGAACCGACGATCGATGGGGCAAACGGGTTCTAGAGTGGAGACCACGTACGGGAAGACCAGAGTGGGGCGATCCCCCGCCAGATGGACAGATGACCTAAAGAAGGTCGCTGGTGAGGCTTGGATGAGGGTAGCGAAAGATCGCGTTAAGTGGCGAGCCTTAGGGGAGGCCTACATCCAGCAGTGGAGAGATACAGGCTGATGATGATGATATGTATATTATAAAATATTAAAATAAAATAGAATAAAAACTAATTATAAATGAAACTAAACTTAAAATACCTATGAGATTAAAATTTGTCTAAAAAATAAACTAAGGGCTTACCACTTAAAAATATCGCCTTATTTATTATTGTTATTCTTGTATTAATTTATCATGATGTAGAATTGATTGATTTATTTATATACCTACTTACTCACTTTTTATTCTAATTTTATTGTCTTGTATTAACTTTATTATTATTTCATTGATTTTATTAGTTTTATTATTTTGATTTATTTTATTACTATTATTTATTTGTCTTTTCTTTCTTTTTATATTAATTTTATATCTTTTTATATTAATTAATATAACTATTGTTAATTTTAAAGCTTCATTAATATTAATATTTGTATATTAAATTTAAAAGATTATAGGTATATTGACAATCCATTTATAATTAAAATGTATGTATTAATTATAAGAATGACTGCATGGTAAATTGGGCTTTACTGTTAAGCCATGTAATGTTGTATTAATAAATAAATAAATAAATAAATTTTCTCGTTGAATAATAATGGAAATAATTTGTTTCAAATAGTTATGCCATTGGAGGTCGACTTGATAAATTCGTTTACCCAGCTCTTTTACGAGGAAAGGCGGAAAGCGTTTCAGGCGTCTCAGGGCTTACCTTGGCTTATTTTGTAGAATATTTTTTATTTTCTGGGTATTTATAGTTTAGTTTTATTTATAATTAGTGTTTAATTTATTTTATTATATAAAATGTTCTCGTGCTATAATGATTTCTTTATCATTTGTTAGTTATTATATTGTGTTTTCATAATCTGTAATCAATTTTATTTATTTTACCCTAGCATAACGACAATTGACAAAAACTTTTTTTTACGTTAATAATTACATAGTTTCGATCCCGCCGATTTGAAATCCAGTGTTTTATCTATAATAAACCTGATCATAATAAAGAACCTAATCGTATAAACAGTGCTTTGTAACTATTTCATGCATTATTTTTAACCAATTGACTATTTAATTAAATTATATTTTAATGCTGGGGTAAAAGAGATGTTGTAATTCAATTAAAAAAAAACACAATTAATTGTTATGATTATTGAATTGTATTTAGTTGAGGCACGCTGCAAAAAAGTTGGGGCCTGGTTTTGGACAATCTCTTTTTACTTCGATTAATTTTATGTATTAAGTTTGAAAAAATAATACATAAATTTATCTTAATACGAATTTTCATTTATGTTTAATGTTAAACTATCCACATTTATTTTATCCATATATTAATATTAGTTATTTTGTTTAATTAATTTTAAAAATAAAAATGCTATATTGGGAAAGGACAGTCCTTTCTCGTATATGCCGATGACAACTACATTATTTAGTTAAATTAATTTGTAAATTTAATCTGCTAAGGTTACAAGTCAAATTATTAATTTGCTGTCAATCGGTTAATTAACCATTAATTTGGGCAATATTTGAACTTTACTGCGATTACAATAGAGTTCAGCAAAAACAGCTGTTTTATTCGTTTACCTATTAAAGGTAACAAAATGACGCGTATAAATGATAAAGTATCATCACGACCGTTTCCCTTTCGGACTGGTCAGAAACTACGCTTATAAGCGGATTCACATTTAGCCAAGTTTACTATAGGCCAATCATGACAAGTGGCAAGCTCGTCGATGTCTCCAGCGTACCAAACTCGAAAAATATCACGAATAAATTAAATGTATTTTTTTTAAATATGGTCTATTTGCATTGTGTATATATATATATTGTATTGTATGTATGTGTATGTAAATATATTTGATTTTTACTTGCACCCTGTTCACTTTAAATGCTTTATCTGTCCCTAAGGTTGGCTGTCAGAGAATGTCTAGCGGCATTAAGCCCACCCCTTGTACATAGTGCAATAAAGTTTTAAATAAATAAATATATTATATTATTATATTAGACCAGGAATCGAACCCGGTACCTCCGAGTTTAAATCCGAGGTAGCCATTGCATTATTAAAAGAAATAACCAAACGAAACTTATTTTTACTAATTCCTTAAGATTTCTTCCGGCATTTCGTCCGATTCAGCTCGGACAAGTGTGCAAAGTATTAATAATATATTCATACACAAATTCTATTTGTTTTTTTCGTCTCGTTTGGCTCGAACTAAATTAATGTACAATAACCAAAATAAATGAGTTACATTTTTAAAAATTTAACCATAAAATTCTTAGTGTTATTTTTACATAAATATCACCATGGCAAGCCTACAATATTAGTTCTTCTTGAAAGTAAAAATTGGCATTTGACATCATTGCAAATGGCACATACTTTCAACGAGAACAACAAATAGGTGGTAGGCGGACTGATGGTGGTTATTTGCCCAGTCTGCCGGGACGGGCATGTATCCTCCGTTCGTGCCGATAAACCCAGTAAAGTGTATCCACACGTTTCGGGATCAGGGTTCAAAGTCAAAGTCAAAATATCTTCATTCAAAATATTCGAGTATGTTGGCAACTTTATTTTTCTCAGTTACCAATAGCTTCTAACATATTCATGGAATTTAGGATCAGATGTAAAAGACCTCTGATCATATAAATCGTATAAATTGTTCCTACTTTTTCTAATGCCTTTTGTGGCCCAGGTTGCAAAACTTATTGTATTATTTATTTGCTTCGATTTTATTCTACATACTTTGTTAAATTCTTCAGTTATTATTTTATGTAGATGTGAATAAGTTGATTCTGGATCATTTATATTATATCTGAAGCTACTTATATTATTGGTAACCCTATTATGGAGATTATGTAATCTATTTTGAATTGCCGTGATGTCCAGTCAAAGTGTCTGATTTCAGTTGCTAACATTCATGGAACTTGTGCGCCACTTACCATCAGGTGGGTATTATAATAAATTTTATAAAAAATATTATAAATTTCTATGATTAAGCATATCGATGCAAGCTAACCTATCTCGGTAAATTGCGCGCGAGTGTACGGTCCCCTGTGCGGATGTCGAATGAAATAACGTCTGGACCCGCATCCGTTCATATTACACTTGGCTGATACAATTTTTCAATTAAATCCAGACATTATATCCTAAACAAGGTGTTGTCGGACCAGGGTTGCCATCAGAAGATGTTTTATGTTTATAATAATAATAATAAATATTTCCAGACAGGTCACACAGCGCCATCTAATTTCCATGGTAAGCTACGAGGCTTGTGTTACGGAAACTAGATGGTTGATAAACTACATATTATACTTTTATTTTTGTAAATATATATATATATTATAGATTTAAACACCCAGACCAAGACAAATTATACAATGTACAACTTGCCCCCGGTGGGAATCGAACCCACGACCTCCCGAGTTCACGGCAACGTTTGTTACCACTAGACCACGGAGGCGGTCTACCTGCAGATTTAGTTTGAAAAAAGGAGAGCGTTGGTGGTCCGCTGCAATATGCTGGCCCGCAGGTTTGATCATTGTAGGGCAGATGTCAAGGTGACCCTGTTTAAGGCATTCTGTCAAAATCTTTACACATGCAGCCTGTGGGTCAATTATACGCAGAGGACCTACAACGCTCTTCGATACAATATGATAACGCCTTCAGGATGATGATGGGGCTCCCTCGTTGGTGCAGTGCATCAGCGATATTTGCGTACGCGCAAACAGATGATTTCTACTCAGTATTGCGGAAACGAGTCACGTCGTTGATGCACAGCGTACGAGGGAGCGGCAACATCATCTTAAAGGCAGTTAGTGAGAAGCCAGATTATGCCCTATCATGGTGCACTGGGTACATACTCACATGTATGGATACTATTCCGAAATAAACGCATGTTATTTTATTTTTTTATTTTATTTATTTTTAAATATCAAAATATCCATAAACTAGGCAGTAAAATAAGGTTTTATAACGAACGTCCACAAGTGGGGTCCGAGGTGGTCAGAACCGACGCTTTTATCCGTAGAAGAAACGCACATTTAGCCAATTATACTATGTGGCTAGATCGTCGAAGTCTAGCGTACCAACGTATCAAAAATAAATTAAATAATTTATTACCGATCAAACCCGGTACCTCTGCGTTAATCTACGTCGGCCGGGTGTCAATTCTTTAATTACAATTTTTTAACGATTCCACAAGTTTGTATTAGTGGCACCAGGCCCGACGGACGTGCTCTTCCAAGTCAAATTTCATTAAAATCAATCCAGTATAAGTACCTACGTATATACTAAAAGAAGCTTAAATACGCAAAAAACCTACGACGGTATGTCTCTGACCCTGTAAGTGTATTGCCAGATGACATATTAGAAAGAGATGCAAGATGGCAATAGCCATTAGACAGATAGAGAGGGGTGTGTAAGGGTGGCGACTGACATGACCCACCCCATATAATACCTACAGTCTTTGCTTCGAGAATTTTCGATAGAGTTTTTATTCAGATCATTTTTAAAATGTTTATGCGACGAATATTTAGAATACCGGAACGCAATCTTAAAGTGTTTACGTACTTATGAACGCTTTTCTTAAAAATCCAAAATGGTTGCTGTTCAAACCCCGGCGCGCCCGTCATTATTATTATTATTATTCTAAAATGATTGAATTATTAGTTATCAAGGCCCATCCAATTCGAACATTAGTCAAAGATGCGTCGGTGTGGGACTTGTTCTTGGCAATAATTTGGTCATCGCCCCGACCCGCTTGTTATTTGTGACGGACTAAATAAAATTGCTACAACCCGCGCCCAAACCGAAAAAGGCGAATACAATTCCTGCTAGGCGTACTTGTATCTCTTAAAAAACGACTAGACGTCCAAAATATAAATGAAAAGTTACTAAATATTTTTTTTACTCATAGCACCTCATATAGTAATGACAATAATTATATATAGTTTAGTGACATTACGGCTACTGTTGGAGATGGGCCTTCCAGAACATATATCTAGAGAATTTGTCCTTTACTCGCCACGCTGGCCAGACAGGTTGGCAAAGATCTGCTGTCAATTTTTAATGACAATCTATTAGCGATTCGACTAGGGTATTAGTGGAACCGGGACCGACGGCTTAACGTGCTCTCCGAGGTGTTGTAAAATAGCAAATGTAAAAACGAAAAGTGTATTTCTCATTGGTACATGCCGGGGGGGTGTGAACCGACCTTTGTAGGATTTAAGGATCGCGTTCTTACAATCGAGCCACCACCGCGGTTGTACACCCGACATGTACCAATGAGAAATACACTTTTCTTATGTACATTTGTCGAAGATTTACAACACCACCGTTTCCGTGCCTCGGAGAGCACGTTAAGCCGTCGGTCCCGGTTCCACTTGCAAATTCCAATACCAATTTGTGGAATCGTTAATAATTTGTCATTCAAAATTGACATCATATCCTCGCCAAGTTGTCTGGCCACCGTGGCTAGTGTAGGCCAAATTCTCCAGATTCAGTTCTGGAAGGCCCATCTCCAACAGTGAAAGTCTAGGTCGCTGTGTTCTAGGGGCTGTAATGAATGAAAAAAAAATGAAGAACAGTATTTGTCATTGATACATGCCGGGTCTTTGGCCCAAATTTTGTTATAAAAAAAGCAAATTAATCTACTAGATGCCATATAATTGCACATAATGGCTCACTATTCATGTTTAAAGCCTAAATTTCCGAATTGTCACCGCCGAAAAAGCGTTAAATAGCCCAATAACGGACCGACGTGATTCCAATTTTAAACCTCGTTATAGTATTAAAAAAACGTGAAGTCCAAGTTTTTTGTTTTGTAAATTAATTTACTGTGGATATTGTTAGTTAAAAATGTTGTTTTGTTTAATAATGTGCTACAATGTGAATAATTGGGGAAACTTATAAATTTGTCATTAATAGGTATGGGGCAAGTTGCGGTTTTTCCGCACTGTGAACTCCCATATACCCGACGTGTTTAAGTTATATTGACGCGAATTACTTCATGAAAAGCTTAACATTTTGCAACACTTAGAATTTGTAAATCATCACGACCGTGTGATCAAAAACCACGCTTATAAAGAAGCGGATTCACATTTAGCTAACTTTACTATAGGCCAATCATGACAAGTAGCAAGCTCGTCGATGTCTCCAGCGTACCATGCTCGGGAAATATCACAAATAAATATATTTAAAAAAAAAATATAACTGTCCAGAAAAGGAATGGAACCCAGTACCTATAGGTCTAAATCAACAGACTTAACCGCTAGACCACGGAAGCAGTTCCAGTATAGAATTTGATGATCGCCAAATGAATTACGTGTTTAGGACTGATGTGTTACAGATATATATAATAATAATAATAATATAGGTATAGTAGTAATCCGTTAAAACTCCCAAAGGTTAGCTGGTGGAAAATTCCTTACGACATACAGCTCGCCTGTGCACATTAATTTTAAGTTAATTTAGTTTTTGTGCAATAAAGTATTATTACATATTTTTATTGCAATTAGTATGTAAATTATTATTATGTATGTTTAAGTATTTGTTTTTATTTATAATGCACCCGCAATCGTCTACCACACTTCCAAAGGTTAGCCTAGTATAAAATGCCGAGAGGCATTAAGTTCGTTCTTGTACTCAACTGTTAAGTTTTTAAGTGCAATGAAGAATTTATAAATAAATAAATAAATGTCCTTTAAAAAGAACAATAAAATTACAAAACGCTTAAATAGTAATCGAATAGGGCTGATGGATAATTTCGACTCACAACCTGCGGAATTGAAACGGCATAATTAACGATATTTCAAATTGCGCAGACTCACCTATGGCACACTGTTTGCATAACAATTTAAGTTAATTTATCCTAATAGTGGCATGTTTTAAAACCTATTTCCATACATCACATCATACGTGAGAATAATATAGGTAGGTACTAATAAAAACAAAAATTACTTAATTTACCGACAGTTTTTGAAAGGTTGATTGAATTAAGTTGGTTTAAGCTTTCCATGGATTTACTGTGCGGGTGCGGGTCTATGTAAATAATAGAAATACAGTAAGTCTTGTTTCAAGCTGTGATATTTTTTTTATAAATATTACCATGCATGCATTAACAATAGATTTAGCTTAAAGTTTTATCATTTTTTTTTTTTAATTGTAAATATTATTTATAAAGATTAAAGTTTTTAATTTTTTGTTTTATACTTCACTAATGATATAATATGTTAATTGTTAAAATTCAGGTGAAATAAATAACTTTAGAATAATAGGATAGCTAGTGCAGCTGGAGCCCAAGACACAAGACGAAAATTCCTGGTTCCAACATGCAATACAATTGGAAATATGTAGTGTCAATTTTGTTCACATCAAATAATTTATTATATAAATATTTCACTATTGTATTTATTATTGTAACTAATTTCTACTGTATAAATAAAGAATTATTATTATTATACCATGGCAAGCTTACAATACGAGTATTAGTTCTCCTTGAAAGCAAAAATTGGCATTTGCCATTATTGCAAATGTCACATACTTTTAACGAGAACAACAAACATGTGGTAGGCGGACTGATGGTCCACATATCCACCGTTCGTGCCGTAAAACCCAGTAAAGTGTATCCACACGTTTCGGGATCAGGCTCGAATTGCCGTCATGACTGATGTCATTCCTGAGTGTCTTTAACACACGTTTAAAATTTACCTATAATTACGTCATGTTATTTGATAAAATAACACAGTGACAAGCAATCTTGTGTTAATATACATACATACATACATATCTTCACGCCAAATCCCTTGCGGGGTAGGCAGAGACAATTGAGCGCCACTTGTCACGGTCACGACATACCTCTTTCGCTTCTTCGACATTCATCATACATGCCCTCTTGTTTCGATGGCTTTTTAATTCACCTTCAGCTAATGTTTTATTTATTTGATCATGATAGGCAAGTCTTGGTCTGCCAGGGCCTCTTTTACCCACAACTTTCGCATTATATATCTGGTTCGTCAATCTCTCTTCGCTCATCCTTTCGACATGCCCGAGCCATCGGAGCATGCCTTTCTTTATTTTTGTACCTATGCTTTCTTTTATACCTACCCTTTTGCGTATTTCGTTATTACGTATACGGTCCATCAAAGTTACGCCGCATATCCGACGTAAAGACCTCATTTCTACTGCATTAACTCTACTCTCATGCGTATTCTGACATATCCACGTCTCGCTTCCATACATAAGTGTTGGTATTAGCATGGCATTGTGTATGGCGAGTCGAGCTTTATCACTGACATTTCGACTGCCGATCAGTGACCCCAGATGATCAGTAACACTATTTCCCGCGTTTACTCTTCTTTCAACATCCCTATCATACTTCCCATCCGCAGTAAAAACACTGGCCAGATATATAATTTCATTTACCTGTTCTAGCGTTTCATCATATATCTTTATCGTCAAGGTTGTCATCCTTCTTCTTTCAAACACTAGTACCTTGGTTTTTCTCGCATTTAAATAATAATGGTAATATAAATGTTAAATATTTAATTCATTAAACTTAATAAAAACGAACGGATTACAAAAAAAAATATTTCTGAAACTGGTAAAAAAAGAAATAAGCTGATCTACACCCACGGACAGAAAAAGCCTAGATATTCGTATGTACCTTATAATGACGTTTTTTTAAGGCTGACATCTATAGACGGTCTACAGTCACCTATTTGAAAATTCAAAAATAAAATATGTAGACGTGGTCAGAAATCAAGCTCCTTAAGAAGCAAATTCACATTTAGCCACCTTTTTATAGGCCTATCGTGATAAGATAATCTCGTATATTATATATCTAAATTAAATAAATTATCGTGTCCCAACCAAAAATCGAACAATCTAAAACTATATAAAACTACTATGGTATATGCGAAGTCCGGCAAGCAACGGCATATTAAAAGATTAAATATTTATATTTGCGGTAGAAACTCTGGGCCCTTGGAGTCCAAGCGCAAAAAAGATTTTAAAAGAATAAGAATATAAGAATAATAAGAAAATAAAAACGTTTATTGCCACATCAATTAATACAAGATCTAGAGCACAATATTTTAAAATAAATTTATATGATGTGGCAAGGGTCTTGGCTCAGCTTCAGTCAGCTGTACATCACATAATGTGGTGCACTAACTGACGCTGTTTTTATGCCAAAACCCTAGCTCACGTACAGGTTTAACTAACTTAACAAGGGGCATCAAGAAAACGACGATAGACACAAAGAAATAAAAAACCTAAATCTAAAATGTTGTATATAATATACTATAAATTATACTATTAAAGATAATAATTATATAATAAAATAAATATAAAATAGTCAGTATATAAATCATTAAATAAAAAAAATTACTTGTAAATACTTAAATACAAACAAGGTTCGTGTGATAGCCATGCTTGGTGCTAAATTTAACTGAATAAAAAAAAAAAAACATAATAATTAAAATTAACATTTTTGGGCTAATATTAAGAGCTTACAGCTTGGCTTCAGTGTCTCCTATCTGCTTTTCAATAAGCCATTTCTTTTTATAGTTTTTAAGTGCTTGTGTAGACATAACACCGCGTCCTGTCGTTGAAAACGGCTGGTTCTTTCTTCGTTCAAAGAATCAGTATTGCAATTCAGCGGTGAAATGCAGTCAACGTTCTTACCACCATTCCACGCGGACGGGGCGGGGCTTATATCCGTATCCGTAGCATTATTCTTTATTCTTTAATTTTGTCACCGTACATTCCCACCGGAATTTGGTTAGGTCTATGATTAAGTAAGTAATTTTATTAGGTACGAGTGTTATGTTATATAATTTACTTACTACATACCCGTATATCTATCGTGCCTGGAAAGTGTTATATTCGAGAAAAGAACAGAACTGGCAGTAGGAAGCTTAAGATGAAGACACTTAAAATAACTTAAATGCTGCTGTGAAAAGGCTTTGTCATAAATTGTAAAGATTATTAGGTAAGTGTTGTTTCAAGCGGTGTTATATTCATATTAATATGACCATTGCAAGCTTACAATATTAGTTCTTGAAAGTAAAAATTTGCATTTGACATCATTGCAAATGTCACATACTTTCAACAAGAACAACAAATAGGTGGTAGGCGGTAATTTTCCCAGTCTGCCGGGGCGGGGAAATTGAACCCAGTAAAATGTATCCATACGTTTCAGGATCACGCTGGAATTGCCATTATGCCCAGTCAAGACGGCATAATATTAGGGACTGATGTTAGTCATACATACATACATATCACCACGCCAGATCCCTTGCGGGGTAGGCAGAGACAATTGAGCGCCATTTGACACGATCACGACATACCTCTTTCGCTTCGTCGACATTCATCAACCTCTTCATACATGCCCTTTTGTTACGAAAGCTTTTTAATGTGCCTTCAGCCAATGTTTTATTTATTTGATCGTGATATGTGAGTCTCGGTCTGCCAGGGCCTCTTTCACCCAAAACTTCGTCAATCTTTCTTCGCTGATGTTAGTCATGAGTGTCTGATTCCAATTGCTAACTAAGATTCAAGGACCTCGCGCTCCACTTACCATCAGGTGGGCACAAGCATAATCAAAAAGTTAAATAAAACTAAATTGTGTATATTTATGAATCTTCCTTATAGATCTTGGGCTTTAAAAAATGGCCTTTTCTAATCACTATATCTTCTAAAAGCGCTTATATCTTAAAACCGGTCTCTGGCGTGTTTTATTATTATAATATATCATTCTGGATATATATACTGTTATGTAATATATCAGAACTAATTTATCTGGTCACAGAGACGTGAGGCGATGACCGAAAAGATTTATTTGATCACCCGAAATGGAGACATTCGTTTTTCGAACTTTATATCATAGACATTATAAGAAAACAAGGCCGTAATTCTAAATTATGTAAGTAGTCAATCACAAATGTATTATATAAAAAGTAAAGTATCATCACGACCGTTTCCCTTCCGGGGTGGTCAGAAACCACGCTTATAAATAAGCGGAATCACATTCAGCCAACTTTACTATAGGCCAATCATGACAAGTGGCAAGCTCGTAGATGTCTCCAGCGTACCAAACTCGAGAAATATCACAAATAAATTAAATATTAATTAAATGTATTTATTTACATTAATAAATATTTTTGTGTCCCGACCAGGAATCGAACCCGGTACCTCCGAGTCTAAATCCACGAACTTAACCGCTAGATCACGGAGGCAGTAAAAAAATATTTTCCCTTCAGGGATAGCCCCAAGGAGGCTGGGAATATTTCCCTTCTGTATAGCGAGGCTAATACGTTGGCAGAAAAATTGCCAGCTTTCCTGTCTTCAGACTTTTTCATTACCGACAACTTCTTGGCCAGAGGGAGAGACTTGACTGAGGTTTTCCATGGGCCCATCGTATCGTCCCCAAACGGCGCAAATTTGTAACCTGTTAGCGTCTTACAGCTTGAGGTTCTCAGCAGTAACCGCGCTTGACGAGTTCGCCTGGGTGTCAGATGGGGCATGTCGCATCCCACACCAGGGACGGTCATGCCGTCGGACCTCTTGCCATCGCTCCGCGCAATCCCTGAGGTTTCTAATATCGCGGGTAGGTACTCCAGGCAAGGAAGCCCTTGTCCGAGATGTCCGACGGGTTAAATAATAATTTGTTTTATTAATTATTTCGAAAACCACGATCCTAATTTAATTTAAGGTAACATAAATTTGTTAATATGTGTGTCCAGGAGAATGTGTAGGATTAACACTGTGTAGTGTTTAGATTGAATTTTCATTGAATGAATTCAGGAGTCGTTCCCGCGCTTTTTGCAAGGGCATGTCAGATGCAAGATTTTTGTTTTGTAAATTACTTTACAGTGAATATTATTAGTCAAAAGTTTAATAATGTGCTGCAATGTGAATAAATATGGAATATGATAAATTTGGGGCAGAAGTTGCAGATTCCCGCGCTTTGGACTTCTATACTCATACTACCGGCGTTATTGCCGCAAATGGCTTACCGATGACGCCAAGAAACGTATCAAATTTTGTAACACTTGTAATTTAATTATTCCTGACTCATTCATAAATTTAAAATAATATCGTGTTTAGGACTGATGATGCAATGTCTTTTAAATATTAAAAAAAAAAAAGATGACGTCGTAGTATTCGATGTAATTTTTTAATTAATTTTGAATTATTACTAAATTGTAATTACCGAAACAGACGTTTTGAATTTATTCACTTTAAACTAAATACTTTATTTTAATAAAAAGATCGCAAGAACGTAAAATTTTCTAAATATTAACCCGACGGGTGGATAGGTCACAAAGAAAATTTGGCGTAATTTGCAATAATAAATATTTGTTTGTAATCGACAGACGTTCTGTTTTTTATAACCTGGAAAGCATACGTTGCTAATATATATCATATCGCGTATTTAAAACTAATTTATTGCGTCGCGTCGGCAAATATTAAACGTGTATCCAAGTAAGAGAGATCCATAAGGAGATGTGTTAATTCAATATCTATTAAAAACAACTTTATTTTAAATATTAAGTAAAATAGAGTCATAAAAAGCTAACTTCGAATATATGATTAATAATTTTGAAATTTCAACTTTTTCTAAGATTTTTGATTATAGTTACGATTAAACAGATTCATCTGTAAGACATTCATTAATCGTTAGAAAGTAGATAAAAAAAATACGGTTTACGAATCGATTTGTTTCCATATTATTTGTATTTATTTTCTATTTAGTTATAGTTTCCGGATACCGGCTTTCTTGTGCTGGAAGTGCATTCCTCGTCCTCTTAACGACATTATTATTACATTATTATTCATTTGGGATTGCGCGGAGCGATTGAAAGAGACCCGACGGCATGACCGTTGGGCCGTGAAAACTTGACATTAGCATCTCATCTCACATCCAGCTAACCTCGACCAGCACGAGGAGTGCGGTGGTTTCTGCTGAGGACCTTAAGCTGCGCAAATACACCAACCACGGTACAGGTTACGTGAAGGCTGGCAATTATATCTGGCAACGTATTTGCCTCGCTATGTAACCAGTCTTCTTGGGACTATCTCTGATGGGACGTGTGTCCTCTACATGTTATTTCTAAGGTATATTTTATTGTATATGTATCTGCCATCTTTGGTTCTATTCCTTATCGGGTCACAATAATATTTATTAATATAAATAAATAAATTTAATTAATGTTTAATTTATTAGTGATATTTCTTGAGTTTGGTACGTTAGAGACATCGACGAGATTGCCACTTGTCATGATTGGCCTATTACTATAGGAATATTAATATTGGCAAGGAATACGATCGTGATGATACTTTACTTCTATATTCATAATATATGGTTCATATATAGTTCATTTTCCAAGTTGTTTTTAATGTATGTCTAGAAGCATAATCTAACAGCTAACCTTTAGGAGAAGTGAGCAAGGATTGTTACATGAATGCTAATAATGTTCGACAAATATTTTTATTAAGAATCTTATAAAATAAAATCTTATATAACGATATACACATAATAAGAAGTAAATACTTTATTATATGTCATTAAAGCAAGAGATTTGTAATATATATAATATATCTCTAGATGTTGTTTTGTGTGTAATTTCCCACATTATTTTACGATAGTTAAACACTTGCTTAAAACCTATTTTATTACGCTTCGGTTCGTTTAAAAGCTAGATATATATTCTAAATATACATATATATTATGCTATATTACCTACTATCGTAGCTATTAAAAAGATAGATAGAGTATCCATTTACATTGTTTCTAGTTTAATTCCGAATTTAATGATTATGTTAAATTAACCGGTTATTTTGTGTCGTTAACTTTACAAAAACAGATTAAATTAAAATTAACTCCAGTTAATGTTCGAATAAGCTTTTTCCACTTTTAAGTATTAAATATTTAGGTAATTGTAAAGGTTATATAACACTTTTATTTCGTTTAAAATATCTGCTTTCTCACTTTTATCGTACCCATAAATGTAACATACAAAATCAGGTACTTTATTGTTATTAATAGTTATTTTTAATTTATATTGTTTTATTATTTAATATTGTATCTAATTATTATTTTAAACAATCTTCTGCCTTATATATATGTCCTACATTATATAAATTTTACTTTGAATCTCTTCCGTGGTGGTCAGAAACGGATTCACATTTAGTCAACTTTACTATAGGCCCATCATGACAAGCAGCAAGCTCGTCGATGTCTCTATCGTATTAGACTCAAGATATATCGGAATTAAATTATTGGGACATAATCAAGACAAGATTAATATAGGCGCGGTGGTGGCTCGGTTGTAAGAACGCGTTAAATCCTACAAAGGTCGGTTCAAACCCACCCGGCATGTACCAATGAGAAATACACTTTTCTTACGTACTGCAGTCATAGATTTACAACACCACCGTTCCCGTGCCTCAGAGAGAACGTTAAGCCGTCGGTCCCGGTTCCACTAATGCCAACTTGTGGAATCGTTAATAAATTGTCATGAAATATTGACATCATATCCTCGCCAAGCCGTCTAGCCAGCGTGGTGAGTTTAGGCCAAATTCTCCAGTTCTTGAAGGCCCATGTGTTTTAGGGGTTGTAATGAATGAAAAAAATCAAGACCAAGAATCCAATACGGTAATTTAACCGCTAGACTACGTATGGTGTAATCACAGCACCTAGCAACACAGTAATAGACCTCCACTAGTGGATCACCACTAGTGGAGGTCTAGGACATCAGGTCTTCTAGAATTTTCTGGAGAGTTTGGTCTTCCGACGGCTTAATGTACTCTTAGCGGGACGGAAACTGTGGTGTTGTAAATCTATGACAAATGTACGTACGTAATATATTTATTTCTCATTGGTACATGTCGGGGTCATAACTGTCTTTTTAAAGACTTTAAGTAAAATGTTTTTACAATCGATCCAATAATTTTAACTGCGAGATTTATTTCAAATAAATAAATAATAATTGTCATATAATTGAAACTTTAATAGGCGTTATATAAAAATAATCTCTTATCATATTGTAACGAATTTGGTTAATATGTATGTGTGTTTTTTACTTTTAAAACATAAAATCGAGTGGTGGCTTGTTTTATCGTCGAAAGTGCACAAAATTGCCGATACAATACTGGTATTATCTTTAGTGTTGCCAGTAAGTGCCAATAATAAGTTTAATGTTGAAAGAATGGAGTTGAGCGCCCGCGCCTCGTCTGCTTTATTTAAAAAAATAAACGTCACAGCAATGGCGGCGGGTTTCAAGTTTCTAATTTTACCATACGTTTTTATAATAGTAAATTATAATATGATGCTTTAAATAAATAAATATAGTATTGTATTTTTTATATATTATTTTACGTACTATATTTTTAGGGTAAAGGATATTGCGTCCTATATTTAACTCAAAGATACGTAGTTGAGCTTTACTATGTCATTATTCCTATTGCAATTAAAACTATATACGATATCGCGTTTATTAAGTATATATTACTTTTCGATAGATGCCTAGTTAGGATTTGCTATGTTATTATTCCTATTGCAAGCAAAACTAAGTATTTATATGTTTTAATGAATTTTATTTATTTAAAAACTTAATTGCACTTTGTACAAAGGCGGACTTAATGCTGTTAGACATTCTGTGACAGCCAAACCTTTAGGACATTTAGACAGTATCAATGGTAAGTATCAATATTATTAAATGACAATTTGTAAGATATATGTATGTATATGTAGACATAACAACAAATACATACTACTAATACTTAATAATTACTTTCTAATATATTTTTTTTTAAATTCGAGTATTATAAATATCTTACTATAATGTTAGGGTAAAAGATATCGCGTGCACTTAGTACGTACGTTTTACGTTGGATAGGTACTTGGTGTGGGTAGGGTAGGTGGTGATGGGTAGGTTAAATATAAAATAATGCTAGTATAATAAGGTTCAGCTGTAAGTACATATCTCCTGATACACAGACTACTTTTTCGGGAGATAAGGTTCAAAGCAAATGTCAATTTTTATTTGTAAAACATTTTTATTTATATTTTTTGCTTAAGTTACTATTGTATTTTTAAATAAGTTGTGTAAAATGTTTTTCTCAATAAAGTATTTTATTTATTATTATTATTATTATTTATTTACTTAGGCTTTGCACAATATTATTTAAACTGGGTATATTATTAGATCCAAATTTCTTGTTATGTAATCTTTAAATCACTATATTTATTAGAACGTATTTTTTTAAATCCAAATATTACAAGACGTATTTTTTTTTTAATACTTAATCCGGATTATGATTTTGGTCTGTTACCTACTATTTAATCTCTGTTCTTAATTATTAGGTACTCACCTGGTTATTATTCACCATTTTAACACAAGTTTCACATAAAACACAATTTTAATCTTTTGTATATTTATTGCCTGAATTTACGCTTATTGATATACTACTAGATATATAGGTTATAGTTTAGTTAATAAATAGTCAAGTTAGTATCCTTTCTTAAATAGTAAACTTAAGTTTCATTTCAGAATTAACTGAATCGGTAATTTAACAAATGTGCAATCGCAATTCTATTATTATTAAATTGGTATGTTTATAAATGTAAAATTCTGTTACAAGGCATAAGAACTTTCAATTCGCGTCGCATTTGTCATTTATTTCGATGTCTTTTGCAATGAGTCTTTATTGTTCTGTTATCTTTATTATTATTGGTTTAGGTAGGTCACAGACTGATCCCCAACTACTGGTCAGATGCGGTATCAGTTGATTATCACCAAAATTGCCACAGTTTATCACCATCATAAAATTTACAATGTTTTTCTAACTCGATAATAGCTTTGCCGTCGGTAAAGTATATAACATTTTCTCTACCACAATGTGTATATATATCCCATTTTTATTATACGTAATTTAAATACTATAAACACTATAATAAAATAATACTTGTACAGTTTTATAGTAGCCACAAACTTGTATAGTTTTCATTTTTTCAAATTAAATATTATGATCTGCGGAACCGCAAACACCGCAGTGAACTGAAATAGCGAAACATTACGCGAAAAATCATTTAATTTTTTAAAAGCAGTTTTATGTGTATTTTGTTTGCGATGGTATTGCAATGTTTTTCTTAATCTTCTTTACATGTACGTATATGTTTAATTATAGTCGTTGTTATTTGATTGTCGTCGTTGTGATATTGTATTTTACGTAGTTACGATTACATATACATTTATATGTTTTAGAAATATATCGTCTAAAGTATAACAAATTCAAATATTAAAGAAATAGTTATAAGTAACCTCGCTACTAGTTTTATGACTAACTATTAGTTTAAAATAATCATTACTTACAAAACTTTTAACTATAACGATATTTATTAGTTATAATAACAAACTCAGATGTTAATATCAATTTTATTCTTACGTTGTTTTTATATTTGACTTAACATTGTTTAAAATGTATTAAATTACATGTTATATAGATTTAGTTAAATATCAGAGTTTTAACAAAATAATTGTTTAATCGTTAATTGTAGTTACTTTAATAGTAACTTAATGCATTATAATTATTGTTTGGTTGTATTATTGTGTAACAGACTTATTTTACAGTCCGTCGGTTTGTGTATAAATATAAAATCGCAGATTTTCGATAAAGCTCTTTACATCCATTTTTATCTGTTATTATTATATCATTATCTAGAGCGGAATATAATCCGCAACTGGGTTTAGTTGGTGTTATCACCACACTTGATGTATTTAATGACTTACATTATTAACATGTGTTTTTGGACTAAATTAAATTTCTAAATTTTTACTATAATTTTGTTCTTTCTATATAACTATATTGTCTAGTTTTAGTTATTTTGTGTTAAGCTTTACTTGTGTTGTTTTGACAACAAAATTATTTTCTCCTAAACCTTATATTTCATCTAAATTATCGTTTCTAATTTGGTTAATTGGTTTTTGTCCTTTTGCGGTTTTAGTAGTTTTTCTACTAGCGTTATTGTTGCCACGATATTATACATTATAAATAGTCAAGTTAATATCCTTTCTTAAGTAGTAAACTTTAAGTTTAATTTCAGAATTAACTGAATCGGTACTTTCACAAATGTATAAGCGCACTTCTATTATTATTAAATTGGTATGTTTATAAATGTAAGATTCTGTTACAAAGCATAAGAACTTTCGATTCGCGTCGCATTTGTCATTTATTTCGATGTCTTTTGCAATGAATCTTTATCGGATTATCTTCATATGCTTTTCTTTAATATATTTTTCACGGATTTATATTTATATGCCTTATATGTACTAGTATTATTTGTTTGTTTTAATTTATTTAATTTGAAGTTTTATTTATTGTTCATCAAATGTTTATTAGCCATAAAACTAGTACAAGGTAAAGGATTAACTAAAATCATGACTGAAGAACATAAAAAGCTGTTTCTCGGTCGCTGCGTCACAAAACTTTATATCCAAAATTGTATTTCTCTAAAATTCCGTTACAAAAGTCCTATTGTTGATTTTTTACGACGTTCGAGGACATTGTCGTTATTGTCATCGGTTTTGGGAATCATCTTTTGTGCCCAACCGGGCGTATTGAAGCAGTTCTAATGCAGTTACAGATTTTACGGACGCCATAAGAGCATCGGAACCACAATAGCGTCCCGTGGCTCACCATTCTACCTTCCATTATGGAAGCGACAGACATCCAGCTTCACTTATTATTCTATCAGGTGGCGGACGCGCATTTACGATTTATATATACGGGTATTTTGAAAATCTAATTTAACATCACCATTCGCAGACTCCGTAATGTCCGAATCTGTTTCTACGTGAGCGTCGCCGGTAGCTACCGGATTAATTACCTACATAGTCATATCTCTAGATATCTCTGCGTCTACTACGATTACGTTATCTGCGTTTAATGTTTCATTTAGTAGTTTTGTTTTCGATCCGACTTGACGTTTCGGATGTCGATTTGTATTCATCACACGAGGCGGTTGTTAAAACAGGTCCGTCATGTTTAATGCATCTCGGACGTCATCCCGACACCGAGAGCGGTTTTGATAAAATTTTCACTTTTGTTATTATTTGCCGCACTATTTCTATCACGATATCACTTAGATAGAGGTACCTACCCTAGGCTGAGCCATGAAAGCTCGGCCCGAGCCCGGGTGCAAGGTTTCGCTGGCCACCACGAACGTTTTATATTCACCGAGCAGAAGGTAACACTCACTATCACTGTCACTACCTGAGCATGCTGCACTCGCGACGGAGGACGGCCGGTGTTAGAGCCGGCGCGCGCGGCGGTCGGTCGCGCACTGGCGGCGGTGGCTCGGCGAGCCGGGGCGTGGCGGAGGCCCCGCCTGCACAAGCCGCGCCGCCGCCGGCAGGGGAGCAAGCATTTTTTGATCGCCGCGCTTTTTGCGGCAATTACAAACGAGTTTTCCTGCTCGGATTTCTGTACCTAATCAAAATTTCTTCGTTTCTCTCGCACGATACATGCACGAGAATCCTGTATTGACTACGTAGCCGCTACGTTACGGCCTCTTATCGATACCTAGCAATAATAAAATTATTAATTAATTTTTATAACAAAATAGCTGTCAAACCTAATGCTTACAAAACTACTATATTCCTTTTAAAATAACCTACTTTACCTTTAATATTCTATCCATATGTAATAGCTGTAAGGTGCGGTGGTGGCACGGTTGTAAGAACGCGTACCTTAAATCCTACCATGGTCGGTTCAAACCCACCCGGCATGTACCAATGAGAAATACACTTTTCTTATGTACATTTGTTATAGATTTACAACACCATCGTTCCAGTGCCTCGGAGAGCACGTTAAGCCGTCGGTCCCGGTTCCACTAATACCAACTTGTGGAATCGTTAATAAATTGTCATGAAAAATTGACATCATATCCTCGCCAAGCCGTCTGGCCAGCGTGGCGAGTGTAGGCCAAATTCTCCAGTTCTGGAAGGCCGATCTCCAGAAGTGGAGGTCTAGGACGCTGTGTTCTAGGGGCTATAATGAAAAAAATTAAATGTAATAGCTTAATTATTTAAGTCGATGCCCAGTTGAACCTACGTTATTATTGGACCTATTTTATTGTTTTAGCCACTTTACAGCCACGATCTTTTTTAAGTAGTTTCTAAGTTAGTCTAAACTGCCTCCGTGGTCTAGCGGTTAACTCCGTGGATTTAGTTAGACTCGGAAGTTTCGGATTTGATTCCTGGTCGGGACATGATAATATTCATTAAATTAAATATTTTTATTTAAATTATTTGTTATAATTCTCAAGTTTGGTACGCTAGAGACATCGAAGAGCTTGCCACTTGTCATAATTGGCCTATTACAAAGTTGGCTAAAAGTGAACCCACTTCTTTATAACGGAAACGGTCGTGATGATACCTTCTAAATTAGTTTTACTTGCTTATCCCTTTATGTTTTATCCCTTTCAGCGCGGACCGAACCAAGCGTGCGACATTACAAAAAAAATCGGTCACCAAATTCTGTTTTGCCGCTTCGAAACGACCTCGATAGTTCGTGCACTCATCTAACTACTTAGTAATATTTTAAATATTTTATTAAATTGTTGCCTCCGTGGTCTAGCGGTTAAGTCCGTGGATTTAGACTCGGAGGTACCGGGTTCGATTCCTGGTACAAAAATATTTAATAATGTATATAAATACATTTAATTTATTTGTGATATTTCTCGAGTTTGGTACGCTGGAGACACCGACGAGCTTGCCACTTGTCATGATTGGCCTATAGTAAAGTTGGCTAAATGTGAATCCGCTTATTTATAAGCGTGGTTTCTGACCACTCCGAAAGGGAAACGGTCGTGATGATACTAAATTGTTAGGACTAGTAAAGAAAAAAACATGCATAAGTGGAATATATTTCCACTATATTACCCAGTCACAGTGCGCTATCACAGTAAAAAACGACAACGCACGAATTTGCGGAGGGGGTTTGGTGGAATTCGCTAGTTAAGGATTATTTTCAATATTTGAGATACTTATATGAGATATTTTAGACCACAAAGACCTCACAGTTATCAATAAACCTTTTAATATCCTTTCAATGACCTTGCTCCCACCTGATTAAATCAAATCAAATCAAATCAAATCAAATCAAATCATTTATTTCCTTAGGTTAGTACACAACACTTGGATGTTGTCAATACATATAGGTTTATACAATACAAGCTTGGCTGGACCGAATCTAACAGCAATACAATTTCTAATAAATAAAACATTGTTGTCATAAGCGAGGATTTTGTACTTATTTATAACTAGATACTTAAAATTTTATTCGTGGCTGTAAAAAGGCCGTGTCAGCTTATGGTCTAATAACATTTGGTGTAGTTGATGGTTAGTGTACTGTACCAGGTATTGTATTCTCATAGGTACAGATAACTTAATTTAAAAGGTTATTAATTGATCGTTGTGGCGCAGTTTTGTATATGTTTTATTATGTAAATCTGATATAGCTGAGTTTTCCTTGCAGATTCCTTTCTCAGTCAGATTAAACATTAACAGGTCACTGGAATTTGCTAAGCTGCTGGTCTTCTGCTAACAGCTTACTTATTGGACCACTTTGCTGCTTAGTCTTCTACTAGCAGGAGTAGAATCATTCAAAATAATTAAATTAATGACGTTTCATAAATGCCTGTAATAGGTTTACATGAATAAAGATATTTTGACTTTGACTTTGACTTTGAGTGGGGAGCGAGATCCATGAATGTTAGCAACTGGAATCGGACACTCATGACTGACATCAGGACCTAACACTATGCCGGCTTGACTGGACATGACGCCAATTCGAGCCTGATCCCGAAATGTGTGGATACACTTTACTGGGTTTATCGGCACGAACGGTGGATACTTCTACCACCTATTGAAAATACTGACAGAACCTGCCTCCGTGGCTTGGTACCGGGTTCTATTCCTGGTCGGGACACAATAATTTATTTGTGTTATTTCACGAGTTTGGAACGCTGGAGACATAGACGAGCTTGCCACTTGTCATTATGGGCATATAGTAAAGTTGGCTAAATGTGAATCCGCTTATTTATAAGCGTGGTTTCTGACCACCTGAAAGGGAAACGGTCGTGATGATTCTTTACTATACTTTATTAAATTATTATATTTCTATTTAAAAAAAAGAAAAATTTTGAAAGAAAAAAAGAAAAAAAATATTTGTTTTAGACTTTGTGTAACAATGGTGTTTACAAAATATTATCTTAACAAATTCTACCATGGTATACAAATTTTTCAAAATATATTTAAACAAAACAAAAAAAAAAAAAAAAAAAGCAATACAATAGAATTTACATAATATGAATATGTTTTAAACATTTAGATATTCGTTTATTGTATAAAAGACATGTGACAGTAAATAGTCGTGGATTCTGACTACCCCGGAAGGGATACAGTCGTGACGATACTTTCCATTTTTTTTGTATTATCAGTTGCCTCCATTATTAATCGTTAACCTTAATTCTACATATTTGTTAATATTAACACTTCGGCATCAATTTTAATTTTCAAAATGACATTAATACATACTTAAGCAAATACCCAAATAATATATCTAGTTAAATAAATACATATCTTGTCATATCAAAATGTCTTACAAAATGTGTATTTAGATATATTAGTTAACATATAGATAATTTTAGTGATGTTCAATTTCAATAGACTTATATACAGTTCTCCCAAAGTGATAATGCGCATAGAAATCTTCGTCACTGTTCGGCAACGGTCGTATTCCCCGAGCGTCGGAAGACGATATGTATATAGAGTGGTTAAGTGCATTTTCTTCATGCATAATTCAGTAGAATTATGTGTTTTGTGCTAAAAGAGATAAATATTGATTTATCAGTAACAAAATTTGATTCGATAATTCCATGTAAGTAAATAGCGAGGAAAACCACACGATTGAGAATATGCTACAATCTTTGTTGGATTGATTTACTTCGAAAATTTTATAGTAGGTACTGTAGTGACCTCCTTTAAATATAAAATCTCTGCCTGTGTCAGACAGACAAGCAATTGTCAAATAAACTATTTAAATAAGATAATTAAAGTTGAAATTAAATTCACCTTTGAAAACAAAACCAAGAAGGGTGTGTGTGTAATAGCAGCTCTATATAATTCCACACAGAGAGAACACGTGCAGTCACCGCCAAAAAACAAAAACAAAAAAACACTGCCCGAATTGTTTTCGATTGTGTACACATGATATTGACTTCTATTTCTTTCGAACAAGGTGCAAAATGCAAGTGCAATGTTTAGGCTCTTACGATTCAATGATTCGGGTGTTTCCGGGAATACGACAATTAGCGAAGATCTGTATGTGCATTATTAATTTGGGAATACTGTACGTATAACGTTACATGTCAAAAAAGCAGACCAAAAATTTTTTAGAAATGTCGCTATACCTTCATTACAGCCCCAAGATAAAATTAAGATAAAATAATAAAATATGGAATAATTTTCCAGTAAACATAAGGCAGGCAACTAACAGATTGTCGTTTAAAAAACTGGTCGATTCACACTTTATGAATAGCTCTAAACCACGTTAGTAAGTTGTATTTTGTATGTTTTTGTACAATTTTGTGTATGTATTAGTATTTAGTATATTGATATTATAATACATATAATACATATAGGTAATATTTGTTGAATTATCCTATAATTGTATATTACGGTTACTTTCATTGCACCTATATTTGTTCAAATTTGTCCCTAAGGTTTGGCTGTCAGAGAATGTCTATGGGCATTAAGTCCGCCTTTGTGCTTTGTGCAATAAAGTTTTTAAATAAATAAAAAATCTTTATTCGCATAAATGTTAGTTTAATTTACAGGTCTTATAGTAAACTAACTTAACGTAACAACATTTGCCAAGTTAATTGGCGAGCCAATATCATTATCATCATTACAGCCCCTAGAACACAGCGTCCTAGACTGCTGGAGATGGGCCTTCCAGGACATATATCTGGAGAATTTAGCCTACACTCGCAACGCCGGCCAGACGGCTTGCCGAGGATATGATGTCAATTTGTTATAACAATTTATTAACGATTCCACAAGTTGGTATTAGTGGAACCGGGACCGACGGCTTAACGTGCTCTCCGAGGCACGGGAACGGTGGTGTTGTAAATCTATGACAAATGTACTTAAGAAAAGTGTATTTCTCACCACCGCGCCAATATATCAAACATTAATATAAATTATAAATTGTTAAATAAAATATGTCCAAAAACTTACATGTAGGTGTTCATACAATATTTTCAGCTTAAACTTTAGGTATTACTGCTAATATTAGGCTGATAGGTGGGACTCTCCGTTCTTGGGGCACTGGATACGCCTGCATGTCAGCAGGTGACTTGGGCCCCAGAAAGGAAGAAAAAAAAAAAAAAATTCTTGTATTATAATTTTTTTTTTTTTTTTTTTACTAACACTAGATATTATAAGATTGCTTTAAAAATTGTTACTAACACATATGGAATTTATTCTGAAATAAACTTTTATTATTATTATTATTATTACAATTGTCAAACAAAGGAACAGAGCGACCTAGACCTCCACTTTTAGAGATAAGCCTTCCAGAACATATTACTGAAGAATTTGGCTTACGCTTACGGGTTGGCGAGGATCTAATGACAATTTATTAACGATTCTACAAGTTGGTCTTAGTGCAATGGAAACGGGTGCAAAAAGGAATTTTAAAAAAATGACATTAAGTGCCTCGTGACGTTAAGTCCGTGGTTTTAGACTCGGAGGTACCGGGTTCGACAACAATATTTGTTGATTTAAATAAATAAAATCAATTAATATTTGATTTATTTGTGATATTTCTCGAAAGACATCGACGAGCTTGCCACTTGTCATGATTGGCTTATAGTAAAGTTGGCCAAATGTGAATCCGCTTATTTATAAGCGTGGTTTCTGACCACCCCGAAAGGGAAACGGTCGTGATGATACTTTTTACTCTTAGAAGTCTCTATGACACAAAGTTATATTTTGTTTTATCACAGTTATGTGTTATTTTGGCCTTAGTAGGCGTATAAAGCTTTAATAGGCCGGCAGAGTGGTAGGCTGGCGTCAGTTGCTCCCATTCTTGAACCTTACCATCAGGTGGGCGCGGTATCACATGTCGTGCTTAGTATATAAAATTATTTCTCCATATAATTGATACCACTCCTATAACCTGGAGTCCTTCAAGCGAAGTGTGAAAAAGCATCGTGTTATGTAGGTATGCATAGTGGTAGAGACTAATGCCGGTCATTAGTGACTGGCGTCAGGTGCTCCTATTCTTTCTTACTCTTTTCCCATAGGCCCGGTTCACATTAAGTCAACAAATTTTCCAATATAGAATAACACCTTTATCAATTAATACTTAGCTTAGGGCCTTAAGTTATCTGTTATTAAAAATAATTATAATCTAAGTACGTACCTTATGCCTAATTATATTTATGTATTAGTAAGTCTTGTTACAAGCGGTGTTATGTTTATATAAATATCACAATGGCAAGCTTACAATATTAGTTCTCCTTGAAAGCAAAAATTGGCATTTGACATCATTGTAAATGGCACATACTTTCAACGAGAACTACAAATAGGTGGTAGGCGGACTGTTGGTGGTAAGTCCCAGTGTGCTGGGGCGGGAAAGTATCCACCGTCCGTTCCGATAAATCTAGTAAAATATATCCACTCGTTACGGGATCAGGCTCCAATTGCCGTCATGCTCAGTCAAGCCGGGATAGTCGTGCCAGTATAAAATATATTTTTAAAAATCTGGAGAATTTGAACTACATTTGCCAAGCTGGCCAGAATCTGATGACAATTTATTACGATTCCTATAAATCTATGACAAATGTACCGGTCACTAATTTTAGCTAGGTAAGTAGGTAGGTACCGATTTTTCTAATAATCCTTTTATCTCTGGGTAATCAATGGAATTAAGTGGGCCAGGAGATAAATAACTACCTATGTTTTAATCACGGATTAGGGACAGGGCGAGCATTGTTAGGTCCGTTAGTTGGGCGTTATTGTAGCGCGATTGCAACTCAACTCACAGTGGTCATAAGTTACCCATGTTTGATTATGTATAAGTCAAAGTCAAAATATACTAGAGGAGTCACGGCGCATCATGACGGCAGAACTGGACGACACCCTCCACAAAATCTATTTATGGGGTGTTCAAAATCTTGTCCAGTTCAATGCCAACAAGACCCAGGCTTGCGCGTTGACGGCCAAGAAGTCCCCCTTCTCTCCTCCCCCTACTCTTCAGAGCACCACGCTGGACCTACAACCCAGCTTCAACATTCTCGGGGTGGAAATACGCTCAGACCTTAGCCACCGGAACTACATTGAGAGCATCACCAAAACAGCGTCAAGAAAGCTCGGAATACTGAACAAGGTGAAGCGGTTTTTTCCGCCTTCAATTAGACTGTTGCTGTACAAAGCACAGATCAGATCATGTATAGAATACTGTTCTCACCTTTGGGATGGTTCCGCCAAGTACCTCACAGATGCTCTCGATGTCCTGCAGAGGCGAGCTGTACGAATTGTGGACGATGCCACTACATCTGGTACTCTCGAATCCCTGCAGCTTCGCCGAGATGTGGCTTCTCTGAGCGTGTTCTACCGGCTATACTATGGTGAGTGCTCCGAAGAACTCTATAACCTAATCCCTCCCTCTCCATTCCGCAACCGAACCACACGCACAGGTCAGAATATGCACCCACATACCGTAGTCACCATCCCTTCGCGTACATATAAATTTGGGGACTCATACATCTGTCGTACGATAAAGATGTGGAATGCTCTTCCAGCCTCTGTGTTTCCACTTTCCTATAATTTGGAGTCCTTCAAGCGAAGTGTGAAAAAGCATCTAGTCAAGCCGGCATAGTGTTAGGGACTGATGGCAGTTACGAGTGTCTGACTTCAGTTGCTAGCATTCGTGGACCTTGCGCGCCACTTACCATCAGGTGGGCCCAAGGTCACATGTCGTGCTAGTATAAAAAAAAAAAAAAAAAAAAAAAAAAAATTATTTATGTACGAGTAAACCTATTACAGGCATGTCATAATTTTAATTATAGTGTGTTTATAAATTTGACTATTATTATTAGATTGTTGCACCCTGCCCATAATCTCTCACCATCAAATCAAAATAATTTATTTCTATTGGTTCTCTCAAAACAACTTGGATACAGTCAGAACTAATTAAATCAATACAATTATCAAAACATATGTACTAATCAAAGTGGTAATAATGGTTGGACCGTAAACAGGCAATAATCCATATTTATGTATGCTATGCACAACATTATTGCTACAAGCAAGTAAAACTAACTAACTTAGAAACTACTTAAATAAGATCGTGGCTGTAAAGCGGCCGCGTCAGTTTACATTCTAAATACTTAATAATTATGATGTATAGAATCCCAAAGGTTAGTTGTCAGAGAATGTAATTTTAAGTTTTAGTGCAAGAATTTAAAATAAATAAATAAATAAAATGATTCTACTATTAGTGTAAGTAGTCTTCGAAGCAGCGAAGTGGTCCAAGGAGTAAGCTGTTAGCAGAAGACCAGCAGCTTAGCAAATTCCAGTGACCTGTTAATGTTTAATCTGACTGAGAAAAGAATCTGCAAGGAAAATTTAGCTATAGCAGATTCACAAATGAAACAAATAGAATTACACAACAACAATAAATAAATGAGTTCGGTGGTGGCTTGGTTGTAAGAACGCGTACCTTAAATCCTACAAAGGTCGGTTCAAACCCCCCGGCATGTACCAATGAGAAATACACTTTTCTTACGTACTGCAGTCATAGATTTACAACACCACCGTGCCCGTGTCTCGGAGAGCACGTTAAGCCGTCGGTCCTGGTTCCACTAATGCCAACTTGTGGAATCGTTAATAAATTGTCATAAAAAAATTACATCATATCCTCGCAAAGCCGTCTGGCCAGCATGGCGAGTGTAGGCAAAATTCTTCAGATATATGTTCTGGAAGGCCCATCTCCAGCAGTGGAGGTCTAGGACGCTGTGTTCTAGGGGCTGTAATGAATAAATAAATATATTTCAAATTCACCTGAGTACCTATGAGATTACAATACCTGGTACAGTGGTACCTTACCAGGTATGTCAGAATTAAGACTGACCTTTGTGTAACCCGAAAGCCGACAAAACGCAAAACCTCTGCCAATTTAAGAACAATAAATTTAATTCATTTATTTATAGGTAGCTTAAAATAAAAAATAAAAAATTAATACGGAACGCAATCTTTAATGTTTTATTTTTTTGTATCATCACGACCGTTTACCTTTCGGGGTGGTCAGAAATCACGCTTATAAAGAAGCGGATTCACATTTAGCCAACTTTACTATAGGCCAATCATGACAAGTGGCAAGCTCGTCGATGTCTCCAATGTACCAAACTCGAGAAATATCACTAATAAATTAAATATTAATTAAACATCATTAACATATGTTTCGAAAAAAATATTTACATAATATAAAATAAAATGAATATTAATACTAAGGATAGGGATATAAGCGCCGTCTGCGAGGAATGATGGCAAGAACGCTGGCTGCATTTCCCGCTGAATTGCAATACTGATTCTTTGGGCGAAGAAAGAGCCAGCCCTCTTGTCACTGGAGGAGACGACATGACGCGGTGTTATGTCTTTTAAAAACTTTTTTGCGCTTGGACTCCATGGGCCCAGAGTTTCTACAGCAAACGGCATAAATATGTAATCTTTTAATATACTTACATAATTAAATTTACATTAATAAATATTTTTGTGTCCCGACCAGGAATCAAACCCGGTACCTCCGAGTCTAAATCCACGGACTTAACCGCTAGACCACGGAGGTGAACTGCTGCATCTTTAATGTTGCCAGAAAAAAAAACTTAACCGAAATTTCCTGAAATAGTAACATTTATGTCTTCGGGGTATGCAGTTTAGTTAACGCACTGCATCTTTAGTCAAAAGAATTAGAGGCAGCAATATTTTTCATTCATTACAGCCCCTAGAACACAGCGTCCTAGACCTCCACTGCTGGAGATGGGCCTTCCAGACCACATATCTGGAGAATTTGGCCTACACTCGCCACGCTGGCCAGGCTTGCCGAGGATATGATGTAAATTTTTAATGACAATTTATTAACGATTCCACAAGTTGGTATTAGTGGAACCGGGACCGACGGCTTAACATGCTCTCCGAGGCACGGGAACGGTGGTGTTGTAAATCTATGACAAATGCCGGGTGGGTTTGAACCGACCTTTGTAGGATTTAAGGTACGCATTCTTACAACCGAGCCACCACCGCGCTACCAACAATATGCTTAAGGTCATATCGGATAAAGTAGACTGTCCAATACAGTGTCACTTTATTAAGTTTCACTATAACCGACAAATTGACATGTGTAGAGATAAGTATAAATAAGGCACTAACATAAAATACTAACTTTAATGTAAGCCATTGTTACTAACATAGTGATAGGTATACTAACAAAAATGGATTATAATTATTTATTAAATCGAATATATTATTATTTTTTCCCGCCTTTCATCAGACTGTTACTGTACAAAGCACAGATCAGATCATGCTTGGAATACTGTTCACACCTTTGGGATGGTTCAGCCAAGTACCTCACAGATGCTCTCAATGTCCTACAGAGGCGAGCTGTTCGAATTGTGGACGATGCCACTATATCTGGAACTCTCGAATCCCTGCAGCTTCGCTGAGATGTGGCTTCTCTGAGCGTGTTCTACCGGCTATACTATCGTGGCTCTGAAGAGCTCTATAACCTAATTCCTTCCTCTCTATTTCGCAACCGAACCACACGCACAGGTCAGAATATGCACCCACATACCGTAGTCACCATCCCTTCGCGTACGTATAAATTTGGAGTCACATACATCTGGCGCGAAATAAGATGTGGAATGCTCTTCCAGCCTCTGTGTTTCCACTTTCCTATAACCTGGAGTCCTTTAAGCGAAGTGTGAAAAGGCATCTAGTCAAGCCGGCATAGAGTTAGGGACTGATGTCAGTCATGATATAAAATACAATAAGTTACTGGAAGTTTATTATAAGGATCTCGCAATTGCTACTGCTCCAAAGACTAAAGTTATCATTAAAGAACATTTATTAAAACTTAACCACTGATGTTACTGGCCACAAAATAAAATTTTAAGACTTTTAATTTACATTTAATATTATATTTGTAATGATATTAGTATTTATTATTTACTACACTTATTTTCACTATTTATCATTAACAGTTATTTAAACATATCCTACATTTATTGTATAGATTAAATTATCTTTACTTTGTGGTAGTGTCACGTTATGCGGGACATTAAAATAAAACAAAGAAATTTAAGCAAATGAAGTCAATATATTACGTAAGATGAAGTTAACAGAGCAAGAGAATCTACAATTCTATAATCAAATCCGTTCCTCTCATAATTCTCTTCGGTCTATTCCCTCTCATAGTTCTAGTTTCGTTTCGAACTCGTTTGTAGTTGTTGCCACAAACCTGTGGAACAATTTGCCTCTTAGCATAAGGCAAGTAACCACCAGATCTCTATTTAAAAAAATGGTCTATTCACACTTCCTATCACAAAAAAAGTAAGTATTATCTATGTATGTAGTTACTATAACTTATTTATTAGAATTTAGTATATTGTTGTCATTGAATATAATAATATGTAGTGTATGTAATAATATGTATAGGTATATGTAGTATATGTATTTATATATATATATATGTATTAGTATTACTATATATATTAGTATATAGTTAAACCGTAGAATTTAATACAATTTTGCACCTACCTTTCAATATAATGCTCAAGTTGTCCCAATGGTTGGCTAGGATAGAATGTCTAGCGGCATTATAAGCCCGACTTTGTCTTTGTGCAATAAAGATTTAAATAAATAAATAAATAAAGGGAGGGTCGTAAGCCAAAACTTAGCCCTATCACTCTTTATGCATCCGTTGACCGTACGTAGGGGTACCTTCCCTCTGAAGATGGGGACCCGGAGAGCGCTGCCGATCCCAAGCGGACAACGAGGCGTCACGGGGATCCTGGGCAGCAGGGTTATCTTCTCAAGCTAGAACCCCAAGCTACGGGGGCGACAATATCCAGTAGGATGATCTCATATATGTATAGTTAAGTTTATATTTTAATTTACGGTCGTTAAATGATTAAATAAATTTATAAAGCTGTGCGTTTCTTGCATTCTGTTTTGAAAAAGGGCCTAACGTCCAAATCTATTTTTGACAGGTGACGTCTTAAATAAATGCAAGGCAAAGGAAGTCGATTGCAGCCGAAAACTTTTCTCCTTGGCCATTGTCGATAACAATCGCTACAATAGTAACAATCTGGAAATACTTTCAGGGCCCCTGCAGGACAAAACACTGGTCATATATGTTACGTTTTTATCTACTAAATAAATATTTCATTTCATGAGTGTCTGATTCTAGTTGCTAACATTGATGGACAGGTGGGCAAGACCGCGTGCAGTAGCGTGCCTTGGGGGAGGCCGATATCCAGCAGTGGAGACACAGGCTGATGATGATGAATGTGACAATACAAAAGAGCTCGATAAGTGTTATAAATTATTTGACTTTGACGTGAATAAAGATAGATACTAATATGCACTGAACATTTGCTGCCATTTTGCACAATACCTAAATGGCATAAAAATGAGTTTTTTTTAAAGTGTCACGCGATATTCTTGACCAATGCCTTACCTGCAATATCATTAGGTACTTTAAAAAAGTGCAGCTTTTTAACTAGGGCGGAGTTATTTGTAGATAGGGTTGCCATCCATCCGCGTTAAAATTACCTCGCTTTTTACCATGACAAAGGTTAGCTGGTAGAAAAAAATATGTGTTTTTTTAAAGAATTTTATTATTATAAGGCCCAGCTCAACATCAAACTATTTGAAACTGGGCGTCCGTCCGGCTAACAATTTCCAAGTTGAAAGTTCCCGACAGACAGTGGGGTCGTCCAGGCCCGGATGCCTAATGGGCGTGGGTTGGGGATGGGGACAGTCCCCCGTTTTCCCCGGCAGGATCTCAGCGGGTAACCACCCGCCGGTAATTCATGCACGTTTAGTGCTGGGCGCCGTTACTAGTATGGCTCACGAACCCAGGGGGCTAAGTTCGACTGCTTCAGCTCTCCTCCAGGAGTACTTCTCTAGGAAGTGGTCTCCCGTTGGGGGGCCGTGCACAAGACGGAGCGATGTTCTGGAGATGCTATGAGAGAACATACGTCTAGTCAGGCCAACGACAAACTCCTCAATAGTAGGCATCTCCAAATCTCAAGCTAAGACGGAATTACGCACGAACCATGGCGCTCGGGAAACCACTCTGAGCGATATGTTCTGCTGACTTTGGATCTTGTCCCTGTTGGTCTTGGCCAGAAGGTGGTGCCAGGCTGGCGCAGCATAGGTGAGACGAGAACGGATGAACATCTTGTAGATCCGGACCTTCAACCTGAGCGGCAAGCTGGAATTCATAACAGGACGTAACATGGCTCGGGCCGCCTTTGCCTGATTGACGGCGGGGCAAGTTGAAAGTTAAGCAAAGTTAAAGTATAGTGGCGCCATCTGTTATCGAGTAGCGACATCACTATCTAAGTTATATCCACGTTCGGTTCCAAAATGATATCACTACCGTTGCCCTTTCGGGGTGGTCAGAAACCACGCTTATAAATAAGCGGATTCACATTTAGCCAATTATGACAAACTCGAGAAATATCACAAATAAATATAATATTAATTAAATGTATTTATTTACATTAATAATTATTTTTGTGTACCGACCAGGAATCGAACCCGGTACCTCCGAGTCTAAATCCACGGACTTAACCGCTAGACCACGAAGGCAGTTGTATGTATTTATTCGAAAAAAAAAATACAAAATATAAAATAAAATTAATATTAATACTAAGGATAGGGATATAAGTCCCGTCCGCGTGGAATGGTGGCAAGAACGCTGGCTGCATTTCCCCGCTGAATTGCAATACTGATTCTTCGGGCGAAGAAAGAGCCAGCCCTCTTGTCACCGGAGGAGACGACAAGACGCGATGTTATTTATTTTTATTTATTTAATAAACTTTATTGCACAAAGTACAAAGGCGGACTTAATGCCCGAAGACATTCTCTGACAGCCAAACCTTAGGGACAAATTTAAACAATAGAAATAATAATAATACAATAATTATAAAAGTTAATTTAATAGGATTAATATATACTTACATCATATATCTTTATATATATATCAATATACTAAATACTATATGTCTTTTAAATGGTTACTAACCAACATTAAATCGTTAAAACAATCGTCCTTATATATACGACTACATACACTTACGAAAACAGGTAAGTTTTTAGTACCTGCTTTACCGGGACCCACGTGGACCACGTGCCACCACTGCAATGACCTTCTAAGGAAGGGACGACCACCGGAGTACCCTCCTAAGTACCCTTTAACTAAAAAATAAATACAAAACTGTATAGTGCATTGCCTTTACCATTGCTAAAAGAAATAAAATTATTTTTTCAAAATTTATGACTGACTGATCACTGTCACTGATGACGCCGCTCCAAAGAGAGGCGAAATATTTGGCAATAATTTTTTATAGCTTCAATTTATATATTTTACCAAGTAAGAAACACATCTAACACACTTTATTTGTTGCAGATTACCCTTTAACTAACATATTTAAGTATATAGTACATGTTTTACACACATAAATAGATATAAGCTATGTTGTTTCTTAAGAAAGTGAGCGATAAGGAGATTTTTAAATAGATTAATAGACGGCGCCCGTCTGATAACCAGAGGAATCTGAATATCTGCTGGAAGTAGAAGTAGGGATTTTGAGTCGATTGTTCTCCAAGGAACTGGAAATGAGTCTTAAGGCATAAAGGAGTTTGGAGATTGTAAAGAATGCCGTAAAATGAAGTCACGAGATGTACAGATCTGCGGAAGCCGCCGATAAGTCAGTTTTAATCAAATTGTTACTTGGATTAGGTACTTCTGTTTTTAACTAGCCAAATGTAGCTAAAATCCCTACAACATAGCAGTGACAATGTATTTATATTTTAATAATATTTCGTTAAGTCGTAGAGTGGGATATTTTAGGGTTCGGAGGGCAGGTTTACGCCATGTGCCTTTCCGAACACATGTGCTGTTGGAGCCATGTCGCTATAGAGACAGACTATTATAATTTTGATTTTTACCTCCTATTTAACTGTCAGAAGACCGCAGGCAGATTCTCAAGACATCAGGTAAGACTTGCATCGAATCACTTTAAAAGGTAATAAATTGTTTACAGATTTCAACCCCTTCTGACTGTCTAAACACCAATTCAGAGGAAGGATTCTGAGCAGGATGAAGGTGTAGTTCTATGTAAATAATAATAATAATAATAAAATTCTTTATTGCACACAAAATATACAATATAAAGTGTTGTACATAGGCGAGCATAATACCATGAAGGTATTCTCTACCAGCTAACCTTTGGGAGAGTGAGAGATTAATATTATGGGTGCAGGGTGTGAAAATGGAAATAATATAGTAAAACCAGAATTAAAATATGTAAATAAATACAATATATACATTTATAATACTATAATACCTAACAGAAAAATAATAATACATAATTAAGATAAATACATAAATAATTATATATACATATATAGGTACTAATAATATGTCAGGTGATTAGGATTCGTTTTGCTTTTTAAGGAAATAAGAGAGAAGAAGTTTTTTGAATATATTTAAAGACTGTGCCTGTCTGATAAACAATGGTAGCCTGTTCCATTGACGAGCTGCTGACACGGTGAGAGAATCTGAATATCTGCTAGAAGAGTGAAGAGGGATAGAAAGTTGGTTGTTCTGTGAAGAACGAAGAGAACGGGTGTGTGAGTCGCACAGATATTCGAAACGGTCGCTCAAGTAGCGGGGTGTATTAGGATTATGAAGAATGCCGTATAAGAAGATAAGAATATGTACTGATCTACGAAAACGGTAATTTAGCCACTTTAATTGAATACGAAATTGAGAGACATGATCATACTTACGCAGGCCAAATACATAGCGAATGCATAAGTTGAGAAGACGATCGAGTTTATTCAGTAGCTCCTCGGTGAGATCGGGATAGCATATATCGGCATAATCAATAATAGGAAGTAACAATGAGGTAACTAACGTAAGCTTTGCTGAGCACGGAATGAAGTTTTGAAATCGCTTCAGGGTATGCATAGATCCAAAGATCTTTCTGCTAACCTCAGATACATGTAAGTTCCAGGACATGTCACTACTGATGTGGAGACCGAGATTTTTTACATTTTTGCACAGGGGAAGAGGCACGTTGTTGAAATACAATGTCGGCAAGGACCCATGGTCCAGCCTGCCCACTGCTTGTTTTGTGCCAACAATGATCACCTGCGTTTTTTCTGGATTGACTAGTAGCCCAAGATTTTCAGATCGCACTCGAATTGCCTCCAGGTCCTTATTCATTCTAGCGAAAGCATCTTGAATGTCGTTAACGTCGAAGTTCTGGTATAGCTGCAGGTCATCGGCATACAGATGGTAGGAACAGAATTGAATAGAGAAAGTCAAGGTGTTGATAAAGATAGAAAAAAGTAATGGAGATAGTACGCCTCCCTGCGGGACGCCAGCTGCCACAGGACACCAGTCAGAAAAAACTTCATCGATACGAATGCGTTGCTGGCGCCCGTGAAGATACGATTGAAACCAGAGTTGTACAGTCGGTGAGATATTGAGCGATTGAAGCACTGCCGTGAGGATTTCATGATCTACACAATTAAAAGCATTACTAAAATCCAGGAGAGTAAGGAGAGAGAGCCTTCGTTCGTCCATAGCAGACCTGATATCATCGGTGATTTTGACGAGAGCTGTTGTGGTGCTATGAGACGGACGAAAGCCAGATTGAAAAGGATTTAGTAGTTTATTAAGGTGTAAGAAAGAAGAAAATTGGCGATGGACTACACGTTCGAGGACTTTGGAAAGAAAGGGAAGGATTGAGATGGGTCGAAGGTCACTGAATGCAGAAGAAACCGATTTCTTAGGAATAGGAACGATATAACTATTTTTCCATAAATCAGGAAAGGAACCAGAAGAAAGAGAATAATTTATTATATGGCAGATAGATGGGACAATAGTGGGCAACAGAGGGGTGAGGAGAGGGCGACCAATGTTGTCATGGCCGACGGCTTTACTGGATATAGAATGAATAATCCTCGATATCTCACCGACTGTCACCGGCTGAAATGAAAAAGGATTGATGTTCGGAAGAGGTAAGGAAGCAATCTGCGAGATAGTAGCGGCCTTTAATACAGGATCAATAGTAATTGGGGAAGATGAGAAATGCTGATTGAGGCCGTTAATATCCACAGAGAGGCTATTTTCACTTTTATTTTTTCCGAAACCCAGTATTTTTAGAAATTTCCACAAATTATTCGGAGAAGAAGATTCAATAGATTTGTGAATATATCGGCGTTTAGCGTTCCTACACATCTGGTTTACACGATTCCTTGCAGCTTTGAACTTTACCCACAGCTCGTCATTTGGAAACTTTTTGTGCTTGCGCTTGAGAAAATCTCTCCATTTCATGGCTTTACGTATGTTGTCATCCAGCCACGGTGCAGGGGGGCGCTTCATACGCACAGGACGAATAGGTGCATGTTTATCGAAGAGATTAAGCAGTAAGCGGTTGAACTCGGACACCTTCCCGTCAAGCGACTCCACCTCAACCACCCTGTGCCAGTCTATGTTGTCAGCATCTGCCTGAAGCGATTCCAGGTTCATACGTGCAAAGCATCGCTGGAGAAGGATCTTAGGTTTAAATTTAGGGGTAAAATAAATAATACATTAGATATGCACAATGCAATGAAATCTACACATTTTCACTCATTCACACTTACAATTTACACCTACACTGACAATACACATTCACATATACATACACTTACATAATGATGCGTAGATGTTTTTTTTTTAATATTGTCTCTTTATTTTTATTCTTGTTTATTTTTTAATAATTTAAATTGTTAATAATCCGTTCATGCTATATGTTTAGTGAAATTAATGTTATTCCGTAATTGGCTAGGTGTTCGGTAATAATTTGAATGTAAATATTTATTTGTAAAATACAGCTGTGGAATAAGTAAATAATAATTAAATAAATAAAATGAATAATTATTTCTGCCAACGTATAAGTCTCGCTATACAAAGACCTAATGTTGCCAGTCTCCTTGGGACTATCTCGGATGGGACGTGTCTAGGAGACATTTTTTATTTATAGTTTAGTTTATATTTGTATTATTTAAGTAGCTTTTAATTTATATTTAATGTATGTATATAAATTTACTTCGAATAAAATAGTAGAAAAGAAAATTAATAATAAAAAAATAAAAAAATATCTGTCGTAAGCACTTATCAAACTTTATGGCGACGGAACCCTTGTTTTTTCTTTTAATTTTATACTTTTATTAACTCTTAACAAAACATTTCGGGAATCCAACCCGGTACCTCTGCGTCTAAATCGGTAGTAATTATTATTATTATTTTCGAACAGATAATCTTTGGGATAATGAGCAGTCATTGTGGGTGCATTAAATCACTATTTTCAAATCGGAATTAAAAAAAAAAAAAAAAAACTATATCTAAAATACTAATACACTAATATCTTAATATATAATAACACAAGTACTAACTAGGAATAAGAATTTACATTAAACATTCCCCCTCCACAATAACCTTGCTCGGCCTGATGTTGACTAATGTGTACGCGGAAAGGCCTAAGCTGAGATAATTACCTTTTTTTTTTCTAAATTTTTAATTTATTTCTGACTCGCCGTCAAATCACACGGATAAATTAGAAAATTGTTGGGATTTTATTTGAGGTATATAACTGCCTCCGTGGTCTAGCGGTTGAGTCCGTGGATTTAGACTCGGAGGTACCGGGTTCGATTCCTGGTCGGGACACAAAAATATTTATTAATGTAAATAAATATATTTAATTTATTTGTGATATTTCTCGAGTTTGGTACGCTGGAGACGAGCTTGCCACTTGTCATGATTGACCTATAGTAAAGTTGGCTAAATGTGAATCCGCTTATTACCCCGAAAGGGAAACGGTCGTGATGATACTTTACTTCTATATACATATCTATATATCGTTGAGTTTGTAGGTAGGTGATATTAATTTTGTGTTCAAAACAGTGTGAATGGTTTGCTTATATATGGAAAATAAATGAATTACTGAAAAAAAAAAAAAATCTTTTTGGAAAATTCATTTAATTCTTAATACTGGTTTAGACCAAATTATTTATTAGTGATGGTGGTTCATTTATTAGACCGCTTTTCATAAAACCATACCTATAGGGCTACAACACAACTTTTTTTTTTATACTGAACACAACATGTGACATCGCGCCCACCTGATGGTAAGCAGTACGCGAGGTCCAAGAATGGGAGCAACTAACGCCGGTCACCACGACCGACATCAGTCTCTACCACTATGCCGGCCTAACAAGATGCTTTTTCACACTTCGCTTGAAGGACTCCAGGTTATAAGAGTGGAGAAACACACTGGCTGAGAGAGCATTCCACATCTTCAGCGTGCGACAGATGTAAGAGTCTCCAAATTTATGAGTACACGTAGGGATAGTGGTTACTTACTGTTAGGAAACAGTTTTCTGTCTGCTGTAATAATAATGATGACTGACCCCACCCTGCAATCCCTTGCGGTCGTAATAATACGTCGGCATAGCGTTAGGTGGTGGCTCGGTTGTAATTACGCTTTCTTTAAAACCCTACAAAGGTTGGTACAAACCCCCCCGGCATGTACCAATAAGAAATTAAATTTTCTTACGTACATTTGTCATAGAATAAAAATAAAAGGCCTCCTTTTCCTAAACCAGCCTATTGTCGGTCGCAAGTCCAAGACACCATTCTTCTCATCTCTTACCCACACACGATGGACCCGGCACCCGCTCGGTGAATCCATGGAATGCTTAGAAATTTGTCTTCTTCTTCCACCGTTCCCGTGTGAGGAAAGATCGTTAAGCCGTCGGTCCCAGGTTCACTTACCTACCAACTAGTTACAAAAAATTACATTAAAATAAAAATAGACATCCTTGCCAACCCGTCTGTCCAGCATGGCAAGTGTAGGCCAAATTCGGATATACGTTCTGGAAGGCTCATCTCGTGTTCTAGGGGATGTAAGGAATAATAATAAATAGTGTGACTGATGTCAGTCATGATTGTCTGATTCCAGTTGATTCCTAATATTCATGAACCTTGCGCGCCTCCTTAGTCGGTACCCCACTGATGGGGATCGTGACTCCGTCGCAGACGCAGCTCATCCACCAGCCGTCTCCAATGGTTTCGGTCCTCGGCGTGGTGGATGGCCTGGTGTACAGGGATGTTCACCTGACTGGACCATCGCTTGGGGCTTCTTCCTCTTGTTCTTTTACCGTCTACCTTGCCCGTGATTAGAAGTTTTTCTAGATTATCGTCTTCTCTTCTTGCAATGTGGCCAATGTATTGCAGAATTCGGGCAAAACAGACGGTAGAGAGTCTTTGTTCAGCTTAAGCTCTTCGAGCACAGAAATGTTAGTACGTCGTGCGTCGTGCGGTCCAAGGGACTAACGGGCACATGTCGTGCAAATATATAAAAAATATTTAAAACTTTTTACCAGTTCTTGTATCTGTCAAAGCTCTCCTTTAAACTAATCTAAGATTCCGAGAAACCGCTCTCCTTTATTTCAAAGTCTGTCATTTTTTTCATTAATCCCTTAATTTTTTGTGCACGCTTTTGACTCGAGTGCACAAAATATTTTGAACGTTCTATATATTTATGAACTGCGAAAAGACAACGCGCTAAGTGATTGCTCAGATTTTAGAAGTAAGATTAATGAAGCATTATTTCAAATTGCATTTAAGATTTTACGGGACCTGGAGAACTGAGGATATACACTAACAGTTTAAAAACCTAATTCCAGCGGAATGTGTGGGCATCCTGGATCAGATTTGACATCCAGGCTGTTTTAAAAAGGAAGGCCAGGGACTTCAATATTCGCATTCTTTCTGATATATTGACCGTCCTTCTGACCCTTAAAAGCATCGACTCTGCGCTGATTCTTGTTCTAGGCCTGGAGGCAGTGTGCAGAGACAACAGAGTAACGGTACAATGGATAAAGTACCTGGGGCAGTCTAGACAACTCATAATGATTGCTAACTTAGCGACGAACCTTCCAACAAACCAAATCGCGCGGTCACTTTGCAAAATTTGTTCACGTTTCACGAGAGGAAGCGCTGTGCCTCAATCCTCTCCCGCGTGAGGGGCAGCCCCAGCAGCATCCTGGCCGTGTGGGCTGATAGGTGGTACTCTCCGTTCTTGGGGCACTGGATACGCCTATGACCTGGGCCCCAGAAAAGGGGTAAGTATTTGTACTAACACTAGATATTATAAGATTCTTTAAAAATTGTTACTAACACATGGAATTTATTCTGAAATAAAGTTTTGTTATTATTATTATTAATAATTAATAATTGCAAATCGTTTCATATTTTTGACGCTTGCTGATTTGCGCTTTTACCGCAGCAGAACCAGCACTAACGTTAATAAATTAGCTCTAACATAATCAGACACTCATAATTGATATCAGTCCCTAACACTATGCCGGCTTGACTAGATGCTTTTTCACAATTCGCTTGAAGGACTCCAAGTTATAGGAAATTGGAAACACAGAGGCGAAGAGCATTCCACATCTTTGTGCGACAGATGTATGAGTCCCCAAATTTATACGTACGCGAAGGGATGGTGACTCGGTATGTGTGACCTGTGCGTGTCCAGTAGTGAAGGACTGTAATGATATAATGAAAAGGCGACAATTATTTGAGTATCTGAATTTAAAATCAATTCATTACGGTCCTTAGTGTAACCACACCTTAAGGAATTTATTAATGTGGGCCCATTAAATAACGCAGCAGCCATGACTCCAAACTCCGCCCCTATCCAACACATGTTTGTATGTACACACACGTAAGTACTATAGCTAAAATAAACAGTACCAAATTAGCATATAGCATATAGGAAGGGTGTGTAGTATAAGATTTTTTAAAAGATTATTTTATTATTAACTTTTTGACCTGTGACCGCTTAGCTATTAGCTATAGTATGACAATGCCTTTTTACAGCAGCTAAAATTTTTGTGACATTTAATAATGTTTTAGCTAGTAGTATGACAATGCCTCATTACAGCAGCTATCATAGCTTAGTGTATTTATTTCATAATTGTGTATGTCTTAGTTTGTAATATGACAATGCCTATTTACAGCAGCTATAATTTTAAGATTAAAATTTATGGATATTTGGGTTGTAATGTGCTGCTTCAAATACAAGCTATTAATCATAAAATAAGCTTTACGTTGTATTGAATTATTTATTGACATGTAAAAGCGCAGAATACATTGTCTTTATTGTCCTATGCCTACTTACAGAATAAATAAATTGAATTAAATTGACCTGACGGTGCGTAGACAACACGACATATCTAACCCTGGGTTCCAAGCCTTGGCAAGTTCTCCGCCAAATTTAATCAAAATTATTTATTTATTTAAAACTTTATTGCACTATGTACAAGAGGCTGGTTTAATGCCGCCATTCTTTAGCAGCCAACCTTTGGGACAATACAGATTTGTCACAAAAATAAATGATAACAAAAAACATGCATATACAACGTACAAATTTTGTTTGGAGCTATTAAGAAAATGTGAGTAGACCAGTTTTTTAAATGATGATCTGGTACTCGTAGATGCCTGCCTTATGGTAATAGGTAGATTGTTCCACAGATTTGTAGCAACAACCGTAAAGGAATTCGAAACAAATCCGGAATGATGAGAAGGAACGGAAAGAAGTGAGTAGTGAGAAGATCGGAGAAATTTATCATGAAAAGAAGAGAGATAAGCGAATTTCTCCTTGAAGCATTTCGGTGTCGCAGGCTCATTTAAAACAGAGTAAAGGATAGTTAGGGTCTGATCGTAGGCGTCCTGATGGGATGTCGTTGATTCCATACAAACGAGGCCGTGCATTGGTTTGGGATGCCAATGTGTTGACATACTCTGTCCGACACATGACATGAATCAATCCTAAAAATGTAAGTACGTTATAAAATGTAGACCGTTTCCCTTTCGGGGTGGTCAGAAACCACGCTTAATAAGCGGATTCACATTTATCCATCTTTACTATAGGCCAATGATGACAAGTGGCAAGCTCGTCGATGTCTCCAGCGCACCAAACTTAAGAAATATCACTAATAAATTAAATATTAATTAAATGTATTTATATATAATATAAATATTTTTGTGCCCCGACCAGGAATCGAACCCGGTACCTCCGAGTACAAATTCACGGACTTAACCGCTAGACCACGAAGGCAGTTATTATTATTAACATTAATACGTTATACATTTAATATTACATATAAGTAAACTTAAATAGAAAATAAAACTAATAAATAAAAAATATCCTCTATCGTTCTATCAGAAATAGTCTTAAGGAGGCTGGCAACATTTCCCAGTAAGCACAACACGGACGGAGCCAGGTCAAACACTTTGTAAATAATAATAGGCCAGTTAGTGTTAGGTTATCATTACAACACCCCAATAAGGTTTCACGCGTTTTTAGGACAAGTTTAGGATAATGCTATAGCCCAGAGTAAGATAAAAACCGCTAACCACAGACAATTTTATTGATGGTTATATAATTGACATGTCATCTGCCGACACAGAGCCCATCTTTATATTTATTTTTTCATTCTCTTTCGTTTTCCAGAACACTCATTTCGGCCATTGTTGCGGGGCTTAGTCAAATAATGCCGGACGAATTAATGTAATAATTCTCGATATTTTAAAAGGTGATTGATTATAGTGACTCTGCATTTCTCCATTGTGAAAGATAACACTTTGGCCGACAGTATAAAAGACCTGCCAAAATTTTAAAAGTAAACCTTATTGTCTATGGATTGGGTTCTTTAAGCTACAGCAATAGTTGGTTTTAAAGTTTTTTTCTTTGACATCTCTGACGTTTGTAAGTGCCTACAAATCGTGGCGCGTTCTTTGGACGTGTGTTTTGTGATCATTATTCTTTTTTTTTCTTGTGGTAGATAATATTTTATGACGGACAAATGTCGTCGGTCGCGACATGCACTAATATTGTGCTCTTAAATTATAATATCAATGTTTGTGTGACTGATTGATAAATTAACAAGGTGGTTTTGTTTTACGGTCCACAAATCTGAGTGACAGAGGACATTTGTCTTTGAGGCAGGTTTTGCTACCTGTTTTGTCTATGGTTTTTCTTGAACTTGATGTTAACGTTTATTGCCATACCTAACTTTTCTTACTTTTCCTCGCTTTACACAAAAACGTATTGGCGTACCTAGGTAACTAAATTAATTTCATAACTACTCCACTACTACTCCGTGGTCTAGCGGTTGAGACCGTACATTTAGACGCTGAGGTACCGAGTTCGATTCCTGGTCGGGACACAATACATTATTTAATTACTTTGTGATATTTATCGAGTCTGTTACGCTAGAGACATCGACGAGCTTGCCACTTGAAACGATGGGCAAAAATAGCACGATATAGCAAGGCTAAATGCGAATCCGCTTGTTTAAAAGTGTGGTTTCTGACCACCCCGCAAGCGATATATATATAATGATTATACTGATACTATAACGATGGTCGTACCTACTGGTAATATAATGGTGGTGAGTCGGTTGTAAAAACGTTCGAACCCCGGCATGTACCAATAATAAATATTTTTTTATACATGTACAACACCACTGTTCCCGTGCCTAGGAAAGCACATTAAGCCGTCGGTCCCGGTTCCACTAATACCAACTTGTGTAATCGTTTAAAATTGATCTTGGATCAGTCCTCGCCAACCCGTCTGGCCAGCGTGTCGAGTATAGGCCAAATTCTTTAGATATATGTTCTAAAAGGTCCATACCTGGCAAAGAAGTCCAGTCTAAGATTGTGATTTAATAGATTTTTTATTTATTTTTTATGCTAGCACGACATGTGAGCTTGTGCTCACCTGATTGTAAGTGGCGCACGAGGTCTATAAATGTTCTGGAATCAGACAACATCACTGACATCAGTCCCTAATACTAAGTTTTTTTTTTAAAAAACTTAATGTACTTTTTTTTTTTTTTTTTAATACCGCTAGGCATTCTCTAGCATCCAACCTTTGGGACAATGAAACTATTTGTGTTGTAAGGTAGGTGCAACCATTAAATAAATTAATAGGTAATTCATTAAATGCAACGCATGACGGCAATTCTCTGTTGGATTTAACCCGGGCATATATATAGGTAGGTATAGTTAGATTAGACTGCCTCCGTGGTCTAGCCATTAAGCCCGTGGATTTAAACTCCGAGGTACCGGATTTGATTCCTGGTCGGGATTATTTAATTTATTTGTGATATTTCTCAAGTTTGGTACCCTAAAGACATCGCGGAGAGAGATTTCCTTAGTACAATTGGAAAATCAAATATATATTGAGTCAGAGTAAGAGTCCTGCAGGAGTCTTGCGAGACTTGCGAGAAAACACTAACCAACAATGTACAAATAATAATGTAAAAAAAGTATAGTATGTAATTTATGTAACAGTGTAAGTATCTATTAGTATGTAGTATATTAGATATTTTTTATTATTGACGTCATTTGTCGGGCCCTTGTTTCTGTGGGTTCGTCAGCTATATTAGAACCCAGTGGCATGTTCGGCGACGATAACAAGCGAAATTTAAATCCACGGAATTAACCGCTAGACCTCGGAGGCATTAGGTACAGGTAGGATTTAGGTATACTAAAATATAATTATTTACAAACGAGCTCTCCCAAGTTCCAAATACCTAAACGTTATTTTTTTTTCCTTGGGAACAAAAAAAATATTCAAAATTACGGACACGACGCAATTAGAATTTATTAAAAACCTAACGAAAAAAAATATAAACAAATTTGAAAATTTGGAAAAAAAAACTCTTGCGAGACTCTTGTGCAAGATTGGGCAACACTATTGGTGGTCGAACCCATTGACCTTATTACATCGATCATAGTTTTTATTAAACACTAATTTTAATAGCATCAATCATCCTTCGGTCAATCCATAGGTTATCTGTTGATCTGATCACGCGCTAGATGGCGCTGGACGGCAGCCATCTTGAATGGGGTGTTCACTAACTTTTTATCACGGTAGATGGCGCATGATAGATGGTACCTAATATAACTGTCAGTTGCATAGAAAACTTGTATTTTTATTACGAAATTTATTATTTTCTGGATATTATGCCGAAGTGAGCAGCTTTTAGGTGTACAAATCGAGATTTCCAAGCAAAATCAAAGATATGGTGATCTTAAAATTGCCGTTCTATTAATAAAACCTTTTTTTCTTTTTAAACGCTTTTTAATTCGTCTTTTAAGGTAGGTAACGTTAATTGTAAATACATTTTTCTGTTATAAACATATAAAACTACGAAAACATTTAAAAAATAATGCGGTATAGGTGTAAAATAAGGTACCATTGCCGCTAGCGACATTAACAAAAAGCTTTGCCTGATACACCCCATTGAATTCGAATTTCAAATATCGTGCAAATGGAAGTTTTTTAAAACGTCAACACCGTGAATTACTAGAATCTATTAAACGAGTTGAGAGTGTTTAACCCTTGTGCTTCTCTCTCACTCGCACAATCAAATATTATCAAAGATGTTTTAAGTCAGAGTCTACTTTTGAGAAATATAGTCTTTCAACTTTCTGGGAAATAATATTACTTAATTTTAGACAGAGAAAAATTGCAATAACATTTTAATGTATTTCCGTATTTTACTAAAACAATATATGTATATGATTAATATACCTATCTCCAAAATGACATATAAATACAATTTATGGAAACCTGCTACAAAACTTACCATTGTTTCTAAAAATAGTCACCAAATGTGTATTATAATATTATTACGCTAGCAACTTCCCATCTTCAAGGAACTACTGTCAGAGCTGGTGCGGCGGCAGAACAAGCTCAAAACGCCAAGCGCCGCAAATATATAAACATTTGCAATGATTATATATTTGTGGCCTTTGCCGTCGAAACCATGGGACCGTGGGGCCTCGAGGCAAAAACATTATTTAAAGAAATATCTAAAAAACTAGTCGACGTCTCTGGTGACCCACGGGCTGGCAGCTTCCTCGCTGAAAAGATTAGTATTGAAATTCAACGAGGAAATGCTGCCAGTGTTTTGGGCACCATGCCACTGGACAATGGCCTGGAGGAAATTTTTTTATTATAAGGTTTGTATAATTTTTTTTTATTATATTTAATTTGTTATTTAGATTTAGTTTATTTTTTTAGGTTAATTATTATATTGTAATTCTTTTATATTGTTTGTATATTACTTCGAATAAAAATTATAATATTTAACGGTTTGCCGATAGAATTAAAACAATTGACATCAATAATTAAATTTATGAAGCTGTTAATTAGATGGTTAAAAGAACAATGTTTTTATAGTATCCAAGAATTTTTACATTATAAGTGTTGACAAATATAATTTTAGTTGTAATTGACATGTACTATTATTTGCATACCATTATGGTAGGATACAGCTGAACTGTAAAATTGTATTATCCTATATCTACCTGTATTCTGTGCAATAAACGAATTTGAATTTGACATTTTTCGCCTTCCAGAACTGGAGAATTTGGCCTACACTCGCCACGCTGGCAAGACGGCTTGGCAAGGATATGTTGTCTTAGAGAAGCCACAATCTCGGTGAAGCTGCAGGGATTCGAGAGCTCCAGATATAGTGGTATTGGGATTCAAACCAGATTTAAGCGTATCCCATACAATTAGCAAACTTTATTTAAATAGTAAAGTAAAGTATCATCACGACGGTTTCCCTTTCGGGGTGGTAATAAATCACGCATATAAAGAAGCGGATTCACATTTAGCCAACTTTTCTTTAGGCAAGTGGCAAGCTCGTCGATGTCTCTAGCGTACCAAACTCGAGAAATAACACAAATAAATTAAACATTAATTAAATTTATTTATTTAAATTAATATATATTATTGTGTTCCTACCAGGAATCGAATCCGGTACCTCCGAGTCTAAATCCACGGACTACACCACGCTAGACCATGGAGGATTTAAATAGTCATATCAGTATAATATTATAATACGGCTATAAGGTGGTATCTATATTAAAATATATCTCATTTTAAAGCGTCGAATTGCCCTAAACGATTACACGACGGCTTATAAAACCCATTCTAAGAACGCAGCATAACAAATTTAAATAAGAATGAACAATTTAACTAGATAATATATAAAACTTTATTTTTAATACCCGACAATAAAGCTACCGCCGTAGTGTCTTTTAAAATTGTTATAAATAATAAAAATACCCATTTCACGGCACATCTCGATGTCGGAACAACGCAAAGGTCGTAATCTCAATCAAAATGACGATAAACTTTGTCAAAAATTCCACTTTATCCCGTCCTTTAATTATCCATATATTACGGACCAAGGATACTACCTGATGCCAATTATACACGCGCTCACCCACATCAAAACCTTACCCATTCAATGACATCACAAAAAGACCAAGAAATGACAAAACTTTAAACTTTTAAATGCATAACTCAAGCGAAATGTCCGAAATTTAAAAAAAAAACTAGGCTTAGAGGATAGAAAGTGTTACTGACAATGGAATATATTCAAAATCTTGTTAATAAACTCCTATACAAGCTTTACCTCGAACAATGCGAGCAAAAAATACCTTTTTTTTTTCAATGGCAACACTCGGAGCGCAGCGTGAGATTTGGAGGGAATTTTTGTATTTTGGAACAGGCGTCATGTGCGGACAAGATTTTTTTTGTTGTTCATTTGAATCCTTGGCCACATGCGTCGGCGGTTTAGGCTTTCCTTAACTTATGGATATATTTACACCAATCTCCTTTGCAAAAATAAAAAATACAAATACAAATTTGACATTATATATTAATTTGAATTTCACCACAACCAGAAATTGTTACCTAGTTATTTTCTGTATAGTTATTGTTTAACCATGTATCTTTTACAATATTATAGCTGCACTATTCTATTTTTTTTCTTTGTTCTCTTCTCCCGATGGATAATGAATGAGATGATAGGGAAGGCAAAGGGTCTAGCCCATGCAGGCAAGTCTGACGTAATATTCTTATTCATGAGTTAATGAGGTCATCATCAAATTCCAGATGCTGCAGAATTTGATGCTTTTCTTGGAGTAACTTGCGGCACCATAGCTCAAACACGTCGGTTAAAATATGAGAGTTGACAGCGCGGGAAAACCGCAAAAAATAAACTGCAACTTGCTGCACTATTATAAATTAGGTCAATAAATCTACTAGATTACCTGTCAGTGGTAGCTTTTCTTTATGCTAGCATGACATGTGACCTTGCGCCCACCTGATAGTAAGTGGCGCCCGAGGTCTATGAATGTTAGCAACTGGAATCAGATACTCGTGACTGACATCAGTCTCTAACACTATGCCGGCTTGACTGGGCATGACGGATGTTATTGCAGACTGGGCAAATTACCAGTCCGTCTATCACCCATAAATTTTAATAGGTGATAGGCTGGTGGTAAAGCTCGAATGGCCGTCATGCCCAGTCATTGATGCCCATCAGTGATTCCAGTTGATAACATTGATGGATTTCGCGCGTCACTAACCATCAGGTGGGCGCAAGTTCACATGTGAATGAATCTGTCTATCTGATGGAAGTGTGGGATGGGATTTTGAGTTGTTACGAGAAGAACGAAGAGGGCGGTCGTGCTAATCAATGAGCAATTCAAGTTGTGTTTCTATCATTCCTTGTGCTACAGTAGCAAGCTAAGGATGTCAGTGCCTACCACGATGGCCAGCTTGTTGAGCTGGAAGACCGTTTAAAGACTATTCAGTTGACTACTGACAAAACAGTTGCAATCGCCAATTTGAAGTTTAGCGCGATCGGATCACGCCAGTCATAATAATCCGGGTCTCTACTCCGTACATCCCAGTTATAAAAATATAAAAATTGAGGATTGGATTATTTTTGCGTAACTGCGTCCAATTGTGGAATCGTTAATAAATTGTCATTAGATCCTCGCCAAACCATCTGGCCAGCGTGGCGAGTGTAGGCTAAATTCTCCAGGTATATAGTACATATTATGTACTGGGAGATCTATAGTCAGTGGAGGATTATTATGACTGGCGTGATTCGATCGCGCTAAACTTTAAATTGGCCACTATATATATATATCGAATTAATTATTATGTCAAAGAAATTATATTAAGTTATTTTTCTAGGGTCCTGTTTGGTCTAGGGGGTACCGGGTTCGATTACTGGTCGGACCTCACAGATGCTCTCAATGTCCTACAGAGGCGAGCTGTTCGAATTGTGGACGATGCCACTATATCTGGAACTCTTGAATCCCTGCAGCTTCGCCGAGATGTAGCTTCTCTGAGCGTGTTCTACCGGCTATACTATGGTGAGTGCTCTGAAGAGCTCTATAACCTAATTCCTTCCTCTCCATTCCGCAACCGAACCACACGCACAGGTCAGAATATGCACCCACATACCGTAGTCACTATCCTTTCGCGTACCTATAAATTTGGTGACTCATACATCTGTCGCACAATAAAGATGTGGAATGCTCTTCCAGCCTCTGTGTTTCCACTTTCCTATTTTTTTTATTATTTTTTTATCACCATAGGGACCTATCGGAACACTTGGTTACGTCGTAATTTACGTTCAAGAAGTGTGAAAAGGCATCTAGTCAAGCCGGCATAGTGTTAGGGACTGATGTCGGACATAAGGGTCTGATTCCAGTTGCTAACATTCATGGACCCTGCGCGCCACTTACCATCAGGTGGGCGCAGGGTCACATGTCGTGCTAGTATTAAAAAAAAAAAAAAAAAAAAAAAAAAAAAAAAAAAAAAAAAAAAAGGAACACAATAATATGTATTAATTTAAATAAATAAATTTTAATAATATTTAATTTATTTGTGGTATTTCTCGAGTTTAGTACGAAACATCGACGAGCTTGCCACTTGTCATGATTGGCCTATAGTAACGTTGGCTAAATGCCGCTTCTTTATAAGCGTGGTTTCTCACCACCCCGGAAGAGAAACGGCCGTGATGATACTTTTTAAAAGTCCTTTAATGATATTCCGTCAGATTATAATACGTAAGTTAGTAGTAGAGCCCTCATCAATATACTATATTGAGGGATGTCAGAAACCACTTTAGTTTAATGTAAACACAATATTAACGTCCGGATTAACTTATTAATTAGGATTTAATATTAAGACCTCTGCCAATGTAAAAGCGATGAGTAGTTTTTTACTACCAAAGCCATTTTTAAATTATTTTAAGTGTGTCATTACATTACAGCCCACACAAGAGTCCTAGACCTTCATTGTTTTAAAAGAACTATAAATATAAATATCTGGAAAATTTGACGTAGGTTAGCTGACCTCATGCATTATTTTTTATTTTAATATTTATTTATTTAAATACTTTATTGCACTTAAAAACCTAGTAGGCATTATTCACCAGCTAGCCTTGGACTATCCAACTAGGCCTAGCCAACTTCAGCAAGGAAGCTGACAGTCGCTTTCAACTAGGATGGGCTGCATTCGGGAAGTTACGCCACATCCTGTTATCAAACATACCACAGTGTTTAAAAACGAAAGTTTTCAACCAATGCGTTCTTCCAGTATTGTCGTACGGAGCAGAAACGTGGACGGACAGTGAGTCTGGTCACTCAGCTAGCTATGGAGAGAGCTATGCTCGGTATTTCTCTGATGGATAGAGTCCAAAACGTAGACATCCGTCAGAAAACCAAAGTTACCGACATAGCCTTCAAAATTAGTAAGTTGAAGTGGCAATGGGCCGGACACGTCTGTCGCAGAACCGTTGACCGATGGAGTAGACGAGTTCTGGAGTGGAGACCACGTACAGGAAAACTCAAAGTGGGAAGGCACCCCCGCCAGATGGACGGATGACCTGAAAAAGGTCGCTAGTGGGGGCTGGATGAGGGTGGCAAAAGATCGTGTGAAATGGCGAGCCTTGGGGGAGGCCTACATCCAGCAGTGCAGAGACATAGGCTGATGATGATGAACCTTGGGGATCATGTAAGGTGATGGGCAGGATGAAGGAAAATATTAAAATAACTTAAATTAGTAAAGTACCTAAACATAATTACGCATTTATAGCACTCAAAAATACATATAATACATACATATATAAACATGCACTATAAATAAATAGATTAATATATAAAAAACAAAGTCGGGTTTGTTAGAACACTTATAACTCGAGAACAGCAGGACCGATTTTCATGGTATTTGATTTGTTGGTCTCCGTCCCGATAACAGAATAAATGTGAAAAAAAAATTTAGCCAACTTTACTATAGCCCACTCATGTGCAACAAGTGGCAAGCTCGTTGATGTCTCCAGCGTACCAAACTCGAGAAATATCACAAATAAAATAAATAATAATTAAATGTATTTATTTACATTAATAAATATTTTTGTGTCCCGATCAGGAATCGTACCTCCTGAGACCGATACCTCCGAGTCTAAATCCACGGCCTTAACCGCTAGACCACGGAGGTTAAGGTTATTTTATACCTAAACTATATAATAAGGAGTTTTTTTCTACTTTAATTGTAATATTGTTAGAATAATTTATTTATATATTTTTTTACGAGTAAATACAATTTAGCACAAATCCCCATACAAAATGAAAGCACGATTAATTCTAAAATATATTGAACCCGAAATGTAGGATAAGGTTTAATTTTTACAACATTTTATACACCTTGTACTTGTCTATTATATTGGATTCCACAAATACATACAACTAAAGCACTGCAGGGGACTGGCTCTATTGCAACCAAAAACAAGTGAAACTTAACTTTGTAACGAATTTTCAAACAAATCCTTCAATAAAAAAACTAATCAAAAATCATTCGAAATAGGTACCTGATGTTTGTTTTGTCATTTTTACACCAACGACAATATTGTATTTGAAATTTAAAATCTTATGACAAAAGAAATGTACCACCATAAAATACCTTCTTGTCTATTGTTAATAATTTTCATTGTATATTTTACAGCTCTGTTAATATCTAATTGTTTTTGAGTTTGTTTATGTAATTCTATTAAATTTATGATTTGTCATGCTTTCTATATACAGTTATTTTAAACTAAAAAAGGCCTAGCTGTTACGGTCGTGTTATCTAATTACAAATAAAAAAATCGCTCTATATTTATTATGCCGCTAAAACTTGGACTCTAAAAACCGGAAATCGTAGCCCCATCGATGCCTTTGAGATGTGGTGCTGTAGGTGTATGTCTTTGGACAGCGCGAATAACCAATGTGTCAATACTCAACGCTCAAAATCTCTACTAGGCTGTCTTACTTAGATTGTAAGCAGACACGGCATTTTACAGCCACGAATTTATATTTAAGGACATAAATGTTATTAGATTATAAGCTATAACGGCCTTTTTACAGCCACGAATTAAATTTTAAGTATCTAGTTATAAATAAGTACAAAATCCTCGCTTATGGCAACAATGTTTTATTTATTATAAATTATATTGCTGTTAGATTCGGTCCAGCCAAGCTTATATTGTATTAAAATATATCTATTGACAATATCCAAGTGTTGTGTACTAACCTAAGGAAATATAAATGATTTGATTTTATTTGATTTCCATCTGCCTAAAACGAGTCCTTGAGTATTTCGGCCATATAGCCCGTAAAATATCTGGTAACTTGGAAAGGCTTGTTATCACAGGGAAAGTCGAAGCCCCATACGCTGGTCTGTCGACCACAGTCCCAAACCCGGATAGCGCAGCATCGTCCGATATAAATTGATCCGTGGAGGGGGTCACAACCCTCAGCAGTAAGGAGAACGACGCAAGGAGAAGGAGCAATATAGTCAATAATCTAATAGGCTTTAATAGTAGGTGTTTTTTGGGATTTGGTGTTTGTTTTTTTAAAACACTGCCAAATGAACTAACTAGCTTACGTGAACATATGCAAAACCTATTTAAGATAAATTATTTTATTAGTTAGGATAAGGGAAACCAGAATTGAAGGGATAACAACGAGTACTTCACTCCGTAGCCACGACTTAGACTTAGCTGTAAAGGCACACAGGGCTAACAGTGAAAGAGAGACGGTACAGGTTTTGGTCCGTAGGCATGCGACGAGCTCGCGATCGGTGGTTCTTCAGGCTGTGGTCGTATTGTTAGACAATTTTTCGATCTCCCCGTCTTAAAAAAAAAGAGTAAAACAAAAAAGTAATAAAGAAGTTGTATTGTAAAAATAAGACGCTTAATTTAAATACAAAAAGGACGCAGTGACTGATAATTAAATTACGTTTTCTTAATTTGAAACCAGCAGTTGAGCGTCAAAAAATATTGCCAATAAATTTAATTCTCAATCACCCTTTCAAATGTCAAATGATTCCAATAACAAAATCGATGCGCCGTTTGTTGTCAGTTCTCATATAATTTGGCGGGAAATTGATATACTCGTAGGTAGGGAGTTCTTCGCGCCATTATGCACGGACATGTCAAGTGCAAGTTTTTGTTTTGTAAATTACTTTTCTATGGATATTATTAGTCAAAAATGGGTTTGTTTTGTGTAAATAATCATGGAGAATTGGATTTTATATAAAGGCCAAAAGTTGCATTTTATTTTTTGCGGTTTTCCCGCGCTGTGAACTCCTATATTATACCCGACGTGTTTAGGCTATAATGCCGCGGGTGACTCCAAGAAAAGCATCAAATTCTGCAACATCTGGAATTTTATGATAACCTCATTAACTCATAATAACGAAAGATATATTACGTTAGACTTGGCTGTATGGGCTAGACCCTTTGCCTTCCCTATCACCTCATTCATCATCCTTTGGGAGAAGAGGACACAACAAGAAACTTTAAAAAAAGTATATAGGTTGGAGCTAGGTACAAAGACATTAAGCCTGGCTTGCACCAAAATGAAGACTCTGTAATTGGAACCGTTTACATTTAACCATCTTTACTATATGTCCATCATGAAAATATACGACAAGCATCCAACCGAAGCATTTTCAATAAAATGGTATATTCATATTATTTAAATAGCTCCTCCTCCTTGCGTCGTGCTTCCTCACTGATGAGGGTCGTGACCTTCCGATGAATTTGTGTGCGTCTTGATGATAGCACGCCACCCGTTCCTGTCTTCGGCGGCATGCACAGCATCATGGACGCTAGGGTTTGGTGGTGGAGCGAATTTGGTCGGACCAGCGTACCGGACTACGGCCTCTCGGTCTCTTTCCTTCCACCTTGCCAGTAACAAAAAGTTTCTCCAGGTTATCCCTTCCTTTTCTGGCAATGTGTCCGAAGTACTGGATTATCCGACGAAGGCAAATGGTGGATAGCCTAGTCGATATGTCTAGTTGGTTTAAAATCTATACGTTAGTTCGATGCTCAGTCCACGAGATCCTCAGCATTTTTCTCCAAATAGCTCATAACAACTCATTTAGTTTATTTATTATATTATTATATGTGTTAATGTTATGTAATGTATGTACCTAATGTATTAATAAAACGTTATATGTATGTATTATTAGTATTTAGTTTATTATAGTATTTATTATTGTAGTTTAGATAATATTGCATATTTATTACGTAATCATTTTTCTCTAATTGCACCTACCTTACATCTTTAATGTTCTACAGTGTCCCTAAGGTTGGCTGTCAGAGAATGTCTAGCGCCATTAAGTCTGCCCCTTGTATATATTGTGCAATAAAGTTTTAATAAATAAAAAAGTGGCAAGCTCCTTGATGTTTGTGATCTCTATCTGAAATCTACCTCCATGTCTAAATCTAGAGTCTAGACAACAGACGCAGCCAGCTAGGTTTTATGTATTTTTAACGCGGCAATGATTTTATTCAAGCCTGAGGGTTGGATCTAGAATGTTGAATACCATTATTTTTTTGTCGAATTTACAACATTCGGTAGCGATTTGATTGACGGCCGCGTGTTCCTTTAGACATAAATTGACGTGGCTATTTAAATTTATTTGATTTTTATCTATTAGACAGGTTATCTTTGATAGGGTATCATCTTGGATTGTTTACTTTCGTATCGAGTAATGTATTATTTATTTATTTAAGTCTTTATTGCACAAATACAAAGGCGGGCTACTGTAACGCTAATTTCTTTGGTTTAATAATATATATTTTTTGTTATTATTTCATGAATAATGCCCGCGAGCATTATAAAAATCCGGCCTACAAACCGAGAGATTGAAATTATATGTATAAGAAAAAATCTTTCAGAAAAATCACATATCCTGTTGCAGGATGCTGGGTCAATTGTTATTTAAAGAGTTAAATTATCTATAAACAGAAAATGCCCTCTAAAGACAGTTAGAGATAATCCAAAGAAGACTGGAGGTGGTTAAAAACTGTAAAAAATAGTCTTATTGTATATTGTTTATTCAATATAGTTAATTTTTTTTTTTTTTTTTTATATTATTAATAACGTCTGACTCCTCCTTGCATGGTGTATTAGAGTATCATCTGTAATACCATATAAAGTGAATGTATGTAAATAAAAAAATAAAAATAAAATATCCTTAGGAGCCTATAGGAACACTTGGATTCGTCAAATTTTAATTTTTCTTATTTAATACCTATTAATATTAAGTCAATATACATAAGAATGGCTGAAATAGCTTGCTGTTGTTAGCAAGGAACAGTCTGCTAATAAGGGCATAGTGCCTGAGAATAACAACCTTAATTCTAATAGTGGATAGCAGCTGTAAAGGGGCATTGTCTTATTTACCTACACTAAAATAATGCTAAATATTAAATGTCTAATTATTAAAATTATTATGTTAAATCTATATACCTACTTAAATATAACTAGACTACTATAAAAAGTATTTATTGCAGCTGTATAGAGGCATTGTCAGAATTAATATTATTCCTCCTAATAGTGTCCTAACAAACTTACGTGGTCAACTCTCGGTTCTTGTGTTCTTGCTCACCTAATCTTGGTATTAGCCTTGAGCGTGACTCTTTGACTGAAAATATATATTTGTATCTAATACCTTGTAATGTCTGTCCACAAACTAATATCTCGAAAAACCATCGAGCAAATCATGTTCGATCAAGCCGACCACAGCCGCTTCGACCATCTTCGGGGAATCGCACGTACGGCCACCGGAGGGCCGTCGCCTGCCCCGTGAGATCCTGGAGGCAGAAGCGTACCTAGCAGTTACTAATGACATTTAGAAATAGACTGCCCCACAGGTGCCACATATCCTACAGTGGTCCCTTCCCAGGCGGGGCAATTTATGGCCTGAAATATCGAGACTCGCTCAGAAGCATATTTCCTGACATTGATATAATGACATTGCCTTCACAATATATATTTGAAAATATTCTATATGTAAGGAATAATTTAAAGTTATTTAAAAAAAATGGAGACATGCAGTCTCGCAAATTAAGAAATGCTGACAAGCTTTATATTCCTAAATTTAGGCTTCAAAAAACAAATAAAAGTTTTGTGATTAATAGTATTAGACTATATAATAAATTACCAAAACCTGTAACAGAATTAGGAGAAACTAAATTTAAAAGTAGTATTAAGAAAATTCTAATTGCAAAAGCATATTATAAAATTAATGATTTTATTAATGACAAAGATGTGTGGAATATTGCCGCTCTGCAAAGATTAGAGAATTAGTTAATAGCACATTAGGTTCTTTTTTAATAATCTATTTTAATTTTTGATTAACTTTACAGTTATTATGTAGAAATATTTTGAATGTAACAATTAGTTACTAATACATTATTGACTAATTAGTAAATACTGTTTATTGTGATACAGTAATATTTTTTTATTACCTTATTATTATAATATAATTATTTTTTATGTAACATTTAGTTACTATTATGTATTTATTATTTTATTAAGTAATATATAAGTTTGTTAACGGAATTGCATGGCAACATTTGGGTACTTAGGAAGTAATTGTTATGTTTATGCTTGTGTTTGTCTCGAAAGTCATTCTTAGTGTTCAGGTTCTCATGGTGTGGCGTGTCCGGTGGTCGCCCCTTCCTTAGAATGTCATTGCAGTGGTGGCACGTGTGTCGGGTCCCGGTCCGCACCCTAAGGGCCTGGTTGAGCGGGGGGATGGCTGGCACATGCGTTATGTCCGTGATCGGGTGCTGCTGTGGGGGCCTGGGACCTCTGCCGAACACGTTCAATTTATTGTTCTTAAATTAACAGAGGTTTTTGCGTTTTGTCGACTTTCGGGTTGCACATAGGCATGTAGTCTACCTAAATTCTGACTTGCCAGGTGGGTTACTGCTGTACCAGGTATTGTTTTCTCATAGGTACTGATAACTAAATTTAAAAGGTTATTAATTGATCGTTGTGGTGCAGTTCTGTATATGTTTTATTTTGTAAATCTGATATAGCTGAGTTTTCCTTGCAGATTCCTTTCTCAGTCAGATTAAACATTAACAGGTCACTGGAATTTGCTAAGCTGCTGGTCTTCTGCTAACAGCTTACTTATTGGACCACTTTGCTGCTTAGTCTTCTACTAGCAGGAGTAGAATCATTCAAAATAATTAAATTAATGACGTTTCATAAATGCCTGTAATAGGTTTACGTGAATAAAGATATTTTGACTTTGACTTTGACTTTGGCTCAAGTCGACGAGGTAAAACAAGGAACCAGCGGGCCGTCGCCCACCGACATTAACGCACGCTTAATGGGGATAACCCCGGAGCGTTCCGCCCCAAGGGCGAAGATGACTACTACTATCTCGAAAACTGGAAATTTGGAATGGCTAATCACACAATATATACAGAGATAGTTTTGGAGATATTTTAAGTAATGTACTATAAGGATTAAAAAGTATAAATAATTAAAAATTTAAAGTAAAGTAAAGTATCATCACGACCGTTTCCCTTTCGGGGTGGTCAGAAACCACGCTTATAAGCGGATTCACATTTAGCCAACTTTACTATAGGCCAATCATGACAAGTGGCAAGCTCGTCGATGTCTCTAGCGTACCAAACTCGAGAAATATCACAAATAAATTAAATATTAATTAAATGTATTTATTTACATTAATAAATATTTTTGTGTCCCGACCAGGAATCGAACCCGGTACCTCCGAGTCTAAATCCATGGACTTAACCGCTAGACCACGGAGGAAGTAAAAATTCAAATAAAATAAACTAAACCTAATAAAAAATAAACTATAAGTAAAAAATGTCCTCTAGAGACGACCCTTCAGTGATAGTCCCAAGAAGACTGGCAACATTTCCTCTCTGTATAGCTAAGCTAATACGTTAGCAGATATAATTGCCAGCTTTCCTATCCCCAGATTTTTCCGTAAGCCATTTGGACAACTCTTTGGCCAGACGCTTGGCTGAATGTCCCTATGGGCCCATCGTCTCGAATTCGCGCAAATTCGTAACCTGTACTGAGGTTGGCGTATTTGCGCAGCTTGAGGTTCTCAGCAGAAACCGCCGCACTTCCCGCGCTTGACGAGGTCACCTGGATGTGTGATGGGGCTAATGTGTCTACACATGTCGCATCCCACACCAGGGATCTGCCAAATTTCCACGGCCCAACGGTCATGCCGTCGGGTCTTTTGCCATCGCTCCGCTCAATCCCAGAGGAGTTCTAGGCAGCTCTCTCCAGCAGTGACAAAAGCCCTTCGAATGATGTTGTTTAAAGCAGCGTGACGAGGATAAGGATTCGATATTTTTACCTCTGAACCCTAAAAAAGACACGAAACAGTTCTTGTGCAAAACATATACCAAGATTATGGTCTTGGTTATTGGTCTTGCTAACATATCGATGGTCTTGGTCTTGCTAACATATCGATGGTCTTGGGCTTGCTAACATATCGATGGTCTTGGTCTTGCTAACATATCGATGGTCTTGGTCTTGCAAAAAAACACTAGTCTTACGTAATAAATGAATGCAAATAAGTGCAAAGATTAAGAGATAGCATACGTATCGCGGAAGTTTAAAACCTAATTAACGGTACAAATGGTTAATAAGTATACCTACCTACGTATACGCGTTATTTTTAATTACAACATTCGTCAGAAATCCAATCTGGCGAACAAAACCGGGAGACGTTCGAAAACCGGTCGTTAAGTCCTAAGACGTCTTCATTTTGTAACAATGAGTCGTAAACTTTACTGTCAGACTCTATATTGCTAATTGTTAGGATTCAGAAGAATTTGCTGAAGACCAACGTACATGATATAAGTTCAAAGAATTAATTAAATATTTTGAGTTGTCAAAGAGGCTTACGGAAAAGTCTGGAGACCGACAGGCTGGCAACCTATATAGTAATAGAATCTATAATATAACCCTATAAACGCGAATCTGTGCATTAGGGGATAGTGATCGCAGTAAAGGAAGATGACGCTGCTATCCATCATCAATTCAATTGCTGGGAATATGATGGAAGGACATAGGGTTAGTATGAGAGAAAAAGGGGAAGAATAGGGAATAAATACTATATTAACCAGATAGACATGAAACCTATGTGCATGCCTAGCTCGCTACCATGGTCGACGGAACGCAGGAATAAGGTAAGGCATTGATTAGGATTACAGCTTTTTCCTCAAGGGGGCACAGTCCTCTTTTCCAACTTACTCATTGACAAAGAGGGCAGCCAACTTTAGCAAAGAAGCCGACAGATGCATTCAGCTACGATGGGCGGCATTCGGTAAACTCTGGCACATCCTCTGATCGTTTATACAACAATGTTTAAAGAAGGTATTTAACCAGTGTGTCCTCCTGGTAATTTCGTACGGAGCAGAGACGTGGACACTGACAGTCAGATAGACAGATAGTTTTTTTTTTATTGCACAGAAAATAAAACATTTTACATTACATAGGCGAGCTTAATGTCTAAAAATATTATTTAACAGCTAACCTTTAGGAGAAGTGAGCAGGGATTGTGGGCCATGACCAGTGACCACTAACGTTTGAACTGGATTTGACCATAAATTCAAGGTCGCTCAGCGAGCCATGCTTGAAAGAGCTATGCTTGGTATTTCTCTGATGGATAGAATTCGAAACGTTGAACACTAAAATTAGCAAGCTAAAGTGGCAATGGACCAGACACATCTGCCGCAGAACCGATTAACGATGGGACAAACGGTTTCTAGAGTGGAGACCACGTACGGGAAGACGCAGAGTGGGACGACCCCCTGCCAGATGGACAGATGACCTGAAGAATGTCGCGGATGGGGGTTGGATGAGGGTGGCGATTGATCGCGTAAAGTAGTAGTAAGTTAACAGGTCACTTAAATCTGCTGTTCTTCTGCTAACAGCTTACTTATTGGACCACTTTAGTCTTTCACTAGCAGGAGTAAAATCATTCAAAATAATTAAATTAACGTCGTTTTATAAATACCTGTAATAGGTTTACGTGAATAAAGATATTTTGACTTTGACTTTAAGTGGCGAGCTTTGGGAATGGCCTACATTCAGCAGTGTAGAGATACAGGCTGATGATGATGAAACGCGAATCACGTAACATCCAAACACTTACCACTGCTTCTTGTAAAAGAGCCTTAATAAATTTATCTACCAGAAAGTTTCAAATAAAATATTGCAACATCTTGTGCAATATGAAATAAATTAACTTTCAGAATTAACTTTATTCATGTAAACCTATTACAGTCATTTGTGTCACGTCATTATTTTAATTATTTTCAATAATGACTAAGCATCAAAGTGGTCCAAAGAGTTAGCGTACGACCAAACTTGGCAGGTCCCTGGTGTGGGATGCGACATGTGTAGACACATTAGCCCCATCACACATCCAGGCGACCTCGTCAAGCGCGGAGAGTGCGGCGGTTTCTGCTGAGAACCTCAAGCTGCGCAAATACGCCAACTTTGGTACAGGTTACGAATTTGCGCCGTTTGGGGTCGAAACGATGGGCCCATGAGGATACTCAGCCATGCGTCTGGCCAAGGAGTAATCTAATCGGCTAACGGAACGGAATAGTCTGGAGACAGGAAAGCTGGCAGTTAACGTATTGGCCTCGCTATACAGAGGAGAAATGTTATAAATATAAGTATGTTTCTGAATGTTTAGAAGATTAGGTGCCAACGTATAATCATGTGCATCTTGGCTCTTATCTCGTCCCCGTACAGTGTCCCACTTTATCTTGCCAAGCACATGTTTTAATAATAAAAAAATGATAGAGACACAGCTCTGTTTGCGGAACAAATCCTAAGCACTTAAAATATTGACCAAGTAGTCCAGGAGGTCACATCCTTCAAATATGTAATATTTTCATATAATTAAAATTTCTTAAAAGTAAATATAAACTAAACCTAATACAAAACCTAATCGCTGTCCTGTGACATGGTGCACAATAAAATGTGCTATAGCTTAAAAAGGTCATAAACCTGGTTAACAAGATCATAATTGCTAGAGAACTAATTACGGCACACTAATAAATAATCAAATCATTATTGGGTAAACAATTAAATTGAGTAATAGATATAAATATATAACCTATCGTATATATTTATCTTTCAAACATTTATTCATTCACCTGTTTAGATTACTGTAAATGACTTGTCTATATTAACGTTTTAGCCATGTTCTACTCTGATACATCTAACTAATCACCGGAGGCAGTATCAAGACAACTCTTATCCCGGACTGACTTTGATCATACACTTCGCTTGCTAATTTATTTACATTTTGTCTTAGGTAAATAATCATTATCCTATTGGTTTTCACCTATTTATTATTATTATTATTTTTCTTTTACTTTTGCTGGTCACAGTTCAATTGCACTATTAATTTAAATCTAATTACTATATTTTACTCTTATTTCTGATTTAATTGTTTTGTCTAAATAATATAAAATCTCTTTGGCTTTTGTTCCACTATTGCTACTTTGTTTATATGTTTAATATAAGCAGTGATTAAAAAAAAAAAAAAAAAAACTATAAGTAAACAATGTCCTCTAAAGACCCTACCCAATACGACTGGCAACATTTTCCATCTGTATATCCAGGCTAATACGTTAGCTTATTTAGTTAGATTATTTTTTACATTCCAAAATAGTTTTATTAATTACTTTTGTTTTAAGCTACTTTTAAGGACTATATTTATTTATAACATCACAATTTTATCACAATTAGGAATAAATGTCTGAGCAAGAGAGACTAGGATTAGTTTTGGTTTAAAAAAAAAACAAGGACAAGACCAAGGGCCTAATTCTGACGCTTTCGAATTAGGTGTCAATTCGAAATATTACAATGAAAAGCTACAGATCTCCATCGAATTGCCGTCATGCCCAGTCAAGCCGGTATAGTCATCATGTAAGTAGTTTTATTTATGTAATATTAGTATATCTATAGTATGACTTATTTATGTATTAGTATGTATATATTTATATTATAATTATATTTCTGTTTTATTTAATTATTAATAATAATAAATAATAATAATAATAATAAATATTTCCAGACAGGTCACACAGCGCCATCTAGTTTCCGTGGTAAGCTACGAGGCTTGTGTTACGGAAACTAGATGGTTGATAAACTACATATTATACTTTTTTTTTTGTAAATATATACATATTATACATATAAACACCAAGACCGAGACAAATTATACAATGTACAACTTGCCCCCGGTGGGAATCGAACCCACGACCTCCCGAGTTCACGCCAACGTTTGTTACCACTAGACCACGGAGGCGAATTGCACCTACCACCTATCCTGTCTAAATGTCCTAAAGGTTTGGCTGTCAGAGAGTGCCTAGGGGCGCATTAAGTGCGCCTTTGTACATAGTGCAATAAAGTTTTAAATTAAATAAATAAATAAATATAGTGTTAGGGACTGATGTCAGTCATGAGTGTCTAATTCCAGTTACATTCATTGACCTCGCGCGCCACTTATCATCAGGAGCGCGCATGGTCACATGTCGTGCTAGTATATAAAAAAAATATAGAAAACTGTCAGTTTCATTCAAGCAAATCGTGCAGACATGCATGTCGAAGGCGCGAGAATCAGGGTCCAAGGCTAGCATTGGGCAAACACTACGAACAAACGACCATAATTTTTGGGCAGTCGCTCCCTGATTAAAAACAGTAGCTACACAGTGACATACGGTGGGTGATAATGTTATCAGTGACCACTTCGGCACACATGCCACTGAGCCCTGTAATGGACCTAACTACATATTATGTTAAGCAAACACTTAGGTACCCAAAAAATACATATAACACCCATAGACATAGAAAACTCGTTCACACGCGCGTTGTATTACAATGAAATGAAATGAGTATCATCATCAGCCTATGTCTCTCCACTGCTGGATGTAGGCCTCCCCCAAGGCTCGCCATTTCACACGATCTTTTGCCACCCTCATCCAGCCCCCACCAGCGACCTTTTTCAGGTCATCCGTCCACCTGACGGGGGGTCTTCCCACTCTGCGTTTTCCTGTACGTGGTCTCCACTCCAGAACTCGTTTACTCCATCGGTCATCGGTTTTGCGACAGATGTGTCCGGCCCATTGCCACTTCAACTTACTAATTTTGAAGGCTATGTCGGTAACTTTAGTTTTCTGACGGATGTCTACGTTTCGGACTCTATCCATCAGAGAAATACCGAGCATAGCTCTCTCCATAGCTCGCTGAGCGACCTTAAACTTGTGGACCAGGACCCACTGTCAGTGTCCATGTTTCTGCTCCGTACGACAATACTGGAAGAACGCATTGGTTGAAAATGAGTATATCTTACGAGTATATATGTCGAACGCTGAAAATGTGTAATGCACTCCCAGTCACGAAATAACTAACATGTAACACGTTTTACCACTTTTAATAGGTGGTAGGCATACTGATGTGCGGGTAAGTATCCACGGTTCGTGCCGATAAACCCAGTAAAGTGTATCCACACGTTTCGGGATCAGGCTCGAATGGCCGTCATGTCCAGTCAAGCTGACATAGTGTTAGGGACTGATGATGATGAGTGTCTGATTCCAGTTGCGAACATTCATAAACCTCGCGCGCCACTTACATATCGTGTAGTATAAAAAATAGTTATAAAAAAGCAAAAATAACCCTTGCACTCTGGAACTGGTGAAGAATTCCAGTATTTTCTAAAATATTTCGCCTACACTCACCAAGCTAGCCAGACGGGTTGTCGACGGTTTAATGTTAATTACAATTAATCGATTCCACAAATTGGTATTAGTCATTGAATTGTATTAATTGTATATAGATAGGCCTATTCAATACAAAACGCACTTTAAAAACGTGCCGCTTGCCACGTGTCCCTACCAACTTTGGGGGGCAATTCTCAAGCAATGAATGTTTACATGCGATATTTATCGGAAATTCTGTCACAATGCATAGCGCTCTCGACGCTTGCTAGCTCGCGACTGTTGGTGCAGCTACATGACTTCGATTAGTTTTGCGGGAACGTTTTATATCACTGAGGGCCTATCTATATACCTACATCGATGGTATTAGTGGAACCGGGACCGACGGCTTAACGTGCTCTCCGAGGATGTTATAATTTTATGACAAATGTACGTAAGAAAAGTGTATTTCTCATTGGTACATGCCGGGGGTTGAACCGACCTTTATAGGATTTTAAGAAAAGCGTTCTTACAACCCAGCCACCACCGGACTAACAAGACGCCCACCATCTACCATTCTGCTCCTCTCCCTATCCAACCAAATACTGTATGATTCCATTAAAGATTACTTAAAAGCTCTTTCCATAAATGTATTGACGGCAGATCTAATTAGGCCCAATTCTTTCAGTAAGTGGTGCAAAGATTTGGCTTGAATTCCTTTCGCACCAAGTTCCATTCTTACCGTTATTATGATCTCACAGAAAAAATGATCAGGAACGGGTTCAAGACTCAGCTTTACGCAGTGGAAGTTGGTGCGAGAGGAGTTCCAGCAAAATCATTGCATCATTTACTGAAAGAATTGGGCCTAAGCAGGTCTGCCGTCAATACATTTATGGAACGAGCTTCCAAGACGGCATTAACGGAATCATACAGTATTTGGTTGGGTAGGGAGAGAAGTAGAATGGTGGATGGTGATCGTATTATCGCGCAATAAAAAAAAAAGGAGGCCTACTATTCTTAAACCAGCCTATTGTCGGTCGCAAGCCCGAGACACCTTTCTTCTCATCTCCTACTCCACACACGATGGACCCGGCACTCGCACGGTGAATCCATGGAATGCTTAGAAATTTGTCTCTGTCTCTCTAAAGCTGAGTCTTGAATCCGAATTCCTGATTATTTCTTCTGTAAGATCATAATATTTGTTCGACTTTATGTCGTGGTCTTTTGGTATATTTGTTTCCCACGGAACGGTATGTTCAACAATATTCGTCTATGTTATATTTACGTAATGTTAGTGGAAAACAAAAATATTTTGCTAAATCCGTAGAGATTCTGATAATTCTGTCAAGCTACTTGAAATATTTGACCGCCTTTTTTATACATATAGATTTTTTAAAACTATTTTTTTATATTATTAAGATGCTGGCATGGAAAATTTAGCCTTCGTCCCACTTGTATTAGTGGAACCGGGACCGACGGCTTAACGTGCTTTCCGAGGCATATTGCATACAATCATGAAATATATTGTTCTGCTTGTTTAAAAAGAAAGCTTTCACCTATATATGCCCGTAATTATTTAGATCATTACTTTCTCCACAATCGGATATATTAACCTTAAGATATACAGAAAAGACCATAATAAGTATTTTTTGAAAAAAAAAAAACATATCTTGTAGGGTTTTTGGAAAGGGTCGTTACCGACCCACTGAACAAATCCTGGTATATCAAAATGTGGTGAACTATAATTAAAACAACTTGTTTCTTACTTAATTATAGTAATGCCTTTTTATTTTCTATACCTGAACGTTAGGTAAATAAAACCATAAATCGTAAATAGCCCGAAAAAAACTTATATGATAATAAACTCAGGTCGGCAATTATTCAGTTCCAATAAACAATTGCAATTAATTTTAAATAAATAAAAATTGAAGGTAGTTGTGCTGGGTCGTTGGCGACCCTTTGGGTTATATATAGGTTAAGTAGTTTTTTTAAGAAATTAATTTAAGGAGCTTGTCTGGTCAGTGCTAAGCTTGTATAAATCTTCCTGGTATCCATGAAAATACTGACATTAATCCAAAACGTCAACATAACTATTTCATTCTGAATATTAATCTCTTTGGAGTTAATACCCCGATGAGAGCCAATCTAAAATAAGTTCGCAGGCATCATTCAGTCAGTGTAAGCGTCTTTTTCTTTTGATTACACTTTAAGTTTGCGCGGGAACTGTCACAGGTGACGTTCAAATAATTAAATCGCAAAATTCTGCCGGCATACCCGTGGAATTATGTTATGATTTAATTTAAAGCGATCTAAATTAAGCATATTCAGGCCTCCGTGGATTAGCGGTTAAGTCCGTTGATTAAGACTCGGAGGTACCGGGTTCGATTCCTGGTTGGGACATTATTTAATTTAATTGTAACATTTGTCGAGTTTGGTAAGCTAGAGATGTACTTGCCACTTTTTATAATGGGACCATAAAGTTTGCTAAATGTGAATCTGAATTATTTAAAAAAAGTGTGATATGATGAAAAATATGACACTTAATTTTTTGACTCAATTATCTGAATAGAGGTTTTCCGATCAAATTAACTGCCTCCGTGATCTAGCGGTAAGTCCGTATTTAGACTCGGAGGTACCGGGTTCGATTGCTGGTCGAGACACAAAAATATTTATTAATATAAATAAATACATTTAATTTATTTGTGATATTTCTAGAGTTTAGTACGCTGGAGACATCGACGAGCTTGCCACTTGTCGTGATTGGCCTATAGTAAAGTTGAATAAATGTGAATCCGCTTATTTATAAGCGTGGTTTCTGACCACCCCGAAAGGGAAACGGTCGTGATGATACTTTACTTTACTAGGTCAAATTAGCGGGATAATTTTATCCATTGAATAATAGGAAAGGCAGAGGATAGATAGCCCATACAGCCAAGTCCAGATTTTTGTAGAGAAACATTTATATCTGAAACTCTCGAATCCCTGCAGCTTCGCCGAGATGTGGCTTCTCTGAGCGTGTTCTACCGGCTATACTATGGTGAGTGGTCTGAAGAGCTGTATAACCTAATTCCTTCCTCTCCATTGCGCAACCGAACCACACGCACAGGTCAGAATATGCACCCACATACCGTAGTCACTATCCCTTCGCGTACCTATAAATTTGGTGACTCATACATCTGTCGCACAATAAAGATGTGGAATGCTCTTCTAGCCTCTGTGTTTCCACTTTCCTATAACCTGGAGTCCTTCAAGCGAAGTGTGAAAAGGCATCTAGTCAAGCCGGCATAGTGTTAGGGACTAATGTCGGACATAAGGGTCTGATTCCAGTTGCTAACATTCATGGACCCTGCGCGCCACTATAAAATAATAATAATAATAATAATTAACAGCGATTAGCAACTGTTTTATTTCTGTAGCGGCCTAATTTCATACAAACAACAAAGATAAATTAGTTGCGGAGACAAAAGTACATATTAATGTCTAAAGGCTTCACTATACTCTCCTCGCAATGTTGCTTCAGCGAAGTATGTTGATCGAAAACTATGTGACTACACACTCCAGCTCGCCTTCCTTGTACTTCGGGATTTAAAATTCAAATTAAAAATTATTTATTGTATAGATTGCTTATTCTAATTACAATTGTATGTACATGTCATGATGATGCAATCTGCCCATATTACGGGCATACAATATGCTTATGTCAATAATAATAATAATAATATATTCAATTTAACAGATAATTACAATCCATTTTTGTTAGTATACCTATCACTATGTTAGTAACAATGGCTTACATTAAAGTTAGTAAACTAAAATTTTATGTTAGTGCCTTATTAATACTTATTTGTACACGTGTCAATTTTTGTGAATCTTAATAAAGTGATTTTTTTTTTTTTTTTTTTTATACTAGCACGACATGTGACCTTGGGCCCACCTGATGGTAAGTGGCGCGCAAGGTCCATGAATGTTAGCAACTGAAGTCAGATACTCGTAACTGCCATCAGTCCCTAACACTATGCCGGCTTGACTAGATGCTTTTTCACACTTCGCTTGAAGGACTCCAAATTATAGGAAAGTGGAAACACAGAGGCTGGAAGAGCATTCCACATCTTTATCGTACGACAGATGTATGAGTCCCCAAATTTATATGTACGCGAAGGGATGGTGACTACGGTATGTGGGTGCATATTCTGACCTGTGCGTGTGGTTCGGTTGCGGAATGGAGAGGGAGGGATTAGGTTATAGAGTTCTTCGGAGCACTCACCATAGTATAGCCGGTAGAACACGCTCAGAGAAGCCACATCTCGGCGAAGCTGCAGGGATTCGAGAGTTCCAGATGTAGTGGCATCGTCCACAATTCGTACAGCTCGCCTCTGCAGGACATCGAGAGCATCTGTGAGGTACTTGGCGGAACCATCCCAAAGGTGAGAACAGTATTCTATACATGATCTGATCTGTGCTTTGTACAGCAACAGTCTAATTGATACTGTATTGGACAGTCCACTTTATCCGATATGACCTTAAGCATATTGTTGGTGCTGCCTCTAGTTCTATTGACTAGAGATGCAGTGCGTTTACGCATGATAGCAGAAAAACTATCAACACGATTCTCTGCAAATATTCCATTCAATAGATATTTATTTATTATTTAATATTGTTCTTGTCAATTTATTGGAATACAATGTTAATGTCAAAATTTGCATGCTAAAAAATATTTTATTGAGTAAAAACAGTTGTCAATAAGAATTTTCTTTAACTCAATAGTAAAACGTTTTATAGGTAACTCCCGTATCTCTCTAGGAATTTTACTATATACTCTAATGCACATTATGTGGCAGTTTACTATACTTCGAGTGCTTTGACTTGTGCGCAATAACCGATCGTAAGTTATTCGAGGCGAAGCTAAGTTACACAAAGTCTTTATAAATTCTAGTCCACGTGCCATCTCCACGAGTCGTGTAGTGGAGGCTTTAAACTAAAAAGACGGGAAAATTAATTTTGAATGAAAACGAACGCATTTAATCGAGATCAAATCGAACTCGTTTTAAATTCATCAAATAAGTTTCGAGAGTGATTTGTTCGAATGCGTTTTCATTCGGTGAACGAATTAATTGCCGCGATTTTATATTTACTCGTAAGTGTAAATGTCGTGTTGACTCGTGTTTGCGGCAATTAAATTCATTTGAATAAAAAAAAAGTAAAGTAAAGTATCATCACGACCGTTTCCCTTTCGGGGTGGTCAGAAAACCACGCTTATAAATAAGCGGATTCACATTTAGCCAACTTTACTATAGGCCAATCATGACAAGTGGCAAGCTCGTCGATGTCTCCAGCGTACCAAACTCGAGAAATATCACAAATAAATTAAATATTAATTAAATGTGTTTATTTACATTAATAAATATTTTTGTGTCCCGACCAGGAATCGAACCCGGTACCTTCGAGTCTAAATCCACGGAATTAACCGCTAGACCACGGAGGCAGTCATTTGAATGAATGGCGCAAATATAACTAAAAACATTAAGTATTAGAAAGCTAGGACAATTATCTCAGAATTAGTTAGTCTATGACAGTGCATTAAAGGTTATGGTTGTATTTGAAGTGACTTTAAAATTGTTTTTGTTGTTTCACTGACAATATGCCGACTGCTACGGAAGTGCAAATACGTTTTTCTTTGACAAAAGAAGAAGTATTATTTTAACGAGTGTTAGCTGACGATTTTGATCCCAAATTCAATCAGGATTTCGACAGGAATTTGTTATCGACATACATATCTTCACGCCAGATCCCTTGCGGGGTAGGCAGAGACAATTGAGCGCCATTTGACACGATCACGACATACTTCTTTCGCTTCGTCGACATTCATCAACCCTTCATACATGCCCTTTTGTTACGAAAGCTTTTTAATGTGCCTTCAGCCAGTGTTTTATTTATTTGATCGTAATATGCGAGTCTCGGTCTGCCAGGGCCTCTTTTACCCACAACTTTCGCATTATATATCTGGTTTGTCAATCTGGTTTCGCTCATCCTTTCAACATGCCAGAACCATAGGAGCATGCCTTTCCTTATTTTTGTCCCTATGCTTTATTTCATACCAATTTTTTGCGTATTTCATCATTACGTATGCGGTCCGTTAAAGTTACGCCGCATATCTTTTCTCATATTAAACATACTATACCCTATAATCCTACATACTGTGTCTAAAATCTATTATTATTATTTTATGATTTATTAATTACTAACTATTTTGCATGTTTATATTTGATTTTAAAATTAAATAAAAAATGTTGTCCAAATTTGTTTGGAAACTAACCTCTGTGGTCCAGAAGTATATTATACTTTCTATACAGGGGTTAGGGTTCCAATATATTGTTAATTGCCTGCCATATTTGTATTAGTATTAATTTTAATTTAATTTATTTGGAATGTTCTATTTTATTATTTGATAGTGTAAACTGTAAATGAATTATTTAGATGTTAAGGCATGTTTTTATTATTATTGTTTTAGCTTTTTGCATGTTTTTGCTTGACATTATTATTATTATTTTAATCATAGTTTTAAGTTAGTCTAGTATAAGCGTATTATTGTTTGCCGTATGTTCACATTTTGAGCTGTGGTCCAGATTAGTACCTAGCAGATTAATTTATAATAGTAGCAGGCGTCGACTGCAACTTGTAGTGAACATCTTTGTAAATAAATAAATAAATATATTGTAGATCATATCCTGTTAACACTTAAGATACATTGATGTAACTAGTTATAAGGCAATTATAGTGAAGAAAATAAATGATTATTATTATTATAATGAATTTCCATCAGGAAAACTCGGGTCTCAATCGAAATGCGAAGGGGTTTTTGTCACTGCTGTAGTACCTACCCGCGATCCTAAAACCCTCTGGGATTGCACGTAGGTAATAGTTTTCTCCTGAACGAAATACACTGCCCAAGTGACCATGCCGGTGTGCCTTCATCTCGGAGCCCGGACTGTCCACCCGCACCATTGTCCGTCTGGAGAACCTGTCGAACGTCTCGGATACCATAGGCTTTCTTATGCTATATAGAAGTGTTGGGTATTCCTTGTCACGCGGATATTAGATCTCTCTGGGATTGCGCGGAGCGATGGCAAGAGACCCGAAGACATCACCGTTGGGCCGTAGAAACTTGGCAGACAGGAAGTCTGGCAAATATTTCTGGCAACGTGCCTAGCTAAACAAAGGGAAAATGTTGCCAGCGTCCTTGGGACTATCTTTGAAGGGTCGTCTTTAGATGACATTTTTTACTTTTAGTTTATTTTTTATTAGGTTTAGTTTATATTTAAGTAGTTTTAATAATATTCCTTCGAATAAAAAAAACATGCATAATTATTTTGCTTAAGCAAAACTAAAGGAAAATATATCCATAGAATCAAACTTCAGGTAGGTAACCTAGTCCTAAAGAACCTCCCAAAAAAGTTGCCTGTAAAAAGTGCGGTTGTTCCCCAGCTTCCGAGCACCGCCCACCTGTTACAATAAACATATCCACAAATTTACAACACGATTAATCTCGCCACAACCAATAAATCCATCACACATACACACATCACGAAATGTGTTAATTCGCGCCCATAAATCACTCCAGATTTTATGTTATGTGCTTCATAAAGAACCCACAATATAACCAAATCAAATTAAGAAGTTCAAACCTAATGGAGAAGCTGGAACGAATAGGTACATTTTAAAACGGTTGGGTTATACCATAAACAATCCCTGAAAAAACGCTTACTTCAAAAATAGAATTCTAATTCCCGCGCTTAATTGCGGTTTCTCCAATAAGGGTTCGGCTGTGAGAGAGAGAAACGAGGGAGAGGGACAAGGATGGAGGGAGAGGAGAAGAGGAAACCACGCCTCTTTGACAATATGGCGTCTGTTAGGATTGGCGGCTTCACGACGGGTGCCTCCCAGCTGACGTGTGTGTGACGTATCGACCGTCATTGTGCTAAGGCTGTGCACAGGTCGCGCATGAAAACCTTTTTAATTAATATTGCATTACAAAATCTATACATATTATTATAACAAAAGAAGATTTGTCTATATGTTTGTTTGTCTATATGTTTGTTTGTCTATATGTTTGTTTGTCACGTCTTACGCCTCTACTCGTATATTCCTGAAAACAGATTTCATTATAAAGATATACTTCATCTTGGATTTGGGCTAAATAGTATTCACAACTAAATTATTCTAAAAAGATTACAATTTAAGTACAAAGATTAAGGCGCCTGGTTAAGGAGTTGTCAAAGAGGCTGACGAAAAAGTCTGGAGACAGGAAGTCTGACAATTATTTTTGCCAAATTAGCCTCGCTATACACAGGGAAAATGTTGCCAGTCTTCTTGGGACTATCTCGGATGTGACGTGTCTAGAGGACATTTTTTATTATTTTTTTATTTTATTATTTAGGTAGCTTTTAATGTTTATTAACATACATCGAATAAATATGTCATACAAAAAAAAAAGTACAAAAATCCTTTATTTTACCACGCTTGTAAAGAAGCGGATTTACATTTAGCCAATTTTACTATAGGCCAATCATGACAAGTGGCAAGCTCGTCGAATTCCATATTTTATTAATTTATTTATCTATCTTATTTATTCGAAGCTAACTAGTAAGTCGTGTTGGCAAGCTTACAATATTAGTTCTCCTTGAGAGTAAATATTGGCATTTGACATCATTGCAAATGTCACATACTTTCAACGAGAACAACAAATAGGTGGTAGGCGGTAATTTGCCCAGTCTGCCGGGGCGGGGAAATATCCACCGTTAAACCCAGTAAAGTGTATCTACACGTTTCGGGATCACGCCGGAATTGCCATTATGCCCAGTCAAGCCGGCATAGTGTTAGGGACTGATGTCTGATTCCAGTTCCTAACATTCATGGACCTTGTATTAAAATAAAAAAAACACTGTAACAGAGACTGACGTTATCAATATGTAAAATTATGACCATCTATTGAATTTTTGAACATGCGAAAATAATAAAGGTTCGAGATTAAAAAATGATTGGTAATCATGCAAGACCTGTGCAATATATGCGATTGGTGGAAAAGAGTTGAGGCGCGAAAAGCGTGACTCTAGCTGTCTATGACTAAGTTCTTAGGCCGCGTTCGTTTTAAGAAATGATAGCATGAAAATACCACTTTTTTAGCACAAGTCGTTCGTTTAATGAAAATTCTAACATTTGATGCTAATTTCGAATGTCAGTACCGTGTTGAAAGGAGGGTTATTGATGTTACTTTTTGACAGATGTCATTAACATATAAAATGGTTTGTTTACCATTTTTATATACTTTATAGTTTTCTATTATATTTGTTAGAAAGGTATTTTAAACGAATTTATGTAATAAATTTAAAGACCATAATAATATCACGTGTGTTGGATGCCATGGTATGATAAAACATGAACGAAAACACGTGTCAAAAAGTAGCCTCACCGCTCGTTTTATTTAAGAAATGTTAACATTGTTAAAAAAAGTGGTATTTCTTAACAAAAAACGACATTTCGCGCTGGTTTATGAAGTTGCTGCGAGATGTTTTACAACCTATTTTGTTTGGATTTTCATAGCCGATTTGGGATCATCAAATTCCAAGTATTGCAGAATTTGATGCATTTCATGTAGGTCATGTCTAATTATCGCCTATAGTATATATGGAAAAAACGGCAAAAAACAATCTGCAAGTTCTGCCCCATCAAATTCATTATTTTCCATATTTATTCACATTGTAGCACATTATTAAACAAAATAACAGCACTTTTGTTGACTAACAATATCTACCTACAGTAAACTAATTTATTAAAAAACTTGGACTTGACATGTCCGTACAAAATGGCGCGAGGAACTCAAAATATGTTCTGAAAGGCCCAACTCCAGCCGTGGAGGTCTAGTACGTATAAGCATAAAAATGCTCTATAGATGTAAGAATGCCACTTCGCAAATTACTACATGATAACACGCCATACATTTACAGAAGGAATGGAGGGAAGCGACACGCAAATCAACGTTCCAAATTTAAATTCGATTTTAATTATATTTTTAATTAATTCAGGCAATGGAAACTAGTCCTTCAGTTTCTCAAAGTTATCGAACATTATTGTTGTTTACAAGGCACGTGATTAGCTTAACTAACAAAGTGACAACCGACTATCACTTGACGTATAACAAAAAGATAAACAGTCAAGTTGATGAACTTACAGACAGGCACATGTCGTGGTCAGATGATGACGTCATACTCGTAAATGAAATGAAATGAAATATCGTTTATTTGCAATAAATACAGTACAGTGGTCACAAAACTTTAGTCAGGTCTACCCACATATATTGCACCTGCAAGCAGGCGTGCATACAACTACTACATTAAAACAAAAATCAATATTAATTAACCTGTTTTGCACTCAAGATACTCTTTTACACTATAAAATCTATGGGTCAGTAGCCATTTCGTCAGTTGTAATTTTAGTTTAGGGCCCTGCAATAATTTTATTTCGTCAGGAAGCTTATTATATAATATACACATATTAAATACATTTTTCATACTTATGTCTTTATAGCAGGGGGGCGTATACCTATAAAGTCTACGTCTATTCCTGAGTTTCAATTCTATGGTCTCCGTGGTCTAGTGGTAACAAACGTTGCCGCGAACTCGGGAGGTCGTGGGTTCGATTCCCACCGGAGGCAAGTTGTACATTGTATAATTTGTCACGGTCTGGGTGTTTATATGTATAATATGTATTTATTTACAAAAAAAAAAGTATAATATGTAGTTTATCAACCATCTAGTTTCCGTAACACAAGCCTCGTAGCTTACCACGGAAATTAGATGGCGCTGTGTGACCTGTCTGGAAATATTTATTTATTTATTTATGTTCGAATTGAAGGCAAGTAAAGCAAAGCTTGCTTTTTTACCGAATTTTGGATAAAAACCATAAAGAAACGACCATAAAGAAAGTTCACGACTTTCAAAGCTAAACAAAGTGAAAAGAAGCGCTTATAGCTAGAAGTCAAATACAGTATATTAGATTTAGGTTTGTTATTTTCAAAAAATATTCAACGCATGTTTGTATTTGTCTGCTGCATGTTTTATTATGTTCCCCTGGGAGCTAACAATTGCTGTCACACAGTGTCATACTGACATTAGCACAGCAACGTTATTTATAAGTCATTGTAAGAAAAACTTCGAATAAATTTTGATTTTTGATTTTGAGTGCAAGTACCATCTCTGACAACTTCTATTAACATCATCATCATCATCATCAGCCTGTGTCTCTCCACTGCTGGATATAGGCCTCCCCCAGGCTCGCCACTGCACGCGGTCTTTTGCAACCCTCATCCAACCCCCACCAGCGACCCTCCTTAGGTCATCCGTCCATCTGGCGGGGGGTCGTCCCACTCTACGTCGTCCCGTACGTGTTATCCACTCCAGAACCCGTTTGCCCCATCGGTCGTCGATTCTGCGGCAGATGAGTCCGGCCCATTGCCACTTCAGCTTGCTAATTTTGAATGCTATGTCAGTAACTTTGGTTCTCTATTAAGATCATTACAGCAATATAGGCGTGAAAGTTGGACAAATAGACATAAATCCAGAAAATTGTATACCTAATGGTCAAAGATGCTTCTGTGCGTGTGTCTGTATGTATGTTTATAATCCATTCACTTCACGCCTATATGATTGGACCAATTTCTTCCGTTGCAGATTGCCATTTTCTATTGCATATTAAATATTTTCAGGCGTCTAGGTTTATTTACTGCCTCCGTGGTCTAGCGGTTAAGTCCGTGGATTTAGACTCGGAGGTACCGGGTTTGAATCCTGGTCGGGACACAAAAATATCTATTAATGTAAATAAATACATTTAATTAATATTTCATTTATTTGTGATATTTCTCGAGTTTGGTACGCTGGAGACATCGACGAGCTTGCCACTTGTCATGATTGGCCTATAGTAAAGTCGGCTAAATCTGAATCCGCTTATTTATAAGTGTGGTTTCTGAACGCCCCTAAACGGTCGTGATGATACTATGTTTATTTATTCAGTGTAGTGTAGTTTTATTTTTATTATACATTGCGTGTTTTCGTAGAACTAAGCACAAGTTTGGTGCAAATAACATGTAATGTAAAACGTGAATACACCACCTGGATTCTAGACGACACGAGAATAGAACTATATAACTGATAAAAGTAAAAATTTGGCGCGAAAACTATTTAGTAAGTATTAACTACTTACCTACTTGTACTAACATGTCCTTCGCGCCATTTTGCACGGACATGTCAAGTGCAATTTTTTATTTTGTAAATTACTTTGTTGTGAATATTTGTTAAATAATGTGCTATATTTGTATAATTATTATTGTTTCCAATCTTAGGGCTAGTGACTGAATCCTTACTTAGAAAAATTCCCATACAAAACGATCAATACAAAAATATCACACAGGCTGTTCAATTGTTCACGTAGCTATTTTATGCTTAGAACACTTTAGGCGCTGAATGCTACTTTAACAGGAACCACTTAGAGCTCCTACGTAAACACACTATTAGACAATAATGTGACTAATAAAAGCCAATGTAAAAAACATTATTTTAATTGTCTTCTCGGAAACAGATCGCTATTTAAAAAAATGGTCTAATCGCATTTCATTTCCCAACAAAATTTGTAAGTATATTATTATGTATGTATGTATGTGTAGGTTTAGGTATGTATTAGTATTTAGTTTATTATATGTATATTTGTTTGTATGTATATGAAGTTGTATGTATGTGGCTAGTTATTAAATAATACTTTTGATATTTATATTTAATATTTCAGCACCTACTTTCCAGTAAATGGTTTAAAGTTTTCCCAATGGTTGGCTATGATAAAATGTCTTGCGGCATTAAAGCCCGCCTTTGTCTTTGTGCAATGAAGTATTAAATAAATAAATACATAATTAAATACCAATAAAAAAAATACGACAGCTAAAAACGCCTGATGAAATAATTATATCAGCGGCAGAATTCTTGAATTTAAATAACATTTCGTAGAGAAGTGAGACGGGCGGAGGCGCGAGCGGGGTTGTTTTGGAATCGTGTGCATTGTGCATTGATTAGTTACTATCAGAGGGTGTAAAATTCGAAACTCAAAATATGTATTTACATGACATGGGTTTATTTATTAAGACTTAAACAACAGTATATATAAATAAATAAATAAATGAAGTTTTATTTCAGGTATACACCCATATCAATTACTAAAGTTCGGGCTCTGCTGAACAGACAGTCAATGTGAGTGTATTTTACTGGGGATCCTGTCGCGAACCGCTCTCAGAATGCGATTTGTTGAAGAGCGTATATAGCCGCTCCCAGAAAGACGTGACACGGTTTCGGATCACCGCGAAGAAGTCTGGTACCCTCGCCTCAGCGAACATGCCCGATGCACTGCAGTACCTCAGTCGGCGCATGAGGATACGGAACGCATCATTGTATTGTACCCTCATGGCACTGTATGATTTCCTATGGTAACTGACCCATAGTTGGCAAGTGTACATACATTAACAGCATAGCTGGGCATTAACTCGTTAATCCGTTAATCGTTAATTAACGAAGTTAACATTTTCATTAACGGGTTAACTTTTAAGTTAATTTTTAAAAATGTTAACGGACACGTTAACTTCCGTTAATATGCAGAAGTCCGTTAATCGTTAATCCAATGCCACTATTTCCCGCACGGCACCGCGGTGTGGCGCGAAAAACAGGTTCAGACAAGTATGAAACGACAAGTGCCGGGCGCGGCGGCGCGTGAGACAAAAACAAAACTAGATATATTTTGCCGGCGCGTGCGAGTAAGAAAACTGCGAAGTACTAGCGCTAGTGCTTAGAGTGACGAGTGTTGTGTTTGTTGTTATTATAAATTACTGTCAGTGATAATTTGCGTGTTAATAAAGAAGAGTGCAGTGTAATTAGTTAGATAGAAAAGTGTACTGTGCAGTGTAGTAATTAAAACTATATCATGGAAGACATGGAATCGAATTTCAGCGGTCCTGATGAGAATCCTTGGCCACATTTGACTGAGTATGTGGAATTTATATCCAGATCGGGCCAGCAAATACTTTTTGCTTGTAAGCGTTGCTTGAGCCCGAATAATTTGAAACAACATGTAAGAAGGGTACATGAGTCACAATACGTACAGTTTAAAGAGATTGTTAAGGCGGGCTCTAACCGAGGCAAGACAAAAAAGAGAACTCATTCTGACAATATTATATATTAACCTGTTAACTTCCAGAACCTAAAACAACAGGTTTTATAAGTTCACTAACGCAACGATATAAAAATGCAATTTTACACATATTAACGGATTAACGATTAATTTTAACTTCCGTTAATTCTTCCGAAATGTAACGCTTTAACGTTTAACGAAGCTAACTTTTTATGTAGCGGATTACCGATTAACGAAGTTAACTATTTGATTAACGGTGCCCAGCTATGATTAACAGTATGTTTTAAACAGCGTCAGCATGACATCTTTACTACACTTGCCAAAGCTACGCTGAGCATGTTACACCGGACGGCCAGAGCTCTCATCTCCCTCTCGATGTCCATGTCATCTTTTAGGTCGGGTGTCATCACGTGTCCTAGATATTTAAATTTTTCTACAACCTGAACCACTGAACCATTCAATTTTACTTCTGGCACCATAGCCGGACCCCTTCCAGCCCTAAATACCAAACTCAACATTAGATTATTACACAATCTTGAAAAACTTATCTAGTACATAAAGTTTTTACAGTTGAGCAAAGCATTTGCCAACTTGTATTATTCAAATTAAAGTGCTAATAGTAAAAAGTAGTAAAGTATCATCACGACCGTTTCCCTTTCGGGGTGGTCAGAAACCACGCTTAGAAATAAGCACATTCACATTTAGCCAACTTTACTATAGGCCAATCATGACAAGTGGCAAGCTCGTCGATGTCTCCAGCGTACCAAACTCGGGAAATAACACAAATAAATTAAATGTATTTATTTACATTAATAAATATTTTTGTGTCCCGACCAGGAATCGAACCCGGTACCTCAGAGTCTAAATCCACGGACTTAACCGCTAGACCACGAAGGCAGTTATTACAAATTTAAGCTAATAAACTTACAACTATATATGTATTTACAATTTAAATTAAAAACCTAATATACTTATATATATATAAGTATATATATATATAAGTATATTATGTAATATATAGCAACACAAAGGTTTTTGTGAAGTAAAGTTACTAAAGAAGCAACGCTGAGTTTTTGGTAACTTTACATCTATAACAGTTGTTGTAAATTTTTGCATGCTTATGGTGAAATATGTGACCCATTTAATATTAATAAGACCTAATATTGTTTGTTACCATGTTTCCTGCACAAAATATTTCATTTCATTTCATATATATACATATATTTTAACCTAAATACATTTTGGACTTTCCAGACATATTACAAAGCTTACCTATTTATTTGAAATGAATATTATTTTAGTTTACTGTGAGATTTCGGAAATGGTTGCAAGACTTTGCGTTTGAAAGTATTTTTTTTAGTGATGGGTTAGTAAGACTGGTCTTTTTAAATCTATATAATTAGACAACGTTCTCCATGACTCCTATTAGGCGTGCAAAGAAGCAATTGTCAAATTTCGGTTCTTATAGAAAGTGGAGCTATGGTGCCGCGAGTGACTCCAAGAAAAGCATCAAATTCTGCAGCATCTGGATTTTGATGATGACCTCATTAACTCATAAAAAAGCAAGATATATTACGTCAGACTTGGCTGTATAGGCTAGACCCTTTGCCTTCCCTATCATCTCATTCATCATCCATCGGGAGAAGAGACTAAAAAAAAGGATTTTGCGCGGACATGTCAAGTGCAAGTTTTTGTTTTGTAAATTAATTTACTGTGAATATTGTTGGTCAAAAGTGGTGTTGTTTTGTTTAATAATGTTCTACAATGTGAATAGTTATGGATAACGATAAATTGGACTTTAAATATGGGGCACAAGTTGCAGTTTATTTTATGCGGTTTTCCCGCGCTGTCAACTCACATATTTTACCCGACGTGTTTGAGCAGTGGATGGTTCCGCGAGTGACTCTAAGAAAAGCATCAAATTCTGCAGCATCTGGAATTTGATGATGACCTCATTATCTCATAGAAAAGAAAGATATATTACGTCAGACTTGGCTGTATGGGCTAGACCCTTTGCCTTCCCTATCATCTCATTCATCATCCATCGGGAGAAGAGACTAAAAACAAAAGTGGCACCGTCTAGTAGACGACGGTAGGGGTACTAAATTTAATATCCGTGGTTTGATGACAAATGAAATAATGAGTTGTTATTCTTTATTAAATCGATTAATTTGTTCAATTCATTGAACATGTCGGCCATTGTTGTTAACAAACGAGCTAAACAAACTTAGTAAAAAAAAAATGTGTATTCACGTAAACCTATTACAGGCATTTATGAAACGTCATTAATTTAATTATTTTGAATGATTCTACTCCTGCTAGTGGAAGACTAAGCAGCAAAGTGGTCCAATAAGTAAGCTGTTAGAAGACCAGCAGCTTAGTATATATATAGTAGTATATGTAAGTATATAACTTTATATAGGTGTTTATGACACTTGTAAGTATCCTAACATAAATATATATGCTTTTGTCTTTTTTAGTCCAGGTATATGTTATAGTTATATAAAAAAAAACAATGTCAAAGAGATTGCCCAAAACCAGGCACAAACTTTTTTGCAGCGTCCATCAACTAAATACAATTCAATAAACATAACAATTAATTGTGGTTTTTTAAATTTAATTACAACATCTCTTTTACTCCAGTATTAAAATATAATTTAATTAAATAGTCAATTGGTTAAAATTTATGTATGAAATAGTAACAAAGCACTAATACGATTAGGTTCTTTATTATGACCAGGTACTTTATCATAGATAAAACCATAGACATAGGATCGTCGCGTCGTGTTGGTATTCTAGATCTATGGATAAAACACTGATTTCAAATCGGCGTGATCGAAACTATGTCATTATTAACGTAAAAAAAGTGTTTTGTCAATTATGAAAACACAATATATTAACTAGCAAATAAAAAAGAAATCATAATGGCATGAGAACATTTTATTGGGCCCATTTCTCTAAGAAAAATGGGCATTCTCATTTACTTAAATTTATTTATAAATTTGACCTATTTATTGGCCATTTGATAGTAAAAGGCACTACGTCTAGCCACACAAGTATCAGGCTATCAGAACTAGCAAGGAGTAATCCATAAATAAATCATCAACTACCAAAACAACGCATGTGCAAACTTCAGGGGGTCCAACACTACTTCTGTGTGGTCTTTAAAATATTATCTTTAATATTAATTACTATTCAAAACACTTGAAGACCACCATGACATTGTATTTTTTTTATTGATTTTTATTTTACTTAAAAATACTCGTAATGTGATCTATATTTGGACCACCTTCTTTTTCGTTTGGTTTCGTTTGGTTTCGTTTGGTTTCGTTTGGTTTCGTTTGGTTTCGTTTGGTTTCGTTTGGTTTCGTTTGGTTTCGTTTGGTTTCGTTTGGTTTCGTTTGGTTTCGTTTGGTTTCGTTTGGTTTCGTTTCGTTTGGTTTCGTTTGGTTTCGTTTGGTTTCGTTTGGTTTCGTTTGGTTTCGTTTGGTTTCGTTTGGTTTCGTTTGGTTTCGTTTGGTTTCGTTTGGTTTCGTTTGGTTTCGTTTGGCTTCGTTTGGTTTCGTTTGGTTTCGTTTGGTTTCGTTTGGTTTCGTTTGGTTTCGTTTGGTTTCGTTTGGTTTCGTTTGGTTTCGTTTGGCTTCGTTTGGTTTCGTTTGGTTTCGTTTGGTTTCGTTTGGTTTCGTTTGGTTTCGTTTGGTTTCGTTGATTTCGCTTAGCTTCGCTGGGCATGGCTTGGCTTGGCTTAGTTTAGTTTAGTTTTATTTAATTTAAATTACTCGCATTGTTTGAGTGAGAATGAGGGGTAATGAAGAGTTGTGATATTTTTTCACCAGAGCATTCTCAGAAAAATCTATAGAATCTTCGCTGAAAGAATGCTCTGTCCCTGTTTAGACTAGATGTTTGACAAAGTACAGATAGAATGAGCATTCGCTTTGGTCACTTATACGGCCGACTGCAGAAACGCTGATTATTTCTTGACATGTTTAACGTATGTCAAAATATTCATCATTTATATTATTTATATCATCCTATCTGCAATCGTTAGTCTATGATAAGTTGCATGTTCAATTGTTGCGTGTTTAGTTTAGTATTATAAATTGTAATTGCAAAGAAGTTTACATAATATTTGTGCCGCTAAATTGTTCACTTTTAGATACAATTGAGATGTTTATAAGAAGATCATTCACCCAGCAGTACCACGACCAAATGAACGATAAAAATAAACTAACGCAAAATTAAATTAAAATTTTATTTTTTTTAAATTTATTTAAGGACATGGTACAGAATACATAAGTTCTAAACAATCAATTATAACCTCTTCCCACAATGGGGTGTATCAGGCAAAGCTTTTTGTAGATGTCGCTAGCGGCACTGGTACCTTGTTTACACCTAAGACGGATCATTTTAAAGAAAGTCAATTTTATTTTTTTATTTATTACAGCCCCTAGAACACAACACAGCGTCCTAGACCTCCACTGCTGGAGATGGGCCTTCCAGAACATATATCTGGAGAATTTGGCCTACACCCGCCACGCTGGCCAGACGGCTTGGCGAGGATAAAAGTCAATAATGCCGTGAAATTAAATAAATAAATAAATAAAATTAAAATAAAATAAATCGCGTAAAGACCCGTTAAAATGATAAAGACTATTATGAATGTGCGCGAAAGTTTAAAAAGGTTAACTACATTTTTTCTTATTCTACAAGAGTAAGAAACAAAAGAAAAAAAAGATCTATCATTTAATTTCATAGAACTTGAAGTGTCCGCGGTTACCCACCATCCGGGGCTACCCGACTTTCCCCTATAGTTAAAATTTAATTAAAATTGACATCTATCTAATTGCATACGACTTTCATTTGATACTTGATTCGGAATTTAAAAAAAAAAACAAAAGACAAACAAAATGATGCTGTAAGCAACTTGCTATCATATTATAACCTGTGACTATACGACCTTAATACGACAATTTACAATATATAAAAATCATTCTTCCAACAATATACATTACTGCTTTTGTATGTAGTCTAAAATAAACTTGTTGATAAAAAGCATCGATGTATGTAAACTCTTTGAAACTATGTTCGCCCTCAAAATTACCGCAGTGAAAGTATACTATCACTGAATGGAAAGGCATAAACTCATTTCTCTTCGTATAAAACAGCCGGGAAGATCAGAAGCAACATCAGTCAGCCCTGAGACCGCAGACAGCACAACCAAACGTAACAACATGATCGCATTTGTAAGTAAAACAAGAACTATAAAAAAATATAGCTCGTAACTTAATTTATACAATCGTGTCCCAGTTTTTGTGGTATCGTGTGTCAATCAACGGCAATTCGCTTAAAGTAGCATTCGGAAGTCACTTCCTAATTACGCAATGACATAACGACGCGACGTTTAAATGTCAACGTTATTTATTTATTCGAAGTACGGTACAAATAACAGCTAACAAACAAAACAATTATTGAAATCATAGACAAATAATCCTGTCGGGTTTGCCAGCCTAAAAAAAATTTACACAACATTGAATAATAGAAAAAAATGGTAATAATATAAAATAAAAGTTAATTGTAAAAAAAAATATAAAACATGCAATTAAAAGTAAAACCTATAAAAACTAAAAGTTTTAACTAATAATATATGCAATAACGTTTCTAAAGATTTTTTTTTTCTAATTATTAATTTAAGGATATGGTACAGAATACATAAGTCCTAAACAATATACTACATTAAAACTAAATTAAGATTAAGGTACGTATTTATATATATAAAGAACTTTCTGTTCCAATTACAAATTCCTAAATGACATTAAGTATATTTTTTATTTTTGCCAAAGCAAAAACTATCAATTATTCAATTCCTTGCTGCAACAATTTGTAAACACGAATAGTTCAAAATTCAAATCCGACATTTATTATTTTAATTTTGTTTACACAATCACTGTTAATGGTACAACTACATGCTTCCGTTGCGCCGAGAAAGATTGGAAATTCAAATCCCATTATTTATTTATTTTAATTTTGGCCTCACAGACACAATTAACTCTTATTCGTTCCACATTGCTTTGACACGAACAATTCCAAATTTAAAGTCTGACATTTGCTTTTTTTATTTAGTCCAAGCACAAACTATTACTCGTCTCATTCCTTGCATCCATTGTTTTGACACGGGCAAATCGAAATTTAAATATGAAACTGACATTTGTATTTTTCTTTTCGCACTCAGAAACAAAAAGCCCTTGCATCCGTTGCTTCAAATAATTTAAAATAAAAAACTGACGTTTATTTTTCCTTTTTTTCACGCAGCAATTATCACTAGTATTATTCCTTGCGGCGGCAGCTTCGGCTCGGCCGTCTGAAGGCTGGGAACCGGAGGGTCATTCCCACACGGAGCACACAAAGCCGTACCACGTCACTGTGGTAAAACAAATTGGAGTGCCCATTCCCCATCCAGTGGCCGTCTCCGTGCCTCAGTACATCAAAGTGCCGATTCCACAACCCTACCCCGTTCATGTCACCGTTGAACAACCGATCCACGTACCCGTATACAAGGTAAGACAATATAATATATTTTTTAAATACCATATGAAAGTCATCTTTGGACAATTTAGGTCATCCTGTTTTAGTTTTACTATTTTTTGGAATTGAAAAGGATATGAATTAGCTCTGTTTGGGGTCGAGACTTTGGGCCCATGGGGCCGTCGGCGTCTGGTAAGGAATTTGTCCAAACGGCTGATGGAGAAGTTTTGAGACAGGAAAGCTGGCTATTATTTCTGCCAACGTATTATTAGTTAGCTATACAGAGGGGAAATGTTTCCAGTCTTCTTGGGACTATCCCTAAAGGGTTTTATAAGGTTTAGTTTACATTAAATATAATTTTTACTTTTTTAAAATAATTATTGTCCTGATTTAGTTAAATTAATGTTTACCCTAATATTATTAAAAACAAAAAGGCAAATATAAATCTTGACGAATATAAAAAAAATCGTAACATGTTTTAAACGTCAAAAAAGATAAAAAATAACAATCGACGAATGCAAATGGATTTGCAGATTTTAATTAACGTAATCAACCTTTGGTTAACATTTGAAAATCCGGTTTCTTACAAGCTTTGATTCGTCGAGATCCTTCTTAAATGGATGATATTATGCCAAACTAGATAACTATAAAACATTTTGTTTTTTATTTAGTTAGGCATAATCTATTACTCGTCCTATTCCTTGCATACATTGCTTTGACACGATCAATTTAAACTTTAAATCATTAACTGATATTTGTATATTGATTTTCGCACTAAGAAAATATTAAGTCCTTGCATACTTTTACGTTGCTTCAAAAAATTTCAAATTAACGTCATAACAATCTCTACAAAGCAAAAAACAACCACTTTTGACTAATAATATACACAGTAAATTAATTTACAAATAAAAACTTGTACCTAAATTGCCGTGTATCCAACCAAAATACCAAAAAAAAATGACATTACGAACGTAGGTGAACAAGTAAATTGCTAAGGACAGTCCTTAGCGCCAATTTGCACGGACATGTCAAGTGCAAGTTTTTGTTTTGTAAATTACATTACTGTGGATATTGTTAGTTAAAATTGTACTACAATTTTAATAATCGTTATTTAATTTATTAGGAATAAAAAACAATACAATGTTTGAACAATTGTGAAATACGAATTTTACTCTATATAAGGCAGAAGTTATTTAACTCATAAAAAATAAATAATATATTACGGCAGACTAGGCTGTATGTGCTAGATCCCTTTGCCTTCCCTATCACCTTATTCATTATCCATCGGGAAAAGAGAAATAAAACAAGTATATCTTTAAATAAATCTACAATCTGCTGACTATCTCTTGCATAACCCTATAGATTAGTGCGTACCTAGGTTTAACAATCTTGTCCTTTTATAAAAACACTTTCTATTTCCCGGCAAATTGTTGAAAGTGAAACTTTGTGTTTGCTGTAATTTCCAAAGCGGGGTAATTGCCCCCTATTAGTGTAGGCACAGTGGTGGCAATCCTACAAAGGTCGGTTTAAACCCACCAGGCATGTACCAATGAGAAATACACTTTTCTTATGTACATTTGTCATAGATTTACAACACCACCGTTCCCGTGCCTCGGAGAGCACGTTAAGCCGTCGGTCCCGGTTTCACTAATACCAACTTGTGAAATCGTTAATAAATTGTCATAAAAAATTGACATCATATCCTCGCCAAGCCGTCTGGCCAGTGTGGCGAGTGTAGGCCAATAAAGGCTCTTTTTTGTCTGGGTATGACTTCACTGCGCTTCCTAAAGTGTTCTGGGTGAGAATGTACGAAAAGACATACATCTCTAATGTACATACACGGTAGCGGTAATATTTTTAGTGTTTTAAAAAGAGGTTTGCAACTGTCACGATACCAGACATTACAGATTGCTCTTATGCATTTCTTTTGTACTATGAAAGCACGGTCTATGTCTACTGAGTTTCCCCAGAGTATTAGACCATAGCTAAGAACTGAGGACACATACCAATGATATGCCGCCTTTGCAGCTTCTATTGAAACGGTTTGTTTTCAGGGCAAAGACACAACGGTTCAGCCTTTTACAAACTATTTGTTTTTTTTTTGATGATTAAAGGGCTGATCAATATTTTGATAGACGCCACGTGATTAGTAGTTAGCTTGCCAGTTTGGTTATTTCGGCCAATGACTCATAACATACGTTAAACATGTCAAAAGATAATTAGCAACTGGCCGTTAGCCTTAGGCCTCCTTTCCACGGCCGTTGAATGACATAATAAATGCACCAATCATGATGTAACGCGGCAAGATGAAAGTAAAAGTATCAGACCGGCTTTTTGCTCTCATTTTATGATAAGACGTAAATACACTAAAGCTGCGAGAGCTCAGCTCGGCTAGCATGCGCTTTCTTGACTTGACTTTCAAATCCAGTTTCAAGTCAAAACCGCGTTTCCCGATGTAACTAATAAGATTTTTGGCCATGGATAATAAATAAATTCGTTTTTTTTTGTTGTGTTCTCTTTTCCCGATGGATGATGAATTAGGTGATAGGGAAGGCAAAGGGTCTAGCCCATACAGCCAATTCTGAAGTAATATATATTTCTTCCTTATGAGTTAATATGATGTTGCAGAATTTGATGCTTTTTTTGGAGTCACTCGCGGCATTATAGCCCAAAAAATAAAATGCAACATGTGCCCCATATTTAAAGTCCAATTTATCGTTTTCCATAATTATTCATATTGTAGCACATTATTAAACAAAACAACACTACTTTGACTAACAATATCCACAGTAAATTAATTTACAAAACAAAAACTTGCTTTTGGCAAGTCCGCGCAAAATGGCGCTAAGAACTGTAGTTTTTTTTGGTTTCTCTTCTCCCGGTGGATGATGAATGAGGTGACAAGGAAGGCAAAGGGTCTAGCCCATACAGCCATGTCTGACGTAATATATCTTTATTTTTATGAGTAATGAGGTTACAAGTTAATATAATAGTTAACGAATAAAATAACATAATGCTACTGTAATATATTTAGAACAATGTATTCCAGTCTTTAGAATCTGTTGACCCGGTTATTTCCTTTGCATTATTTTTTTTAATTATGTCATCGTGCGGTTTTTAGTGCGCGAAAACCAGCGCTAATGCAAAATTTCCTCGAGCTTGTAACCACACCCTTTTTATAGAGTAATTAGGTAATAGCTTTGTTTGTTTGAATTCTTCCCCATTATTGACTACGCAGATGTCGGCTACACCGACCTCACTGAAATAAACGACGATGTCATAAGTACAGAAGTCCATTGCACGTTGAAGCAATTATACCTAAATATTTTTTTGTTGCAGGTCGTACCCCAGATCGTAGAGAAGCCAGTCCCCTACACCGTAGAGAAGCCTGTCCCCTATGAGGTGGAGAAGCCTTACCCCGTCCATGTGGAGAAGAAAGTTGAGGTCCCAATCCCCAAACCCTACCCAGTTCACGTACCCGTGTACAAACATATATACCACCACAAAGGAGGCAAACATTAATCCAAAAATTTTGATAACATCCGACTAAAACGCTAATAAATCTAACAATAAAGAATTTTCAAAAAGCTTATTAATTCTTAAACACTAAACAGTTCAATACGAATCGATTGATGTTAAAATTATCAAAATCGGTTCAGTATTTTAGACTGTAAATGCCAATAGAAATTCTAGCTGCAATTCTCAACTTAGGTTTTGTGTCGGATGAGCTATTTAGAGATGTTTTATAAACAGTATAGCTTTTGTCACTTTTGTTTTATATTAATGTGGTTTAACAGAAGAGATTTAACTAGTCCAGGTTTAGCGAAATGTTTCTAAATACAGTTATTTGAGTTTAGCAGTATTAAACTTCTTTGGGGCAGTATTCTGGCTAGAAATGTTTTTGTAAGCAATTTGCTGGAAGATTTAGCCCGTTTGTGTAAATAGTCATTTAGGGTTTTATGTAGAACTGGTGAAAATGTAATTTTGTCAGAGTTGACTACCGAAATGTGATATTTATTTGTGTGTAACAATTTGTGTTGTTTAATTATGTTGTTGTCTGCATTGTTAATTATTGTGTAGTTGTTGTTTAATTGTTAAGTTTATTAAAAAAAGGAAATTTAAAACTTGGATTTCATTTTTACAACCAAAAAAGCCAACGTACTTTTTTTTTTTGTTTTATTCTCCCGATGGATGATGAATGAGATGATACGGAAGGCAAATGGTCTAGCCCATACAGCCAAGTCTGACGTAATATATCTTTCTTTTTCATGAGTTAATGAGGTCATCATCAAATTCCAGATGCTGCAGAATTTGATGCTTTTCTTAGAGTCACTCGCGGAACCATCCACTGCTCAAACACATCGGGTAAAATATGGGAGTTGACAGCGCGGGAAAACCGCAAAAAATAAATTGCAACTTGTGCCCCATATTTAAAGTCCAATTTATCGTTTTCCATAATTATTCACATTGTAGCACATTATTAAACAAAACAACACCATTTTTGAAAAATAATATCCACAGTAAATTAATTTACAAAACAAAAACTTGCACTTGACATGTCCACGCAAAATGGCGCGAAGAACTAAGGCCAACGTTACTTTTAGGTACCTACTTAGGTAATTACACTAGTAGTTTGTAACTAGATACTGTTGCGGCGCGTCCGACCTCTTTTGACAGACTTTTAACCTCCTTTTAGACTGACAATATTGGAGAACTATTTTATTTGACAGATTGTTAGGAGTTCTTCGCGCCATTTTGCTCGAACATGTCAATCGCAAGTTTTTGTTTTGTAAATTAATTTACTGTGGATACTATTGGTCAAAAGTGGTGTTGTTTTGTTTAATAATGTGCTACAATGTGAATAATTATGGAAAACGATAAATTGTACTTTAAATATGGGGCAAAAGTTGCAGTTTATTTTTTGCGGTTTTCCCGCGCTATGGACTCCCATATTTTACCCGACGTGTTTGGGCTATAATGCCGCGAGTGACTCCAAGAAAGGCATCAAATTCTGCAGCATCTGGAATTTGATGATGACCTCATTAACTCTTTAAAAAGAAAGATATATTACGTCAGAGTTGGCTGTATGGGCTTGACCCTTTGCCTTCCCTATCATCTTATTCATCATCCATCGGGAGAAGAGAAACAAAAAAAAAAATTACAGATTGTTAGAATATGAGGACTTTTTTACTGGGAATTGACCAATACGAAACAATTACAAGTATTTTTATTTACACTGAAGACTACACCAAATTGACGTCAAATATATTGTGTACAAGACAGACAGTATAGATATGTACATTATTATATGTAGGTATTAGTAATAAAACTTAAGTCATCTCAGAATGAATTAGTCCAGGGAGTGGAAACTTATCATTACAGACCGCTCCTGGAGATTGTAACAAAAACTATATAACTAACACTTAATATGATATTTTATTCATTAATATTTATTTATTTAATACTTTATTGCACAAAGACAAAGGCGGGCTTTAATGTCGCAGGACATTTTATCATAACCAACCATTGGGACAACTTTAAACAATTTACTAGAAAGTAGGTGCTGAAATATTAAATATAAATATCAAAAGTATTATTTAATAACTAGCCACATACATATAACTACATACATACACACATATAAATATATATATAATTAAAAAAAACTATACACATAAATACATACATAATAATAATATACTTACAATTTTTTTTGGGAAATGAAATGCAAATAGACCATTTTTTTAATAGCGATCTGGTGGTTACTTGCCTGATGTTAGGAGGCAAATTGTACCACAAAATTGTCGCTACAACGACAAACGAGTGTGAAATAAAACTAGAGTTATGCGAAGGGATCGAAAGAAGAGAGTTGTGAGAGGATCGAAAAGATTTATCATGGATATATCAATACACACAACTTTGTCAGAGCAAAAAAATCACGAGGGCCACATCGAAACAGTACCTAACTGTTCGTTTGAGTTTTGTAGATATTCTGACCTTTTAAAAAGACAGACACGAAAACGTCTAAAGCCGTAAAAAAAATCAATATTTTAGCTAAATTGGGAAAAAATGTCTGTGCAAGAATCTTGCGATGGTCTTCAGCAAGACCAAGACTAGGGTAAGTCTTGGTACTGGTTTAGCTTACGTATCGGTTATCTTGCTCGTGGTCTTTATCTTGCAAAAATGCAAGAGCAAGACTAAGACTGGAAGACCAGGACCAGGATTGGGCAACACTACATGATGGGCTTACAGTATAGTTGCAAACGCGTGGTTTCTGACCACCCCGCGAGAGATACGGTCGCGGTCCTAAATACTTTATTTACTTTTATTTTTAATACCACGATAGAACACAGCCGACTGACTGAACAGCAAGTCGGTGGTGCTATACAAGACTGATTGAGGTAAATTGTTATCATGACAGCCGCCATATATGTGACAAATTTTACTGACAAGCTTGTGTGATTGGAAAACGAAATTTTAACAGCCTACCACTATGCCGACTGTAGCCGTCGTAATTAAACAAAAATATAGTTTATAGCTATTTATTTACTCGTAATAATAAATAATAAGTACTAGGCTATCAGAAATCAGTAGTAGTAGTTTCGATTCGTAGAAGCGACACGCTCCTTGTAGGTATCACAATTACTAGCAATGATCTTGAAATTAAAAGATGTAGCATTGAGATTCAAAAAAGGAGTTTAAATTTAGAACCAGGCTAATTCTGGCGCTTTCGACTTAGGTGTCGTCGGTTCGAATTATTCGAGTGAAAAGTGTCAGAATAGAAAACTGTCAGGGTAATACGAACTAATCGAATCGAGTCGAAAGCGCGAGAATTGGGGCCCAGCGAAGTTGCAGTGTTGGTCAAAGCCAAGAGCGTGCAGATTGAACGATAAAAAGTGATTACCTATGCTGTAAAGATACGGAAGCAAGAGCTCAAAACTTTGTTAGACGTGTGAACTTGGTTTAACTCGAACTAATCATTTTTACTCGTACTTTAAATGGTGAAATCGGCCTTACATTGCAGTGTATCTACAAATAGAAATAAAATGGTGTATCTATGGTTACAACATCTTTGGTTGTAGGTATTAAACGATCAAGAAACTTTCACTCTCGCGTTCGAGGCCCGCGGTCGTTCACTCCTCCGTCTCATGATAGCCTGGTACTTTCAAATAGATTATACCTAGAATTACCTGCTTTTTTAATTGGGGAAACTCTTTGAATTATATCAGGACCGGACTTTTAAAATCTTTTAACAGTCATTGATGGGAAGATTTGAACCTGTCTCGGTTTTTAATGGGTCCTGACTGTTAAATAATTAAGCGGTTGAATTCGGAAACATTTTTTTACGCTGACGGGTTTCTTAATTTTTAATATATTTTTTATTAGTTATCGCTTTCTGTTATAATATAATGTTATTTGAAATGAAATAAAATAATTTATTTGTTAGAAACATGGCAGATATAGGGATGTAAATTATTATATGTAATTATATCACATGCTCCGCTATTTCTAGCATACAAATATTTAGTCACATGCTTAAAGTGTCTAGGTATTCTTTTGTCTAATAAAAACATTTATTAACCAGCATTTGTTTGACTCTGAATTCGAACAGTTTTAGTGGCAGCTCCCTTATAGTAACTGGAAGCTTATTAAATATCTTTGTTGCCATTGCAATTTCGGCTATATGTATTTCACGACCTCGAAAGGGATACCGTCGTGATGATTCTTTTTTATGAACTTTATTATAGGAAGATAGGACTAACAATAAAATTTCAAATGATAATGGATGTTAATCAACTTTAATACGTTATAGATTTTAAATGGTCACTCTAAATGAAAAATGATAAGGGAACCTTAACATTATTTTTAAATACCTACCTACCCCACTTAATATAGTTCGTCGAAATTATTTTTTTATTTTCCACAATATGGCATCTGGTTGAAGCCTTAATGAAATTAAATTAATGTCATATTTTTAGTGATGAAGACGAATCGATTGACGTGAGAATTATCAATATCGGTATACCACAAAGAAACAAACATACATACAGTATTCCCAAATTAATAATGCACATACAGATCTTCGCTAATTGTCGTATTCCCGGAAACACCCGAATCATTGAATCGTAAGAGCCTAAACATTGCACTTGCATTTTGCACCTTGTTCGAAAGAAATAGAAGTCAATATCATGTGTACACAATCGAAAACAATTCGGGCGGTCGGTGACTGCATGTGTTCTCTCTGAGTGGAATTATATAGAGCTGATATTACACACCGTTCTTGGTTTTGTTTTCAAAGGTGAATTTAATTTCAACTTTAATTATCTTATTCAACTTTAAATAGTTTATTTTGTAAAATAGGAAAACGTACTAACAACTAGCACAAAACACATAATTGTACTAAATTATGCATGAAGAAAATGCACTTAACCACTCTATATACATATCGTCTTCCGACGCTCGGGGAATACGACCGTTGCCGAACAGTGACGAAGATTTCTATGCGCATTATCACTTTGGGAGAACTGTACATAAGCTGATAAACATATAATAATAATAAAATACTTTATTGAAAAAAACATTTTTACACTACTTATTTTAAAATACAATTCATAGTAACTTAAGCAAAAAATATAAATAAAAATGTTTTACAAATAAAAATTGACATTTCTTTTGAGCCTTATCTCCCGAAAAAGTAGTCTGTGTATCAGGAGATATGTACTTACAGCTGAACCTTATTATACTAGCATTATTTTGTATCTAACCTACCCATCATCCTACATATAACCCTTCTTTGCGTCGTGCATTCGGGTAAAAATCCGATGACACGATGCGAATCTACAAACTGCTAGCGAACTCGATGGCGCAGCTTGTACACTAGTCCCGTCGCATCGAGGATTTAAGCAAAGTACCAAATTTCCAAAATAATAACACTAACTACCTTTTTGAAAAAAGACAGCAGATTTCGCATGAGTTCATTTACACCATACCCTTGTACCTAATTCAAAACATAAAAAATTGTTACACAACAAATGTATTTAAATTTCGACTTTAAATCTTAATGATTAGGCTTGATTTTAGCACTTTAGTTTCTGGGTTCTGAGTTTTAATATTATTTTAGTTTGTATTTTATAACGCTCTCATTATTGACTTACATTTAAAGACCAGACACCACGAATTATGCGGAAAAATACAAGTAAAAATATTTATTTAGTAGAACCTCATCTTTTGTTGATAACCTAGATAAGAAGTTATACAATTTTAAAGCGGGGGCCGCGGCGGAAAATGCGGAGTCCTGCAAACGGCGCAAGTATGTAAGTATATTAAAAGATTACATTTTTGCTGTAGAAACTCTAGGCCCATGAAGTCCAAGCGCAAAAAAGTGTTTTAAAGACATCGAGTCTTGTCGTCTCCTCCAGTGACAAGAGGGCTGGCTCTTTCTTAACCCAAAGAATCAGTATTGCGATTTAGCGGGGAAATGAAGCCAGCGTTCTTGCCACAATTCTACGCGGACGGGACTTATATCCCTACCCTTAGTATTATTATTAATTTTATTTTATATTTTGTATTATTTTTTTTTTAATTACTTAATTTTATTGTAATTAAACGCTCCCAATCCTCTTGTGATGATTTTAAAGAAGGTGATACAGGCGGTAGGTCTTGCAACGATAGAATTTTCCACAAGGCAAGAGCCTTCTGTTCTCGGTGGGATTGGTCAAGATTGTGGAACAAAGAGATTTTAAGGAGACAGTAAGGTCAGATATTTTTCTAATTCCTAACCCAGCCTATTTAACTGCCAAAGATGCTTGAGTAAATTGAACGCAGATCAAATCATTTATTCATCCTTAAGTATAGGTACATACATATTACAATTGGTATTCAGTAGTTTGTTCGTTCAGCTATACTTTACCCTTCACAGTCAGAATTTTTGTTTAAATAATGCATTTAATTTTTTTTTTAAATGATTAATATTATTATCGAAAAATAATTTTGGTATGCCTACACAAAAGAAAATATATAATTAGTGTCCTATTTTAAATATTATAATGTATGTCAAATGTGAGATCATCGTCAGTCAGAAAATCGTCAATTGTATAATAACATTATCCCAGTAAAGCTTTCTTCAGTTTTGACTTAAATATTGGCAGAGGCAAGTCCTTGAAACCGTCTGGCAGAGTATTGTACAATTTAGGGCCAAGTGAGCCTTACTCGTATATTTAAGATTGTTTATTAAAGTACATTAAAGAATTTAAATAAATATTTTTTAATAGCCCAGTCGTTGCATTAGGTCAATGCATTTCATCCTATCTCGATATGCTCCCAGGGTGGTGGTTCCCCGCTGCGCTTGCGTCAGATGTATACGCATTTTATGGCATTTTGATATGTCATTTTCTTTGTGATCCCAAGCACATGCAGGATGGTAGAAAACCCTTTATACCCACCCATTTCTTAACACGTAAATCTTAATTTATGTTAAAAATTCAATTTTGTATTATAATACTACCTATGTAAGAACGAGTTACATTGTTAGTCATATATTTAGATCCAACCAAATCCGTACTAATATTATTAATGCGAAAGCTATTTGTCTTGTAGCTATAATAATAGCTAAACCGGATGCTAAGGTATATATTCAATGCATTGCACTGATAAATTGTAATTGGGAGTCGGTTTCGAAATCACCTTCTTTTATTTATTTATTTATTTAAAACTTTTCAATTCAAATTCAAAAATTCTTTATTGCACTAAAAAATATTGTACATAGGCGGGCTTAATGACTAAGCATTTTCTAACAACCAACCTTTGGGAGTGTGGAGAGGTAACAACGAAGGGTGCAATTTATTATAATAGACTTACATACTAATATTACATATACTGAATAAATATATACATAAATACCTACATATCTATAAGTTAAATTGTTAACACATGGTTAAAGTAACAGTTGGTTTAGAATAATAATAATGATAAGGATAACATACATAACATAAGTGATTAATATAATGAACTAGGAGACACTATTCTGCTTATTTAGAAAAAAGGTGGTGAGTAATTGTTTAAAGATGTGAACGGAGGGAGCTTGTCTGATGGTCAGTGGGAGCTTGTTCCACTGGCGAGCAGCAGATACGGTGAAAGAATCCGAATACCTGCTTTATTGCACGTTATACAAGGGGCGGACTTAATGCCGCTAGACATTATCTGACAGCCAACCTTAGGGACAATGTGGACCATTTCAAATGTAAGGTAGGTGCAAATATTTATATATAATAATAATAAATAAATCTATATACATATAGGTAAAGTATAGTAAAGTATCATCACGACCGTTTCCCTTTTGGGGTGGTCAGAAACCACGCTTATAAATAAGCGGATTCACATTTAATAGTCTAAATCCACGGACCTAACCGCTAGACCACGGAGGCAGTATATACATATAAATACAATTATATTACTAAATCAAATCAAAACAAAAAACAAAATAGTTTATTTCCATTGGCTCGCTTAAAACAACTTGGATACAGTGAGAACTAATAAAATCAATACAATTATAAAAACATATGTACTAATCAAAGTGGTAATAATGGTTGGACCGTAAACAGGCAATAATCCATATTTATGTATGTTAGGCACAACATTAATTACTGCTACAAGCAAGAAACACTAACTAACTTAGAAACTACTTAAATAAGATCGTGGCTGTAAAGAGGCCGGTCAGTTTACATTCTAAATACTTAATAATTATGATGTACAGAAATAATATACATATGTCAGATAATTTATGTGAGATAATTAATAAATTTATAAAACAAAAAGTCAAACACAGCAATAGTCTGGCCGTAACTGTTACATATAATTATATATACATAAATTTCTTCGCGCCATTTTGCACGGTCAAAAAATAGGTCAAATATACAAAATGACATCACTAAAGTGATTGGTTCCGTCGATCTTGCCGAGGGGCGCTGCGAGCTTTATACTTTTTATTTTTTTTATTTTTTTTTTAATGGGGAAACACCGATACCGACGCACACGCACCTGACATGACCCCCGCTGGGAAATAACCAGTCTTACCTTTCACGTCGACGGATTAATGCCTTGCTTTTTTATTATTTTTAAATCTGGAATTAGACAGGATTGGCCCCGACTTCCATACCTACTAATATTATGCGAAAGCTTTGTCGACCTGACTGAATGTATGTATGTTTGACTCGCACGTAAGCTGTATGGGGATTTGGGCAAAATTGTATTGTCAGTTATATACCTAATTATGCATTTTTAGAAAATTAAATTTTAATAAGATTACAATTTAGGTGGATTTTTTTTTTGTATATAGTTTAGGTGTTTAAAATGTAATCATGATAGCTCTAGTAGGTACTAAATGACTTGATTAGTGCGAAAACTACTTAATCTCCAAATAAGTTAATTATACAGTAATATAATATTATAAATAACATAAGTCTTATCAAAAAAGTATTGAATTTTCTTTTTTTTATCACTTTACACAGCACAAGTTGTACAAAAATAGATGATGTAATTTAGCTGAGATGTTACTTGGATGTTACCCAGGGATAGCATTATGGTATATAACATACAAACCACAACATGTGCGCCCATACAGTAATCTATTTGTCCGTTGGCCTCTTTTTTAAGAATAAACTACTAAACCGATTTTAATGAAATTGGACCGCGATGTTATTTGGAACCCAGAGATATATATATAATAAATAAATACATACATATATATTTATATATTATATGTGAATAGGGTGGGTCTACGCGTTACCTCCGTTAACTCCGTTACCTCTATTGTGACCTCACTAGACTATAGTTCGTTCGCTAGCCCTACGGCTTCAAGGAACCTTAGTACGCACTTCTTTGGGGCTTAATCTGTGAGCATCCAAGATGGTGCTTCGCTTGTGATGTAGGTTATAGCAGTCGCAGAGGAGATGGACTGGTGTCTCAGACACCTCGCGACAGAATCTGCACTCTCTGTTTCTACCAAGGCCCTGTTAAACTTGTGTTTGTTCATTTTCCAGTGACCAGTTAGGGCTCTAGTAAGAGTTCTATATTACAAATATGATTCCGGAAATCCTATGTGGCTCACAGCCCTCTGTCTCCTATTTTCTGTGCTGAATGAGCCTGCGACACCGAAATACCTCAAGGACAACTTTGCCCATCTCTCTTCCTTCCACGACAAATCTCTTCGCTCCTCTCACAGCTCGCTTCTTTCTGTCCCCTCGCACCATACTGGAATTGTTTCCAGTTCCTTCGTAGTCGCTACAACAAACCTATGGAACAATCTCCCGACCAACATAAGGCAAGCTAACACCAGGTCGTCTTTTAAAAAACTAGTATATTCGCATTTTATAGATAGCCCCAAACCACGGTAGTAAGTTTTAAGTATGTTTATGTATAATATTGGTAAATATTTGCATTTATTATTGTGTATTGATATTATTATATATATAAAGGTATATAGTTAGTTATATAATATTCTTAAATTATCCAATAATTTGGAATTTATTTATTTAATGAAGTAATATACAAACAGTATAAAATAATTACAATATAAATTAAAACTACTTAAAAGTAAAAATTAAAATAAATATAAACTAAACCTAATAAAAAATAAACTATACGTAATAAATGTCCTCTAGAGACGACCCTTCAGTGATAGTCCCACGAAGACTGGCAACATTTCCCCTCTGTATAGCTAAGCTAATACGTTGGCAGAAATAATTGCCAGCCTTCCTGTCTCCAGACTTCTCCGTTAGCCGTTTGGACAACTCCTTGGCCAGACGCTTGGCCGAGTGTCCCCATGGGCCCATCATCTCGACCCCAAACGGCGAAAATTCGTAACCTGTACTAAGGTTGGCGTATTTGCGCAGCTTGAGGTTCTCAGTTAAATAAATAAATAGTCTCAAGTTTTTATTATTGTGTTATATTATAAATGTATTTTTAGCTTAAGTATTTTAGACAAACGTTTTTATTATTATTATCAACTCGTCTGCCCGCTGAGACGAATATGGGCCACATTCTCCAAAAATATATTATGGAAGGACCATATCCGGCGGTGAAAATCTAAGGACTCTGTGTTTTTAATGCCATGACCATGATAATTGCTATACAAGCGAAGCCGGGTTAAACAGCCCATAATATATTCAAAGGCACTTCAAACGACACCGAGGCCAAGAAGACAAGTTATAATTACATTAAAACATCTGTCATTTTAATGTAATTATTTTACGTACCTAATACGAAATAATAAATAACGAAATAAGAAAGGATCTAATTCGAATTTCACGCTTCTAACACAGTTTTTTTTATTAAATTTAAATATATGCCAGGGACAACAGTCTCAACATTTCATATCGATTTAAGGTGGACATTATTGAGCGTGTGGTTACAGAAGACCTAAAGGACGATATAGACATTGAGAGCTGGCGGTGCAAGGGAACATTTTTATTTTTTTATTTTTTAGTGGTAGGTCGCAAAATCGGTGCATGTGACCTTCACGCTAAGAAAAGAAGACTGTCCCTCCGTATATCTGGGTAACAACTCACTTCCACACAGCAACTCAGTAAAATACCTGGGTATGCACTTGGATCGCAGGCTGACTTGGAAAAAACATATAGATACAAAAAAAAAAATTTAACGAACATGCTCCTAATATTAAAATCCTTTTTAAAGATTCGCTTTTCCTCCTAGGTGCACCGCTCTTAAATGAAGGTATAAAGCCATTTTTGGATAATAAATTTAAACTTTTGTTTTAAATTCGCATATAGCATTTACATTACTAAAAAACTGCCTTTTTGTTCCAAAATTAATATATGCACTCCGCGCAAGCCCTATCTGGAAATTTCCGGCCCTGCTCGATCAATTGGATGCCACCTTAAAAGTAACTCTTGAAAAAATTCTAAATTTATCATTTGATGAAATTTCTTGGTCCCAAGCAACTTTGCCTGTTAAATTCGGTGGCATCGGCGTGCGAAAAATTTCTAGTATTGCTTTACCGGCGTTCTTATCTTCGGTGCACAGTGTTCAAGATTTAAGTTCAAAAATCTTAAATCAAAATCGTATTGAATTAACATGTGCACTGGAGGCAATTAGAGCCTGGAAAATAAAATGTCCCAATGATGATATTCCAAAGGAATCAAACTTTCAAAAACTTTGGGATACACCATTGGTACAAAACACCTATAAACATTTGGCTCAAAATCTAATCAGTGATCAACATCGCGCCCGGCTTCTGGCTTCAGTAGAAAAGGAATCCGGCCACTGGTTACACGCACTGCCTTCTGCGAACCTCGGCACACTGCTTGACGACGAAAGTTTCCGTATCGCCGTTGGTCTTCGGTTAGGGGCACCATTATGTATCCTACATAGATGTCCGTGTGGAAAGGAGGTCGACTGTCTTGGAGTTCATGGGCTCTCCTGTTCCAAAAGTGCGGGCAGATTTTCCCGCCACGGCTCCCTTAACGATACTATAAAAAGGGCTCTAGCCACCATCGAGGTTCCAGCTCTTCTAGAGCCTGTTGGAGTTATCCGAGATGATGGCAAGAGACCCGATGGTATGACGTTGGTCCCCTGGGAACGGGAACGTGCTCTAGTGTGGGACGCCACGTGCGTCGACACCCTTGCCGCGTCGCATCTCAGAGGGACAGCGCATAAAGCGGGAGCCGCGGCGGAAAATGCGGAGTCCAGCAAGCGGCGCAAGTATGTAAGTATATTAAAAGATTACATATTTGTGCCGTTTGCTGTAGAAACTCTAGGCTCATGGAGTCCAAGCGCAAAAAAGTATTTAAAAGACATAACACCGCGTCTTGTTGTCTCCTCCGGTGACAAGAGGGCTGGCTCTTTCTTCGCCCAAAGAATCAGTATTGCAATTCAGCGGGGAAATGCAGCCAGCGTTCTTGCCACCATTCCACGCGGACGGGACTTATATCCCTATCCTTAATATTAATTTTATTTTATATGTTGTAAATATTTTTTCGAATAAATATATATATGTTTTTAAAAAAAAAAGAAATCAACATTAGACACAAAGGACTATACTGGTTACTCGATCGAAACTCCAAACTGTCTATTGACAACAAAATGTTGATATACACATCAGTAATCAAACCTATTTGGACCTATGGTATTCCTCTCTGGGGAACAGCCTGCGATTCCAATATCATGCTAATACAAAGAATACAAAATAAAATTCTAAAAAGCATTGCAAATACACCATGGTACATCAAAATGTCTGAGCTGCATGAATGCCTGGCTATAAACACGATAAAGGATGAAATCATATTATCTAACAACAGATACAGGACAAGGCTGGAGAATCATCCTAACCAGCTAGCAGTTGACCTCACTATCCCTCAAGAAGTCAGGCGTCTAAAAAGACGTAGAGTGCTAGAAACAGACAACCAGCAAGATTCTAGCTGCTGAGCAAATAAGGAGATATTCCCAATGGGGAATATGATCTACATGTCATACTACTCAAATCATCTTTTTAAAGTTTATGACTGATTGCAAGATTAACAAAGAAAAAAAAAAGTGGTAGGTCGCTCGCAGATTTCCACGATGTTCAGACGGTGTAAAAATCACGCTTTTTAAAGCGTACTGCACGTCTTCCTGCACCACTCTGCGAGTGAAATCTCTTATAGTATAGTCCAATACAATAATATCTTCAGAATGCTGATGGGACTGCCTCGTCGCAGCAGTGCGTCGGGCATTTTTGCGGATTCGTGTGGATGGATTTCCGACTATAATCTCGCAAAAAGACAGCGTCGATGCTGCAGAGACTAAGAGGAAGTGACAGCGGCATCTCAGAATGATATCGTCGCGCGTTGACAGCGCTTTTGTTAAACTGAGAACGTGTAAATCTGTACAGCATTTGCGTAGTATAAATCTCTACATAGTGTGTCACCGGTTTATATGTTATTGAGGTCGTATGGGGGCACGGCTGTATGGTGAAAAATTATTAATTTAAATGACTATTATTATATTTTATTACTATTAACTTTTTTTTTAAATTAATGGGTAGGTATTCCACTAACATAGCTCTAATTGTGACTAACAGATATGGATTGAATCTGAATTGTTAACGAGACTTCCAACAGACCAAATTGCGTGGTCACTTTTCAAAATTTGTTCACAATTATCAAAAACGTATAATGCAAAACGCGAACGCCAATGCGATAATCGCAGTCTGCTAAATAAAAAGACGTCTTTTTGAATAGTTTCATTAAAACGACGTCCGTTTGGATGTATAGTGCCTACCTTTAGTTATAAAGCCTTTAGCAACGAAATTTGAGGAAGTTCTTCGCGCCTTTTTGCACGGACATGTTAAGTCCAAGTTTTTTCGTTTTGTAAATTAGTTTACTGTGGATATTGTTAGTCAAAAGTGGTGTTATTTTGTTTCATACGAGTATATGGGGCAGAACACTTTATTTTTTGCGGTTTTCCCGCCCTGTGAACTCCCGTATACCCTTCGTATTTGGGCGATATTGACGTCAATTAAATGAATCCATGAAAGTCCAATGAAAGTCCATGAAAAGAATCAAATTCTGCAACACTTGGAATTTGATGATCCTTAACTCGGTTATGAACATATGTTATGCAAATAAATTACGTGTTTAGGGCTGATGTATTTGTAAAGGAAGGGCAAAGCACAAAAACTAAATGCAAGCCCACCTCGATCTTTGGCGACGCATCAGACTGGAAAATTCTCATGGATACATTTGAACACCATTATAGGATCCCAAATGAACTAGCTGTAGCTATAGGTCAGACATCTTAGTGTTTTCTCGGAACTTGAAAAAAGTTATCCTTATTGAACTTACCGTTCCGTGGGAATCAAATATTCCAAAAGACCACAACATGAAGTCGAATAAATATTATGATCTCACAGAAGAAATGATCAGGAACGGGTTCAAGACTCAGCTTTACGCAGTGGAAGTTGGTGCAAGAGGAGTTCCAGCAAAATCTTTGCATCACTTACTGAAAGAATTGGGCCTAAGCAGGTTTGCCGTCAATACATTTATGGAACGAGCTTCCAAGACGGCATTAACGGAATCATACAGTATTTGGTTGGGTAGGGAGAGAAGTAGAATGGTGGATGGTGAGCGTATTATTGCGCAATAGAAAAAAAAGGAGGCCTCCTTTTCTTAAACCAGCCTATTGTCGGTCGCAAGCCCGAGACACCATTCTTCTCATCTCTTACCCACACACGATGGACCCGGCACCCGCACGTTGAATCCATGGAATGCCTATAAATTTGTCTTCCTCTTCTTCTACAATGTACTTTAAAGATACTTTTAAAAAAAAACAACGAAATTAGACATTATCAAATATTATCGATACAGTTTTACCGTGTGAGAGCAGCCAGCTGACATTTTGGTGTTTGCTTCTAGTGTTGGAAAGTAATTAATATTATTGTCCATTGATGTAAAATACATATTAGGGCATAAGCTTATTTAGTTATATTTATTATATAGGTATTGTTTTTAAGCTTATCCCTATTATTAATATTTTTTTGCAAAAATCTATGTTTAATATTTTAAGTGGAAACTTTGCTGGATTGTGTAACTTTTAGAATTGTTGAAATTATGTTTTAAGATCCGAATATTTTCTGAATAAATAAAATAAAATAAAATAAAATGAGTTAATATGGAGCTGCCTGAGTTTTTAATGACATAAGAACATTGGAACTAATTATATTGACCAAATCGGCTTTTTGATTTTGTAAGTGGCAACATTTTTTTATGACTTACCGACCAAAATCGATAAGATAGCGATATGACGAGACTGCCGGCCCTGTTTACAGTCTTACCCAGGATCCACTGCAGCTGCTTACATTGCGTTTAAAAACATGCAAATATGTCTGAGACTGTCATTCTTGTTATTTCGTGAAAATCTGTTATATTAACGATAATATAGACTAATATAGATAACCTCATAATATTAACCGATATTCTGCATGGATGTCTGTTTAGATTACCGCTAGCAAATATTATGATAATAACTAAATATATTCATTACGCAGCTAAAATTGTTACAATGGCGTGGTGAAATCAACTTGTCGTAATTATTGGGTAAGTACACATCGTATTAAAATGGCACCGCTTTGTGTATATGCGACTCAAGAATGGAATCCGAGCATTTTTATTGATCGCATCGAGGCTATTTAGAGGAGATTTTTAAGGTATTTAAAACAGGGTGCGCTCTTTCAATATAAAAATCACGATCAATATAGTTAAGGTGCAGTCATATTGTAGCGTTCGTAGAAATGACGGGCCAGCGCTACATCTGGCCAGTCTAGTCACCCCACTCTTATCTATCTATACAGCCCCTAGAACACAGTGTCCTAGACCTCCACTGCTGGAGATGGGCCTTCCAGAACATATATCTGGAGAATTTGGCCTACACTCGCCACGCTGGCCAGACGGCTTGGCGAGGATATGATGTCAATTTTGAATGACAATTTATTAACGATTCCACAAATTGGTATTGGAATTTGCAAGTGGAACCGGGACCGACGGCTTAACGTGCTCTCCGAGGCACGGAAACGGTAGTGTTGTAAATCTTCGACAAATGTACATAAGAAAAGTGTATTTCTCATTGGTACATGTCGGGTGTACAACCGCGGTGGTGGCTCGATTGTAAGAACGCGATCCTTAAATCCTACAAAGGTCGGTTCACACCCCCCCGGCATGTACCAATGAGAAATACACTTTTCTTTTTTACATTTTCCATTTTACAACACCTCGGAGAGCACGTTAAGCCGTCGGTCCCGGTTCCACTAATACCCTAGTCGAATCGTTAATAGATTGTCATTAAAAACCCCAGTCTTATATCTAATTAATTAATCTAGGTAGGTACAAATGGTACATATAATTTGTTATTATAAGTATGATATAAAATAAGTTATGGTGCTTTACGAATATGAAGAGGGAGTCGGGTCCACTGGCGAGCTGCTGATACTGTATAAGAATCTGAACATCTGCTGGACGAATGTGACGGGATATTTAATTGATTATTAAAGGATATACTCGTAAAATAAAAATTATTTATTTATTTATTTATTTATTTATTTATTTATTTATTTATTTATTTATTTATTTATTATGTTTGGAAAACTTTACACTAGTAAACTTAAGATTAGATATAATAAAGCCAAAACAGATTCCACTTATAGTTGCACCTTGAACAAAAAATAAAAATAAAATATAAGAATTTAATAGAATATAATTCATGCTCGCACGCAGATTTGCACAATGTTCAGATGGTGTTAAAATCACGCTTTTTAAAGCGTACTGCACGTCTTTCTACACCAGCAGTCTGTGGGTGAGATACTCTGGTCGGTACAACGCTCTGCGCGTCCAATATAATAATATCTTCAGAATGCTGATGGGACTGCCTCGACGCAGCAGTGCATCGGGCATTTTTGCGGAGGCTCGTGTGGATGGATTTCCGGCCATCATCCGCAAAAAGGCAGCGTCGATACTGCATAGAGTAAGAGGTAGTGACAACGGCATTCTGAAGATGATATCGTCGCGTTTTGACAGCGCTTTTGTTAAGCGCTGGATTGGAGTTGTAACGTGTAAATCTGTATGTCTGTCACACACAATAAACAATAATTATTATATTTGCATTGTTTTAATTTTTGATTAATGTGTATTTCTACTAACATAGTTCTAAGTTAAATTGTTACTAACATATATGGATCAAATCCGAAATAAATGAATTATTATTATTATTATTAAAAAATCATATAAAATAGTACAATTCAATACTGCCATACTACCTAAACAACCTCTATTCGCCTGAAGTGCTCGTCGGTTATTGCGAGTCCTATAGCCGTAGTAGTAGAATTAAAAATATCAATATCGATATTAAGATCATTGAACAACTCAACTCAACCTGCCCTAATAAAGAATGTGTTACGCCTGTAATTTATGCTAAAACGGAGAATAAGCAGTAGTGGACTTTGCCTGGTGTTTCTAGTGGGTATATATTATAATAAAACAAAAAAAAACAATTTTTTACTATACCTACTCAAATACCCTTTTCACCGATTTTCCAGACTATTATTTTAGCTAAAACGTTTTAGGAAAAATAAAATTAATTTTAATTTTGGAATAAGCATAAGAACGCCTTTTCTCAGCCTAATGAAGAGCATAAATCGACCCATATACATTTACGAGTAGGTTATTCAATATAATAACTCGATTACTTCGTTTATTTTAACTGGCAACACTCGCCGCGATGTTTGTTGACAAAAGCGCGCGAAATTATCCAGATTTCGTTCCAAATGTTTACATTTAGAAAATGGTTCGAGCTTTGTGGAATTACATGCTCTTTATGTTATTTAATCGTCAAATTTAGGGCTTTTGAAATTATTAGCATGGCGTCATTAAGTTTTATTATAAAGTAGTTACTATATATACACTTATATAAGTGTAAGTTTTATTTCCTAAGAAATGAAATAATAAAATAACGCGTTCCTTATATCCTACAAAGGTCGGTTTAAACCCACCCGACATGTACCAATGAGAAATGCACTTTTCTTACGTACATTTATCATAGATTTACAACACCACCGTTCCCGTGCCTCAGAGAGCACTATGAGCCGTCGGTTCCACTAATACCAACTTGTGGAATCGTTAATAAATTGTCAATAAAAATTGACATCATATCCTCGCCAAGCCGTCTGGCCAGCGCCGTGGCGAATGTAGGCCAAATTCTACAGATATATTTTGTGGAAGGCCCATCTCCAACAGTGGGTCTAGGACGCTGTGTTCTAGGAGCTGTAATAATGAATGATGATGATGAAGAAATAAAAATAAATACGGGCTACTTAGAGTTTGTCGTCGGCCTGACTAGACGTATGTTCTATCGGGTCGAGAAGTGGCTGACTGGACACTTCAAGCATCTCCAGAATATCGCTCTGTCTTGCGCTCGGCCCCCCAACGGGAGACCACTTCCTAGAGAAGTGCTCCTGGAGGAGAACTGAAGTAGCCGAACACAGACCCCCTGGGTTCGTGAGCCACACGGGCTATATAAAATATAAATATATACACTTATTAACATTGTTGGGAGCTATTTAGAAAGTGTAGATAGACGAGTTTTTTGAACGAAGATCTGGTAGACGCTTATTAATATAATAAGTGTCTACCAGTATATCACGGTACGGTACAGAGGTACCGGGTTCGATTCCTGGTCGGGACACAAATATATTTATCAATGTAAATAAATACATTTAATTAATATTTAATTTATTTGTGATATTTCTCAAGTTTGGTACCACCAACATTGTTATACCAGTAACAGTGCCCAGCACTAAAGGCATGAATTACCAGCGGGTGATTACTCGCAGAGATCCTGCCGGGAAATATCCCCATCACCAACCCAGGCCCATTAGACATCCGGGCCTGGACGACCGCACTGTCTGTCTGTCTGCTTTAATATACTTTATTTTTATGTTATTTATTAATTTCGATAAACCACAGCATAACAAATAGTTTCCTTGTCCTTGATTTTTTGCAAGACCAAGACTAACCCTAGTCTTCGTCTCGTAAGACTCTTGCGCAAGAGTCTCGTAAGACTCTTGCTCAGCCTTTATGTTTTAATTTTACTAAAAATGTAAAAAAGTAAAGTAAAAAAGTGGTCAGAAACCACCCTTATAAAGCGGATTCACATTTAGCCAACTTTAGCATAGGCCAATAATGACAAGTACCAAACTCGAGAAATATCACTTTTTTTTTTTTTTTCTTTTTACTTTTTAGAAATATTTATTCGAAGTAGGTAAGTATTAGGATACAAAAATATTAAAATAAATTAAATAACAATTAAATGTATTTATTTACATCAATCAATATTTTTGTGTCCCGACCAGGAATCGAACCCGGTACCTCCGAGTGTAAATCCACGGAATTAACCGCTAGACTACGGAGGCAGTGCACAGTGTACAAATGCAATTAAAGTGCACAGAGTAATTAATCTTAGGACACGTGCGACTGGCGGTTATTTTAATCTGTGAATTTTTCGATGTACATTGCTTCTCCACTGGTTCGTTAGCATCCAATTTATTTTTAAACTTATACTCCACATTTCCTCAACGGCTCCTCAACTCAATATTTCCTTTCAGCTGTCAAACGAAAATGAAGTGTCTGTAATTGTTATATAAGTTAAAAATTGAGCCGATTACCAGTTTTATTTTGAAGGTCTTCTTCTTCTTCTTCTTTTTTTAAACTAGTCTAGTTGGCTAGTAATGGCAATAAGGCATTTGTGCCAACATCACGTTTGTATGAATTATTTATGTGATTTGATTTCTATATAGGTATATATTTTATTTTTTTTATCTACTGGTCGCGGTGAATCACAAACACTAAAACAAAAGAAAAGGGGGTATTGGTTAGTAGTTTAGTGGGAATGATACGTTACAACACAACACAAGGGACATATTACACAACACAGTGAGTTATTAATAGTGTGGACATTACATACACGACATTCACATTATATCTTAATTAATTATACACATTTCAGCACGCGGGGCCACAGCACTGTATACGGGGACAGAGCCCCCGCCCCAGCGCCCATCTCACTGGGTCATGTCCCCTCTCCCGTCCCGCATGCATATTGAAGAAATGACTATCACTAATCAAATCACTTTTGAAGGTCAACCGAAAGCTGTGTAGTAAAAATACCTGCCGCCATTTCGCACGAACATGTCAAGTGAACAAGTCAGATGAACTAGCTGTATCAGCCTATAGGCCAGACATCTTAGCGTTTTCTCAGAACTTGAAAAAAGTAATCCTTGTTGAAATTACCGTTCCGTGGGAATCAAATGTTTCAAAAGACCACAACATGAAGTCGAAAAAATATTATGATTTCACAGAAGAAATGATCAGGAACGGCTTCAAGACTCAGCTTTACGCAGTGGAAGTTGGTGCGAGAGGAGTTCCAGCAAAATCTTTGCATCACTTACTGAAAGAATTGGGCCTAAGCAGGTCTGCCTTCAATACATTTATGGAATGAGCTTCCAAGACGGCATTAACGGAATCATATAGTATTTGGTTGGGTAGGGAGAGAAATAGAATGGTGGGTGGTGAGCGTTATATCGCGCAATAAAAAAAGGAGGCCTCCAAATTCTTAAACAAGCCTATTGTCGGTCGCAAGCCCGAGACACCATTCTTCTCATCTCTTACCCACACACGATGGACCCGGCACCCGTACCGGTGAATCCATGGAATGCTTAGAAATTTGTCTTCTTTGACAATAGAAGTATCAATCTATACTTCGAGTTTCATTAGTTTTAAACACTCCCAAATGTGTAATCTATGTAACAGTGTAAGTATCTATTAGTATGTAGTGTGTGTAGTATATTAGATATTGTTAAACTTGTTATCAGCAGTACCCTTAATCTCACACTCTCCCAAAGGTTAGATGTTAAAAAATGCCTTGTAGACATTAATCTTCGCCTTTGTATACTTATTTTGTGCAATAAAGAATTTAATAAAAATGATTATTTTTACTTACTTTTATTTTATTTTTTTGTACTAACATTAGCTGTATCTAAGGATTTTGTAACTAACAAGTGAGCCTAGTTGCTTTGAATAAACGTATATTATTATTATTAACAATAATAAATAATAATAGTAACACGCAATGTACAACATTAAACTAAAAAGGTAGTGTTAGCACGGCCTGTGGGGTAGCAAAAGGCGGGTTGTGGCGACTGCCGCGCCCTCTGCGGTCAATTACCATTTGCATAGTAAATGCACGCTACTGGTGACTGGCACGCGATGCAATTTAAAACCTAGGTATATAGGACTTAAATATTGAAAGCTTTGCCCTTTTTTTTGCACGATATTTAAAATATTTATTTCCATAGGTTATCTTGTAACAACTTGGATATTGTCAACACTAAAATAATATAAAACAAAAACATAAAAAATATATAAACAAACATAAGTTAGGTAATCATGGTTGGACCGTAACAGGTAAACAATCCAGATTTATGTGTGTTATAATAGCATTATTGTCATAAGCAAGGTAATTGTAACTTAATAACTACTTAATATAAGATCGTGGCTGTAAATAGGCCGTGTCAACTAAATATACATTCGTGGCTGTAAAAGGGCCGAGTCAGCTTACAATCTAACAATAATAATAAATATCAAATCTTAATACTAGTTCGTGGCTGTATACGGGCCGTGTCACCTTACAATGTAAATAATAATAATATGTCAATTAAACATATATTCGTAGCTGTAAAAGTGCCGTGTCATTGGTGTTGTTTTGTTTAATAATGTGAATATTTATGGAAAACAAGCGTGACTTGGTATGTACGTTAGACTAATATATTATTCTATTGATAGAAACAATCAACTTTTTCTAAGAAACCATATCCGACAAAAAAATTGGCTTCTTAATCAACATCACAGGCCTTAGAACACAGAGCGCTAGACCCCCACTGTTGGAGATGGGCTTTCCAGAACATGTTATATCTGTAAAATTCGGCCTACACTCGCCACGCTGCTCGCAGTCGGGTTGGCGAGGATCTGATGTCAATTTTAAATGACAATTCATTAACGATTCCACAAGTTGGTCTCAATGGAACCGGGACAGACTTAACGTAATCTCCGAGGCACGGAATCGGTGGTGTTGTAAATCTATGACAAATGTACGTAAGAAAAGTGTATTTCTCATTGGTACATGCCGGGGGGATTTGGAGCGACCTTTGTAGGATTTTAAGGAAAGCGTACCTACAATAAATTAGACAAATAAAGTAGACAAATCTAGGAGACTAGATTCGTGAGCCACAAGGGCGGTGTTGTAGTAGGAACAGCGCCCAGCACCAAAGGTGCGTTGAATCACCGGCGGGTAGTTAGCCGCCGAGATCCTGCCGGGAAAAACGGGAGATTATCCCATCCCCAACCCAGGCCCATTGAACATCCGGGTCTGGATGACTCCGCTGTCTGTCTGTCTGTACCTACAATAAAGCCACCAAATCAAACTGTAAATTTTGAAAATAGACAATTTGTATGGAGAAGTCAAGAAAAAATGAATTTTTCGACATATGGTTGTTAGTTTATATCAATAGATTAGTTATTAGTCAAGTAATTATATTATTATATTAGATATTAGTAAGGCCATACTGCCTCCGTGGTCTAGCGGTTAAGTCCGTGGATTTAGACTCGGAGGTACCGGGTTCGATTCCTGGTCGGGACACAAAAATAATTATTATTGTAAATAAATACATTTAATTAATATTTAATTTATTTGTGATATTTCTCGAGTTTGGTATTCTGAAATGAAATGAAATATTTATTTGCAGGAAACATGGTAACAAACAATATTAGGTCTTATTAATATTAAATGGGTCACATATTTCGCCGTAAATGCTTACAACAACTGTTATAGAAGTAAAGTTACTAAAAACTCAGCGTTGCTTCTTTAGTAACTTTACTTCACAAAAACCTTTGTGTTGCTTAAATTACACATAGTATTCCTCCAAAGTATAGAAACATTCCTGAACTAGCCACGCATGCATTACTCTGCAGAATCTTTTATAAGGCATCTCTGTCCATACCTTTGGCAAACAATTACCTATTTTAACGCTCATGTAGGAGGCGTTTCGTCTAAAGATTTCTAATTTAGGTATAGGCATTACTAAGGATGTGTGAGCTGCTGGAGACATCGACGAGCTTGCCACTTGTCATGATTGGCCTATAGTAATGTTGGCTAAATGTGAATCCGCTTATTATATATGTATATATATATATATGGCAATATGTACATATTGCCCGTCGCTTTCCCTCAAAAAGATATTTGCCCTCATGGAAGTACATATCCTATAAATGCAGTAGCCATTAATAGAAATAAAATTAAGATTCCTACAAATCATGTATTTAAATGATATACATTTATTCGAAAAAATATTTACAACATATAAAATAAAATTAATATTAAGGATAGGGATATAAGTCCCGTCCGCGTGGAATGGTGGCAAGAACGCTGGCTGCATTTCCCCGCTGAATTGCAATACTGATTCTCTGGGCGAAGAAAGAGCCAGCCCTCTTGTCACCGGAGGAGACAACAAGACGCGGTGTTATGTCTTTTAAAAACTTTTTTGCGCTTGGACTCCATGGGCCCAGAGTTTCTACAGCAAACGGCACAAATATGTAATCTTTTAATATTTACATACTTGCGCCGCTTGCTGGACTCCGCATTTTCCGCCGCGGCTCCCGCTTTATGCGCTGTCCCCCTGAGATGCGACGCGGCAAGGGTGTCGACGCACGTGGCGTCCCACACTATTTAAATACATAAATGATTCATAATAAATTCCTCGTCCAATATGTAAATAAACACAAATAAAAAATAATGATGCTCCATTGGCGTGTAAAGTTCGGATTAATCATCCATAGTTTACATTTCGGTTAATATAGTTTACTCTAGAAAAAGCTAATTCAATATTAGCTGTATAATATATTGTTAAAAATAATCCAGTAATAATTTGAACTCTTAAACAGATACCAAGTAAAGATCCAAAATTTCATCATGCTGAAATAGAAGAGGGAGTAGGTAAATCAATTAATGAATTATTAATAATTTTTAAAATAGGATGAGTTTTTTGAATTGGCTTAAATATAGACATTAGTTAAATGTTCGTAATGGTCCCAAGAAAATATTAGTAATTTTTACTACTGCAATTATTGTAATTAATAAATAAATAATTATTATTGATATTAAAATAAATTATATAATTTTGTTAAATTTATTTTATTTTCATTATTAAAAAATAAGTATTTTTCAAAAAAAATATTTATTTCAAAATATTTATAAGCATGGTTTCTGATCACTCCGAAAGGGAAACGGTGATGATACTTTACTTTACAGTAATACATATACATATACAAAGTCACCCCATATATCCCCATGACAAGGTCCAATTACTTTTTTGCTCTCACTTATCGTGCGTGTACTTCATTTCTATGTATGTGATATTATTCTACGGGTATAAGGTTTAGCCGTTACGCGCTTTGGATATAAACAATGACATGCAAATTCCTAATCCCACGGCGGGGCTACAGAGCGACATTTTGAAAAAGGAACCCTGTCAAATGTTAATTCTTCACTCTTAACAAAAACAAAACGTCCACTTTTTAGAATTCAATTCAAATGGGCGAGTCCATTGTTGTCTGTAAACTTCATTTGGCGAGTCCAAAAACTTTTACCTTCTTATCAAATTGATAAATCGTCTGAGAGCTTACATCAATTTTAACTGTTTGAAACGGTTAACTTTAGAAACATAGACTCATATTAGTAGACCAGAAGTCTCGACAGCCATTTAATATTTTTTATTAAATACTTTATTGCACAAATACTTAAATGGGGTGTATCACTAACTTTTTATCACGATGGATGGCGCATGATAGACGGTACCCAATAGAACTGTCAGTTGCAAATAAAACTTGTATTTTTATTACGAAATTTATTAAACTTATTTTCCAAGCGAAATCAAAGATATGGTGATTTCAAAATTGCCGTTCTACTAATTAAACCTTTTTTCTCTTTAAAGACGGTGTTCGCTTTCTTAATTCGTCTTTTAAGGTAAGTAACGTTAAGTTAAAAAAAAAAAATTGTTATAAAAATTAAAAAAAACTACAAAAACATTTAAAAAATGATCCGTCATAGCTGTAAACAAGGTACCAGTGCCGCTGGCGAATCTACAAAAAGCTTTGCCTGATACACCCCATTAGTGTACATGAGCGAGTTTAATGCCGATTAGGCATTTTCTAACAACTGACCTTTGGGAAAGTGAGGAATCATGGGCAGGGTGCAAATAAATATATTTGTTTAGCGTGAAATGTATTCAAGTCAAGTCAAGTCAAGTCAAAATATCTTTATTCACGTAAACCTATTACAGGCATTTATGAAAAGTCATTAATTTAATTATTTTGAATGATTCTACTCCTGCTAGTAGAAGACTAAGCAGCAAAGTGGTCCAATAAGTAAGCTGTTAGCAGAAGACCAGCAGCTTAGCAAATTCCAGTGACCTGTTAATGTTTAATCTGACTGAGAAAGGAATCTGCAAGGAAAACTCAGCTATATCAGATTTACAAAATAAAACATATACAGAACTGCACCACAACGATCAATTAATAACCTTTTAAATTTAGTTATCAGTACCTATGAGAAAACAATACCTGGTACAGCAGTAACCCACCAGGCAAGTCAGAATTAAGGTAGACTACATGCCTATGTGCAACCCGAAAGTCGACAAAACGCAAAAACCTCTGTTAATTTAAGAACAATAAATTGAACGTGTTCGGCAGAGGTCCCAGGCCCCCACAGCAGCACCCGATCACGGACATAACGCATGTGCCAGCCATCCCCCCGCTCAACCAGGCCCTTAGGGTGCGGACCGGGACCCGACACACGTGCCACCACTGCAATGACCTTCTAAGGAAGGGGCGACCACCGGACACGCCACACCATGAGAACCTGAACACTAAGAATGACCTTCGAGACACACACAAGCTAAACATAACAATTACTTCCTAAGTACCCAAATGTTGCCGTGCAATTCCGTTAACAAACTTATATATTAGTTAATAAAATAATAAATACATAATAGTAACTAAATGTTACATAAAAAATAATTATATTATAATAATAAGGTAATAAAAAATATTACTGTATCACAATAAACAGTATTTACTAATTAGTCAATAATGTATTAGTAACTAATTGTTACATTCAAAATATTTCTACATAACTGTAAAATAAATCAAAAATAAAAACAGATTATTAAAAAAGAACCTAATGTGCTATTAACTAATTCTCTAATCTTTGCAGAGCGGCAATATTCCACACATCTTTGTCATTAATAAAATCATTAATTTTATAATATGCTTTTGCAATTAGAATTTTCTTAATACTACTCTTAAATTTTGTTTCCCCTAATTCTGTTACAGGTTTTGGTAATTTATTATATAGTCTAATACTATTAATCACAAAACTTTTATTTGTTTTTTGAAGCCTAAATTTAGGAATATAAAGCTTGTCAGCATTTCTTAATTTGCGAGACTGCATGTCTCCATTTTTTTTAAATAACTTTAAATTATTTTTTATTCTGTACAATGTCCTTTAAAGACACTTAAAAAATGTATCAAACATAAAAGTTGTTGCAAATAAAAAAATATCAGGGATGTATCTGGTCAGGAATATAGTTGTCAATGTTCTAGAACCATTAATTTTAACATGTCGGCAGGTTTGATTTAACCATCATTGATGCTTAATCAAATCAATGTCACAATGTGTCAAGCTGGTCATTATCCCTTAGCACATATTTTTAGTTTTATAAATTCCATGGCTACCGACTTGATTTTGACAATAGATGGAGGCAAAGACTTATTGACGTTTGCGGCCATGGATTGACAACATGAGTAATATTTGCCTTTGCTTTTATAGGTTAGAATTTTCTTTTTTTTGGTTCTCTTCTCCCGATGGATGATGAATGAGATGATAGGGAAGGCAAAGGGTCTAGCCCATACAGCCAAGTCTGACGTAATATATCTTTCTTTTTCATGAGTTAATGAGGTCATCATCAAATTCCAGATGCTGCAGAATTTGATGCTTTTCTTGGAGTCACTCGCGGAACCATCCACTGCTAAAACACGTCGGGTAAAATATGGGAGTTGACAGCGCGGGAAAACCGCAAAAAATAAACTGCAACTGCACACATATAATCCTACAAAGGTCGGTTCAAACCCACCCGGCATGTACCAATGAGAATACACTTTTTTACAAAAAAAGTTAAGTATCAACACGACCGTTTCCCTTTCGGGGTGGTCATAAACATTCACATTTATCCAACTTTACTATAGGCCAATTTTTTTACACGTACGTACATTTGTCATAGATTAACAACACCACCGTTCCTGTGCCTCGGAGAGCACGTTAAGCCGGCGTCGGTCCCGGTTCCACTAATAACAACTTGTGGAATCGTTAAATTGTCGTTAAACATTGACATCATATCCTCGCCAAGGATTCATTTTAAAAAATCTCAATTACGACAGACAGAAATGACCTATGCTACTGGCGCTTATCACAGTTTGAAGTCTGGCAACACTGCTAGTATTCGAATAGTTTATTTTTAATTTATGAAAGATAAATGTGTTCCGATTGAGACGTCTTAGGTTCGACGTCCAGGAATGCTGTGGGGTTTAGACGGCATTGTGATCGCCGGCGATGATACGCGCCTTATTGTTCAAGATCTTGAAATTTTGTAGATATAACATTAACGAGCAAAAAATTGGCTAAACAACGGTCATTTAAACTGCCTCCGTGGTCTAGCGGAGGTTCCGGGTTCGATTCCTGGTCGGGACACAAAATTATTTGTTAATGTAAATAAATACAATTAAATAATATTTAATTTATTTGTGATATTTCTTGAGTTTGGTACGCTGGAGACATCGACGAGCTTGCCACTTGTCATGATTGGCCTATAGTAAAGTTGGCTAAATGTGAATCCGCTTATTTATAAGCGTGGTTTCTGACCACCCCGAAAGGTTTTTTTTGTGCCCCTATTTATTGACGCTTGCAATTATTGTTGCCCAATTTTGTCTTGGTCTTGCTTTTTTGCACACTGCGGCATAATAATCAGAAGAAAAAAAAATCGTAATAAAAAATATTTTTTTCTATGCCTATCTATATCTGTCGTGATACAAAAGGCAGTTAATACACCCCATTGGAAACACACCGACTGTCATCATTAAAAGCTCAACAATATTTAATAAGTATAACACTAGGTACGCTAACAGTCTAATCTCTGAAATCATACCGATGAGCAGAGTTTTTGACAACAACTCGTACAATGTGGCAATAAAATTGTACAATAAAATACCTACTACATTTCAAGAATTGCCTACGATTAAATTTAAAAAAGTAATTTTTATCTGGTTGTGCGAGTTTTGTTTATATTCCACAAATGAATTCTTAAATAAAAAACCTAAATGAAATATTGACATTGTATAGCTATTTAGATGTAAGTTTTGACATTACATAAATTCTCTGACATAAGTACCCTTTAATGTACTCATATATGGTGCTGACATCAAGTCATACCTACATTGCATGCTGAGGCTCAGTAAGACATTATCACAAAGCCTATATCATAATATATAAAAATGTTAATATTAATTTATTACTCTTGTAACATATTAGGTTTTTATGCAATAAAGAATTTAAAATTTAATTGAATTGAAGAAAAACTACGGGAGCGGGTCAAGCTCACGAAATGTTATTTTTATTTTATTTTTTTATTTATTTTATTTTATTAGGAAAACTTATGGTTACAGAGTTTTAATTAGACATAAATATAAACACTTAAACCACTAAAAAGTTTCCACAAATAGAAACAACAGACACGGCACTAAAGTATTTTCTTTAAGAAACAGTCTATACTATAGAAACACATTTTCAAAAATATTATAAAACAATAAAGCAATCATTCACAGTCATGTAGTTACAGCAAAATGATAATAACATTTAACCTACCGCGGTATCTGTGGTTGCGAGATCTTTGTACGCCCCCAAAAGATGTGTTATCGGGTTCAATTGAAAATATGTGTGTTTGGAATGTCAACCGTTTGGAACGGAGATTGACTTGTTTGATTTTGTACAAGTACATGCGTTTATTTATCCCACGTTGCTATTGGTAGTTTTAAATAAATTTATAACCCTCTACAGTACTATGAGGAAACTCGTCAAATATAAATAGTAACAGGCATGTACATTTTTAAGATCGTTACATTTATTAGGATACATAGTAACTTATTTACTTTCCATAAAGATATATTTAAAAGTAGTCGACATCCAAATACTCTTGCCTATACAAAAACACCAAAAAGCAGAGCCTTTGATAAAAATTCCTATATTATGTGTATTCGAATTTACAATAGTTACCCGAGCTTCTCAAAAAAATACCTAACAATCAGTTTAAAGGCCAAATTAGGAAACTATTGATAGAATGTTGCTTCTATTCGCTAAGTGAATATTACAACCACAAATTTTAAGTATTTTTATGTGTATTATAACAATTATCTGTACAATATGTTTTAATAATAATCTGTATGTAATAAGTGTGACTAAAATTATAAATAGAATGATAAGATTTTAACATTGTAAATAATGTTTAACATAATTTGTGTGCCAGAAATGGCTGAATGTGCAGAACTAACTTACAATTAATATTTACTATTCCCATGTTCTATGCAAATAAATAATTTCATTTCATTTCATTTACAATCTACAAACATAAAATTAAGACTGTCATGACAGACTAGATTTTCTCAATATTTTCAGGTACGACCCCCTCAGTTTGCTAGAACATCATATTCATTACAGCCCCTAGAACACAGCGTCCTAGACCTCCACTGCTGGAGATGGGCCTTCCAGAAATGGAGAATTTGGCCTATACTCGCCACGCTGGCAAGACGGCGTGGCGAGGATATGATGTCAATTCTTTATGACAATTTATTAACGATTCCACAAGTTGGCATTAGTGGAACCGGGACCGAACGGTATAACGTGCTCTCCGAGGCACGGGAACGGTGGTGTTGTAAATCTATGACAAATGTACGTAAGTGTAAAAAAATAGTAAAGTTGGCTAAATGTGAATCCGCTTATAAGCGTGGTTTCTGACCACCCCGAAAGGGAAACTGTCGTGATGATACTTAACTTTTTTTTGTAAAAAAGTGTATTCTCATTGGTACATGCCGGGTGGGTTTGAACCGACCTTTGTAGGATTTAAGGAACGCGTTCTTACAACCGAGGCACCACAGCAAAATTAAAAATATAAAAATAAAATTAATTGTACGAATAGTGAATGAATGAACAATCAATTATTAAAAAATAAATTCGATTAGAAAATATATATATACTTCTCTTTTTATATAATTTGTAATATTAAGTAGGTATTCAAATAAATAATTAGTTAAAAGTATTTTTATCTGCAAGCGCCTAATGTTTTGCAATATTGTTTGCGACCGAAAGTGCAGGGTGTCCAGAGATCCAGGCGTCCCAGAGACCCTTGTTCAGGCCCCTGATTGAAACTCATGTATAACTGATTGAAAATAAAGATTATTTGATTTGATATAGATAGGTAAATAATACGTTCGAAGTAGTTTAATTTCTTTACTGAAAGAATTGGGCCTAAGCAGGTCTGCCGTCAATACATTTATGGAACGAGCTTCCAAGACGGCATTAACGGAATCATACAGTATTTGGTTGGGTAGGTAGAGAAGTAGAATGGTGGATGGTGAGCATATTATCGCGCAATAAAAAAAAGGAGGCCTCCTTTTCTTAAACCAGCCTATTGTCGGTCGCAACTCCGAGACACCATTCTTCTCATCTCCTACCCACACACGATGGACCCGGCACCCGCACGGTGAATCCATGGAATGCTTGGAAATTTGTCTTCTTCAAAAGTTAAATAAATGTTTTGGTCATCAAAGTTAAAAATAGCCTTAGCAATCGTCAGTAACAATTAAGCATCGCACTAACTCCCATTCAGTATAATTTAAACGTTTTGTGAGCAGCTTGTTATGCACCTGCGATTTTTCCGACAGCCGCCATATTTCTTTTTAATTACCACCTTCTACACATCAGCGGCGAGCCTTGCTCTGATAACAATTTGTAATATCTACTTAAAGTATAAGTAAAGAACACTCACGACCGTATCCCTTCTGAGGTGGTCAGAAGCCACGGTTTTTAAGAAGCGGATTCACATTTAGCCAACTTTACTATAGGCCAATCATGACAAGTGGCAAGCTCGTCGATGTCTCAAGCGTACCAAACTCGAGAAATATCACACATAAATTAAATAAATTATTGTGTCCGACCAGGAATCAAACCCAGTTTCTCAGCGTCTAAATCTACAAATAATATTTTAAACGGATGCATTTATGCTAGTTAAGTTACTATCTAGTATTGATGCTTCTTCTGACTTTTCCACTCACTAAATCAAGGAACATAATCATAAGGTTCCTACTGCCAGTTCTGTTCTTTGCTCGAATATAACACTTTCCAGGCACGATAGATATACGGGTATGTAGTCAGTAAATTATATAACATAACACTCGTAGCTAATAAAATTATGTACTTAATCAAAGTGGTAATAATAGTTGGACCGTAAACAGGCGATAATCTATATACATGTATGTTAGGCACAATATTAATAACTGCTACAAGCAAGTAAAACTAACTAACTTAGAAACTACTTATGCATATTATAATAGGAAATAATAATATATACTGATTACCATAGCTGGGCATTAACTCGTTAATCCGTTAATCGTTAATTAACGAAGTTAACATTTTGATTAACGGGTTAACTTTTAAGTTAACTTTTTAAAATGTTAACGGACATGTTAACTTCCGTTAATATGCAGAAGTCCGTTAATCGTTAATCCAATGCCACTATTTACTGCACGACACCGCGGTGTGGCGCGAAAAACAGGTTCAGACAAGTATGAAACGACAAGTACCGGGCGCGGCGGCGCGTAAGACAAAAACAAAACTAGATATATTTTGCCGGCGCGTGCGAGTAAGAAAACTGCGAAGTACTAGCGCCAGTGCTTAGAGTGACGAGTGTTGTGTTGTTGTTATTATAAATTACTGACAGTAATAATTTGCGTGTTAATAAAGAAGAGTGCAGTGTAATTAGTTAGATAGAAAAGTGTACTGTGCAGTGTAGTAATTAAAACTATATCATGGAAGACATGGAATCGGATTTCAGCGGTCCTGATGAGAATCCTTGGCCACATTTGACTGAGTATGTGGAATTTGTATCCAGATCGGGCCAGCAAATACTTTTTGCTTGTAAGCGTTGCTTGCCGAAAGACACCAAAATAAAAGTTCATGTATCAAGCCTGAATAATTTGAAACAACATGTAAGAAGGCTACATGAGTCACAATACGTACAGTTTGAAGAGATTGTTAAGGAGGCAAGACGAAAAAGAGAACTCATTCTGACAATATTATATATTAACCTGTTAACTTCCAGAACCTAAACCAACAGGTTTTATAAGTTCACTAACGCAACGATATAAAAATGCAATTTTACACATATTAACGGATTAACGATTAACGTTAACTTCCGTTAATTCTTCCGAAATGTAACGCTTTAACGTTTAACGAAGCTAACTTTTTTTGTAGCGGATTAACGATTAACGAAGATAACTATTTGATTAACGGTGCCCAGCTATGCTGGTTACATGTTAGGAAACAGACAGACTTATGGATATCAAAAGTGCTAGAGCATGTGGTAATTTTGTGAAAAGTAATATTCAGAATACGGGAACGCAATCAATAATGTTGCCAGAAAAAAAACTAATCTTATCGGAAATATTTAAAATAGAAATATGTATGCCTTTCGAGGTTTGGAGAGTTTACAACTAAGAATACCGATTTCGGAGATCTCTTGTTCCGTTGAGGAAATGTCTAAGACTGTGTTCTAGGGACTATAGGTAATGTAATAAATGATAGAGAGACGTTTCTCTAAATGGCTCTGTAAATGGGTTTCAAATAATATCAAGATCAAGAAGGCACTGTCAAGTTATAAAGTGCAATAATAACCTCTCACCGTCTCGCCATTGTGTGCGATACAATGTATCGAGTCTTGCTAGATAATTTCACAGATAACACAACAATTATTCGAATGCGACTACATAGTCGCATTCGAATATGTTCTTAATCAACACTACCCAGAGATTTCATTTAAATCGTACATTGCGTGTTATAGTTAAACTAAACACAAACTTTATACAAAATAAAAGGCAATGTACAACGAAAATACGGAAACCCGGTTCAAACAACAAAGAAAAAGAACAGCCACTAGGTTGTGTCGGCGAAATGACGGCACACGTTACCTGCATCATTTTAAATAGCAGAAACAATGGCCAGAAGCCAACCATTGTTCAATACAATAGCAACCTCATTACTCAGCGTCTCGTTAACGTCCCAAACCACACGAAACATGAAACCACTATCTTTATCAGCCCTTAAACCCTCGCCGACGACAATCTTACAATCGGAACACAATTCTACATATCACACCAAAAAGTCCAAACTCAACCAGATGCATATCTTGGCCTTGCAAAAAAAAACTTAAGCGCTTGTATAAGTATATACCTAAAGTTTCCACGGGATTGATTCGCGCTTTTGCACGGATATGTCGTAAATGCAAGTATTTTATTCTGAAATTATGATTATTTAAAGGTGATGACGACGGGATATTGCAACGAATAACTCTACTAAAATATCAGATTCTGTAACTAATTGAGTCTGACGATTAACTTTTGGAAAAGAAAGATTCGTTAGGTTAGCTCAGACATTGCCGTATGGACTTAATCCCTTTGGATTTTCTATCTTCTCATTCAACATTCATTGTTTGGGAGACGAAAATTCAAACTCAACCAGATGCATATCTTAGCCTTGCAAAAAAAGAAATCTCCCGCGCTGATATGACGTTTCCACGTCCGTTCTTTTTTCGAATCACCCGCGAATTGTCAAGCTCATTTGAATACGGAGCCTATTTAAATATAAAGGCTACCATTCACGTGTCAGGCAATGCATCAAGTCGAAGGCTTTAAGTCTTCCGAATGCTTTTCGGACACAAATAAGCGTTGGGGAGTCGACAATCGATGGCATGTGCATAATGTGCTCGCATTTGGACTTTTCGTGATAGAACTTGGCTCATCTATTTATGGCATGCTGCTAATAATGCGACTTGTATTTTTTTTTCTCTTTTCCCGATGAATGATGAATAGATAGGGAAGGCAAAGGGCCTAGCCCATACCGGGAAATCTGACGTAATATATCTTTCTTTTTTATGAGTTAATTCCAGATGTTGCAGAATTTGATGCTTTTCTTGAAGTCACTCGCGGCATTATAGCCCAAACACATCGGGTAAAATATAGAAGTTCACAGCGCGAGAAAACCGCAAAAAAAAAACTGCAACTTGTGCCCTATATTTAAAGTCAAATTTATCGTTTTTCCATAATTATTCACATTGTAGCACATTATTAAAAGCAGACGCCACAAAAGTAAATTAATTTATAAAACAAAAACTTACACTTGACATGTCCGCGCAAAATGGCGCGAAGGACTCCCACATTTTTTTTGTGTGTGTTTCTCTTCTACCGACAGATGATGAATGAGATGATAGGGAAGGCAAAGGGATCTAGCCAATGCATCCATGATTGTCGAAATATTCCGGATGTTGCAGAATTTGATGCTTTTCTTGGAGTCTCGCGGCATTATCCAAACACGTCGGGTTTCACAGCGCGGGAAAAAAAGCAAAAAAAAAATTCTACTTGCTATATAAAGTCCAATTTATCGTTTTCCACAATTATTCACATTATAGCTCATTATTAAACAAAACAACATCACTTTTGGCTAACAATATCCACAGTAAAGTAATTTACAAAATAAAATCTTTTGGCCATATTTTTGTTTAGTTTTATATGTACTAAGTAGGTATATTATGAAGTAGGCATTGGAAGTAAAATAGTATTTTATATTACCTTTATGTATGATGTGATGTGATGTACAATAAAGTCAATAAAAAGGACATTCGTAGCAACCATTAGGAATTCAGGGAAAATATAGAACTAATTTTAAAATAACAAAGTTAATGATAAATTAGATCGATATTTTTCATTTGTCAAAACGTCAATTCGTAGATATTGTAATTCCGTGTCCTATAATTCAAAAATATAACGCTATTAACTGGTGGTATTTTTTTTTTTGAGGGAAGAGGCACAGATACGCACCGCCCCATCTGTCATCATTAATGCCACGAGTCCTAATAAGCTTGGTGTAATAAATAAAATAAAAATATCAAAGAACGATCGTATTAATGCTTGTAATTGTGATTACATAAAATATAGCGGTGACGGGAACGAACTCGCCCTGATGCCTAATTTAAATACCCAGCAACAGAAAAAAAAATATAAAACCCCATCACAGCTCATGACGCGAAGGCCAAGAATATAAACAACTGACAGTACTCGTATATTACAGGCGTTTGACCTTTACATCCATATTCTAAGGCGTTACCTCAATAGCTCCTCCACTCATCGTTTCCTTCCAGCTGTCAAAAATGAAGTCACTTAATTGCGACGATTAAAATTAAAAATGGCCTCGAATGTACCAGTATATAATCGGTTGCAAACTTTAATCGTAACAATTACAGTGACTTCATTTTCGGCAGCATTTTTCAGCCACGGATCTTTCAATCAAGTGCAATTATCAAGAAACCGCCCTCAATAAAAAAACAACAAAAAGTTTTGGTTAACGTTAGTGATCCTTTTTCTACTTGTAATCTGTTTCATGTTTTTTAGAGAGGCAAATGCATTTTCACACAGATTAGTATACGATTGAGTAAAGCGTGCTTCGGTGCTTCTTCCTATATTTCCTTAATCTGTCTTTGTATTCACATAAACATATTACGAAAATACAAATCATAAAATTGTGTGTAATCATTACAAACATTAAATATAACAAGACAGGACAGAAATCAAAACGGTATGAGAATTAAAGCTAAGACAATCATCTACAATTAATTAGTCTATGACAGTGCTTTGCTGGTTTTGATCGTGTTCGATGTGCAATTTTCAATTGATAATGTTGTTTCATAATAATAACAATATTTCATTTATTTCAGATTCGATCCATATACCTATGTTAGTAACATTTTAACTTAAAACTATGTTACTTTTAAAAGCGCTGTCAAAGCGCGACGATATCATCCTCAGGATGCCGCTGCCACCTCTTACTCTCTGCTGTATCGATGCTGGCTTTTTTTGATTATTAGCCGGTAATCTGGTTTACTGACCTGCATGCGAAGTGTAAAACGAACGCGTCCGACAAGAGAAGAAGAACAAAGTAGATAGCGTAAAAATAATGTAACAAACATTTCGTATAAAAATAACATGAATGGCCGCTCCATCTTCTATGTGATCCCTTTGTGTCTACTTTTGATTATAGTTTTTGAATATTGGTTAAAAATTGTATTTTTTATTCCTAAGCAAAAATATTATTTGTAGGTATTAGGTTTTAAAATTAAACAGCCCGCTATCGTGGGTGTCTCGGCCTTTTGTAACACAGCTCTTTACACGACATAAATTAAAACGAATACGAAAAAAAGATGTACCTAAGCTTTCACAAACATAAGTTTAAGAAGATTCTAAATTCAAAATCTTATTTTTTTAACTGTTTTTATCCACTGCTGGATATAGGCCTCCCCCAAGGCTCGCCATTCTTACACGCCACCCTCATCCAGCCCCCACCAGCGACCTTTTTCAGGTCTCCACTTCAGAACCCTAACTCTAACAGTAATCAGTTCTGCGACAAACATGTCCAGCCCATTGCCACTTCAGCTTACTAATTTTGAAGGCTATGTCGGTAACTTTGGTTCTGTAACGGATGTCCACGTTTCGGACTTTATTTATTAAGGAAATACCCAGCATAGCTCTCTCCATAGCTAGGATGGATTTGAGAATTTTATTGTAAAATTTGTGTCACCAAATTCAAATGGTAGGCGGTCTGATGATGGTATTTTTCCCAGTCTGCAGGGGCGGGGAAGTATCCACCGTTCGTACTGATAAACCCAGTAAAGTGTATCCACACGGGATCAGAATCGAATTGCCGTCATGTCCAGTCAAAAGTGTTAGGGACTGATGACAGTCATCAGTGTCTGAGTCCAGGTATGCAAATATGCACATCTTTTTACTTCTCTTTATGGCATTCTTCCCAACCCTAAAACTTCCCTATACGTAAAGACTCGTTTCCAGTTCCTTGGAGACAGTCACAATCTTCCTCTTCGCTGAATTGTCAATCAACTAAAGATCCCTCCTCACACTTCCAGCAGATATTCAGATTCTTTCAGTCTCCGCTGCTCGTGAGTGGAACAAACTTCTCTGGTCATCAAACTCCTCATTGCCCATTTATTAAATAAACAAAATAATCCTGATATCTATCTCTGTCTCTTTTTATTTGTTGTGTAAATTATACATATTTTTTCTTATCGTATCATTTTGTTATGTATTCTTACATAAATATAGTTAATTGTATATATATATTAATATTATTTTTATTGGTATTTGTGTAGTAGATAGTAGGTAAGTAAATTATTTATTTAATTAGGCAAATCAACAACATGTTTACAAAATCTTATACAATATACAATCTAGAAGGTATCTTATTAGTTTAGTAAACATGTAACTTACAGACCAGCATTGCATTCAAAAGGTAGGTAACATCGTTTACTAAAACACAAAAACTTAGTAGTACAATGACAAAACCCGTAAACTACAGAAAACAATAAAAAAATTGTATGTTTAAGTGTTAGTTTTTATTTGTAATGCACCCGCAATCGTCTACCACAATTCCAAAGGTAAGCTAGTATAAAATCCTAAGTGGCATTAAGTTCGCCCTTGTAACTGTTAAGTTTTTAAGTGCAAAAAAGAATTTATAAATAGTAACTACAAATACCTAATCTATTTCGAATCTAACAATTGTAATAAAATTACATTGATGTATGAACATAACAAATGTTTAGATAATTAAATTTTGGTTGCTTAATGTGGTACATTTGTTAGGTGTTAAAAAAGGAATTCACTTAGCATAGTCGGTTAGTTTCTGTGGCCGTGATGAATGCCGATTGTAACTTTATGCAAATTTTTGAATTTAATTATGTTTTTTTTGACTTAAAGGAATACCTATTTCCTCTGTTTATCCCCGTGATCTAGCGGTTGAGTCCGTGGACTCCAAAGTACTGGGTTCGATTCCAGGTCGGAACACAATTTTTTTTTATTTTTGTTGTTAATCACAGCTTATTTTATTAAACATATAAACAAAGTAGGTAGCAATAGTGGAACACAAGCCAAAAAATAGTGACAGTGACTAGCTTCAAATATTGTGGTATGGACGATGAGAGGATGTGCCGTAGTTTTCCGAATGCCGACCTAGCTGTGTCGCACGTCTCTGCGCAGTTAGATGGCTCTTGTATACTGACCCTGTAACTGGACGGTCATAGTCGCAGAGCTATAGAGACATCTCAGCATCTTAACTTATCAATAGTCTATTAGGCAATAGGCATCGAAGCAAGGATTCCAGAACAGCCCAGGTTTTGATTGAGTCGAAGGCTCTCTGGTAATCCACAAACACAAACGCCAGATTATACTCCTCTCTGACTCAGGGATGTTTGGATTATTTCTGTAAAATTTCATCGAACGCGATCAGTATTTTTTGCGTGAAATAGTATCGCGTTTATAATATAAGTAGGTATCTGTCATAGCCGACATCTTGTCCCGATTACACCACAACACTAGAGCCGGACAAAATCGTCATTGACAAATTAACAAAGATCATAATCTAAAATTTGAATAGAGAACACGGCAACGGAAACATGTTGTTTCTGCCGCGTTTAATTTAATTTGGAAAACGGAACGTCGCATTGCCTCCCCACCGCGATTACAAATGGCGGCTATACATCAACTTGATGATATCTCTTTTAATTTTTAAAGACGCACGGATATGGGCAACAAATTAAAAAGCCAGTATCATGAGATTATTTATGTCTTTGAAGGTATTTTGCTAGATGAAATCAAACTATTGCTAGGCAAGGCTAATTAGGTGGATTATGATTTGACCGCTTCAGGAGGGATATTTTTGTGTCGAACCCGGTATCTCCGAGTCTAAATCCACGGACTTAACCGCTAGACCACGGAGGCAGATCAGAAACAAATATATATTATCAGTCAGAGCAAGAGTCTTGCGAGACTCTTGGCGAAACCAAGATCAAGATTAGGAATGCAAGAACAAGACCAAGACCTAGACCAGCTGTTTAGGACAAGACCAAGACCAAGACTGGCGAATTGGTCTTGCTTTGGGCAACACTACTCATGTTCAAGTTATGGGTGAATATTTTTATTAAAATTATTTTCCAGTAATTTAATAATAATAATCGTTTATTTCCAATAAAATCCTTATGTACATGTTTTACTATTGGAGATCCACACTAGGAAGGCCGGTATTGTGGGGTCTTAATTACACTAAATCTATAATTTACATAACTTCAAATTAAATTAAAAATTAAATCAAAATTAAATTTAAATTAAATTCTAAATACAATAATTCAAAAAATTAAGAACATTAATGAAATGTTAATAAATACACTATATATATAATATAAAGAATAACTATAGTAAATAAATAAATAATTAGTCCATATAAATTAAATCACAAGAATGTAAATTATGAAAGACGGTAGGTATGCACTTGATGAAAGATTATTTAATACAGTATTTCGTATCAGTACGGCGCGGCCACTTAAGTAAGAGGTAGCCATTAAAGAAGTGGTGAATTGCTGGCCCATATATACGAATACCGTAAATTTTAGCAAAACTTTAACTTAATATCTAAACAAAGTCCATGATATCTACGTACTTTTAATAAATAGAATTAAAAAAGTTTAACCTATAACGCGATAAATACGAAACGCAGCTGGAATATAAAGGTCATACTTACTAATTAATCGTCATGAGTTTTAATTCATCATAGCAGCGAGCAATAGCCAAGATTAGATAGTATTATGAACAAACACAAACTTTTTATATATTTCTACAACTATTGTATAACCTATATACTGTTGATATAACATAACAAAGTACAATTAAATATAGATTATATAAAAATAATCTTGTCAAAGTATGCTAAAGTCATCGAGAGCATGCCATTTATCTTGATGACAACAGTAAAGTTGGCTAAATGTGAATCCACTTCATTAAAAGCGTGGTTTCTAACAACCTCGGACGAGATAGGGTCGTAATGATGATGCTTCTAAGTAGACCCCACCTCGATATAAACTTTATTGTAAGTGCCGTAACAAGAAGTGTAAGTTTATAATATGCTCCACATTATTAAGTTTGCTTATAAATATTTTTAGGCGCTATAGAACGAAGGACTAGTATTCGTTGCCAAAAAAATATGGCTGTTACTTAGTTCTAAAATTTTAAATATTCTCCCTCGCACATAAATATTAATTTAAGAAAGAGAGAGAATCCTATAACTGTACGTGCTAAAGCAAATCGTAGTTTTGACAGGATTAATATATCCACTATTCAAACGCAATCTAGAAAAGATTTACACGTCAAAACGCGTTTGTCGATTCTTTGTAAATTATTTATTTATACATCCCCACCACGGAAAACCGCTTTCACCATGGTAAGTCAAGATCAAGGAGCTCATTACCGTACGATTATGAGTCGTGTGAAGTTTAATTCTGTGCAACTTTAACGTTATTTCGTTTGCCAGACCGCGATGTTCGCCAGGGTTACGTTTTATCCTACGCTTTTATACAATGTGATGATGGAGAGGATATCCAGCAGAAGATGGTACGACAGAATGGATGACACTGTCATTCTGGGAGCTCTGCCATTCCAGAACATGACGAAACAGGTAAAGATTAACGTTAGACATTTCTGAAAAATATAGCCTAAAAATTCAAAAAACATGAATGAAATTAATATTTGAAGCTTATTTAAATAAATGTACAATATCTTTTCGTGTTAGTATTAGGCTTGAACCGAATATATCACATGAGTAACAGATAATATTGAAGACTTCCATCTGTTGTATGCACCTTCCTATAACCAGGGGTTCTTCAACATCTCATCAGTATGTTGGTTGTCAGTTGCTTAACATTAAGTGTGACCTGTATCATTTGCCATGCTCAATACATAATCATTTTCATAGCAGATATTTTAACCATGGTTTTATTTAACGTCTTCAAATATGACCCGCAGGAGATATTTCTGGAGAATTTAGAACTGCCTCCATGGTCTAGCGGTTAAGTCCGTGGATTTAGACTCGGACGTACCGGGTTCGCTTTCTGGTCGGGACACAAAAATATTTATTAATGTCAATAAATACATTTAATTAATATTTAAAATTATATGTGATATTTCTCGAGTTTGGTACGCTGGAGACATCAACGAGCTTGCCACTTGTCATGATTGGCCTATAGTAAAGTTGGCTAATTGTGAATCCGCTTATATGCTTTCCGCTTTATAAGCGTGGTTTCTGACCACCCTAAAAGGGAAACGGTCGTGATGATACTTTACTAATTTAGAAGTCTAGACAGTCACATTACCTGAATATCACCATAAATTAATTAGTTATTGTCTAATTTATAGTAACCAAATATTTCAAGAGTTCTTAATTGTCTGATCTCATCGTAATGCCCAGGAATTTTCCACACATCTGGGATACCATTAGTTGTGACTCTGTTATCGGATCCATAACAGGTTAGAGACCTGTCATGTTCCTGCAGTCTTTGGAAAAGTTTCTCTGGAACTTCAGCCTGGAAAATCAGTGGTTGGTAACCATACTGGAATACACCTTGAGGACATGCATGGCCATGTCTTCCTCTGCCAAGGAGGTGCAGCAAGCAAAAACAAAATTACATGTTGAAATAGAGCCCCGCTGTGTACTGACTAATATAGAGCCAATGATTCATCAATTGGTTTATAATTTACTCATTGTATATTTTACTTTTGATAAACCGTGCTCTACAGTGGGCTATCTGTAATGTTTACGGTCTGATAGGTATAATGCTCAGGGTCTGATGGTTACAATTTTCCATTTCAGTTAATAGAAGAAGAGAACCTAAAGGGAGTGGTCTCTATGAATGAGACCTATGAACTCAAGATGTTCTCCAATGATGCTGATGTAAGTATTTTACAAAACTAGTTAATGAATAGTTAGACAAAAACAATGCAAATCATATACAAATAAAGAGATGGCAAAAACCCTGGATTAGACAAAGTTCTACACATTTATTATTTAAAAATATATGTATATTGTGTAGATTTAATTAGTAATAATGATGATGGCTGTTCTTTGCTAATAATGGTCATTCTTTTGCTATCCTGCCATTATTGGTAAAACTGACAAAACCGAATGTACATTAAGTACATAAGATAATTATGGTGAATAAATGAATTGAATTGAAAATATATATCAACTGCTAAATCAGGCTTCTTAAGAAACAAAACAGAATCTTCTATAAGTATTTAAAAACTGACAGCAGTTGCATTTTTCTAATTTCAATCAATCAATGATTATTCTCGTGGAACACAAATTCAAGCCAACAAATATTATGATCTCACAGAAGAAATGATCAGGAACAGATTCAAAACTCAGCTTTATTCTGTAAAAGTTTGCACTACTTACTGCAAAATTACTACATCATTACATTTATTTTAACCAAGCTGCCAAGACTGCATTAGTAGAATCATACAGTATTTTGTTGACTAGATAGAGAAACAAAATGGTGGATGGTGAGCGTTATTGCTCAATAAAAAGGGAGGGGGGAGCTCTTTTTTATCACATACACAATGGATAAAAAAATTGTCAGCTTCATCACCTTAGAACATTTTTGTGGAAAATTTGGCCTACACTCGCCATGCTGTGGCCAGACGGGGTTTGATTTAAATTTAAATGACATTTAATTTAATTCCTACGTACGCTGGAGACATCGACGAGCTTGCCACTTGTCATCATTGGCCTATAATAAAGTTGGCTAAATGTGAATCCGCTTATTTATAAGCATGGTTTCTAATCACCCCGAAACGGAAACGGTCGTGATGATACTTTACTTTTTTAATTTAATTCCACAAGTTGGTGTTAGTGGAACCAGGACCGACAGCTAACATGCTCTCCGAGGCTCGGGAACTGTGGTGTTGTAAATGTGAATTGCTGCAAACTGCGCTAAAATGGTATAACTTTCCAACACTAATCAGAGATATAATTGCCAATTATTACAAGAACTTGAGGCTTGTCGTAACAAACAAGGACGGCTACACAGACACACTAAAATACAATGTGGGCCTGTTCCAAGGCTGCTGCCTATCACCTGTAGCTTTTAATATAATTATCAATATCCTAATCGACAAACTTTAATCTCGTGAAAAGAAGTGGGGATATAGATTCAAACAAAACAACATCTATACGGAATCCGTCTTAGCTTTTGCAGACGACTTCGCGGTGCTAACAAGAAATCCCAAGCAATGCCAGGGCTTGCTGAAAATAGTGGATGATTTCTGCTCATGGACATGTCTGGCTAGGCGCAACACTACATTTACGTCTTATGATCCTGGACTGAGTATAGCAGGGCAGAGAATAGCTCCGGTAAATGAAACCATGCCCTTTAAATTTCTTGGCAGAAGGATCAATTTTCAGGGAAAAACACCATCCCTAGAAGTGGTTGTAAAACAATTCACTGACGACATGAATAGGGTTACTCAACAGCCTATAAGCAATGTCAAAAAAGCTTGGATATATGACAACTACTTAGCATCTCGCCTCACTTGGCCTTTCCTAGTATATGATTTCAACAAAAGCCTACTATCAAGTCTGGACGCGGACGTCATAAGAACATTGAAGTCTTGGCTTGGATTAGCCCAGGGTGCTGACTCCTCAACATTCTTTAGAGGACGGAGAAACTTCGGAATGGATCTGAAAAGACCATCTGAATTATACAAACATCTACGTATAAGCAAATATAAAATTCTAACCAGCTCCCAGGATAATACAATTTCATCCCTTCCAAGAGACCCTCTGGTCTCAGATATGGAACCGAGACTACTATTCTTCAAGAAATTCATGACAGGTGCCCAGACTGACAAAAGAGGCATTGGCTGGAAGAAAAAAGAAAGTGACAAAGAGGTTATAAAATCCTTCCTCAGGAAAGATGAAGAGCATGAATACAGAGTGCACGCGATGACTCTAGAAGTTCAAATTGACTGGCTAACTTTGGGCGATTTTTGCATCCCTCCAGCCCTAAAGTGGCGCACATTAATGTACGATTGGTCTCCGGCGTTGCTAAAGTTCTACCTAAACGCTTTTCAAATGTCCCTCCCGGACCAGAGTAATCTGGTAAGGTGGGGAAATGCTACGGAAAAGAAGTGTACATTGTGTAGTGCTGCCATAGGAACTGCTAGACACACACTTGTAGGGTGCGTTACTCTCCTAGAAAAGGGCTATTACTCACGCCGACATGACAAAGTCCTAGGTGTTATCCGTGAAGCAGTAAGTCTTTCTATTGCAAGAGCCAGAAAGGGACTGACTACAAATAAAACTTTGACCACATTTGTAAAGGAAGGGCAAAGCACGAAAACTAAATGCAAGCCCACCTCGATCCTTGGCGCCGCATCAGACTGGAAAATTCTCATGGATACATTTGAACACCATTATAGGATCCCAGATGAACTAGCTGTATCAGCCTATAGGCCAGACATCTTAGTGTTTTCTCGGAACTTGAAAAAAGTTATCCTTATTGAACTTACCGTTCCGTGGGAATCAAATATTCCAAAAGACCACAACATGAAGTCGAATAAATATTATGATCTCACAGAAGAAATGATCAGAAACGGGTTCAAGACTCAGCTTTACGCAGTGGAAGTTGGTGCAAGAGGAGTTCCAGCAAAATCTTTGCATCACTTACTGAAAGAATTGGGCCTAAGCAGGTCTGCCGTCAATACATTTATGGAACGAGCTTCCAAGACGGCACTAACGGAATCATACAGTATTTGGTTGGGTAGGGAGAGAAGTAGAATGGTGGATGGTGAGCGTATTATCGCGAAATAGAAAAAAAAGGAGGCCTCCTTTTCTTAAACCAGCCAATTGTCGGTCGCAAGCCCGAGACACCATTCTTCTCATCTCTTACCCACACACGATGGACCCGGCACCCGCACGGTGAATCCATGGAATGCTTAGAAATTTGTCTTCTTTGGTTGGGTAGGGAGAGAAGTAGAATGGTGGATGGTGAGCGTATTATCGCGCAATAGAAAAAAAGGAGGCCTCCTTTTCTTAAACCAGCCAATTGTCGGTCGCAAGCCCGAGACACCATTCTTCTCATCTCTTACCCACACACGATGGACCCGGCACCCGCACGGTGAATCCATGGAATGCTTAGAAATTTGTCTTCTCTTCTCATGACAAATGTATGTAAGAAAAGTTTGTTTCTCATTACACATGCCGGAGTTCAAACCAAACTGCTCCTACAACGCGCAAGGAATATACCCACCAATAGTAATTTTCCTAGCACAGAGATATGCAATCAAAAGTAGAGATGGTCGGATAACCTCTTAAATATTCTAATAGCTATTTTAAAATACAAGGATGTTATCTACCGTAGACAAATATGTTGAGATTTTAGATATATGAAATATAAATACCAACACAGACTCTATTGTTGTTTGCTTGTGAACAAAAAATACTAAAGAATATTTGATTTATATTAATATTAATGATTGCGTAAATATTTCATGCCTTAGTAGTTACAGCTTACAATAATCAATTTAAAATTCTACCAGATTCTTCTAGCAGATGTTTGTCAGATTCTTTTACTGTGTCAGCAGCCTGCCAGTAGAATAAGCTACCACCGACCATAGTCACCATATTTAAAAATTTGCTCACTGAGCTGTTATAAAGACTGAGAATGACAATATGTATGATGTATATTTCTTTAAAACTTTTTCCACTATGAGCATAGGCCCCTAGAACACAGCGTCCTAGACCTCCGCTGTTGAAGTAGGGCCTTCCAGAACATATATCTGGAGAACTCGGCCTACACTTGCCATGCTGGCCAGGCAGGTTGGTTAGGATCTGATGTCAATTTATTAACAACTCAAGTTGGTATTAGTGGAACCGGGACCGACGGCTTAACATGCTCTAACGAGGCACGGGAATGGTGATGTCGTAAATCTATCACAAATGTACGTTGTAAAAGTGTATTACATTACATGCTGGGGCTAGAAACTGACCTCTTTAGAATTTTAAGGAGTGTTTTTACAACCGAGCCATCACCACTCTTTTTTTTTATCTAAAAATACATATGTATATAACTGTGAATAGAGAAGAGAGGAGACAAATTTCTAAGCATTCCATGGATTCACCGTGCGGGGTGCCGGGTTCATCGTGTGTGGGTAAGAGATGAGAAGAATGGTGTCTCGGGCTTGCGACCGACAATAGGCTGGTTTAAGAAAAGGAGGCCTTCTTTTTTTTCTACTGCGCGATAATACGCTCACCATCCACCATACTACTTCTCTCCCTACCCAACCAAATACTGTATGATTCCGTTAATGCCGTCTTGTAAGATTGTTCCATAGATGTATTGACGGCAGACCTGCTTAGGCCCAATTCTTTCAGTAAGTGATGCAAAGATTTTGCTGGAACTCCTCTTGCACCAACTTCCACTGCTTCCTGATCATTTCTTCTGTGAGATCATAATATTTATTCGACTTCATGTTGTGGTCTTTTAGAATATTTGATTCCCACAGAACAGAAAGTTCATTTTATTTTTTTATTTTTTCAATGTTTCTGGTCTATAGGCTAGTTCATCTGGGATCCTACAATGATATTTGTTTTTTACTGTGTGTATTTGCAATAGGAATATTGATTTTCAGATGTATATGTAGCCCAAATCCCCTTACGTATTCTTATAGATTGCCATGAACCAAAACTTACATGAAGAATGATGTTATTTGTTGTTTCTTTCTTCTTGCAGAAATGGCGGGAAAATGGGGTAGAATTTTTACAGCTGGCAACAACGGATATATTTGAAGCTCCCGATCAGGATAAGCTTTACGAGGGTGTTCGATTCATCAACAGATTTCTGCCCAATGACAATAAGTTGAATGGATTCCAAGCAGAAGGGATGGGAAAGCAATTACCCGGGTCTGTGTATGTCCATTGTAAAGCTGGCCGTACGCGCAGCGCTACCTTAGTTGGATGCTATCTTATGATGGTAAGTTAAATAAGAAGCCGTCACTATGCCGGCCTATCAAGATGCTTTTTACACTTCTCTCGAAGGACTCCAAAGCAGTTTTGACATTTGTTAACTATGGCAAACTTAGCGATTTTGGTTGAAAAGTCATTAAAAAAATCTAAGCCTTCCATGGGTTCACCGTGTGGGTGCCAGGTCCATCATTTGTGAAAGAGATGAAATGAATGGTGGCTTGTTTACAAACAAGGCCTCCTTTTTTATTTTATTGCGCTCACTATTCACCATTATGCTCCTCCCCCTACCCAACCAAATACTGTATGATTCCGCAAAGAATTTGCTGGAACTCCTCTCGCATCAACCATCAAATAAAGCTAAGTCTTGAATCTGTTCCTGATCATTTCCTGAGATCATAATATTTATTCGATTTCATGTTGTGGTCTTTTGGAATATTTGATTCCCACAATACGGAAAGTTCATTGTTTTTTTTTTTTTTCAATGTTTCTGGTCTATAGGCTAGTTTATCTGGGATCCTATAATGATATTAGTGTTTTACTCTGAGTATTTTCAATAGGAATATTGATTTTCAGAAAAATGGCTGGTCTCCCAAAGAAGCTGTTGAGTACATGCGTACCAGAAGACCACACATTCTCCTTCACACCAAACAATGGGAAGCATTAAACTTATTCCATAAAAAACATTTAGAATCATAGTACAAATGAATATTTATTTATATGGAATTCAACGAGCTTTGACACATAATGTAAACAAACCACCAAAAAGGTAGATATTTTAAAGTCACAAATTATGGAATTGATGGGAATCAAAATGAAACGCGAACCCTGATATATTTTTTTATCGTTTATAGAACAGAGCATCCTAGACCTCCATTATTGGAGATGAGCCTTCCAGAATATATATCTGGAGAATTTAGCCTACACTCGCCACGGTGGCCAGACGAGTTGGCGAGGAATAAATAAGCGACCTCTATACTTCAATGATGACAACTTGGCTGGTGTTGCCATCGACAACAATCTCTAAGCTGCAGGTTACGAAGTCGTCCACAGAGCGGAGATTATTTCTTGTCCCATTCTCCATCTAACTACCAACAGAATTTGTTCATAGTTAAGATATGCAGTTATATTATTGATTATTGCAACGACTTGGATCCATTTATAATATCTCCGACAGCTACACGACGCAATCTTACAAAACAAACGTTGCCGTGAACTCAGGAGGTCGTGGGTTCGATTCCCACCGGGGGCAAGTTAGACATTGTATAATTTGTCTCGGTCTGGGTGTTTATATGTATAATATGTAGTTTATCAACCATCTAGTTTCCGTACACAAGCCTTGTAGCTTACCACGGAAATTAGATGCCGCTGTGTGACCTGTCTGAAAATTATTATATTTTTAATTTATTATTTAGTTTTTTTTTTATTTTATTGTTTTTTTTATAATTGTTGTTCATTTAGTTTTTGTTCTATGTTATGTAGTTTTTTGGTCTTAGTTTTTAGTTTAGGTTTATTTTACTGGTAACATTTCAACGAGCACCACCTAATTATGTAATTTTAGCTATCGGTGGCAACTTGTTAATAATAATAATAAAATGTTTATTTCTCTCATAAAATACATATGTAGGTATATTAAAAATATTAAGTTAGAATATTGTACATACATACCTATTAGATATTGTACCCAAAAACAAAATATATATTTTAAACAAATTAACTTACTGAGCTGAGAGCTGGTGCCTGAACGGGGTACCTAGAAGATACCTGTATCTCAGGTCACCAGTTATATGTTATCTGTTGATAGCCATACACTATCCATATGTACTGTATATATATTTTATCTATCTAGCTGTAAGTTGTCCTTAAACATTAAATACAAAAAAATAATAACTCAGACTATATGATTATGAATTGGTGCAAGACCTACTTGTGTAATTATGCTGTAATAAATATTATTATTAACCAACCTTCTAGCCAAGCCGTCTATCCGGCATGGCGAGTGTTGGCCAAATTCTCCAGATATATGTTCTGAAAGGCCCATCTTCAACAGTGGAGGTCTAGGACACTGTTTTAAGGGCTGTAATGAAATATTATATTGATGTTGTTATATGCAAATAAATATTTATTGTTAATTAAATTTATTGTTTTATTTAAAAGGTTCCGTAAATCTTGTAAGTAAAAATTGGTATTTAACATCCATTGCCCGCAACGAGAACAACAAATAGGTGGTAGGCGGACTGATGGTGGTAACTCGCCCTCTGACTCCACACGTTCCGAGATTAGGCCAGCACAGTGTTAGGGACTGATGTCAGTAATGACTGTCTGCTTCCAGTTGGTAATATTCATGGACCTCGCCCGCCACTTACCATCAGGTGGGCGCAAGGTCAAATGTAGTGCTTGTATAAAAAATAAATTGCATTTTTAGGTTCTTTTTTTAATTAAAATACATTTTAAACGTTTTTAAGCAAAACAAATTATTAAACTGATTCAAAACAGAATTTGTTTTAAAATTTTAAATAATTTTCGTGATACATAAATGTTTACAATCTGTAAGAGACAAACTTATGAATGTCGCAAATGCTAGAGCGTGTAGTAATGCTAACGAAATAATGATTTAAAATACGGGAACGCAATCTTTAATGTTGCCAGGAAAAAAAACTTGTCTTACTGAAAATATTTAAAATGGTAATATTCATGCGTTCTTGATCATCAAAGCTTGATTTTTTACCGTTATTTGTATGAAAAGCAGATACAAACGCCAAGTCGAACGACGTTCAAAGCGAAATTAAGCGACAAGTCAAACACTAGATAGGAATTAAACTTTCGCGCACATTCATATAGATTTTTATAATTTTAACGGGTCTTTACGCAATTTACCTTAGAGACATATTTCTCCCGACGTTTCAGCCAAGTTGCATTGGCCGTGGTCACTGGTCGACTGAAGCTATGCGGTGTAGTCTCGTACATACTGGGCGGTAGATGTAAACCTACCCACTTATCACTTTTAAGTTTTTTAGAAATCACGACACTTACAATATCCTTCACTTTCTTGTCTGCCATAACAAAAAGTAAAGTATCATTACGACCGTTTCCCTTTCGGGGGGTTAGAAACCACGCTTATAAATAAGTGGTTTCACATTTAGCCAACTTTACTATAGGCCAATCATGACAAGTGGCAAGCTCGTCGATGTCTCCAGCGTACCAAACTCTAGAAATATCATAAAATAATTAAATGTATTTACATCAATAAATATGTTTGTGTCCCGACCAGGAATCGAACCTGGTACCTCCGAGGGTACGGACTTAACCGCTAGACCACGGAGGCAGTCAGCCTTAAGCTGGTATATTAGACGCCATTTTTTATTCTATCTATAATGTCATCTTAATTACAGACATTTCCTTCCAGCTGTCAAACGGAAATAAAGTTTAAAGAATTTTTTATGCAACTACCCTCATACATATTTAATTTTATTTGTCTGAGTTAATAGCCCATATCCTTCTAATAGTATGGCCAATGCCATCGTGACTGATGACGTAGAACAGACCTCCTAAAGTGGCCAAAGAGAACAGATATATTAGAATCTTGAATTATATTAGAATCTTGAATTATATCAGAATTTTGAATTATATCAGAATCTTGAATTATATTAGAATCTTGACATTGAGTTGTAGACCATAAGCTGTATGCGTCTAATGGCACAACGCAAGACGAATTGAAAGTTGAAACGCAAGCGCATTGGTGTGGACTAGGGTTGTATTGAGTATTTTTTTGGAACAATGAAGTTTTAATTAGAAATTGTTAAAAAATAAAAAACATAAAACACCTTAAAAAACGTTTATTTTTAAATAAATTAATAACATCAAACATAATACTACTATGTTTTTAAGACAAAACGAAGCTGTGCATACTGTATGACTTTGTATGGTCTTACGTTGGACTTGTGGCTAAGTGTAATATAATGGCTTCTCCATCCTAATAAATAAAACAGGTTTATGAATATAATAAGTAGATATATTTAGCAATAGTAGTTTATGAAACTTGCATAATAAGGGGTATTATACACGAGTGTGTGTTTAATAGTATCACACGAGTGTTTTAATACCTAGTTATGTGCAGTTTCATACAATATATTATCTACTCTCATACATTGGGATTGAACCAACTAAATAAAAGTTAAAAGAGTAAGAAGAATCACACGAAATGCTATACAGCAAAACGTATTGAATGGCGCCAATTTTTATTTTTAATTTTTTTAAATACCATGGTACCGAATACATAAGTCCTAAACAACAAACTTTATAGTCGTAGTTATAATTTTTAGATTATAAGTTGACACGGCCCCTTTACAGCCACGAATTTAAGTTTAATTTTAATATTTTATAATATTTAACATTATTGACATTTATTTAATTTCATATTATTGCGATTTTAATTTGACTCGGCCACTGTACAGCCACGAAATTAATTAAATTTCATTATAATTAGACATTATATTATTATTATTTTAGATTATAAGTTGACACAGCCACGAAATAATTTTTTTTTTTTTATAATTTGACATTAAATTACAATTATTTAGATTATAAGTTGACACGGCTATAATGCCTCGAATTTAGGTTAAGCTACAGTACTTGCTTATGGCAGCAATGTCACTTCCTTATTTCGGTCTATCCATAATTTAATTTAATCTTTTTATTTATTATTTTAATAATATTGTAAAAAAATTACAATATCCGAGTGTTACATGTGAACCATATGGAAATAAATATTTTGAATTGAATTGAATTGAATGAAATGGCGCCAAAACCTAGCTTATGACCGCGCACGCGCTATGGAGGGCGCTGCCATAGACAAGTAAAATTGGAATCAAAACTTTTTTGTAATGGAACCTTTGCCCTAAAAAAATAAGTGTTATATATGTATTATTCTATCTTTTAAATGAATTATAACATTATTTTCTTAGAGAATAAGTGTTATAATGTGATTCTATTTTTAAATTTCAGCAGTATGTTTATAAAGTATGTCAATATAAATTCGTTTTGAAGTTTGTAATTCGCATTTTACGATATGAGAGTAGATAAAATACTTTATAACTTAAATCAAAGCGCGAAACAGGCAAAGTGACAGCCGTCGTAGTGACGTTCCCAAACCCCAACGAGTAGCGTTGTAGTCTCAAACCAATTGAATGACCATTATCGATGACTTCGCAAATAATATTCGAACAATACAAACTGGTAATTTTAAAATAAACAATTCGTATGGAGAAGCCAAAAAATATAGTCTTTCTGACATATGTTTCTTAGGAAAAGTTGTTTGTTTCTATCAATAGAATCACATATTAGTCTAAAGTATAATAACAAAAAATAATAATAATAATAAATATATACGGTATGTGACACGTCTGCACTGACTTAGCAGTACAAGGTCCAAGAATAGGAGAAACCGACGTCCAACATAAACCCTACCATTATGCCGGCCTAACAATATTTGTGATTAGTTTATATAGAAAATTCAACATTATTACCAAATTAATACTCTACGGTGGATAACAATAAAAAAAACTAACCAAATTAAGTACCTTCATTTTTTTAGGTTAGATTTCTAAAATATTTTTATAGTTGCAAAATCTTTAAATCGTTATAATTACATACATTTTTGTTTTGCTTAGGTTCGTTAAACATTTTTAAAAAATCTAACCAAAAACTTTTTTACAACTACCCACATATTTAATTTTATTTATTTGTCTGACTTAATAGCCCATATCCTTCTAATAGTATGGCCAATGCCATCGTGACTGATGACGTAGAACAGACCTCCTAAAGTGGCCAAAGAGAAGAGATAGACCAGGCCAATGGCCACTTTGGGTAGGAATGGTCCAACCACGGCGGGCCTCGCGTAATCCACTGCGATAGCTTCTAGACCCCTGGAAATAAATAAATATTATTTATGACTATAGAATTTATTTATTTATTTTATTGGAAAACAAACAGATAAAACCATTAATATGTTTTCACATATAGAAACCTATAAAAGCAAGCTAACAAAGAAGACAAATTTCTAAGCATTCCATGGATTCACCGTGCGGGTGCCGGGTCCATCGTGTGTGGGTAAGAGATGAGAAGAATGGTGTCTCGGGCTTGCGACCGACAATTGGCTGGTTTAAGAAAAGGAGGCCGCCTTTTTTTTTCTATTGCGCGATAATACGCTCACCATCCACCATTCTACTTCTCTCCCTACCCAACCAAATACTGTATGATTCCGTTAATGCCGTCTTGGAAGCTCGTTCCATAAATGTATTGACGGCAGACCTGCTTAGGCCCAATTCTTTCAGTAAGTGATGCAAAGATTTTGCTGGAACTCCTCTTGCACCAACTTCCACTGCGTAAAGCTGAGTCTTGAACCCGTTCCTAATCATTTCTTCTGTGAGATCATAATATTTATTCGACTTCATGTTGTGGTCTTTTGGAATATTTGATTCCCACGGAACGGTAAGTTCAATAAGGATAACTTTTTTCAAGTTCCGAGAAAACACTAAGATGTCTGGCCTATAGGCTGATACAGCTAGTTCATCTGGGATCCTATAATGGTGTTCAAATGTATCCATGAGAATTTTCCAGTCTGATGCGGCGCCAAAGATCGAGGTGGGCTTGCATTTAGTTTTCGTGCTTTGCCCTTCCTTTACAAATGTGGTCAAAGTTTTATTTGTAGTCAGTCCCTTTCTGGCTCTTGCAATAGAAAGACTTACTGCTTCACGGATAACACCTAGGACTTTGTCATGTCGGCGTGAGTAATAGCCCTTTTCTAGGAGAGTAACGCACCCTACAAGTGTGTGTCTAGCAGTTCCTATGGCAGCACCACACAATGTACAGTTCTTTTCCGTAGCTTTTCCCCACCTTACCAGATTACTCTGGTCCGGGAGGGACATTTGAAAAGCGTTTAGGTAGAACTTTAGCAACGCCGGAGACCAATCGTACATTAGTGTGCGCCACTTTAGGGCTGGAGGGATGCAAAAATCGCCCAAAGTTAGCCAATCATTTTGAACTTCTAGAGTCATCGCGTGCACTCTGTATTCATGCTCTTCATCTTTCCTGAGGAAGGATTTTATAACCTCTTTGTCACTTTCTTTTTTCTTCCAGCCAATGCCTCTTTTGTCAGTCTGGGCACCTGTCATGAATTTCTTGAAGAATAGTAGTCTCGGTTCCATATCTGAGACCAGAGGGTCTCTTGGAAGGGATGAAATTGTATTATCCTGGGAGCTGGTTAGAATTTGATATTTGCTTATACGTAGATGTTTGTATAATTCAGATGGTCTTTTCAGATCCATTCCGAAGTTTCTCCGTCCTCTAAAGAATGTTGAGGAGTCAGCACCCTGGGCTAATCCAAGCCAAGACTTCAATGTTCTTATGACGTCCGCGTCCAGACTTGATAGTAGGCTTTTGTTGAAATCATATACTAGGAAAGGCCAAGTGAGGCGAGATGCTAAGTAGTTGTCATATATCCAAGCTTTTTTGACATTGCTTATAGGCTGTTGAGTAACCCTATTCATGTCGTCAGTGAATTGTTTTACAACTACTTCTAGGGATGGTGTTTTTCCCTGAAAATTTATCCTTCTGCCAAGAAATTTAAAGGGCATGGTTTCATTTACCGGAGCTATTCTCTGCCCTGCTATAGTCAGTCCAGGATCATAAGACGTAAATGTAGTGTTTCGCCTAGCCAGACATAGGCTGAAGCATTTTGATGGTTTCGTTCTCATTCCCTTTGTCCATGAGCAGAAATCATCCACTATTTTCAGCAAGCCCTGGCATTGCTTGGGATTTCTTGTTAGCACCGCCAAGTCGTCTGCAAAAGCTAAGACGGATTCCGTATAGATGTTGTTTTGTTTGAATCTATATCCCCACTTCTTCTCACGAGATTTAAGTTTGTCGATTAGGATATTGATAATTATATTAAAAGCTACAGGTGATAGGCAGCAGCCTTGGAACAGGCCCACATTGTATTTTAGTGTGTCTGTGTAGCCGTCCTTGTTTGTTACGACAAATCTCAAGTTCTTGTAATAATTGGCAAGTATATCTCTGATTAGTGTTGGAAAGTTATACCATTTTAGCGCAGTTTGCAGCAATTCATGTTGCACCGACCCAAATGCGTTTTCCAAGTCGATCCAACAGACGCTTAGTTGCCGCTCCTGTTTCCTGGCATCCTTCAAACACTCAGCGAGTAAGGTGTTGTGTTCTAAGCAGCCAGAAACTCCCGGCAAAAAACCTTTCTGGTGCTGGCGTGAGAAGTACTCGTTCTTGATCATAAATCGGGACATTCTTGCTTGTACTATGGAGAAGAAGATTTTGGACATTGTATTCGTCAAAGCGATCGGTCTTGCATCTTTGGGATCATTTACCTCAGTTTTCTTTGGTATGAGAACAAAGACTGCCTCGCCAAATGCCTTTGGAACTTGATTAGTAGACCAGATTTTTCGATATATATTATATAAATGCTTACGGGTGTGAGGACATTTTTTATATACAATGTACGGAATGCCATCTGGGCCTGGTGCCGATTTGGAACTTTTTCTTTTCATTTGTTCGTCCATTTCTTCCATGCTTGGTGGAAGGCATCGGAAGTCCTCTAAAGGTCTGACGGGTCGAGGCGAGGGTGGGTCCAGATATTGTTCCTCTTTTTGTATTTCTGTGTATGTCTCTTTGTAATATTTATATATTTGATCTCTGGTCAGCGATAGTACACCACTTTTTTCGCTGAATATCTTTCTGGCATAGACGAAGGGGTTTTTGTCAAAGAGGACTTCGTGTCTGGCTCTATTGTATTGATTGGAGTAATCTTCATTTGTAATAATAAAGAAAGAAAGAAAGTAAATAGTAAGTAAGGTCTTGTTTCTTGGTGTTAATTTTAAGTATATAAATATCACCTCGGCAAGCTTACAATATTAGTTATCCTTGAAAGTAAAAATTGACATCATTCCAAATGACACATCCTTTCAACGAGACCTACAAATAGGTGGTAGGCGGACTGATAGTGGTAATTGCCCAGTCTGCCGGGGCGGGGAAGTATCCACACGTTTCGGGATCAGGCAGGAATTGCCGTCATCCCCAGTCAAGCTGGTATAGTGTTAGGGACTGATGTCAGTCATGAGTGTCGATTCCAGTTGCTAACATTCATGGACCTAGCGCGCTACTTACCATCAGGTGGGCGCAAGGTCACACGTCGTGCTAGTATAAAAAAAACAAAAAGCTTTGCGTGATAAACCCCACTATCCAACCCGAGGTAGGTTGGAAGATGGCATTGTGAGTTCCCAATATCCAACCTGGATTGGATAGCTAGGTTAAAAGAAGATATGGTCGTATTGATACTTTACTTTTTTTTGTGACCGCCATAATACACGGGCAAAGCCGGGTCAAACAGCTAGTTAAAAATATTGTTTTTTTTTTATTAACCTTCATTTGTAATATAAATCAACAAAACATAAATCTTCTCATTAAAATATTGTTTTTTTCAATAATAATAAATCTTCAATAGTAGGTTAAGAACTCTGAAATAAAGGTATATATTTTTTATATTATTTTCAGAAAGATACAAAACTCCTGTGTGCTAATTCTCAAGCAACGTCGAAATCATTCGATTTCGAAGAGCAATCGAACAATCTGCCACATTTACAATGTTCTTTTGTTTTGTTGTGTTCTCTTTTCCCGGTGCATGATGAATGTGGTGATAGGGAGGCAAAGGGTCTAGCCCATACAGCCAAGTCTGACGTAATATATCTTTCTTTCTTATAAGTTAATAAGGTTATCATCAAATTCCAGATATGATGCTTCTCTTGGAGTCACTCGCGGCATTATAGCCCAAATACGTCGGGTAAAATATGGGAGTTCAAAGCGCGGGAAAACCGCAAAAAATAAACTCCAACTTGTGCCCTAAAGTCCAATTTATTGTTTTCCATAATTATTTACACAACAATATCCACAGTAAATTAACTTAAATAATAAACAAAAACTTGCACTTGACATGTCCGCGCAAAATGGCGCGAAGGACTCTTTGCCATGTTTTTTTTTACATTATTTCGATTTTGATTCACTTTTTTTTAAATAAAAAAAAACGCGCTTTGCTTTTAAGTCGAACACGGAAATTATACAACACAACTATTGCTATATTCGACTTGAAAGCAAAAAAAGCAGGGCTTGCTTTTTTTTTACCGAATTTTGTATGAAAACCCTAGACAAACGCTAAGCCGAACGATTTTCATAGCGAAAAAAAGCGCTTAAAGCGACGAGTCGAATATAGGGTATATTGATTGTATTGTTTGAGAATTTAGCCCCCCTGCATTTTCTTATACTAGTGCCATGTTCAACTTGGCGCTGTAAGCTTTTGTTTTACTTTATTTCGTTTAGAAAGTTCTTCAAATAGCATTTTCACTCGCTTAAAGCATAATTCAGAAAAAAAACGCGCTTTCCTTTGCTTTTAAGTCGAACACGGCATAATTGTAGGAAATGGCTAATAGCCAAAACAGCCATGTCAGTTTTATTTTTACGGCAAAATGTTTATGTCCATAACAGCCATGTTAAGTTTAAGTCTTTTTTTATGGCAATGAGCCTATAGTCATGACAAGACAGTTTATTTTACTTTCTCCGATATTTTTAAAGATTTTTCATGTTGGAGTGTACCTTTGAGCTACGAGTATGTCGTCAAATGACAATATAATATTTTGATTTAAAAATGAAACTATTTATAAAAAATAATGATAATTATTGTTTTAGTAACTAAATACTAACAGGGTTTAGTCTGTCCATATCTCCATATCTTCCAGAAGGTGGCACAGAGTCCATCAGTAAATGTAATGTTTAATAGCCCAGCCAAGGTCAGTACAGAACTTATGTGCACTATAGCAACTCCCACTCTTGGCCAAATCCGACCAAATCTTCTCTCTCTGATATAATCTGTCACTACAGTGGAAAAACCCCTGGATAGGATAAGGTAAGGAAAAGATTACAGGGTCGCTCGCACTTTTAAGAAATCTAGGTAATCAATTACAGACATTTTGGATATTATATTAATCATGTATTTGTTAATTACCTTTGTGGTCTAGCGGTTAAGTCCGTGGATTTAGACTCGGAGGTAACGAGTTCGATTCCTGGTCGGGACACAAAAATATTTATCAATCTATATAAATACATTTAATTAATATTTAATTTATTTGTGATATTTGTCGATTTTGGTACGGTGGCTGGAGACATAGACGAGCTTGCCACTTGTCATGATTGGTCTATAGTAAAGTTGGCTAAATGTGAATCCGCGTATTTAGTAGGTGTAGATCGGTTTCTGACCACCCCGAAAGGCAAACGGTTGTGATGATACTTTACTATGTATTTGTTTTAGTAAAATCGTTTTTAATGTTTGATATTTTTCTCAAATTGACTAAAGCTTTCTAAGGAAAATATAATAAGGATTAGAGTTAATAAGGGGCCATGCATAAATTGCAGATAAATCAGCTTGGAGATGTTTTAAACGGAATAAACCAATTTGGGCTTGCTACCACGTGCCTCACACTCCCACTTTAATTGACAATTTTTTAGGCTTTATTTTTACCTGTAGACCTTATCAGGATGCTTTAAAAACCCAGGGTACAACTTGGTATCTTGGGAAAACAGGACGGTTGCTCACCCTATATTATACTAACAAATAGAGATAAACATGGAGACATATTTACGTATATCAATTTTTTTTTTTTTTTGGGAAATGCTGGCACCTTTAGGTAAGTCTTGCATCAAGTGGCGTTTATTTTTATATAAATATCACCATGACAAGCTTACAATATTAGTTTTCCTTAAAAGTGGCATTTGGTTTCATTGCAAATGGTACATACTTTCAACGAGAACAAATAGGTGGTAGGCGGACTGATGGTGGTAATTTGCCCAGTCTGCCAGGGCAGGGAAGCATCCACCGTTTGTGCCAATAAACCCAGTAAAGTTTATCAACATGTTTCGGGATCAAGCTCAATTTGCTGTCATGCCGGCATTGTATTACAAACTGATGTCAGCCATGCATCATGTCATGGACCTCGCGTGCCACTTACCATCAGCACCACCAAAAACGATAATGGTAAACGAGACATTACGCATAACTCTGGTTCATCAATCTTGCATTACATGCCCCAACCATTGGAAGCAAGCCTTATTTTATTTTTATCTCTATCATTCATACTTTGTGTATTTCATTGTTACGTATGAGGTCCCCAGCTAACAACATATAACATATACTCATATAGCATATAACAGTTACTCACCAATGACTATGGGCCACAATCAGTATGGCTAGTGCAGAATCGATGAGTTTGTTTGGCATCAACAAGCCCAGAGGGATTAGTGGGATGAGCAGAGCTGTTGTAAACCTCTCAATCACCCACAATTTGGAGTGGTCGGACGCTGAGCGGTGGACAGGGCTTGTCTTAAATGCACGGATCTGGAATTGCATGTTATTTTATAAAATCTTGTTTCTTAGTTATTATGCTTCTAACAACTTGGATAATCACAAATAAAATCAATAGAAAAACATAATACAAAACGGATAGATAATAATGGTTGGGCGTAACAGGTAATAATCCATATGGTCAAAGATACAAACACAAACTATGTACCATCTCATCGCATCGTACCACGCATCCTCTTGCCATCAACTTTTCCCTGACAAGGCACTTAACGAATGTATCTCTACGCCGTGACATGCGTCCAAAGAAATTGAGAATGCGTGATTGTACAATTGAGGAAAGCGCTGTCCTATCTCCAGTTCCTCCAGGATATATACCATGACCTATATACCATATACATATTTACAAGACCAACGCCTATCATTATTTAACAGGATACTTACAGCATTAACAATGGGTGTAGTGGACTTGGCATCTTTTACCAAAAGACTTCTGACTGCTGTGTTTAATGTCCTCGGGGCTAGGGATGGCTGTGTAGCCAACCTGGACAGCTGCTGGTTAAACAGACGACCAGAGCATGCTGGAATTATAGAAAAAATAAATTTATAGTTACATTAAACACAAGCTAGCAACAATCGAACTACAAATTACATTAAAAATACTGACCCCATGAGTAAAAAAAGTTGAGAAAAGAATGGCTTAAAAAATACTATAGGTGCTTAATATTTAAAGAAGTTAAGATATAACGATACTGAAGGCTCGATAATTTATAAGTTAATAGCAATTGTAACTAATGAGCAGTTTTATGTTCAATAAAACATAGGTTCCGTAAAAATAAAAACAATACAACACTTTGTTATGTAACAGCTTTATCTGTTTATTTAATGAGACATATTTACCTGAATTACGTAGAAACATAGAGAAGGCCATAATACAATCCTAAATAATTATAGGTCGTTTAAGAGACAAATTAAAGAGAATTAAAATAAATTCCCATAAAATATTTTTGCCGACAGACGTGCCGTCGCAGATCGCGCTGTCAAATCAAATGTCTTTTTTTTTATTTGTTCCATATTCCATGTTAGTATATATATAGTATAAATAAAAATGAAGCTAATAAAAATATATAAACTAAAATAAAACTATATATAAAAATATACACCCGTGACTTGATCATGTGGCAATGTGCCAAGAACACTCGCAGCATTCCCCCGCTGCACAGAGATGCTGATTAGCTGCAAGAAAAAACTGCCAGCCCCTTTGTCACATACCGCGTTAACCAGCCGCTTAGACAGTTCTTTAAAGTTGGCCCCCACGGTCCCATTGTCTCAAGACCAAAAGACACAAACACGTAGTCATTAACAACAGACTCGTTTTTGCGACATTTGGTCTTTTCAGCTAAGCCCGCAGCCGCTCCAGCCCTGAATTTGTTCATTGATTTTATTTCTAACTCAAGGCGAATAATTTGAAATTAATAAAAATACCTACGAAAAAAGAAAGTAATTTAAATAAATAAATAAGAGTTTAAACCTTGAAGCAATCCTACCTTGGCCTTTTAAAATTAAAACAACAATAGATTGCGTTTCAAAATTCCATATATTCTTTCTTACAGATGAATATTGAGTCTAAGTAAGAGACAGACTTATTAGTTAAACAGGCTATTGAAAGTGCTAGATTGAGGAGTAATTCTGTTAGGATGACTATTTTGAATACTAAAACGCAATGATTCCGGATGACAATTCATTTTCGTGACTTTTGTTTGGTTGTAAAGTTTTGTAATTTTTAAAAGGATTATTGCTTATTTCTTTGTATTACCCTATAATAATGGCTACAACACTCGACGACAAGTCTATCTGGGAGGATGGTGAAGAGGCCCTCAGCGAGGAGGTTCTCCGAATGCCGACAGACGAAATCATAAGCAGAACGCGGCTTCTGGACAATGAAATTAAAATTATGAAGAGCGAAGTGATGAGGATCAACCACGAGCTACAGGCGCAGACGGAGAAAATTAAGGAAAACACGGAAAAAATTAAAGTCAACAAGACTCTACCTTATTTAGTTTCAAACGTTATTGAGTTATTGGACGTGGATCCCCAGGAGGAGGTATGATAATGCTCATTTACACCAGCTATTTATTGGCCACGGCCTATAGAACACCGAGTCCTAGACCTACTCTTTTTTTAATTTTTGGACCTAACAATGTAAATGTAATAACACTAAACTATATAGAACTATTTCTTATTTATTATTATATGTAAGTGTATGACATTTGTCCCCAAGGATTGGCTCTGAGAAAATGTCTATAGTCATTAAGTCTGCCTTTGTACTTTAATAAATTAATTAATAGGCTAGCAGCTTACATACATTTGTTTCGTCCTACATTTACAATACCACGTTCCTGTGCCTTGGAGAGCACCTTAAGCTCCCGGTTCCACTAATACCAACTTATGAAAATTATAAATAAATTTACATCAGATCCCAACGCCAACCTGTCTGGCCAGTGTGGCGAGTGTAGGCCAAATTCTCTAGAAATTTATGGAAGGCCTATGTCCAACAGTGGAAGTCTAGAGGTTTTTTAGAAGTTGTAATTTTAAAAAATGAGGCTAATAGCACATTGCTGATATGACTATATAAAGTTCATAAAATTGTCAGTTATCAACATAGTCTATTTCTATTGTCACTAGCCAATTGACCATTTTGTTTTTAAAAGTGTTTACAGTTAAGGACATTTTGATATTCTATATGGTTTTCATATCTTCTGGTATTTTGTTCCACATATTTTCAACTCTGTTATTCATAAAGTGATATCTCACATTTTGTATTTCCTGATTTATCCAATAGTTTAATTCTCCGTTGTGTTAAACATAAACAATAGTGATTATTTCCTGAATAAATAATGTAGAGAACTGCCTCCGTGGTCTAGCGGTTAAGTCTGTGGATTAAGAATCGGAGGTACCGGGTTCAATTTCTGGTTGGGACACAATAATATTTATTAATGTAAATAAATAGATTTAATTAATATTTGTGATATTTCTTGAGTTAGGTACGCTGGAGACATTGACGAGCTTGCCACTTGTCATGATTGGCCTATAGTAAAGTGAATGTGAATCCGCTTATTTATAAGCATGGTTTCTGACCACCTCGAAAGGAAAAAGGTTGTGATGATACTTTACTAATAAATAATGTGAATTTTAGGAAGAAGATGGTGCTGTTGTGGATCTAGACTCGCAGCGGAAAGGAAAATGTGCTGTAATTAAGACTTCTACGCGTCAGACTTACTTTTTGCCAGTTATTGGGCTGGTTGATGCTGAGAAATTGACTCCGGGCGACTTGGTTGGTGTGAACAAGGATTCATACCTAATTCTGGAGACTTTACCTGCTGAATATGATGCCAGAGTGAAGGCCATGGAGGTAGATGAGCGACCCACAGAACAGTACTCGGATATTGGTGGCCTTGATAAACAAATTCAGGTTGGTTGTGTATTTTATAATTAATATAACATGAGTAGTAGAATGGTGGATGGTGAGGTTATTGTTGCGCAATAAAATAAAAACGAAGGCCTCCTTTTCAAACCAGCCATTGGTCACCAACCTGAGACACCATTCTTCTCATCTCTTACCCACACGCGATGGACCCGCATGGTGAATGCATGAAATGATTAGAAATTTGTCTTCTTTTCAATTATCTTTCTTTAATATGAGTAAATGTATCCCATGTATCCCTTCAGGGGTAGTCGAAATACACACTTAAAAGAAGCAGTGTTACATTTAGGTAACTTTACTAAAGGCCCATCATAACAAGTGGCAGGCTCAAGAAATTACCTTCTGAATATAAAACAACTTAAATACATTTATTTCAAAAACAAAACAACAACAACTATTATGTTAAAATACAATATCTTTAAAATACAATTATAACATAAAATTAAATACCTATTAAATTTTTTTTTTTTTTTTTTTTTTTTTTAAATAAATATTTCCAGACAGGTCACACAGCGCCATCTAGTTTCCGTGGTAAGCCACGAGGCTTGTGTTACGGAAACTAGATGGTTGATAAACTACATATTATACTTTTTTTTTTTGTAAATATATACATATTATACATATAAACACCCAGACCGAGACAAATTATACAATGTACAACTTGCCCCCGGTGGGAATCGAACCCACGACCTCCCGAGTTCACGGCAACGTTTGTTACCACTATTTTATTTTTTGTTAATAATGATAATGAAAATAAACAATGTCTGTGGAAAATAAAATTAAAAGATGGAATATATTTACAGGCAATATAAGATAAGACTAAATAGTCTATCTGAAATTTTTTTTTCATTAACAGCACTAAAATTTCAGTAATGCTGGAGACCAATCGTACATTAGTGTGTGCCACTTCAGGGCTGCAGAAATCGCACTAAGTTAGTCAGTCATTTGGAACTTCTAGTGTCATCGCTTGCACTCTGTAAATATTACTTTAAACTAGCTATAGCCTTTTGGTAAAAAACTTACAAAAATGAATCAAATTAAAGTAAATAGTAAAAGTAAAGTATCATTACGACCGTTTTCCTTTTGGGGTGGTCAGAAACCACTCTTATAAATAAGCGGATTCACATTTAGCCAACTTTACTATAGGGCAATCATGACAAGTGGTAAGCTCGTCAATGTCTTCGCGCACCAAACTTGAGAAATATCACTAATAAATTAAATGTATTTATTCACATTAATAAATATTTTTGTATCCCGACCAGGAATCAAACCCGGTACCTCCGAGTCTAAATCCACGGACTTAACCGCTAGACCATGGAGGCAGTTAACATTTGTTTTTGTAACCTTTCAGGAACTAATTGAAGCTGTAGTACTGCCGATGACTCATAAAGAAAAGTTTGTGAACCTTGGTATTCACCCGCCTAAAGGCGTGCTGCTGTACGGCCCCCCGGGAACGGGCAAGACATTGCTGGCGAGAGCTTGCGCCGCACAAACTAAATCTACATTCTTAAAACTGGCCGGACCACAACTTGTGCAGATGTTCATTGGTAATAGATTAAAATATTTTATTTGATATCCAACACATTAAAAGGGTTGTAGAGCCTTGCATCCCTCTCGCTCGCACACTCCAACATTTATATATTTATATTGAGGGTACGTTAGATAAATGTAGTCATTCAGCTATTTTAGAAATAAAATTGCAGAAATTTTAAAACTTTTTTGTAAACCAGCTTATTGTCGGTTGCGAGCCACTATTCTTCTCATCTCTCTTTCCCACACACAAAGGACCCATAACATGGCAGTAAATCCATGGAATACTTAGAAATTTGTCTTCTTCATAGACTTAATACCTTCTTAAAAACTTCGACATATCCTCTCATCGTCCATACCACAGTGTTTGAAGACAAAAGTCTTCAACCAGTGCGTCCTCCCCGTAATGTCGTACGGCGCAGAGGCGTCGACACTCACAGTGGGTCTGGTTCACAAATGCAAGGTCGCTCAGCGAGCCATGGAGATAGCTATGCTTGGTATTTCTCTGATGGATAGAATTCGAAACGTTGAAATTCGTCAGAGAACCAAAGTTACTGACATAGCATTCAAAATTAGCAAGATGAAGTGGCAATGCGCCGGACACATCTGCCGCAGAACCGACGACCGATGGGGCAAACGGGTTCTGGAGTGGAGACACGTACGGGACGACCCCCCACCAGATGGACGGATGACCTAAGGAGGGTCGCTGGGGGGGGTTGGATGAGGGTTGCAAAAGACCGCGTGCAATGGGGAGCCTTGGGGGAGGCCTATATCCAGCAGTAGAGAGACACAGGCTGATGATGATGGACTTAATAAAAATAAAATAGAGTGTTTACTTGTTTTCTAGTATTTTGTTCAAAATATTTACAACTCTGTTATTCATGAAGTGACATTTGTATTGCTGTATTATTATCATTTGAATACTAAACTCTTATTTTCTTCTAGGTGATGGTGCAAAACTGGTGCGAGATGCCTTTGCCCTGGCCAAGGAGAAGGCTCCAGCTATAATTTTCATTGACGAGCTGGATGCTATCGGCACCAAACGGTTTGATTCCGAGAAGGCTGGAGACAGAGAAGTGCAGAGAACTATGCTTGAACTTCTTAACCAACTCGACGGGTTTAGCTCCACTGCTGATATTAAGGTTTGTAGACTATCATCATATTATTTTTAATTGACTGCGTGATGCAAAGAAGGGTGTTTATCAGTCTATGTATGTAGCCAGGCCACGCAGCGTCTTCACACCCTACGTGTTAAGCCTGGTTAGGCGGGATAATATTGGGAATTAGGGGTCGTATATGAAATGAAAGCAACTTACCCAGATCTCCACAATCCGCGTTCCACTAATACTCACATGTGTGTCAGTGTAGAATGATGTGGAGTGTTTATTGTCTGTTCTGTGTATGTTCTGAGTAATCGTTAATATTTTGGGAGAGCACTGTGGTAATTTTAAACTTAAGAAAAAATAATAGTTGCAAGGCGGTTAGGACAGAAAAATTAAATTATGCGGTACGGTGACGAGGTCACACGAAAGAAATAAATTATGTCCACTAGGACGAAAAATAATTGTGCGCGCTGCTGCGTGTGGCCGCCCGGTATTTATACCAATAGACGTACACGCCACGCCGCGGTAAGTAGCGAAACTAGAGCTTCAACTAGCGGCGTGTCTATAGCCCCCGCCTTGAAGGAATAATCCTTCAAAACAAGGAACAAACAAAGAAAAATAATAAAAAAATAGATATAAGAATATATGCATGCGGAAAATAAAAACTAAGAAAACCAAAAATAAAACAAATAACAAAAATAAAAAAAAAAGGAAGGAAAATAATATATGTCTATTGCGTTGGCAACGGACATAAGCGAACCACGGGTCTCTTATAAAAACCCTTTGATGTTTTGACCGTGGCCACCCGGACTATTCCATCCCGACCAGGATGGACCTCTGAAATGACACCAAGTTCCCATTGTAAGGGAGAAATCTTACCATCTTGTTTAATTACAACAATAGTTCCAAGTTTGACATTGTCGGATGAAACATTCCATTTTTGACGAGTCTGTAAGGTGCCAAGATACTCTAAGGACCATCTGTCCCAAAACGACTGCACAAGCTTATCGAGTAACTGATAACGTTCTAATAAATGCGACGGAGTATCTTCGACCGGCGGCGATGGTAAATACTTCAGTGGGGTAAGTGTTAAGAAATGAGACGGAGTGAGAGCCAACGGTTCCCCGGGATCTTGGCTTAAATTTACACAAAGCGGGCGAGAATTTATAATATTCTCTATTTGACACAAAACTGTAGTCATTTCCTCATAAGTAAGGATTTGATTACCTACAACGCGGAATAAATGAGATTTGACATTTTTAATCATAGGTTCCCAAGCGCCGAAATGTGGAGCGATGGGAGGGATGAATTGCCAGTCTATTTTATACTCAGACAATTCATGTGATAAACTATTTTTATAATCGTGTGAAGTAATAAATTTAAATAAGTCTGTAAGGTACGACTTCGCACCTACAAAATTAGTACCATTATCGGAATACATAACCGACACTGGACCGCGGCGAGAGAGAAAACGTTTAAATGCAGACATAAAACAAGAGGTACTTAACTCTGAGACTAGTTCGATATGTATGGCTCGCGTCGTCATACAAACAAATAAACATATATAACATTTTTGGCTACGGACACCACGACCGCGCCTTAACGTTATATTTAAGGGCCCGGCGAGTCACAACCCGTATTAATAAAAGCCTTAGGTACCGTTTTCACACGTGACTGAGGCAAATCTGACATAAGTGGAAAAGTAGGTTGCGGGCGAGTGCGAAAACAAGCGTTACATTTATCGATACGAGAGCGAATAAGTCTACGACCGGAAATTATCCAATATTTTTGCCTAAGAAGACTCAATAATAGGTTAGGACCGGGATGACAGTTTCGTTTATGCCAATAATCTATAATTAAATTGACAATATGATCCTTTTTAGGCAACAATACAGGATGGCGGTGGTCAAACGAGAGGTCAGTATTGGATAATCTACCGCCTACACGAATGACGTCGTCATATATAAACGGCTTTAATTTTTGAATGTATTTCGGACATGATTTATTAGATTTTAAATTTTTTATTTCATCTTTAAAATAGACATTCTGTAAAGCAATTAAAATTTTATTCTCAGCGAAATCTAAGTCGGAAGTAGAAATAAATTTATTATGAGGGAGACGTTTTAAAAATCTATATATGTATACAACAATCCTAAGCAGCTTGCCCCACGAAGAATATTTAAGTGCGATTTTATATAAAAAATCTTCTTCTACGCAATCCAGAAGATTAGTAGAAGTAAGCGCGATAGTTTTTATTTCCGGGATATTATCAGAATTATCGACTTTAAACTTTTGGACAGGCCACTGATATACGTCCATGTCCATCCAAGGCGGACCAACAAACCACAGTGGATGTGTAACAAACTGCGAAGGTAACAATCCGCGGGAGAGGCAATCTGCCGGATTGGAGATACCGGATATGTGATAAAAATATTTTGAATCTAATAAGTTTTGTATTTTGCTTATTCGATTCGCTACGAAAGTTTGAAAGCGGTGCGGAGAGGAATTAATCCAGTGGAGAGTAACAGTTGAATCTGAAAAGGCATATATATTTTCGATATTGATACGAGGAGAATAATTAGTTAAAACAGCACGAATTAATTTCGCGAGTAATAACGCGGCACATAGTTCGAGTCTCGCGAGAGATATAGTTTTTACAGGAGCGACCTTTGACCTTGAACATAACAACGTCGTGGTACAGTCGCCGTCGGTGTTGGCGTGCAGGTATACGACTGCGCCGTACGCCTGTTCACTAGCGTCGCCGAAACCAACTATAGAAACTCGACTATTTTTAAAAACATTTAAATGGCGGGGAAACCTGAGCTGATCCAAAAGTGACAACTCAGATTGAAATCTTGACCATGTGTTGATCACGTGATCAGGCGGCGTATCGTCCCAGTCAAGCTTTAGAGACCAAAGTTGTTTGATAAGAAGCTTGGCGAAAACGATAACAGGGCCAACGAGGCCGAGAATATCCCATAAACGGGCAATAGTGGATAGCATATTTCTCTTTGTACAAGAGCGCGGAGAGAGAGAGATAGTAAAGAAAAATACATCACTAGCGGGGAGCCATTGCATACCTAAAACTTTAAGAGAATCATCATTGTCAAGATTGACCGGGTCCGTAAGACGATATGACTCCGGCAAACACGACAACAACTCGCGACAGTTGGTTGCCCACTTGACCATCTCGAAACCACCGGCGGAAAACATATTTATAATTTGTTCGGCGGCTTCCGTAGCTTCCTGGACCTCCATAAAGCTGCTGGCCAAGTCATCCAAATATAAATCACGTAAAGCGAGCTCGGACGCTAAGGGATACTTAGTTTGCTCCTGCTTAGCAAGCTCATGAACTGTACGAATGGCTAGATAAGGACTGACACAAAGTCCAAAACAGACGCGGCTAAAAGAAAAATATTTAAGCGGTTCATTTTTGTTAAAACGGTAAATTATTTGTTGAAACGAGCGATCCTGTTCACGTACAATAATCTGGAGATACATTTGACGTATGTCGGCGGTGATAGCAATTTTAAAAAGACGTAGGTTTAATAAAATATTAAATAAATCGTTTTGAAGAGGTGGGCCAGTATGTAAAATATCGTTCAGAGAAACTTTAGAATCCGTCGCACAGCTGGCGTCAAGAACGACCCTCAGCTTTGAGGTCAGTTTGTCCTCTCGTAGTACACCATGATGAGGTATGGTATAACCCTCAGTATAATTTTTGGGTTCCGATATTTCACATAAAAAACCCTGGTTTATATAATCGAGAATAACCTCGTCGTATTGACGTTTGAATGCGGGATATTTAATAAATTTGCGTTCTAGATTATAAAAACGTTTAGTTGCAATTTTAAGCGAATCGCCGAGGCGAGCGGGTTCTAAATTAAATGGTAAACTAACAATAAATCTCCCAGAGGGATCGCGGGACGTCGAAGAAGTATAATATTGTTCACATTGTTTATCTTGGTCGGATAAAATAGGCTCGTCATTAACATCTTCTAACTTAAAGAACTTGCTTAGATCATCGTGAATGGAATCTGTGGTAGAAAAATAAGAAAGAGTACAGTCAGATTCCGAGGATATTTCTGCTTCGCCCATAATCACGTAACCAAGAGTGGTAGAAAACGCTGAAGGCATATGCGGAGGACCGGTAATTTTTACCGGTAACAATAAGTCAACAAATAACTTTGCGCCGATCAATATATCGATACAGTCTGGTTGGCCAAACTCCTCGTCGGCAAGAGATAAGCCTCGTAAATAATCGATAGAATTTAAGTTAATTTTACAAGTCGGTAACTTATCGGTAATCTTGTCCAACACTAACGTCTCGATATCGTAAGATTGATCGGGATAAACACGAGATGAAAAATTAATAAAAACCTTACCTTTTGTACTGCTACAGTTATCACCCAATCCTTTGATAATTGTTTTACGATTGAGTTGGTTTACACTTAATCCAAGTCTACGACAACACTCACTTGTTATGAAATGGTTTTGAGAACCAGGATCAATGATACACCGACACATTTTTAAGTTTCCGTAACGATCTAAAACATTCACTCGCGCCGTACCTAACAAAACACTACGAGAAACTAATCTTTTGTTTATGTCATTCGCGAAGTTAGCCGACATTAGCGATACGTTGCCAGCTGAACCATCGGAAGTGTGAGCGGGAGGTGTGTTTTGCTCGGGCCGTGCGGCGGTCGAGAACGAGACGAGAGAACTTTTTGCAGTTTGAGCGCATGAGGGTAGTCGTGAATTTGTATCTGGATTAGTCATATTTGGGTACTTTGTTTGATGCAAATGTAATAAACTATGATGTTTGTAATTACAGTACCTACAAGTTTTTGCACTTTTACAATTACTCCACCTATGTTTTTGGCTGAGGCAATTGGTACAAAATTGTTGTTCTTTTATGAAATGAAGACGTTCGTTAGGAGAAAAATCGAGAAATTTAGGACAATTATAAATGTACTCATGAGAGTCTTTACACAATAAACAGTTTTCAGAATGGGTATTTAAATAAGAATGAGCGATTTTAGGAAAAACATATTTAGGTTTTTCGTCTATTTTTACAGTAGGTTTAGAAGTGCCGGGATTTATACGTTGCATGATTTTAGCCTGCCCTTTTACGAAATTTATAAAAGTATCGTAGCTAGGTATGTCCACATCTCGGACGGACATTTCGAAAGCCTTTGAAGTATCCTTATCCAAACGTTTTAAAGCAAGATATATGAAAATGTAATCAGATAATTTCTCAATATTTAAATCTTTTAGCGCGGCTATCGACGCGGCGAATTTATCAATAAAAGTTTCGATCATTGCTGCGCCGGCTGGATTGGGCAAAGGTTTTAGGTCAAAAATCTGGTCGAGAAAAGTAGTAGCTAAAAAACGCTTGTCTTCGTATTTGGATAATAATAACTTCCAAATCGTTTCGTAATTTTCGGAGGTGGGGGAAATGCCAGAGAAAACAAGTTGCGCTTTACCCTTTAACTTGCCGAGTAAATAATACAGTTTCTCAGATTTACTAAGTTTTGGATTACAGTGAATTGTATTTTTAAACGTTTCGTAAAAAATACCCCACTGAGTTGGATTACCAAAAAACTCTGGAATATCAATCGGCGGCAATCTAGGCTTTGAAGATTCAAAGCAGACTGTGTCGGGGTCTGATGAAACCTGTGTTAATTTATTTTTGATACGACGTACTCGACAATACAGGTCTTCGAAAGCACTCCATCCCGAAAAATTAGGCGAATAATCGGGATCCAGCAGTGTGTTGGTATCGTTTATCTCTCGAAGACATTGCATGTAATCTTTGCGAATGTCATCGATAGTTTCGGAGCATGATAAAAACTCCTCGCGGCGTTCACTAGTATTAAGCGATGAAGAACTATCAAATATGTTTTGTAAACGAGAAAAATAAGCTTCACGACACTTGTGCAGCATGGAAAGCTGAGAACCTAGAGACTTAACACCTTTAGACATAGTAAAATATGAAAATAGCCTACAAATAAAAAAAGAATAAATATAAAAATGCGTTGTTAATTTAAATTTAAATTAACAAAATGATAGAAAATTAATAAATTGCGGTGGCGACACAAAAAATAAATAAATTATGTAGGTACAAAATAAAAAACGCGGGTTTAAAAGTTAAATTTACCACATGCATAAATCACAAAATTTTAGGAAAATGCGGGGTTACACGTAAACGTGTGATAAAAACGAAGAAATTTCTAGAAAATGAGGAGTTCAGTCCTCACAGGAGGCACCAAAACTATAGCCAGGCCACGCAGCGTCTTCACACCCTACGTGTTAAGCCTGGTTAGGCGGGATAATATTGGGAATTAGGGGTCGTATATGAAATGAAAGCAACTTACCCAGATCTCCACAATCCGCGTTCCACTAATACTCACATGTGTGTCAGTGTAGAATGATGTGGAGTGTTTATTGTCTGTTCTGTGTGTGTTCTGAGTAATCGTTAATATTTTGGGAGAGCACTGTGGTAATTTTAAACTTAAGAAAAAATAATAGTTGCAAGGCGGTTAGGACAGAAAAATTAAATTATGCGGTACGGTGACGAGGTCACACGAAAGAAATAAATTATGTCCACTAGGACGAAAAATAATTGTGCGCGCTGCTGCGTGTGGCCGCCCGGTATTTATACCAATAGACGTACACGCCACGCCGCGGTAAGTAGCGAAACTAGAGCTTCAACTAGCGGCGTGTCTAGTATGTTTGTTCTTTTGTGGCACACTGGAGAGTTTGATGATTCTCACGTCAATCGATTCATCTTAATCATGCAAGTGTCACTGAAGATAGGCCATTAATGAAATTTTAGTATGTCTTACTAAAATTTTTTTAGTAATTTAGGCACTCTCTTCTCACTCTTCCAAAGGTTAGCTGTTAGAAAATGCATAGACATTAAGCTCGCGTACATACATTGGAATGTTTTTTTATTTTTTGTGCAATAAAGAATTTATCTATCTATCTATCTAAGCATCCAGCTCGTCAATAAAGATTATAGCTGGAGCCTTCTCCTTGGCCAGGGCAAAGGCATCTTGTACCAGTCTTGCACCATCACCATAACCCTTTCAGCACGGATGATACCAAGCGTGTGTTATTGCAAAAAAATCTAGACCTCTCGCAAAATTCTGTTTTACCGGCCTCAATACGAGTAGTTCCTGCTCTCATCTGGCTACTTCGTAATTATCTCTATTAAATTGTTAGAACTAGTTAAAACAAACATACAAAAGTGATTTTTATTTCCAAGGATTTTTTAATGAGAAATTTTAGACCTTAAGGATCTGACATTGTGCTGAAAGGGTTAAAGAAAATAAGATTAAAGTGAGTAAATCTAGCAATACAAATGTGGGACATCACTTCATGAATAACAGATAAATATGTGGAACAAAATACTAGAAACAAGCTTTCAATTGTAAACACTCACTATTTTACTAAAAAGTCTATGAAGAAGACGAATTAATTTCTAAGTATTCCATCGAGTCCATCGTGTGTCAGAAAGAGAGATGAGAAGAGTGGTGGCCTGCAACCAACAATAGGCTGGTTTACAAGTTATATCACTAAAATGTCTGTAATTTTCTCTAAATACAACAAGACACCATATTGTGGAAAAGAAAAAATAAAGTTGACTACTTATTTATTTTATTTTTATTTATTGGTTTTACAAAATCACAGCATTAAATTAATACATATTTGACGATAGGTATTTTGTTATACATTAGCCAGAATGATTTTTATTTTATAGACAGCACTTAAATTAAAATTGAGCCGAACCTAACATCAAATTAATTATTAATACTATACTCACTAAATACTATATTGAGGGTATCATCAAATAAGTATTTAAAAACATGTTGAAGATTCTATTATCATTTTTCATTTCGTGTGACCATTTAGGATTTAAAGTTGGTTCTAGGGAAGCACATTGTTAAGTAAGTTTGAAGACAAATCACTTAGCATTCCATGAATTCACCGTACAGATACCGGGTCCATTATTTGTGGGAAAGAGAGAGAAGAATAATGGTGTCTCGGGCTTGTAACCAACTATAGGCTGGTTTATTAATGTAAAAATTCTAATACTTTAAATTTTCTGAGTAATTTTCTTATTTATTCTTTTATTTTTCCCCAGGTTATTGCAGCAACAAACAGGGTGGATATCCTAGACCCTGCTTTGCTGAGATCTGGTCGTCTTGACCGGAAGATAGAGTTCCCACATCCTAATGAAGAAGCCAGGGCAAGAATCATGCAGATTCACTCACGGTAGGTTGATGTGTTTTTTTAAATCTTTTATTCTTAACAATATTTCTCAAGCTGCGTTTTGACAATAAGAATTGACTCGTAAGAGTGTACTCTGATCCTCCTCCATCCTAGTATACTATAATAGTGGTTTACACATTAATAAATTTAAAAAAATTACAGACAACCTCACAGGGAGTAAGGTAACTGGAGATTTTTTTGACTATCAGCCATTTTAACACTGCCTTACTACATTTTTTTAAAAATTGAATGTGTTCTCTCCTCCCGATGGATAATGAATGAAGTGATAGGGAAGGCAAAGGGTCTAGCCCATACAGCCAAGTCTGACGTAATATATCTTTCTTTCTTATAAGTTAATGAGGTTATTATCAAATTCCAGATATTGCATATGATGCTTCTCTTGCAGTCACTCGCGTCGTTATAGCCCAAACAAGTCACAAAAAATAAACTGCAACTTGTGCCCCATATTTAAAATTTATCGTTTTCCATAATTATTCACATTGCAGCACATTATTAAACAAAACAACACCACTTTTTACTAACAATATTCACAGTAAATTAATTTACAAAACAAAAACATGCACTTGACATATCCGTCTGTTTTTTTTTAATGTAACAGTATTCATGTAAAAAGTAGAGTATCATCACAACTGTTTCCCTTTCAGGGTGGTCAGAAACCACGCTTATAAATAAGCGGATTCACATTTAGCCAACTTTACTGCCGGCCAATCATGACAAGTGGCAAGCTCGTCGATGTCTCCAGCGTACCAAACTCGAAAAATATCACAAATAAATTAAATGTATTTATTTACATTAATAAATATTTTTTTGTGTTCCGACCAGGAATCGAACCCGGTACCTCGTAGTCTAAATCCACGGACTTAACCGCTAGACCACAGAGGCAGTTTATTTTTTTTACTATTTGTATTTTGTAACTATTTCATACATAAATCTTAATCAATTGACTATTTAATTAAATCATATTTTGATGCTGAGGTAAAAGAGACGTTGTAATTAAATTAGTTATGCTTATTCAATTGTATTTAGTTGAGGCACGCTGCAAAAAAGTTGGGGCCTGGTTTTGGGCAATCTCTTACACATTTTATATCAACGCTGGTTCACAATTCTGTCTAAAATTAATATATTATTTACAGTAAAATGAATGTAAGCCCCGACGTGAACTTTGAAGAACTTTCTCGTTCCACGGATGACTTTAACGGAGCTCAATGCAAAGCCGTTTGCGTAGAAGCTGGTATGATTGCCCTGAGAAGATCGGCCACGGCAGTCACCCATGAGGACTTCATGGATGCTATTTTAGAAGTACAGGCCAAGAAAAAGGCCAATCTCAGTTACTACGCCTAGATTTAACTATACAGCTATATGTATTATTAACAAATATAATATTAATAAAGTTTCTTTGTACCTATGTGATTGTTTTTATACTTCCTATATTTGATCCTAGCACAGACCATACATGTCTATATAATCTGTGGAGCATATAGCTAATGATCCTAGTCTTTTACTTGTTTTGTGCTGCTAGTCTATTTTTTTTTTTTAAAGTTATTTTAAGAACATTGTATTCTGTCCTAAACACGATATTTATTCATATAGTGTTAATTCATTACAGCCCCTAGAACACAGCGTCTTAGACCTCCACTGTTGGAGATGGGCCTTCCAGAACATATATCTTGAGAATTTAGCCTACACTCGCTACGCTAGCCAGACGGGTTGGCATATAGCGTTACCTAATATTAACTGTAGTTTTTCGCGGCAAACGTCGTGAATGTGGAAATTAACAACGCGGGATAACCGCAAAAATTCACTAACTTCTGCCCCATATATGAGATGTGTTTGACTAGCTACTGACTGACTGGTTAGTCTAGAAGAGCTTCCATTCGCATTCACACAATAAACTTGCACCTCGTCGTACAAAAGCGCGGGAACTACAAAAACTTATCGATATGTTAAATCGGGTATTTCGGGTGCACGTGGTTAGGCTGTCGTAGCGCGCGTCAGCCCCGGTTTCAATAATACCAACTTGTGGATCGTCAACAAATTGACATCAGATCCTCGCCAGCGCGAATGTAGGGAAAATTGTCCAGAAGTTTCTGGAAAGTTACAGTGGAGGTCTGTGTTAATCGTATCATTACGACCGTTTCCCTTTCGGGGTGGTCAGAAACCACGCTTATAAAGAAGCGGACTCACATTTATCCAACTTTACTATAGGCCAATCATGACAAGTGGCAAGCTTGACAATGTCTATAGCGTACCAAACTCGAGTATATCACAAATAAATAAATAAATATTATTGTGACCCGACCAGAAATCGAACCTTGTACCTGATACCTCGCTACACCACGTAGGCAGTTTCTTAAATCTACTAAACTAAACCAAACGTTAGCGATATAGCTCTCAAAATTAGTAGGTAAGCTGATGTGGCATGGGCCGAACACGTATGTTGCAGAACCGATAAACGATGGAGTAGACGGGTTTTGGACTGTTGGAATAGAGACCACTGCGGGGCTGGGAAGACGCAGAGTAGGACGGATGACCTGAAGGGCAGCAGGAGACCGTGTGAAGCTGCTAGGCTAGGCTTGGGGGAGGCCTATATCCAGCAGTGGATAGAATCGGATAGATACGGTCTGACATAGATAAGAGTTCATCTTACTTTTTACTTAAAAGAAGATAAATCTATTGATTGTTTTCGGAACTGAATCTTTTCCACATATCAATTTTCGAACGTATACTGACCCGCGTTCTTAACAATGTAAAATTTGCTTTAATTTACATTGAGTGTTATAAATAAACTATCACAAGCTTAGTATAAAACAACACGTAATGTACAATCTAAATACAGAATAGATGTAAAACCCTGATTAAAAGAACAGCTGTCTGTCATTGTCAAAACTGTCAAGTAAACGCGCTTGTGCCAAAAATATTCGAATTAAAAATCTTAACTTTGGTTTTCGTTATAAAATTATATAGAAATGTGAAATATCCTCAGAAGTATCCTCCACTCCCTAGAATCGTAAGTATTTGTATAGTATTTATAATATAATGTTTTTATTATTATTGTAAATTAAGAAAATGTCGGTTTGCTATATTGCCGCATTAGATTATCGATTTACAACTATTATATGCAGTGTTAGTATGTGTTTAGAATATTGTGAAATCCTCAAGCTAAAAGCTTAAATAAAAAAGTATTGCCCAAATATTTCTGAATGCCTACATTTTTTTTTACATAGCGGCTAATTGGCTTGATTTAATTGTAAAAAACCAAACATAATAATAAGCGAAGCAAATAATTTTAGGATTTAAATTATAGCGCTTTATTGTGATTACAATAATACTATTAAACTTATTTAAAAACGGTTGGATTTTAAACATTAAGCTCAATATTTTAAAAAACAAATGTTTTCTATTTGAAAGATATGCCCTGATGTATGCACTAAAAAATATTGTGAGAGTTATGAAAGTAGTGAGTAGTAAATAATAAATATATAAGTATATAGGTTAAATAATAAAGTGATGTAAATGTTGATTAATTATTATCCAGAAATCCTTTAATAGATCTGACACTGCCAGGTTATCCATATCCACAATTACAGTTTTTTCAAAAACCAAACAGATAAAATTTTGTAACCTAAACTCGCCTCTATCCTTTATCAAACCTAGAAAATGAGGTAGGATTCTAAACATCTCTAAAAACTTCTATACATATTTAAAATAAAATGAAATAAATTGGAAAGGCTAAAACTAGAAATTACATTAAAATTACTACTTGCTCTAACCATTTTGACAGCCATAACTTTGTCTCTTTCTAAGGATGAATTTCATTTGTCAGAAGAAGACAAATTTCTAACTAATTATCTATGGATTCACTGTGCGGATGCCAGGTCTGTCATGTGTGGTGGAGGAGGGATAACCTTAGTGTCTCTAGCTTATGACTGAACAAGCCAGGTTCAGGGACCCCTGTTTATTTTACAATAATACAATATAAGCTATGACAATATGACTTCAGAGGCTTCCCTCTCGCTTGCACAATCCAATATTATTAAAAGTCTTAGTGTACTTCTAAGAAGTAGTCTATCAACTTTCTGGGAAAAATTACAGACATTTTGAACATATTTTCACTTTCACATACCTAATTTTAGATAGAGAAAAATACTTATTTCACAAAAACAATTCATTAAAATATCTCTAAAATGATTTAATTTCCTAGAAAGTTAAAAAACTACTAAACTGAAAAAGCTTCAAAAATATTGGATTGTGTGAGTGCCTAGCCCTTTTAAACCAGCCCATAGTCTATCACAAGCCCAAGACCATTCATCTTCTATCTTCTACACATACAATAGAATGGAAAGCCGCAAATTGTATTCCTTAAAAATTTAAACCACCTACTCTATAGAAAAAGGTGAGTCATATGTAGCTTAAAATAGCAATGCATTAGGATCAGTTATTTTTAGTCTAATAACAACTCACAACACACAAACTCCAACTTGTTAGTTTATTTTGAAATAACCTGGGCTTTAGTAGACTTTAATATTGAAATTAGTAAATATAAATATTTATATAAGGGACAGTATTTGATATAATATTAATAATAAAAATAAAAAAAACAAAATCAAATATTTGCTTGTAACAACTTGGATACAGTAAGCACTAATAAAATATGTACTAAACAAAGTGGTAATAATGGTTAGACCGGCATCATCATGAGCCTGTGTCTCCACTGCTGGATATAGGCCTCCCCCAAGGCTCGCAATTTTACACAATCTCTTGCCACCCTCATCCAGCCCCCACCAGTGACCTCTTTCAGGTCATCCGTCCATCTGGCGGGGGTCTTCCTTCCTTCCTGTATGTTGTCTCCAATCCAGAACGAACAGACATTTTGCCACTTTAACTTGCAAATTTTGAAGGCTATGTCAGTAACTTTTCTAACGGATGCCTACGTTTCAAACACTGGTATGTTTGATAACAGGATGTGGCATAACTTACTGAATGCCATTCTAGTTGGACCGTAACAATAATCCATATTTATATATGTCAGGCATAACATTACTGCTATAAGCAAGTAAAGCTAACTAACATAGAAACTACTTAAATAAGATTGTGGCTAGCTAAATACATAATAATTATAATGTCAGGTAATAAATAAAAATATAACATTAGATTTGTGGCTGTATTATAATACAAATTTTGGGGCAGTAAAAAAGCCATGTCATCTTATAAACTTATCTTTGCATCACTTACTGAAAGAATAATACATTATTATACATTTATGGAATGAGCTTCCAAGACGGCATTAACGAAATCATACAGTATTTGGTTAGGTAGGGAGAGAAGTAGAATGGTGGATGGTGAGCGTATTATCGCGCAATTAAAATTAAAAAAGGGAGGCCTCCTATTCTTAAACCAGCCTATTGTCGGTCGCAAGCCCGAGACACCATTCTCCTCATCCCTTACCCACACGATGGACCCGGCACCCGCACGGTGAATTCATGAAATGCTTAGAAATTTGTCTTCTTCTCTAAGTCAATTAAACATAAGTTCATAGCTGTAAATAGGCTGCGTCATCTTATATTCTAATAGCATTAATGTTAATTAATATTTGTGGCTATAAAATGGCTGTGTCACCTTACAATCTAAATAAAAATATAATAATAAATAAATAAACTTAAATTAATTAATTAAATTATTTTTTTTTCCTTTGATTAGTGCATTCATGGCAATCTGTACAGGTACAATAGCCCACTCTTTTGTTTGATATGTCTATCTGTATTGATGTCAGTATTGGAGGGAAACCCATTGGTTCCTTCCTCAGTCTCTGCTAAACCTGGCGCCAAGGCCAGGGACACTCTTTCGCTTGAGCCTGCTTTTAATGAATTGAATTCTATTGGGACATTTGATTCCAGAATTTATTTTACTTTGAGATGTAAAACTATGTCACAAGAACTCATAAATCAGTGAATATTTTCTTAAACGTAGATAAAACTTTATTTAATTTTACTCCTTTCAGAAAAAAACCATTTAACACTAAATATCCTATGTCACTATTATTTAAATGAACATGACGCTATAGTCTGTATCCCCAGAGTTGATAAGTAAAAAAATTTAGTTAATAACTTATTACAAACTGCGGCCGGCTAATTATTTTCACCGATGTCGCTCTCCCGGCCGCGGCGCAACACTTGGCAACAACAGCGTGCCTCGTACCACGATATTCAGTACGCACGGCGATAAAGACGCCCGTCATAAAGTTAGCGATAATTAAGCGACAGTCGCCATTCTACTATTCTCTCTCGCACACACATTGTACCCAGGATTCGCACGGTTATACCATAGATTGCTAAGAATCTCTACCATTTCATCAACACATAAAATTCTAACATTTTATTGATATTCTTCAAGAGCCATGGAAGCTGAAGAAAATGATAGAGCAAAGATACACGATGATGACATACCAAAGGTCCACACTAAAAGCAACCTCCGTCCACAAAACAGGTTGACAATATCAATATTCTAACCAATTCTCGGGTGACGAAGACGACATGTCTCTGGAGATATGGGCATATTGTACTATTTATTTATCACTAGAAAGACGGGACTTTTGACCCAAATGTGATGACAGACTGACGGCCAGTTGCAGAAAGGCTTTCTTAACATTTGTAGCGTTTAACATATGCCTATGAGGCTTGTCATTGGCCGAAATAACTAAAGCGAAGCTAACTACCAATTACGTGGCGTAATAAAAATTTTTGATTGTAGATTATTTTAATCAGCCTTTCTAAAAATGGCCGTTAGTTTTTAATAACAAGAGCTTTTATTGAATGTTGTTATGTAGTCATTTTATTGGTAGCAGTGGGTAGGTGTATATTCTCGTCTTTCCAGTGTGAAATATAAATACATATGTAGTTGTTTTATCTCACGAGCGCAGGTTGAATATATTTGTACATATATAAAAAAATACGTGTGGCACTGGGGGACTGCCGCGGTAAAGCTATTGCATAGCATTTTTTATCAACTTATGCAATTATAATTATTTATTTAGCAGTATTTTTTTTTTCTTTGATATTAATTCAAGTTTTTTCTTTGATATTAATTAAAGTTACTAGTCGCGGGCTCGAACTCCCTCGTGGACGCGGCCAAAAAGCACGCTGTCTCACCTAGCATTGTGTCTAAAAGAGATAGAATCAGTTATGAGCAGTTAGCAGCTAGTCTACACGCATACGTCTAGTCGCACGCACGCAAACACCGTGCCTAAGTCTGCCGAACTGAAACGACGTTAGACGATGCACGGCTTTCAATGCCGCACCGCTGTGCCGGTCGGAGTGGGGGGTGTTAGGTTTATTTTCGTTACGGAATTTCTTGATTCGGTCGCCGCGTTCAAAGCTATGCAATAGCTTAAAACTGTATCTGTGATGCCGTAAACACCCGATCATGAGATAAAACATCTGTACCTACATTAGCATTATTGAGAATTTGGTTAGAATATGGTTAAAAAGCTATTTTATTTATCAAATATCTTTTTTTATAATAATTCAGCTTTAACACAACACTCATTTTACTTACATTTATGTCATCAAACTGCTTTTCAATTAATTAAATAGTTTGTTATTATTATTAGTTAGTAGGATGCCTAGATACAAGTATAAACATACGAGGGGCGTTCAAAATATTCTCGGTATGTGGATAAAAACAAACAAGTACGAAAAGTTTGATATTTTTATTTTTCAATATACTCCCCCCCTATGTTCATACACTTATAAGATCGATCAATTATTTTTTTTAATCCCTCATAAAAATATTTTTTATCTTTGGTGTAAAAATGCTCCTCCACGGCCGTCTTCAACGCTTCATCGTCAGAAAATTTATTTCCACGCAGATCCTTTTTAAGATTGGGAAACAAAAAGAAGTCGCTTGGGGCTAAGTCCGGACTATAGGGTGGATGAGTAACAGTTTCAAACCCACATTCAACAATAGCTGCCTTGGCAATATGAGCAGTATGGACAGGGGCGTTGTCATGCAGAAGCAGAACACCTTTGGTTAACTTTCCTCGCCTCTTTTCTTTGATCGCATCTCTTAATTGACGTATAACGTTAGCGTAGTACTGCCCTGTGATATTTACACCTTTTTCTTTATAATCGATAAGCAAAACTCCTTCACAATCCCAAAATATTGTGGCCATGACCTTGCCAGCTGACGGGATTACCTTGAACTTCTTGGGATGAGCTGAACCCTTAATGTGCCACTGCATGGACTCCTGTTTGCTCTCTGGGTCATAATGATGAACCCAGGTTTCATCTCCAGTAACTATTTTTTGCAGCACCTCATCGGGATTTTCACCACACAGGTCGATAAAATCTGAACAGCAAGCCACACGCATATCCTTTTGAAGAAGCGTCAGCATTCGCGGAACCCATCTTGCACTTACTTTTGACATATTAAGATGGTCATGTATAATGTCATGTACGGTACCAATAGAGAGATTGGTTACTTGAGCTATAGATTTTACCTTCACTCGGCCGTCTTCCAATATAAGTTTTTCCACTTTATCGATATTTTCTTGTGAGGTAGCCACTACAGGCCGGCCAGGTCTAGGGTCATCTTCAATACTCTCCCTTCCACGCTTAAATTCGCTTGACCATTTTTGAATAGTAGATAAAGAAGGAGCAGACTCACGGTAAACACAATCCATTTCCTCTTTTATGGTTTTTTGATTTTTACCCTGTTTTGTCAAGAATTTTATGACGGATCGGTGCTCTAATTTCGTTAAAATTGTTAATTCGCTCATGGTGTTCATGTTTGTTCGGCAATTGCAGAAAAACAAAAGAACATCTCGGTTCCAATTTTACTTTTTTTTAATGTCAATGGATGAATCTTAGCGGCCAGTAACAAATATATATATAAAAGAGGTTGTAACGTATCAATACCGAGAATATTTTGAACGCCCCTCGTATTTAAAATACCATATCCATTATTTAACATTTCTTTGTTTTTTTTATTTTTTATTTTTTTACTAGAACGACATGTGACCTTGGGCCCACCTGATGGTAAATGGCGCGCAAGGTCCATGAATGTTAGCAACTGAAGTCAGACACTCATAACTGCCACCAGTCTCTAACACTATGCCGGCTTGACTAGATAGATGCTTTTTCACACTTCGCTTGAAGGACTCCAAGTTATAGGAAAGTGGAAACACAGAGGCTGGAAGAGCATTCCACATCTTTATCGTACGACAGATGTACGAGTCCCCAAATTTATTTATTAACAATCGATTTATTAATTGGGGAAAATAAAAATTGCTAAAGAGAAATGTCAACACAAAAACAACCATCGAAACTTCTCATGCAGCTAAATAAACAACCTATACAAAAATCAAAGCTAGTCTCTCATACTGTTTGGCTTCTTGTCTTATGGCAGCCATACACAATACGGTCCATCGGAGAGGTCTGCCTGTGAGGTAGCCCGGAGCGTGTAGCGTGTGTGGGAATAGACCTGTGCAGTTTTTTAAACCTGCGCAGATGACCGGGAGCAAGATCAAAAATCAATTATTATATTGACACACTCCGGTCACCTGTGCAGGTCGCGTCAGTTTTTTTTTCCAGTGTCTGTCCATTCTGAGAAAGTTTTAAAATCATCAGGTTCGAATTTTAATCCATTCAATAAGTTAACATGACTATATTTTTTCCTTTTCAATAACCAATTCTTGCACCAGTTTTTTCGTTTTATTTTCACTATTTTTATAATATATTTTTCTTTAAAACTAAAGCAAATGTCATCGTAATAATAACTGAAGACCACTCCGCTATCGACGCGACGTTCAGTTGACCTGCGGCTCTATTCTGTTACTTGTCGCAAACGATATTAGTGGATTTCGTTATTTACGTCAGAGATTGCGTCATATTTAAAAAATATTCCCCTCATTCCGAATCGAGCTCAGAGCGCTTAGAACGAATATGACACTGACCGTCGTTCCGAATCAAATATCGCCATTTGGATGCTCAGAGCGTGATATCAATTCGGAACGGTCTAAATCACATTTTCATTTTTTTTTTAAATGTATGGAAGATAAATTGCGGATTCCACATCTTTGAGTATGAATAATAACAAACATACATCTCTCGGTTTATTTATCTTTATATGTGTAAAGTTTAATATTATTAACTTATTTTGGTAATTTAAAATAACTTGCCGTGTTACAGACAATTTTTTTTTCACTTCCTACTTAAATATTAATTATATACGTATTTGTTTAAGAAGTAATATAGAAACAGTATAAACGAATTACAATATTAAATAATTAAAAAAAAAACCTAATATTAAATTAACTTGAAAATGGCGCGGGACATTATGACAAAAAACTGACAGCGCTCAGAGCGATCTACCTCGATATCATGAGCAGTCTAAGCGCGGGAAATGATGTCATTTGTGACGTCACATAGCTTTCGCAAAACAGTTTAAGCGCGACTCGGAACACCTTTAAGCGTGCTTAGGTTACTATTATCGCGTATCGGAACGAAGGATTATTCAATTCTCAACTCTACAAGCGCTAGACCTTGACAGCGCCGTGCAAATATCAACTTTAATAGCGTATATATATATATATATATATATAGTTGATGGATTCCATTATATAACGTTTGTGCTTAAGTAACAGAATAGGCCTGCTGCACAGGCAAACCTGCGCAGGTAACCTCTCCGGTAGACCGTAGCGTGTATGGCATACATTATATATAGTCTTAAGTTCTTATGTTTTTAATGTCTGACTGCTGTCCAAAATGCGTCTATGCACACGATCACAAATCGATCCGCGTATACGAGTACTGTTTATATGTCACTCAAATGTAAAAAAATAAATGTTTTATATATACCGTATATTTCGTGGCGTGGTGGTGGCTCGCTCGGTGGTCGGTTTAAACCCCCCCGGCATGTACCAATGAGAAATACACTTTTCTTAAGTACATTTGTCATGTAACGCCACCGTTCCCGTGCTTTGGAGAGCACGTTAAGCCGTCGGTCCCGGTTCCACTAATACCAACTTGTAAAATAAATTGTAATATAATATATGTAAATAAAAATAAATAAACACATATGTTGGAAACAACAGTGGAGGTTTAGGACGCTGTGTTCTAGGGGCCTGTAATAATGAAAAAAAAAATCGTTTTAGCATTTTGAATACTAAAATAGGCTACCAAAAAGTATTATTGAATACCGTTGATAATAATGTCTATTACCTATATCTAATTTAAGTAGGCACTTGACTTATACATGTTACGTAAACATACTTATTGCATTATAGGTACGCGTATATATTATTTTGCTATCTCTTTGACAACTATATATTGACAAAAGGTACCTATAAACCTTCAGTCCCCATGCGAAGGAGCGGTTTTTACAATCGCTGTTACTTGATGTTTTTAAAAACATTTGCAAACCATAAATGTTAGCAACTGAAATCAGACAGTCATGACTGTTTTTTTTTTATTTTATTTTTATTAACCGGTTTGTATTCTTACTTCCAACATGTTTTTGTTGTTTAATAATTCTTAATAAAAATCACCCCTACTAAAGCTAGTCCTCACATAATTATGTATTTTTTTTTACTTTCTACTTACTAACCCTTTTGATGAATAAATTAATTTGAATTTGATATCAGTCCTTAACACTATGCCGGCTTGACTGGATGTTTTTTCACACAACGCTTAAAGGACTCTAGGTTATAGGTGAAAACACAGAGGCTGGAAGAGCATTACACACCTTTATTGTGCGACAGATGTACGAGTCCCCAAATTTATACGTACGTGAAGGGATGGTGACTACGGTATGTATGTGCGTTCTGTTGCGAAATGAAGAGGAAGGGATGCACTCAGCATAGTATAGCCGGTAGGACACGCTCAGATAAGCTACATTTCGCGAAGCTGAAGGGGTTTGAGAGTTCCAGGTATAGTGGCATCGTCCACAATTTGAACAGCTTGCCTCTGTAGAACATTGAGAGCAACGGTAATTGGCGGAACCATCCCAAAGGTAAAAACAGTATTCTACGCATGATCTATGCTTTGTACAGCAACAGTCTGATTAAAGGCTACTAGGAAACTAGGAAAGTTCTAATTATCAAAAAAACTCGGATTGGCTAATCTTCTGCTAGCAGCTTAAATATCGCTCTTTTTGACGTTTTTCTTTCTGAGTTCCAAATACTAATTAAAAAATACACTGAATGGCTTCTGCTATCAACACTCTTATTCATAATTAGATTTAAAAGCTTACTAAGTGTAGCGTAGTTGTATTTTCATTATACATTGCGTGTATAAACTAAAAACAAGCTTGGTACAAAATAACAAGTAGTGTACAATGAAATTAAAAAAATCTGGGTTCGAAACTTGAGAAAAAACTCCTTTCTTTGCCAGTTTCTTGATTTGCCTGTATAAAATGATATAATTTTTATTCTTTACATTATCTAAGTATATTATTTTATTCACAAAAAAAATATATTATTAAAATTACAATTTAAAATCGCTTCCGCTTATCGCTCAGCCGGGCGAAAGCCTAGAATTTAACAGGTGCGGCCAACCTTCCTAGTTCCAGTCGTTTTCACTTTGAACACAAATATTCGGCCCTTGTGGGACCAATAATTTCATATTCATTATTATTCACCATTACATACATTTGGTACACTCGGTTTCGTCAGTTTACAAATTAATTATTTTGCCAATCATACATTACAACCCCTAATACAAAAACCTAGATCTGTTGAATAATAGCTTTCCAGATTTTCTTGGGGCTTTAGCCTGCTTTTGTTAGGCGAGACGGGTTGCGCCCATTGTAAATTTAGAACTGTGTTCTAAAAGCTGTAAAGATAAATAAATTACTCGATAAATAATAATTATTTATTTAAGAGCACATTGTGTTACTAAGAATACATTGACTTAATTTAGCCAACTTTACTATAGGCCCATCACGACAAGTGGCAAGCTAGTGGATGTCTTTAGCGTACTAAACTCAAAAAATATCACAAATAAATAAATGATTGTGTCCTGACCAGGAATCAAAGCCGGTGCCTCCGCGTTAAATTCGTAGTTAGACTACGGAGGCAATAATAACTTGTAATCATAATAATAAAAAAACCCATCTGGGCAGCGTGGCGATTGTAGGCCAAATTCTCCAGATATATGTTCCGAAAGGCTCATCTCCAACAGTGGAGGTCTAGGGCTGTAATGAAAACAAAAAAAAACGTATATTTAGGTGCAAATGTTTTGGACCGAGTTTTTTTGAGGCGTATGTAGACCAAATTGAGTTCGATAGTTGGTCCCACATCAGTCATTGGTGGCTACTGATCCGTAGCAGTCGGTGAAAGTGACAACTAACCCGGGTTTATATTATGGTTATTAGTTGCTGTGATTAAACGTGTTTTGTTTCGCGGCGTATTGACGTGAGTAAATTGAATATATTGTTTTTGTAATTCCATAACATATCGTAGTTGTATTTTCATTATACATTGCGTGTATAAACTAAAAACAAGCTTGGTTCAAAATAACAAGTAGTGTACAATGAAATTACAAATCTGGGTTCAAAACTCCGTGAAAAAACTCCTTTCTTTCCCAGCTTTTTGATTTGCCTGTATAAAATGATATCATTTTTATTCTTTACATTACTGCAGACGTATTCCGTATTGCAACTGCTTCCGTGGTCTAGAGGTTAGGTCTGTGGATTTAGACCTGGATGTATCGGATTCAATTCCTGGTTGATATATAATATTTATTAATTTTAAATTAAATTATTATTTAATTTGTGTGTTATTTTCTCAAATTTTGGTACGCTAGAGACATCGACGAGCTTGCCACTTGTCATGATTGGCCTATAGTCAAGTTGGCTAAATGTGAATCATTTTCTTTATAAGCGTGGTTTCTGACCACCCCGAAAGATGATACTTTTATTGTTTAATTTAATAAGGTAAATTAGTTCCTCGCCACGCTGCTCTCAACGACATCATCCGAACGGCTTTTGTCACTGCTGGAGGACCCGCTATCGTAAAACCCTCTGGGATTGCGCGGAGCGATGGCAAGAGACCCGACGGAATGACCGTTGGGCTGTGGAAACTTGGCAGGTCCCTGGTGTGGGATGTCTCCATCACTCGGTTTCTACTGAGAATCTTAAGCTGCGCAAATGCGCCAACCTCGGTACATGTTACAAATTTGCGCTATTTATTATTATATTATTTATTATTATATATTTGTAGTCGAGACGATCTAAGACACTCAGCCAAGCGTCTGGCCAAGGAGTTGTCTAAACGTTTACTGGAAAATCTGGAGACAGGAAAGCTGGCAATTATTTCTGCTAACGTATTAGCATTGCTATACAGGGGGGTAATGTTGCCAGCCTCCTTGGGACTATCCCTGAAGGGTCGTCTTCAGAGGACATTTATTTATTTATTTATAAACATTTATTTATTTATAAACTTTATTGCACAAAGTACAAAGGCGGACTTAATGCCCGAAGACATTTTCTGACAGCCAAACCTTGGGGACAAATTTGATCAAATGTAGGTGCAATCATAAAGATAATAAGAGAAATAAATAAATAAATAAAATCAGTTTTTATTTGTCACAAAAATAGTTAATAAAAATAAAAAATATAGTTAATAAATAAAACAAAGATATAATGACAAAAGGGTCTATGGTTCAGAAAATGGTGTTGGAAGCAGGTTCCAACAACCTCTGTTATTATACCATAGCCGACATTTAAATTTAGTGGAACAGTAATATAAATAAAAGTTATAAAACAATAATGAAACAAAATTAAAAAAAAAACTTAAAATTAAAAAGAAAAAACACCACGAACATAAATAAATAAATAAAAAACAGAAACCTAGACGGGAGCTATAACTATATAAATAAATAACTATTTAAATTAACAGCAATTTAATATATTCTTACTTACAATATATATGGAATAAATATTATAATATCGATACACTAAATACTAATACATACATATTATTATACAATTAATTAATTAAATTAATTAAGTCAATAAACGTTTTTATTATTATTATATTATTATTATACATTAACATACAGTATTCCCAAATTAATAATGCACATACAGATCTTCGCTAATTGTCGTATTCCCGGAAACACCCGAATCACTGAATCGTAAGAGCCTAAACATTGCACTTGCATTTTGCACCTTGTTCGAAAGAAATAGAAGTCAATATCATGTGTACACAATCGAAAACAATTCGGCCAGTGTTTTTTTGTTTTTGTTTTTTGGCGGTGACTGCACGTGTTCTCTCTGTGTGAAATTATATAGAGCTGATATTACACACACACCCTTCTTGGTTTTGTTTTCAAAGGTGAATTTAATTTCAACTTTTTTTATCTTATTTAAATAGTTTATTTGACAATTGCTTGTCTGTCTGACACAGGCAGAGATTTTATATTTAAAGGAGGTCACTACAGTACTATAAAATTTTCGAAGTAAATCAATCCAACAAAGATTGTAGCATATTCTCAATCGTGTGGTTTTCCTCGCTATTTACTTACATGGAATTATCGAATCAAATTTTGTTACTGATAAATCAATATTTATCTCTTTTAGCACAAAACACATAATTCTACTAAATTATGCATGAAGAAAATGCACTTAACCACTCTATATACATATCGTCTTCCGACGCTCGGGGATTACGACCGTTGCCGAACAGTGACGAAGATTTCTATGCGCATTATCACTTTGGGAGAACTATACATATATACTACTTACTAACACTGTGTGGAGCTATTTAGAAAGTGTGAAAACACCAGTTTTTTGAATAATGTTCTGGTAGTTGTAGAATTTATTACTTATAGTTTATTATTTTAAGTTTTAGTTTCTATTTAATTTTTACTCTAAGTAGTTTTTAATTGTATTAATAAATATATATAACACTCTAAAAAAAAACTATATATATAAAAAAATATGACCCCTGTGTACGAGTATGTCTGTTCCCTATGCATTTCAAAACTACTTGACCGATCAGGATTAAACATTGAGAATATGTTGTGTGAACATCGGCGAAGGTTTCTGCCATAGTACTACTGTTGTCCGATGTCCGTGGGGCATACCGAGCGGGAGCCTAAAACTTCCTATCGCTCTTATGATATACGAGGGGCGTTCAAAATATTCTCGGTATTGATACGTTACAACCTCTTTTATATATATATTTGTTACTGGCCGCTAAGATTCATCCATTGACATTAAAAAAAAGTAAAATTGGAACCGAGATGTTCTTTTGTTTTTCTGCAATTGCCGAACAAACATGAACACCATGAGCGAATTAACAATTTTAACGAAATTAGAGCACCGATCCGTCATAAAATTCTTGACAAAACAGGGTAAAAATCAAAAAACCATAAAAGAGGAAATGGATTGTGTTTACCGTGAGTCTGCTCCTTCTTTATCTACTATTCAAAAATGGTCAAGCGAATTTAAGCGTGGAAGGGAGAGTATTGAAGATGACCCTAGACCTGGCCGGCCTGTAGTGGCTACCTCACAAGAAAATATTGATAAAGTGGAAAAACTTATATTGGAAGACGGCCGAGTGAAGGTAAAATCTATAGCTCAAGTAACCAATCTCTCTATTGGTACCGTACATGACATTATACATGACCATCTTAATATGTCAAAAGTAAGTGCAAGATGGGTTCCGCGAATGCTGACGCTTCTTCAAAAGGATATGCGTGTGGCTTGCTGTTCAGATTTTATCGACCTGTGTGGTGAAAATCCCGATGAGGTGCTGCAAAAAATAGTTACTGGAGATGAAACCTGGGTTAATCATTATGACCCAGAGAGCAAACAGGAGTCCATGCAGTGGCACATTAAGGGTTCAGCTCATCCCAAGAAGTTCAAGGTAATCCCGTCAGCTGGCAAGGTCATGGCCACAATATTTTGGGATTGTGAAGGAGTTTTGCTTATCGATTATAAAGAAAAAGGTGTAAATATCACAGGGCAGTACTACGCTAACGTTATACGTCAATTAAGAGATGCGATCAAAGAAAAGAGGCGAGGAAAGTTAACCAAAGGTGTTCTGCTTCTGCATGACAACGCCCCTGTCCATACTGCTCATATTGCCAAGGCAGCTATTGTTGAATGTGGGTTTGAAACTGTTACTCATCCACCCTATAGTCCGGACTTAGCCCCAAGCGACTTCTTTTTGTTTCCCAATCTTAAAAAGGATCTGCGTGGAAATAAATTTTCTGACGATGAAGCGTTGAAGACGGCCGTGGAGGAGCATTTTTACACCAAAGATAAAAAATATTTTTATGAGGGATTAAAAAAAATAATTGATCGATCTTATAAGTGTATGAACATAGGGGGGGAGTATATTGAAAAATAAAAATATCAAACTTTTCGTACTTGTTTGTTTTTATCCACATACCGAGAATATTTTGAACGCCCCTCGTACATATATAGTTACTCAGTCGTTGCTCTTGATACTCCTGCGCGAGCCCACTCTGCGCTTGACTGTCGTCGGATTCAAAAATAAAGCCAAGTCAAACCATTTACCGCTCAACGGTTATTCGACCTCTCCCAGTGAGTGTGAGTAGTATTATTATTAATAAAATAACATTCATTGACTGTCAGGCGGTACGAAGTTCGCCGGGTCAGCTAGTAGACAATAGAATAATCGCATGCGAAATGTTAGCTTCTAGTTGAAACCTTTAAGGGTTTAACGATTTTCATTAAAATATAATTTAATTAAATGTTCAATTGGTTAAAATTTATCTATGAAATAGTTACAAAGCACTATTGATACGATTAGGTTCTTTATTATGATCAGGTACTTTATTATGGATAAAATATTGGATTTCAAATCGGCGGGGAAGACAGAAGACAAATTTCTAAGCATTCCATGGATTCACCGTGCGGGTGCCGGGTCCATCGTGTGTGGGTAAGAGATGAGAAGAATGGTGTCTCGGGCTTGCGACCGACAATTGGCTGGTTTAAGAAAAGGAGGCCTCCTTTTTTTTCTATTGCGCGATAATACGCTCACCATCCACCATTCTACTTCTCTCCCTACCCAACCAAATACTGTATGATTCCGTTAATGCCGTCTTGGAAGCTCGTTCCATAAATGTATTGACGGCAGACCTGCTTAGGCCCAATTCTTTCAGTAAGTGATGCAAAGATTTTGCTGGAACTCCTCTTGCACCAACTTCCACTGCGTAAAGCTGAGTCTTGAACCCGTTCCTGATCATTTCTTCTGTGAGATCATAATATTTATTCGACTTCATGTTGTGGTCTTTTGGAATATTTGATTCCCACGGAACGGTAAGTTCAATAAGGATAACTTTTTTCAAGTTCCGAGAAAACACTAAGATGTCTGGCCTATAGGCTGATACAGCTAGTTCATCTGGGATCCTATAATGGTGTTCAAATGTATCCATGAGAATTTTCCAGTCTGATGCGGCGCCAAGGATAGGGTGGGCTTGCATTTAGTTTTCGTGCTTTGCCCTTCCTTTACAAATGTGGTCAAAGTTTTATTTGTAGTCAGTCCCTTTCTGGCTCTTGCAATAGAAAGACTTACTGCTTCACGGATAACACCTAGGACTTTGTCATGTCGGCGTGAGTAATAGCCCTTTTCTAGGAGAGTAACGCACCCTACAAGTGTGTGTCTAGCAGTTCCTATGGCAGCACCACACAATGTACAGTTCTTTTCCGTAGCTTTTCCCCACCTTACCAGATTACTCTGGTCCGGGAGGGACATTTGAAAAGCGTTTAGGTAGAACTTTAGCAACGCCGGAGACCAATCGTACATTAGTGTGCGCCACTTTAGGGCTGGAGGGATGCAAAAATCGCCCAAAGTTAGCCAATCATTTTGAACTTCTAGAGTCATCGCGTGCACTCTGTATTCATGCTCTTCATCTTTCCTGAGGAAGGATTTTATAACCTCTTTGTCACTTTCTTTTTTCTTCCAGCCAATGCCTCTTTTGTCACTTTGAAACTATGTAATTATTAACGTAAAAAAAGTTTTTGTCAATTGTCGTTATGCTAGTTAAATAAAATTAATTACAGATTATGAAAACACAACAGGTATATTAACTATCAAATAAAAAAGAAATCATTTTGGCACGAGAACATTTTATTGGGTCCATTTATTTCTCTAAGAAAAATGTCCATTCTCATTTAATGGGGTGTATCAGGCAAATCTTTTTGTAGATGTCGCTAGCGGCAATGGTACCTTATTTCGCACCTATATCCCATTTTTTTTAAAAATGTTTTTGTAGTTTTAATTTTTATAACAGAAAAATGTATTTTAAATTAAACCTACCTTAAAATACGAATTAGGAAAGCGCACACCGTCTTTAAAAAGAAAAAAGGTTGAATTAATAGAACGGCAATTTTGAGATTACCATATCTTTGATTCCGCTTGAAAATCTCGATTTGTACACTTAAAAGCTGCTCACTTCTGCATAATATCCAGAAAATAATAATTTTCGTAATAAAAATACAAGTTTTCTATGCAACTGACAGTTCAATTCAATTTGTTTATTTCTGTAATTAGGCATAGGACAAAACAATATTGTATTTTGCAATTTTACATGTCAAATTTACAATACTTTAATATTAGGCTACATAATTTCACAGCATTCAACCAGGTAGAACGCCATGAAACTACACAACCTTACTTACATGTAGAGCAGTGCGTTACAATACAAACATAAAATAACATTTTTTTAAAATACCTACGTTATTAATATACACAATAATAATGCCACACAAAACTACACTTATAATTACAAATACTACTACAAATAGGCATTGTCATCTTATCAAATAAGTAGTATAGTTATATTAGGTACCAACTATCATGCGCCATCTATCGTGATAAAAAGTTAGTGATACACTCCGGTTCTGAAAAATTATTGCGAGATATAGACCCCACCGCCTGAACTTAAGATAAAGCAAGCAACTGTGTAACATAAGTGTAGGCGCCTGAAATCTGTGTTTTATTTTATTTTCTTAAAAAGTGCTGAACCAATTTCGATATACTTTGTATGGGACCACCTAGGTATGTAGTATGACCTACCATACAAAAAAAATAATCATCAGAATCGATTTATAATTGGCGGAGAAATTTAAATGAAATGAAAATATTTATTTGTATGAACTATGGTATCAAAATACAGGCGGTTGGTAAGTTTTGGCTCGACACATTTCGCCATTTCTGGCATACAAAATTTTAGTTCAAAAACTAAACATAAATATTACACAAAAAATAATAATAAAGAAATAAGACACAAAAAATAATAATAAAGAAATAGAACACAAAATAATCCAAATAATATCCTATTTTGCTCTTATATAAGCTTGTCGCAGTTCAGGTAGTCCTTGGTCGCGTAAAAACATTTCTGGACCAGTAAATTTTTAACCCTAATTTTAAATAATTTCGTAGGTAGTTCCCTAATATCCAGTGGTAGTTTATTTAATAATTTAATGGAAGTAAGGCCAGCTACTTTTACTAACTGGTGGAACTAGCCTACTGGGATACCTGTGTGCTTAGTGTAAAATGCAAGTTTCGGAAAACGTAACTGCTGAGTTACGTTTTTTTATTTTACATTGCGTGTTATTGCAAGTTTGGCTATAATAACAGGCAATGAACATCGAAAATTCAGTAAAAATACTCTACTACTATAGTTGCGTTTACGAAACTTCACTGTCACACTAGGCATGCTGGTATTAAAATTACAAATTTCACTCAGTGTCTTAAACAAATAACAATGACTTTTAACAAAAATGCAGCATTCTAATATATAAATACAAGGAAATTACGTAATATACACAAAAAAAATTTTTTTTGAAGTCGGTTAAAAAAACGTACGATGCTCTTGATTTGGCTCTACATTTTTGAGCGTTTGGTCTAAACCCACCTTTATTTTTACTGTATATTCATTGTTTGGCAAACAGTTTAGTGCCTAGTAACAATGTTTGGGGTACACAACATACAAACAACCCTATAAAAATCAATACACGAAAACTTGAATATGTAATTTGCTTATTGACATATAAATTAAAACGAATTCTAAACGTGTAGTCTAAATCTAATATTGCCTTCATTCAAAACACAGGTAAGGTACACCACCTATACTGCTACTATGATGCTGTGGATTTTTGTTGAATAACAAAAATACACAGCGAAAATGTTGCCAGTCTTTGGATTGTATCTTTAGAGGACATTTATTACTACTACAGCCCTAGAACACAGCGTCCTAGACCTCCACTCATGGGCGTAGCGAGGTACGGGCAGGGAGGGGCAGCTGCCCCCCCTTAGAACAGCGGTCGTGAAAGAAGAGCTTCTTGTGAAGAACCTCGTAGATTAATTGTCAAGTAATAAAGCTACGAGTATTTCTGATTTTTATATATTTTTTTAATTACTACCTCCACTGCACATGTGAAACGTAAGTCTGGTTACAAGCTGTATTATTTTTGTATAAATATCACCATGGCAAGCTTACAATAATAGTTATCCTTGAAAGTTAAAATTGGTATTTGACATTATTGCAAATGGCACATACTTTCAACGAGAACAACAAATTGGTGGTAGGCGGAGTGATGGTAGTAATTTGCCCATTCCACCGTTTATACCGATAAATCCTGTAGAGTGTATCGACACGTTTCGGATCAGGCTCGAATTGCCGTCATGCACAGTCAAGCCGGCATAATATTAGGAACTGATGTCATTAGTGTCTGATTCCAGTTGCTTACATTCATGGATCTCGCTCCCCACTTACGGGCGCTGGTCGCAAGGTCACATGAAGTACAAGTATTTTTTTAAAACTTATATTTTATAAACAACAATCAAAACATTATAGTGTAGGATTTTCTTTATCTGCCCCCCCCCCCCCCCCCTATATACAATCCTGTCTACGCCCTTGCCTCCACTGTTGGAGATGGGCCTTCCAGAACATATATCTCAAGTATTTGGTCTACACTAGCCACGCAGGCCAGACGGGTTGGCGAGGATCTGATGTCATTTTTATGACAATTTTATTAACGATTCCATAAGTTGGTGTAAGTGGACCGGGACCGACGGATTTACGTGCTCTCTTAGGCTCGGGAACGGTGGTGTTGTAAATCTATGACAAATGTACATAAGAAAAGTGTATTTCTCATTGGTACATGCCGGGAGGGTTTGAAGTTCAAGAGAGACGCGGAAGAGAGACGTTTGAAAATAAAAAAAACTTCTGATTTATATAATTTATTTTACTATGTCCCGCTTTCGACGAAAGAATCCCGCTGTTTTCACTCAAAAAGTTCCAAAATCCCGACTTGGCAAAAAATAAATCTGGCAACGCCTGGTTTGAACCGTCCTTTGTAGGATTTAAGGAAAGTGTTCTTACAACCGACCGCGCCATGTCCTCATATTTATTATTTATAGATAATCTATTAGGTTTAAAAGTAAAGTATCATTACGACTGCATCCCTTATAAGATGGTCGGAACTACGCTTTTAATGATAATCAATCAATCAAATCAAATCAATCAAAATAATTTATTTCCATTGGTTCTCTCAAAACAACTTGGATACAGTCAGAACTAATAAAATCAATACAATTTTCACAACTAATCAAAGTGGTAATAATGGTTGGACCGTAAACAGACAATAATCCATATTTATGTATGTTATGCACAACATTATTGCTACAAGCAAGTAAAACTAACTAACTTAGAAACTACTTAAATAAGATCGTGGCTGTAAAGAGGCCGTGTCAGTTTACATTCTAAATACTTAATAATTATGATGTACAGAAATTATACATATGTCAGATAATTTATAAATGTATACAAAAAAAAAAAAAAAAAAGACGTCATCTTATAATCTAAATAGTAATAATGATATGTCAATTAAACATAAATTCATAGCTGTAAATGGGCCGTGTCATCTTATATTCCAATAGCATTAATGTTAATTAATATTCGTGGCTGTAAAATGGCTGTGTCACCTTACAATCTAATAATCGATGGAATGCCAAAAAAAACTTAACGGTCCGTAGACTTTAGTCTAGACCACGGTGACGTAATTCCTAATTTTGGGGTCATTGAACTTGCTCCTTTTCGCCCACTGACCAGCGACAGCATGCGTGCTGAATATTCATTAGACTAATTGAAATATGAGCTTTATAATTCTTCTACTGATTATTTATTTATTTATCTGAAACTCTATTGGACCGAAAAGACAAAATTATCAAATTTTACACAATACATAAGGCCATGAATGGGTTCACAAATTATACACATAAATATAAATCCACTGTGAAGACAGATTAAGAAATCAATCAAGTGCATAAAGCCAAGAAAATTTACAAAAATCAAGACAATAATTACAAAAAAAACAATAAGACGGAAGAAAATATGTATTCATTCCTACACATCAGCCACAGATAGTAGATAACAAAGCTATCTATCGTAAAATATCTATTAAAAACATAAATAATGATAATAAATTAAAAATACTAATAATTAAATTGGTTAAAGGACTGTAAGTTAAGTGTGTGTTAGCGTGTATGTGTGAGCGCGTGGTGTGTGATCAATGCGTATAGGGATTAAGTTTTTCCACTACTACTATATACCGAATGGTTTAAAATTATGGTATAAAAGTTTTGTCTGAAAGTTTAGTTTTAAGGTTAATCCCGTTGCATGCATATCATCTGTGAATTGGCTAGTGTTGCCCAAAGCAAAACTTAGTAAGTCTTGGTCTTGGTCATGCATCAGAATAGCTGGTCTCGGTTCTGGTCTTGTTCATGCACTCTTGATGTTGGTCTAGCGCAAGAGTCTCGCAAGACTCAGAGCCAGGTCTGGACTGTTGGGTGGGTGGCGGCTTTCTGTAAATCCTGTAAACACGCCTTGCAACTCACGCATTCTCCTCACCTTTCCTCACCTACTTCCCCTCAATCCGAGACGTGTATAAACTATTTTGCCGAAGCTATGTGACGTCACAAATGACATTACTCCTCGCGCTCAGACTGCTCACGATATCGAGGTAGATCGCTCTGAGCGCTGTCAGTTTTTTGTCATTATGTCGCGCGCCATTTTCAAGTTTATTTAATATTAGGTTTTCTTTTAAATTATTTAATATTGTAATTCGTTCATACTGTTTGTATATTACTTCTAAAACAAATCTATAATTAATATTTAAGTAGAAAGTGAAAAAAAAGTGTCTGTAACACGGCAAGTTATTTTAAAAAGACCAAAATAAGTTAATAATATTAAACTTTACATATATAAAGATGAATACACTGAGAGATGTTATATTTGTTAGTATTCATACTCAAAGATGTGGAATCCGCAAATTATCTTCCATACATTTAAAAAAACTATCATGTTATGAATGAAAATGTGATTTAGACCGTTCCGAATTGATCACGCTCTGAGCATCCAAATCGTGATATTAATAATTAATCGTGGTGTCACTCAAAATAATTGATTGTTGATCTTGCGCAGGCTTTGCTGCATAGGCAGACTGGACCGTTGTGTATATGTCCGCCGAAATACATGCAAATAAAACTACATTCATACGTTTTATGAATATATTACATAAATCTAATAATACTTACAATGTCGCACACCTAGATCTAAAGGGAGTTAATTTAAAAAACATCATTTTTGAGTTATGCACTACATGTATGTAATTGATTTGTGTTTTACATAGTAATAAATAATTTCAACTATTTATTTTCTTCGTAACCTTCTGCACCCGCTTATTACAGTTCTCAGTCACAAAGGTTAGTTGGTAGAAATTCATTTACTGCATTAAGCTCGCCTGTGTACCTGCACTTGTTTTGGTTTTGTACAATAAAGAATTTATTATTGTTATTACTGTACGACGGATAGGCGAGACTCACTACAAGCGCCCGTGCCGCGGCCGCAGCAAAATAATGAATGACGTTGAATAAAAAAATGGTCAAGCCGTGCCTCGTGGTGTCGGCACACAGTACATGTTGCATGGACATACAATCTATGTATAATATGTTGTATACAAAAATCTTCTCTTCGCCTTTTCCAAAGTGTTTTTTTTTTTTAAATTAGTGCTATTTAGATCTAGGTGTGCTATACGATGACTATAATTAGAGGAATAAATACTGCAGAGTGTGTACTACAGAGACTTAAAATTAGTAGGTCAATCCAATGGCGTGTTCCATTGCATGCGAATGCTATTAGACCTATGCATGCTAAATAACAAGCATGCTGAATTCATTGACTTACTGATGACTAGGCAAATAATACGCACGGAGGTATTTCGTAAAAAACACTTTTTCTTACGTACTGCAGTCATAGATTTGCAACACCACCGTCCCTGTGCCTCGAAGAGCACGTTAAGCCGCCGGTCCCGGTTCCACTAATACCAACGTGTGGAATTGTTTACAATTTGTCATTAAAAATTGACATCAGATCCAGTGTTGGTCAAATTTTCCAGATATATCTTCTTGAAGGCCCATCTTTAGTATCTATCTTTAGGGAATGTAATTATAATATGTCCGTAGGTACTTATTGTCCAAGTCCTGTGTAAGTCAAATTCAATCCAAACCTGGTAATTATTATACGTGATAAGGTTTCATAGAATGTTTATAACTAGTTCCCCATAGACGACCTTGTACTTTAATAGCTTTAATCAATTGAAGTGAATTTTTAATTCCAATACCTTGGCAAATAGGTTCGGCCTGCAAGGTTGCCAGACCGTATAAATGTTACTACACACATCAAAAAAGTCTAGGGATCAAGCATGTTTATGCGGATTTCTTGTGATTGAGATGTGGCTTTGTAATAAATTTATGATTTTATAAATTTATATGGATCCTTTTTGGTGCATTTCATAATTTAAAACAGGAACTGTCAATCAAATTCGAGTAAAAGATGAAAATCAGCTGTCAATATTTTCCCTATAAAAACATAAGACGCATTGAAGACATTATTAGTGCTACTGTTTCCCTACTACTGATTAAAACCAACGTTATTATGGAGCGGCGACGTCATTTAAGCAGGGAAGAAATGATCAGAGCCGTGGGAATGATAGAAGCTGGTTCCCGGCAACGTACTGTGGCTTTAGCTCTGAATACAAGTCAGAGTGTTATCAGTCGACTTTGGACACGTTACCGAACCACTGGTACCGTGGCTGAGCGCCATGGAGGACGGTATCGCTGCACCACACGGAGACAAGACCGATACATTCAAATCACAGCTCGAAGAACTCCAACAATAACCGCCATGATGTTAGCCGTGAGCCTTCATCGCTCTTCAGGGAACTTAATTAGCGACCAAACAGTCAGAAACCGCTTGCATGAAGTGAACCTTCATTCCCGAAGACCGCTACGGGTACCACCTATAGCAATGCACAATCGTAGGACTCGATATCAATGGGCTCTTGAACACAGAAATTGGACAGAAGAACAATGGCGTTTCGTGTGCTTTTCTGATGAGTCTCGTTTTGGTATGAGGCCGGATACAAGACGTATACGACACTGGAGAACCCCTGGACGCCAACAGCGATTAAAATCCTGCCAGGAAGTCCATCCTTATAGTGGTGGAACCATCATGGTATGGGCGGGTATTTCGATCGGCGGAAGAACTGAGTTGATTTGGATCAGAGGCAACCTCAACGCTCAAATTTATGCTGAGACGGTTGTATCAGACGTCATCGTTCCTCTACAAGTGCATATCGGTCCCTTATTTCAGTTAATGCATGATAATGCACGACCGCACACCGCAAGAGTTGTAAGACAGACTCTCGCCGCAGCTAACATCAATGTCCTGCCCTGGCCTGCTCAGTCGCCAGACTTGAACCCGATTGAGCATGCATGGGATATTCTTCAGAGAAGAGCTCTGCCGAATATGGAGGGTATGGTATAATAATGGAGTCGCAAGAAGACCTTTTTTTGTTGTTGCAACGAACATGGGCGGCCATTCCACAGCGTGATTTGGATGAACTCATTTTGAGTATGCCAAACCGATGTTCTTGTGTTGTTAGTGTTCGCGGTAGAAACACGGATTATTAATTGTTTAAGTTACCCAATAAAATTAAAAAAAAAACTGTTATTTCAGTCTTTTTTTCGAACTTTAATGTTAGTGGTTCAAATGTCAAAAATCCCTTTATTAGGAAAATGGCAATTTTTTTTACTAATGCAAAGGTGACTTGGTTTATCGTTACCGTAGACAAACGAAAACATTTTATTTGATCAATCCTTAAAGAAAATTTTAATGAATATCAATCAGGAGAAAAGTTATTGCAAAAATATATGTTGATCCCTAGACACTTTTGATGTGTGTATTTTATTTATGCTTAATTGATCGAACAATCTGGCAAACATAAGTATTTCGAATCGACGACGCGTCTTAGTATATTTAGTGTATTTAGTATATTGATATTACAGTATATGTTAAAGTATATTATGTAAGTATATATAATTATATTGAATTTATCCTACTATTAATATTTATTTCATTGCACCTATAAATGTTCTAATTTGTCCCTAAGGTTTGGCTGTCAGAAAATGTCTACGGGCATTAAGTCCGCCTTTGTACTTTGTGCAATAAAGTTTTTAATAAATAAAATTAAATTTTTGACAAATAAAAATCTTAGCTTAAAATGCTTTTGCAACCATCTCGCTCGCACAATCCAACATTTTCAACGATTTTTCCTGTCTGAGTCTGAGGGTACGTTTAAGAAATATAGTCTATCAACTTTAGAGATTTAGAACTGCCTCCGTGGTCTAGCGGTTAAGTCTAAATTGCCACCACCGCGCCTTATTTTAGTAATTTAAGTTATTTTCATATTTTTCTTCACCCTGCCTGCATTACCTTTCAAATCAAACAACTCCAAAGAAACCATATGTTGGAAGTGACAAAAATGTTTGGCTTGAATAGTTTGTATGGAGAAGCAAAAAAAATTGTCACTTCCGACATATGATTTCTTAGAAGAAGTTGATATTGGTCTACAGAAAGAGCATACAAAATCACTATATATAATATAATCAGACTGTGATTTATCATTAGTAGGTATAGTATTATATTGTATTGTTAATATTTTATTTATGTAGGTTATATGTACATATGTAATTATTAAAGGTGCGGTGGTGATTTGGTTGTAAGAACGCGTTCCTTGAATCCTACAAAGGTCGGTTCAAACCCACCCGACATGTACCAATGAGAAATGCATTTTTCTTACGTACATTTGTCATAGATTAACAACACCATCGTTCCCGTGCCTCGGAGAGCACGTTAAGCCGTGTCGGTCCCGGTTCCACTAATAACAACTTATGGAATCGGTAATAAATTGTCGTTGAAAATTGACAGCATATCCTCGGGTGGTCAGAAACTACGCTTATAAATAAGCGGATTCACATTTAGCCAACTTTACAATAGGCCAATCATGACAACTGGCAAGCTCGTCGATGTCTCCAGCGTACCAAACTCGAGAAATATCACAAATAAATTAAATATTAATTAAATTTATTTATTTACATTAATAAATATTTTTGTGTCCCGTGCAATTAAGTTTAAATAAATCAAATAATAATGTTGCCAACTATACGATATGTATTATTGTTTTTAAATTTTCAGCACACATGCATCAGAACCGATTCCGTCTACCTCCTCCGACCCAGACATTATGAAAAAGAATGACGAAGACAACCAGACAATCACTCAGGATGACAACTCCATATCTGACTGGATTTGCGGAGGGCCAATTGGTATGAATTTCAGTTATTTTTTTAAGATTCAAATGAAAGGAAAAGGTACGGAACGCGCTATATTGTTCAATACAAAATGATAAATCGATGATCGAGACAAGTTTATTAGCCTTTTATTTTCATTCATTACAGCCCCTAGAACACAGCGTCCTAGACCTCCACTGCTGGAGATGGGCCTTCCAGAACTGGAGAATTTGGCCTACACTCACCACGCTGGCCAGACGGCTTGGCGAGGATATGATGTCATTTTATTTATGACAATTTATTACCGATTCCACAAGTTGGCATTAGTGGAACCGGGACCGACGGCTTAACGTGCTCTCTACACACGGGAACGGTGGTGTTGTAAATCTATTACTGCAGTACGTAAGAAAAGTGTATTTCTCATTGGTACATGCCGGGTGGGTTTGAACAGATCTTTGTAGGATTTAAGGTACGCGTTCTTACAACCGAGCCACCACCACGCCTAATTATTATTAGCCTATGTATATATGTTAGTTCCCTTGTGGCACACTGGAGACCAAACGCCTTGGCCTATTTTGATAATTCTCACGTCAATCGATTCGTCTTCATCACGCGACTGTCACTGAAGATATGACATTGATCAAATTTCATTAAGGCGACAACCAGACGCCATATTGTGGAAAATAAAACAATAAAAGTCCACGAACTACATATATTGAGGACCCATTGTTGGGAAGATTTGAACCTGTCTCAGATTTTAGTGGGTCTCGACTGTTAAAGTCGCTATGTAATAAAATATAAAAAGTTATTTCAACGGTGTAGTTAAGCGGTTATCAACCGGGTTCGATTCCTGGTTGGAACACAATAGTATTTATTAATTGTTATATATAATAATTATTATATAATATATTGTTAATTAACTAATTATTATATAAAAGGTATCATCATCACGACCGTTTCCCTTTCGGGGTGGTCAGAAACCACGCTTATAAATAAGCGGATTCACATTTAGCCAACTTTACTATAGGCCAATCATGACAAGTGGCAAGCTCGTCGATGTATCCAGCGTACCAAACTCGAGAAATATCACCAATAAATTAAATGTATTTATTTAAATTAATAAATATTTTCGTGTTCCGACCAGGAATCGAACCCGGTACCTCCGAGTCTAAATCCATGGATTTAACCGCTAGACCACGAAGGCAGTTTATTATATATGAATTAAATAAATAAATTAGATGAATATGTAATTTATTTGTGATATTTTTGTTTGGTACGCTGGAGACATATCGACGAGCTTGCCACTTGTCATGATTGGTCTATAGTAATCTTTATAAGCGTGGTTTTTTACCACCCCCGCAAGGTATACGGTCGTGCTTATATATTTATTTTAGCAAGTAAGTTTTCCAAAGGATTTAAGATTTTTTTTATTTATTTATTTATAAACTCTTTATTGCACAAAAAAACTAAAAAGTAATGTACAAGGGCGAACTTAATGCGGCATTTTATAACAGCTAACCTTTGGGAGTGTGGCAGAGGATTTGCGGGGTGCATTATTATAAAACAATTTACATACAATACATAATAATCGTTACATACTACGACTTAAATACATATACAAATACGAAACTAGTTTTTTTTTTTTTCCTGACAGATCACTCAGCGCCATCTAGTTTCCGTGGTAAGCTACGAGGCTTGTGTTACGGAAACTAGATGGTTGATAAACTACATATTATACATATAAACACCCAGACCGAGACAAATTATACAATGTACAACTTGCCCCCGATGGGAATCAAACCCACGACCTCCCGAGTTCACGGCAACGTGTGTTACCACTAGACCACGAAGGCGGTCTATAGTTAAGTATATAATACTGTTTACAAACAATAAACTGTCACTGTCAAACCTGGAGACCCTGGTGGGTAGTTGGTCTTGTGGTGTTATGTATAATAAATATGATTATCTTAAAACCAGTAGTTATTTTTATGTATAGTATTTATAATATATGTTTATGTATTAATGTTATCTATATGTTATGTATATGTGTATGTATTATTGTTATGTATATAGTATTTAAGTATATGTATGTTTATATAGGAATTGCTTACTTTTATGATATTTATTGGAATAAAAATAATTTCTAAATATAATTTTCACTATCCCCGATCTAACAAAGAAATCTCATTTGTCTCAACGGTCAACGGTTAGAGAATACCTTACGGCATTATGTTCGCCGATTGTAAATTACATCAAAGATTTTAAATGAATGAATAAATAAAAATTGAAACTAACAGAAAATTATTAGTAATATGTATTCATAATTCAGGTTCAAAGGCGGCTGTACTGGTGTTCCGAAGCTGCGTCTTGGCATCCCGAACACCATCAATGGAGTCCACAAACAAAACGGTCGGAAACAATACTGGCACCTCGATTTTACTCAACAAAGCCAAAAACATGGCCAAAAGACTCGTTGCTGAACCCCACTCCTTCAACATGAGGCCCAAGAACATAATGCACGATGTTTTGGAGACTTTTGGCAATACAAACACCTATACAGGGAATGCGTATATAGTTCAGCATGATAGTGAATCTGAAAAACCTTCCGAAGATAATTCTGAACCCAAAAGAGGCATAGATGATGTATTAAATGATTTAAGCAAAATTACTCTCAAGAAAAATCTTAATGTTGAAAATACTACGGCCAATATTAAAGTTCCTGATAAACCTGCGGAGCCTGCTAAAAGTAAGAGAGTTAACTTAATCTTAACGCTTGCGAAAGATTATTATTTTTAAAAGATATCATAACAGCCACTAGAACATTTAGTTTAAAAATACAACTTTAGGCTTTTACAAATGTTGATCGAATTATCGACGTCTCCATGACAATCAAAGTCATGAAGACGTCTTAAGCTAGCTTCCCACGGTCAGTGATTCTGCGGATCATCACGCACAGCCGACGGCCACGGACGGCAACGCACACAGACAGAGCTCTTCCAACTGTGCGTGTCGGTCTGTGTAGATCTTTTGGTAGCTTCATTTCAAAATGCAAAGTGAAAGATAACGTATCGTCGCTGCAGCTGCGGCTGTGGTATTAATTAACAATTACCAAATTATGCGATCTAGTAAAAGTAAAAAGAAACCACGTCGCTGGTGGATCAGCATACAACGAAAGTCGTTGAAGGTAAGTGTAGCTAAATATCTAATTTTATTTTCTGTTTTGATCACGGTAGAAAATTAACGAATGACAAAATATTCCCTGTCCTGTGATCCTACTGGTGGGATGATTCGGGAAAACTTATCATAATATCGCACCGCACGCCTTTGAAGTTACAACCTCGCGACGGATACCGGCGCACCGCCACAGACGTGTCTGTCCTACTACGGACGAGACCCTAACCACGGTGTGTCGTGCGAGCTGGTCCGCGTCCGTCCGCGATATCACGGACCGTGGGAAGCTAGCTTTAGATTTAAATATATTTAGAATCTATCTACAAAAAAAAAAAAAAAAAAAAAAAAAAAAAAAAAAAAAAAAAAAAAAAAAAAAAAAAAAAGACCTTGCAAATCATGAGCTATAAATATTTCTTTTCGCGATAAACTTAAATGGCTACCTATCCGTAAGCGTAAAGATCGCAGACTGCTTTTCTTACTATTCAGCATCCTTAACGAACCGGACACACCGCAATACCTGACAGACAGCTTTACTTTTCTAGTGTCAATCCATGATCTAACTCTTCGCTCTTCTTCTAACTCCACCCTTTCCATCCCTTCCCATCACACCTCTTTTGCCTCCTTGTTTGCTGTTGTAGCTGCAAATCTTTGGAATGACCTACTTTTAGGTATTAAGCAAGCTCCAAATCGAGTCATCTTCAAAAATATGGTTTACAAACACATTCTTTCTAACTAGATTGTCCCAAATTTATGTCTCTTTTTCATGTCCTCACTATCCTCAATTGCAGCAACATCATATTTCACTTCCCTCATCATGTAAGTAGGTTTATTTTATATTATTTTTATTTATGATGTAATTTATGTTACATATCTTCACGCCAAATCCCTTGCGGGGTAGGCAGATACAATTGAGCATCACTTGTCACGATCACGACATACCTCTTTCGCTTCTTCGACTTTCGTCAACCTCTTCATACACGCCCTTTTTTTTCGATGGCTTTTTATTGCACCTTCAGCTATTGTTTTATTTATTTGGTCGTGATAAGTGAGTCTTGGTCTGCCAGGGCCTCTTTCACCCACAACTTTCGCATTATATGTCTGGTTCGTCAATCTCTCTTTAGTCATCCTTTCAACATGCATGCCTTTCCTTATTTTTGTCCCTATGCTATCTTTCATACCCACCTTTTTGCTTATTTCGTCATTACGTATGCGGTCCGTCAAAGTAACACCGCATATCCGACGCAACGACCTCATTTCCACTGCATTAACTCTACTCTCATGCGAGTTCTGACATATCCACGTCTCGCTTCCATACATAAGTGTTAGTACCAGCATGGCATTGTGTATGGCGAGTCGAGCTTTGTCACAGACATTTCGACTGGCGATCAGTAACCCCAGGGCACCGTTAACACTATTTCCCGTATCCACCAGCGGCATTTGCCTTCCAAAAAATTGTGGAGAATTTGTACTTCACTCGCCACGCTCCACGCTGGCCAGACGGGTTGGTGAAGTCCTGATGTCATGTCAATGACAATTTATTAACGATTCCACAAGTTGGTATTAGTAGAACCGAGGCCGACGGCTTAACGTGCTCTCCGAGGCACGGGAACGGTGGTGAAGAAGACAAATTTCTAAGCATTCCATGGATTCACCGTGCGGGTGCCGAGTCCATCGTGTGTGGGTAAGAGATGAGAAGAATGGTGTCTCGGGCTTGCGACCGACAATAGGCTGGTTTAAGAAAAGGAGGCCTCCTTTTTTTTATTGCGCGATAATACGCTCACCATCTACCATTCTACTCCTCTCCCCCCCAACCAAATACTGTATGATTCCTTTAATGCCGTCTTGGAAACTCGTTCCATAAATGTATTGACGACAGACCTGCTTAGGCCCAATTCTTTCAGTAAGTGATGCAAAGATTTTACTGGAACTCCTCTCGCACCAACTTCCACTGCGTAAAGCTTCTTGAACCCGTTCCTGATCATTTCTTCTGTGAGATCATAATATTTATTCGACTTCATGTTGTGGTCTTTTGGAATAGTTGATTCCCACGGAACAGTAAGTTCAATAAGGATAACTTTTTTCAAGTTCCTAAGATGTCTGGCCTATAGGCTGACACAGCTAGTTCATCTGGGATCCTATAATTGTGTTAAAATGTAAATCTATGACAAATGTACGTAAGAAAAGTGTATTTCTTATTGATACATTCCGGAGTATAAACCTGCCTTTAATGCTTCAGGCCCTTAAAGCATATAAAATAACTTTTTTTTATAATTTCAGATAAATCATCACCAAAGAACAGCCGAAAAGCCAAATGTAAGATAAAAACCGGTCCCTCTGTGAGAGAACCTTCGCCAACAGATAGTGATAATTCTTACAATTCTCTAGTCAAAAATTTAGATAGTATTAAGGTAAATTCAACATCAACTTCATCATCACTTCAGTAGTCCAATTTAAAGGGTAAAACCCCCTTTTTTTGTGTACAATGTTACGGCCCGAATGTCATATGTAAATAATAATAAAATTAATAAAAATTATATAACATACATTTGACCGCCTCCGTGGTCTAGTGGTAACAAACATTGCCGTGAACTCGGGAGGTCGTGGGTTCGATTCCCACCGGGGGCAAGTTGTACATTGCTTTATAAAAACACCTGCGTTACGGGATTCAGGGTTTTCCAGCGGTAAATACATCCCACTTGCTCGCATTTTTTTTTTTTAATACTAGCACGACATGTGATCTTGCGCCCACCTGATGGTAAGTGGGGAGCGAGATCCATGAATGTTAGCAACTGGAATCAGACACTCATGACTGACATCAGTCCCCAACACGTTGACTGGACATGACGGCAATTCGAGCCTGATCCCGAAAACTACTGGGTTAAACAGCACGAACGGTGGATACTCCCCCGCCCCGGCAGACTGGGGAAATTAACACTATCAGTCTGCCTACCATCTAATAAAATCCAACATTTTCAAAGACTTGATACGTCAGTTAACTGCCTCCGTGGTCTAGCGGTTAAGTCCGTGGATTTAGACTCGAAGGTACCGGGTTCGATTCCTGGTCGGGACACAAAAATATTTATTAATGTAAATAAATACATTTAATTTATTTGTGATATTTCTCGAGTTTGGTACGCTGGAGACATCGACGATTATTTATAAGCGTGGTTTCTGACCACCCCGAAAGGGAAACGGTCGTGATGATACTTTTACTGATACGTCAGAGTGTACTTTTGACAAATGTAATCCATTGGTAAGATGGGGAAAAGAACTGTACATTGTGTGGTGCTGCCATAGGAACTAGACACACACTTGTAGGATGCGTTACTCTTCTAGAAAAGGGCTATTACTCACGCCGACATGACAAAGTCCTTGGTGTTATCCGTGAAGCAGTAAGTGAAAGACTTATTACGAGAGACAGAAAGGGACTGACTAAATGCAAGCCTTGGCGCCGCATCAGACCGGAAAATGCTCATGGATAATTGCAAAAAGTTATCCTTATTGAACTTTCCGTTCCGTGGGAATCAAAGTTTCCAAAAGACCACAAAATGAAGTCGAACAAATATAATGAACTCACAGAAGAAATGATCAGGAACGGGTTCAAGACTCAGCTTTACGCAGTGGAAGTTGGTGCAAGAGGAGTTCCAGCAAAATCTTCGCACAACTTACTGAAAGAATTGGGCCTAAGCAGGTCTGCAGTCTGAAGAGAGGAAGACAAATTTCTAAGTGCTGGTGCACGGGTCCATCGTGTGTGGGAGGCTCCCTTTTTTTTTATTAGGCAACCATCTGCTCCTCTCCCTACCCAACCAAATACTGTATGATTCCGTTAATGCCGTCTTGAAAGCTCGTTCTATAAATATATCTCCTACAGACCTGCTTAGGCCCAATTCTTTCAGTAAGTTGTACAAAGGTTTTGCTGGAACTCCTCTTGTACCAACTTCCACTGAGTAAAGCTGAGTCTTGAACCCGTTCCTGATCATTTCTTCTGTGAGATCATTATATTTGTTCGACTTCATGTTGTGGTCTTTTGAAATATTTGATTCCCACGGAACGGTAAGTTCAATAAGGATAACTTTTTTCAAGTTCCGAGAAAACACTAAGATGTCTGAAATGTCACTAAAATTCCAGGTATTAGAAAGCAATTACATGCCAGCGCGTATTCTCAAAATCTCCTACAAACTGGTTCACACTGAGACCAAATTGCTGAACCGATTGTTACAAGCCCACGGGCTCGAGGAGACCGCTGCTGATTCCAAAGATTTTAACCTATTATGGATGGGTCTTCATCCCAAACCCGATGTCTTGAGATCTTTAGCACCATATCAAAGAGTGAACCATTTTCCAAGGTTCGTATTTATTTTTCGTGTCTCTCTCTACGGAGGGAGGTATAGACCGCCTCCGTGGTCTAGTGGTAACAAACGTTGCCGTGAACTCGGGAGGTCGTGGGTTCGGTTCCCACCGGGGGCAAGTTGTACATTGTATAATTTGTCTCGGTCTGGTTATTTATATGTATAATATGTATATATTTACAAAAAAAAAGTATAATATGTAGTTTATCAACCATCTAGTTTCCGTAACACAAGCCTCGTAGCTTACCACGGAAACTAGATGGCGCTGTGTGACCTGTCTGGAAATATTTATTTAGGTATAGTATCGATAGGCTATCAGATCCTAAAATTCGAAATTAAATAATTCTTGGCTGCCCTACCTATTTTTGTTTTTTTTTGTTAAATTATTTATTCGAAGTAGATACAGAAATATAAAAATAAAATAGATTGAAATAAAAAACTAATTATAAATAAAACTAAACTAAAAATACCTATGAAATTATAACTATTCTACAAAATAAACTAAGGGCTTACCACCAGGGAGGGGGGTACCTAAAACGCTTGGCGCATTTCCTCGTTGAATTATTATGGATATTCTGTTTTAGGTAGTAATGGCATTTGGGATCGCCACACTCTTGAAAAATTCGTTTACCCAGCTCTTTTATGAATTTGTGGGTATCAAGAGAATATATCCCCATTGTTTCATTTTTCATTATTAATAAAATATATATTTTTTAGATCGTATGAACTAACTCGAAAAGATAAATTATTTAGAAACATTGGCAAGATGCAGTACTTTCGTGGCCTAAAACACTTTGATTTTATTCCTACAACTTTTCTCATGCCCGTCGAGTATAAAGAGCTCTGTAAAGAACACTTCAAGACTAAAGGCCCCTGGATCGTCAAACCGGCTGCTTCTAGCAGAGGAAGGGGTATTTATATTGTTAATTCGGTAAGTAAATAACTAATATTTTTTTAAAATTATTATTATTATTTATTGAATAACCGGTTTGTATTCCTACTTCCAACATGTTTTTGTTGTTTAATAATTAATATTAAAAATCATCCCTACTAAAGCTAGTCCTCACATGACAGGATGTCCTAGTGTGCAGACCAGAGATTTATTGTTGTTACTAACACCTTTTACTTACCTTAATTATGTTATTTTTTTTTTACTTTGTACTTACTAACCTTTTTGATGAATAAATTAATTTGAATTTGAATACAATTTTTTTATTTTTATTTTTTATTTTAAATACTTTATTGCACTGAAATTGTACATAGGCGGGCTTAATGGCCAGGCATTTTCTAACAACCAATCTTTGGGAGTGTGGAGAAACTATGCATGGGTGCAAATTTATTATTATAAACTACATACTAATAATACATATAAGAATAAATAAATACATGAATACATACATATAACTATAAAAAGCTAAAAATAAGCCTACACACTAATAAACAGTAAATGATAAATTTAAAAAATATATATATAAATTAACACAAAAATAAAATGTAATGTTAATTTAAGAAACACTGTTTTGCTTGTTTAGAAAGTAGGTGGTAAGTAAACGTTTGAAAATATGAACAGAGGGAGCCTGTCTGATCGTCAGTGGGAGCCTGTTCCATTGGCGAGCGGATGACACAGTGAAGGAATCTGAATATCTGCTGGAACTATGAGACGGGATAATGAGTTGATTATTCTGAGAAGAACGGAGAGGGCGGTCGTGAGAGTCACAAAGAAATTTAAATCGACATTTTAAATACGAAGGTGTTATCGGATTGTAGAGGATGGAGTAAAGAAAGACAAGAAGATGTGTAGACCTGCGAAAACGGATATTGAGCCAATTTAACTATTTTCGAAAATCGGATACATGATCATACTTACGCAAACCAAATACGTAGCGTATGCATAAGTTGAGAAGGCGATCCAGTTTATTTAGCAGCTCTTCTGTGAGATCAGGATAACAAATGTCAGCATAGTCTACTAAAGGGAGCAATAACGAGTTTACTAACATAAGCTTCGCCTTGAACGGAATGAAATACTGCAGTCGTCTCAGCATATGCATGCTTTTACACTAAGGGTGCTCCACAAGTCAATGTCAAACAGGGAATGAGTGATAGTCTAGTTAGTGACATTAAAAAAAAAACATAACACTCCCTAGAACACAGACAATTTTTCAAAAGCTCCTCCACTCAAAATTTCCTTTCAGCTGTCTAACGAAAATTATTTCTCTGTAATGGGGTGTATCACTAACTTTTTATCACGATAGATGGCGCACGATAGATGGACCTAATATAATTATTTTATTATTTTCTGGATATTATGCCGAAGTGAGCTGTTAAGTGTACAAATCGAGATTTTTAAGCGAAATCAAAGATATGGTGATCTTAAAATAGCCGTTCTATAAGTAAGACCTTTTTTTCTTTTTAAAGACGGGGTGTGCGCTTTTTAATTCGTCTTTTAAGGTAGGTAACGTTAATTTAAAATACATTTTACTGTTATAAAAAATAAAAACTACAAAAACATTTTAAAATGGTACCATTGCCGCTAGCGACATCTACAAAAAACTTTGCCTGAACACTCCATTAAGACGATTAAAATTAAAAATGACGTCTAATTTACCAGCACGGTTGACCTTCAAAATAAAACTCGGATCGGGTCTATTTCTAACTTTAATCGTAACTATTATAGAAACTTATTTTTTGTTTGACAGCTGGAAGGAAATGTTGACTGGGGGAGGCGTTGAGGTAAGGTCTTAGACCTCCACTGTTTGAGATTGGCCTTCCAGAAATTTCTGGAGAATTTGGTCCACACTAGCAACGCTGCCCAGACGGGTTGGCGAGGGTCTTCCTTATGTATATCCTTGAAATAGGAATATTTTGTCAATAAACATTCTAATCTCTTTAAAAAATATAGTACAAATTTGTACCTAGAGATTATACCCGACTACTCTACCCAAGATGTGTAAGTGAATATTACAGCAGAAACTGCCACATAATGTGCATTAGAGTATATAATAAAATTCCTAGAGAGATACGAGAGTTACTCGTACCTATAAAACGTTTTACTATTGAGTTAAAGAAAATTCTTATTTTTTTTAAACATAAACTATATACAAATAAATATTGTAAATAAATATCTATTGACATAAGCATATTGTATGCCCATAATATGGGCAGATTGCATCATCATGACATGTACGAGGGGCGTTCAAAATATTCTCGGTATTGATACGTTACAACCTCTTTTATATATATATTTGTTACTGGCCGCTAAGATTCATCCATTGACATTAAAAAAAAGTAAAATTGGAACCGAGATGTTCTTTTGTTTTTCTGCAATTGCCGAACAAACATGAACACCATGAGCGAATTAACAATTTTAACGAAATTAGAGCACCGATCCGTCATAAAATTCTTGACAAAACAGGGTAAAAATCAAAAAACCATAAAAGAGGAAATGGATTGTGTTTACCGTGAGTCTGCTCCTTCTTTATCTACTATTCAAAAATGGTCAAGCGAATTTAAGCGTGGAAGGGAGAGTATTGAAGATGACCCTAGACCTGGCCGGCCTGTAGTGGCTACCTCACAAGAAAATATCGATAAAGTGGAAAAACTTATATTGGAAGACGGCCGAGTGAAGGTAAAATCTATAGCTCAAGTAACCAATCTCTCTATTGGTACCGTACATGACATTATACATGACCATCTTAATATGTCAAAAGTAAGTGCAAGATGGGTTCCGCGAATGCTGACGCTTCTTCAAAAGGATATGCGTGTGGCTTGCTGTTCAGATTTTATCGACCTGTGTGGTGAAAATCCCGATGAGGTGCTGCAAAAAATAGTTACTGGAGATGAAACCTGGGTTCATCATTATGACCCAGAGAGCAAACAGGAGTCCATGCAGTGGCACATTAAGGGTTCAGCTCATCCCAAGAAGTTCAAGGTAATCCCGTCAGCTGGCAAGGTCATGGCCACAATATTTTGGGATTGTGAAGGAGTTTTGCTTATCGATTATAAAGAAAAAGGTGTAAATATCACAGGGCAGTACTACGCTAACGTTATACGTCAATTAAGAGATGCGATCAAAGAAAAGAGGCGAGGAAAGTTAACCAAAGGTGTTCTGCTTCTGCATGACAACGCCCCTGTCCATACTGCTCATATTGCCAAGGCAGCTATTGTTGAATGTGGGTTTGAAACTGTTACTCATCCACCCTATAGTCCGGACTTAGCCCCAAGCGACTTCTTTTTGTTTCCCAATCTTAAAAAGGATCTGCGTGGAAATAAATTTTCTGACGATGAAGCGTTGAAGACGGCCGTGGAGGAGCATTTTTACACCAAAGATAAAAAATATTTTTATGAGGGATTAAAAAAAATAATTGATCGATCTTATAAGTGTATGAACATAGGGGGGGAGTATATTGAAAAATAAAAATATCAAACTTTTCGTACTTGTTTGTTTTTATCCACATACCGAGAATATTTTGAACGCCCCTCGTACATACAACTGTAATTAGAATAAGCAATCTATACAATAAATAATTTTTAATTTGAATTTTCAATTTTATATTCCTAAAAAGGTTGGTTCGAACCCCAGCATGTATCAATGAGAAATACTTTTCTTACGTAAATTTGTCATAGACTTAGAACACTTTCCACTAATACAAACTTGTGGAATCGTTATTAAATTGTCATTAAAATTTGACGTCACACCCTCGCCAACCCGTCTGGCCAGCGCGTGGCGAGTGTAGGCCTAATTGTCCAGAAATTTCTAGAAGGTCCATCTCCAACAGTGGATTTTGGTGTTATAGGGGCAAAATATAGAAACAGCCAGTTATATGGCCGTGTTGTCACATGTCGTGGATTTTTTTTTCGTAAGAACTTTCTACAAATTATTGTAATATATAACAAAAAAAAAATAGTTCTCAAGTTATTGAGTGTCCAAGGAAAATAGAGATTTTTTTATGGATATAGATTTTTATATAACTACCCACTTTTGCAGTTTTTTTTTGTTTTGCTTTAAAATTTATTATTATTGATTAAGAGGCGAGCAGCGCATTGCTGATATGCCTATATCTAGCACTAGTGTAAAGTTCAGTTGTCAGTTATCACCATAGTCAGGCCATGATTGCTGGTTCGAGGCAGATGCTGTGCAAATTGGATCAGGTACCTCTTACACCATTATTATTTGACAATACCCCGCTTCTTTTTTGCCAGCATGTGAAGAACCTTGGCCTTCACATGAGTAGTGATCTCTCCTGGGATCACCACGTTTCCGAAATTTGTAGGAAAGTTCATGGCAGCATGCATTCATTAAAACGGTTACAATATTTTATTCCTTTCAAGGCAAAGTTAATGCTAGTCAGTTCGCTGCTTCTTCCTATCATTGACTATGCAGATATCTGCTATCCCGACGTCACTGAAGAGCTACTGAACAAACTCGATCGTCTGCTCAACTTATGCATTCGCTATATATTTGGCTTGCGTAAGTATGATCATATCTCTAATTTTCGTGTTCAGTTAAAATGGCTCAATATCCGCTTTCGCAGATCTGCTCATCTCCTCGTGTCTCTGTATAGTATCCTGAACAATCCTTGTGCACCTACATACCTAAAATCCCGTTTTGAGTTCCTGTGCGATACGCACAACCTTCCATTACGTTCTTCCTATAATAATCAACTGAAAATCCCATCCCACTCCACTAGCAGATATTCAGATTCGTTTACTGTGTCTGCAGCCCACCAGTGGAACAAGCTGCCACTGGCTATTAGACACGCACCGTCAGTCCACATATTCAAAACCTTGGTTACTGCATTATTTTTAGACAAACAAGCATCGGGTTCACAATAAATATTTGGCAAATATATACTTTTATACTATGTATTTATTAGGATTTAGTGTATGTATTTATTAGTATGTAGTGTATGTATGTCTTAGTATGTAGTATATTGTTTGTTATCCTAATATTTTTTATTTTTTATATCAGCACTACCCTTCATCTCATACTCTCCCAAAGGTTAGATGTTAGAAAATGCCTTGTAGGCATTAATCTTCGCCTTTGTACATTTTTTTCGTGCAATAAAGAATTTAATAATAATAATAATAGTCACTAGCCACTTGTCCAGTTTGTTTTTAAATTTCTTCAATATAAAACATGTTTTAATTTATTTCCAGCCGGAACAAATACCAAAAGGCGATAACGTAGTCGTTGGTAAATACATAGACAAGCCTCTACTTATAGGTGGCCATAAATGTGACCTGCGTCTGTATGTGTGTGTGACCAGCATAGATCCTTTACTCATATATTTGTATGAAGAGGGTTTGGTTAGATTTGCAACTGTCAAATATGACAGTTCCAGCAACAACCTCTGGAATCCTTGCATGCATTTGTGCAACTATAGCATCAATAAATATCACACGGATTATATTAAGTAAGTTGTAAGAAATAAAAAATCAATCAATACAATTTCCTAGGAACCTTTTTTTTGTATTTCTCTGATGGATACAATTCGAAATGTTAATATTCAGCAGAGAACCAAAGTTACTGACATAGCATTCAAAATGACTATGGGCTGGATCAGTGTATCCACATGTTTCGGGATCAGGCTCGAATTGCCGTCATGCCCAGTCAAGCCGGCATAGTGTTAGGGACTGATATCAGTCATGAGTGTCTGATTCCAGTTAACATTCATGGACCTCGTGTGCAAGGTCACATGTACAGAATAAAAAAATATATAAAAGTATTCACACATTTCGGGATCAGGCTCTAATTGCCGTCATGCCTAGTCAAGCCGGCATAGTGTTAGGGACTGATGTCAGTCATGAGTGTCTGATTCCAGTTGCTAACATTCATGGACTTCGTGCACCACTGAACATCAGGTGAGCGCAAGGTCACATGTCGTACTACTATATAAAAAAAAAGAGTGAAAACCATGTACGGGACGACGCAGAGTCGAACGACCCACCGCTAGATAGACGGGGGGATAGACGTGTAGTGGCGAGCCTTGGGGGAGGCCTATATCCAGCAGTGGAGAGGTCTGATGATGATGATTCCCGTGAGAAGGATAGTGCGTTAAGCCGTCAGTCCCTCTTTACTAATATCAACTTGTTGAATCGTTAATAATTTGACATTAAATTATATATATCAGACCGTCTGGCCAGCGCGTGAGTGAAGTGTGTAGGCTAAGTTCTCCAGACATAGTAAAAAAAATAGCGGATTCACATTTAGCCAAATCTACTATAGGCCCATCATGACAAGTGGCAAGCTCGTCGATGTCTCCAGCGTTCCAAACTCGAGAAGTATCACAAATAAATTAAATTTATTACTGTGACCCGAACGGAAATCGAACCCGGAACCTCCACGTCTAAATCCACGGATTTAACCGCTAGACCACGAAGGGAAGACATATCGCTGCTTTAATACAAAAAGCCATAATAAAAAATAAAAAAAAAAATTATTCCAAAAATTGCCCTGTACATCAATAATTATATGAAAAAAAACAGTACATAAATATCACATTTTAAGATGTAGATTGTAGATACCATCAGATAACAGAGCAATAGACAAAATAAAAATTACAACTTTTATTTTGGTTTGTGTCCTTTTGCATTGAAGCAGCGATATGTATGTCAGTTCTCCAGACAAATTTCTATCTATCTCTTAAAAGTTCAATATTTACAGATGTGACGACCCAAACGCCGGTAATATAGGTCATAAATGGACTTTAAGCGCTTTGCTTCGACATTTAAGGAAGGCTGGTCGCAACACCACTACTTTAATGGCCGCCATAGAAGATCTGGTCATCAAATCCATCCTCTCCAGCGCTGAGACCATATCCTCAGCTGCAAGAGTTTTTGTGCCTTACTTCAATAACTGCTTTGGTAACTATGCAATAATAATAAATCAAATTCAATTCATTTAATATGTTTAGACACAGGACAATTTTATTCATATGTAGAATTTATTATTAATAAATTTAAAAAAAAGCGCGGTGGTGGCTCGGTTGAAGAACGCGTTCCTTAAATCCTACAAAGGTCGGTTCAAACCCCCCCGGCATGTACCAATGAGAAATACACTTTTCTTACGTACTGCAGTCATAGATTTACAACACCACTGTTCCCGTGCCTCGGAGAGCACGTTAAGCCGTCGGTCCCGGTTCCACTAATACCAACTTGTGGAATCTTTAATAAATTGTCATAAAAATTGACATCAAATCCTCGCCAAGCCGTCTGGCCAGCGTGGCGAGTGTAGGCCAAGTTCTCCAGATATATGTTCTGGAAGGCCCATCTCCAGCAGTGGAGATCTAGGACGCTGTGTTCTAGGGGCTGTAATGATGATGAAACCAAATGTCATGTAATTATATTTTTGTCTGTAAAAAAGTCATTAATCGTGTAGTCTTGTCAATTAGTATATGGATACGCGATAATAGTAACCTAAGCACGCTTAAAGGTGTTCCGAGACGCGCTTAAACTGTTTTGCCAAAGCTATGTGACGTCACAAATGATATCTTTTCTCGCGCTTAGACTGCTTACGATATCGAAGTAGATCGCTCTGAGTGCTGTCAGTTTTTTGTCATTATGTCCCGCGCCATTTTCAAGTTAATTTAATATTAGGTTTTCTTTTAAATTATTTAATATTGTAATTTGTTTATACTGTTTCTATATTACTTCTTAGACCGCCTCCGTGGTCTAGTGGTAACAAACGTTGCCGTGAACTCGGGAGATCGTGGGTTCGATTCCCACCGGGCAAGTTCCCAGGGGGCAAGTTGTACATTGTATAATTTGTCTCGGTCTGGGTTTTTATATGTATAATATGTATATGTTTACAAAAAAAAAAAGTATAATATGTAGTTTATCAACCATCTAGTTTCCGTAACACAAGCCTCTCGTAGCTTACCACGGAAACTAGATGGCGCTGTGTGATCTGTCTGGAAATATTTATTATTATTTATTTATTATTATTTTCAGAACTATTTGGATACGACATTCTTATAGACGATACCCTGAAACCTTGGCTGTTGGAAATAAATCTATCACCCAGGTAATTTAGTAAAGTGTATATGTAGAAAAACATAAAATAAAATATTGTACTTAGTCTAATTTAATATTATTAATAGTGTATGGAATAGTACATAAAATAAAAATAAATATCGCTGGTTCGTAGATTTCACTAGCTGTGGATGAGATCTAGGTACTTAAGGATATTTAGGGATTCACGGAACACTGGATTGGAACAGCTTTCACACTTATTTCTTGTTTTAACTAATTTAAACTGATAAAATAACGCGGTAAATTCTTCATATTTTTTTGAAATGTGTGTTTAAAAATCTACTAATTGCTCACTTTTTTAATTAAACAAAATAATTTGTCATGCTAACTACAAGTACCTATGCATTATAATATTTATTTATTTTCTTATTTTTTATCGTAAATGATTTTACCTATCTATTAGTATAAGGAATCAGGGAGGTGAAGAATAAGAGACGACTGTATTACTCAAATTACTATTTTAATTATGATCTTTACAAAATACGGTACAAGTTTAATGTAGAATTCGTAGCCGAGGAAAAGAGGTCGCACCGTTTAATACAACGTCTTTTATAGACTTTTTAAACCCCACTACTCAATGTTCGCTGATTGGCCGGCTGTCAGCCAATCAGCGATGACACTAGGTAAAACATCGTTTGTATTATCTTATTTTAGTGTTTGTTAGAAAATAACAACATTTAACAAGTACTGGATATTAGAAATTACTTATTTTAAAGTATCTGTCAATTTGTGGAATAATTGTTTAGCTAAATTACTCTTTAATGTTCTAAAATCTTAGAATCATACGCTTTGCTAACAACATCGTTACATTTAAATTTATTACTTCAAGCCGCATTCCAATGAATCTTATCAGATAAATATTCGCATTACTACTCGCTTTAGTATTTTTGATCACCATAAGTCTGTCTCTTTCTTGGACAGTATATTTATCTAACAAGATAACATTTCTTAAAATTTAGAACGCGATCTTAGTAACCTATAAATGGCAATAAAATATTCAATATAAATTTATAACATTTAACAAGCATGGTTACGAAAATAATACTTTATAATAACCTAACCTAACCTTTATTAATACATACATTAACTATCAAATTCTAACATTAGTATGTTTATATATTCATACATAATATATATTTATGTTTATTACATATATTATTTTAATTATATATCATGTAAGTATTTATTTAATAGTATTTAATTATTCTTAAGTGATTGTATTTATCTTAATGCACCCGTAATCCTCTGCCACACTCCCAAAGGTTAGCTGTTATAAAATGCCGGAAGGCATTAAGTTCGCCCTTGTACACTACTTTTTAAGTAATTTTGTGCAATAAAGAGTTTATAATACTAACTTTGCAGATGTAGATATATTCTGCACCTCAAAAAATACAGCCAAAGTCACTGTAATTCGTGACTTAGCTGCAAAGACAACAATAAAGTAACTAATATTGTGCTGATGAACACCACACTACTCTCACACATCCTACACTACAAATCTGAAGTACTCTAAAGTATCAGTAATAAAGTATGTTTCCTAATTTGGCCAATGTATAAACTCAATTATATACTAACCTTTATGTTCTGTAATGTGCTGTGGAAATGAATGAATAAATAAATAAATATAAAAAAAGTAAAGTATCATCACGACCGTTTCCCTTTCGGGGTGGTCAGAAACCACGCTTATAAATAAGCGGATTCACATTTAGCCAACTTTACTATAGGCCAATCATGACAAGTGGCAAGCTCGTCGATGTCTCCAGCGTACCGAACTCGAGAAATATCACAAATTAAATATTAAATGTATTTATTTATTAATAAATATTTTTGTGTCCCGACCAGGAATCGAACCCGGTACCTCCGAGTCTAAATTCACGGACTTATCCGCTAGACCACGGAGGCAGTTACTATATATTACTATATAGGCAGTTAAAATAATTAAACTGTCACTTTTTAGTTCCGGGCGACACCGTTAGATGGCGTTGCCGCGTTATCGTGGTTTTGGTTGGAATGGAAAATGAATAGGACTCAGCTAGTTTCCCAACAAATAGGAACAATTTATCTTAACATTAAACTAAAATTTTGAAAGCGGATCGTTGAATATATCTATTTCTTGACCAATCTCTTTATTTAAACTGTCTAGTGGTTAAGTCCGTGGATTTAGACTCGGAGGTACCGGGTTCGATTCCTGGTCGGGACACAAAAATATTTATTAATAAATAAATACATTTAATATTTAATTTGTGATATTTCTCGAGTTTGGTACGCTGGAGACATCGACGAGCTTGCCACTTGTCATCATCGGCCTATAGTAAAGTTGGCTAAATGTGAATCCGCTTATTTATAAGCGTGGTTTTTGACCACCTGAAAGGGAAACGGTCGTGATGATACTATACTTTTAATCTAGAATCTAGATTATCCAAAAAATATAAAGAGATTATAATATTATATAAAATATTTAGAAGTCTGTCCACAACTATTAAAATTATTTAAAATCTGGGTTCCAAACCCACTACTGCGATATCCTACTGCACTACTGCGTCCACCTCTAGCCAGAACTAATCTTAAACAAAGCTCTCCTATATCTAGATTCTAGTTTTTTTTTTTTTTTTTTTGTTTTAGTTATGTAGTTTATTGTTCTTAGTTTTAAGTTTAGGTTAATTTTATTTTAAGGTTTCGTGTTGTTATTGCAGCGAGCACCACCTAATTATGTAATTTTAGCTATCGGTGGCAACTTGTCAATACACTATCCATATGTACTGTATATATATATTTTATCTATCTAAGTGTAAGATATCCTTAAACATAAAAAAAAAAAATTTGGTAAGCTATTTTGGTAAATGTCCTAATTTATTTATTACCACGTAATGTGTTATTTAGTATTTATTTATTCCTAGCTACCCTATTAATAAATAATTATTACCTACCTACCTTATCAATAGCTTATCGATATTCTACCAAAAGTACATCACTAGATGCAAAATAATTTACAAAGCACTGCGAACCACCTAAATGTGATGTTTTGTGATAGTTTAGCGTGCGAGAGTCCTTTGGATGCGAGAGTCAAATCTGCTCTTATTGCTGACACCCTGACCCTTGTGGGACTCCCCGCTATACCGGCTTCGGGGAAAATCGACGGGAACACCAACTCGCTTAAAATGAGGATTGGAGCGGTCAGTAAATGTTTGGTCACAAGGAAATATCGAAATATAAAGTTTTTTAGACTACTGGTGTAAAAAAGTAATTTTACTAAAAAAATGAGTTAGTTGGTTTTCGCGTTAGAACCCGGCGATATTTAAGTCACATTTCATTATCACTGTAGGGACCAATTGGAACACTTGCTTAAGACAATGAGATATTTCATCACTATCATTACAGCCCCTAGAACACAGCGTCCTAGACCTCCACTGCTGGAGATGGGCCTTCCAGAACATATACCTGGAGAAATTGGCCTACACTCGCCACGCTAACTATTATTAGCTATAGTCAATAAGATAACACAATCATGGACAGATACGATTCAAATAGAGCAAAATCGTTATTTTTACTTTCTCTGGCAAAAGTAAGGTACACATCTATATTTTGTCCCTTTCTAAGTAATTCCCCATGGAGATATATATATATATATATATATATATATATTTATACTAGAATGGCATGTGAAATTGCGACCACCTGATCGTGATTGTTAGCAACTGGAATCAGACACTCATGACTGACATCAGTCTCCAACACTGCTGGCTTGACTGGGCATGACGGCAATTCGATCCTGATCGTGAAACTTGTGGATACACTTTACTGGGTTTATTGGCACGAACGGTGGATACTTCCCCGCCCCGGCAGACTGGGCAAATTACCACCATCAGTCCGCCTACCACCTATATACATTTATGTTGACGTTTTTGTCAATTATAGAAGCACTATATATATTTTTTTGTAAATTTTAGTTCCTTCTTTCCCCTACATAAATATTTTAAACTCGGATCGTCATTATAATCACAGAGTCCTAGACCTTACTGTTGAAGATGGGCCTTTCCGAAATTTCTGGAGAATTTAGCCTACACTCGTTACGCTCTGGTTGGATATAATACACTTATGCCAACATTTTGTTCTACCCTCTAAACTCTTCAAAAATATAATTTTAATTTATGATCTTGTTCACCTAAGGAAATGTGACATTCGGTCATCGAGAGTGATGCAAAGCTTAACAGCATTCTATAGCTTATTTTCTAATCCCTAATAGTGTCGTCGCGTCCATTCAGCGGAAACAGGTTTACGAGTAGGTCGAGCCGGCTCGTTGACAGTAGAACAGGCCAGAATCGTGAGAGCTGTGCAGGCACAATACCAGAGACGAGGGGGGTATGTCAGGATCTTCCCAGCACAGAACACGTGGCAGAAGTACTCACAGTATCTAGGTCAGTTATTGTGTCTTTGTATCATCCTTTCCTTTTGATACCTTCCGCAACCATTATCCATCATCAAACTGACTATTTAAATAAACTCGGGAACGTAAACTGCAACGGCGGGACGTACCGCAAAAGTGAGAACTAAACTTGCAGGTTATTGATTTCGTAGTTGGTAGGAATATAGAGATTAAATGAATGCGTGGTTGCGTGCATAGTTGCAGACGCGTAAAGAAAGAAAGAGAAAGAAGGAGCGAGAGAGAGCGAAAGAGGCATCGGCTATACGCGCGCGCCTATCCGCCCCTCTTCCCCTTTCCCGCCGCGCTGTTTCGAGAGGAAGAAAGAAAGAGAAAGAAGGAGCGAGAGAGAGCGAAAGAGGCATCGGCTATACGCGAGCGCCTATCCGCCCCTCTTCCCCTTTCCCGCCGCGCTGTTTCGAGAGGAAGAAAGAAAGAGAAAGAAGGAGCGAGAGAGAGCGAAAGAGGCATCGGCTATACGCGCGCGCCTATCTGCCCCTCTTCCCCTTCCCCGCCGCGCTGTTTTCCCTTAAGCGCTGTTCTGACGTACGAACGCGCAATAAAGTTCTCACTTTAATTATGTGGTGTATGCATACGCCCTCTGGTGTGAACTAGAGGAGTCGAGCAGAGTTAGGTTTTCGTCGCTCTTGCTAGTGACACCGTTACAGTAAAGTATCAACACGACCGTATCCCTTGTGGTTAGAAACATGCCTACATTCACACACATTCACATTTAGCCAACTTTACTATAGGCCAATAATGACAAGTGGCCAACTCATCGATGTCTCTGGCTTATCAACTTTTTTTTAACCTTATTATAAACGGCGCGCAAGGTCCATGAATGTTAGTAGTTGGGATCAGACACTCATGATTGACATCAGTCTCTAACACTATGCCGTCTTGACTGGGCATGACGGCAATTCGAGTCTGATCCCCAAACGTATGGATACACTTTACTGGGTTTAACAGCACGAACGGTGGATACTTCCCCGCTCTGGCAGACTAGAAAAATTACTACCTAATAAAAACTCGACAAATATCACAATTAAATTATTAAATATTATTGTGTGCCGGCCAGGAATCGAACCCGGTACCCAGAGTCCAAATCAACGGACTTATTTAGTTATATTTTATAGATCCAGTAAGCGGAGTGCCTGTGTGCTCCACATGTATTAGCAATTCTACTGGAGTCTTACCACATAACTACAACTTGCTGGTTCATTCCCGTCTCCTACCACACACTCCGCCCACACACACACCGGAAAGGTATGTCTGTTTATTAACTAAGAGTGAAAAAATAGTGCAAAATCACTGAATCTGAAGACCTATTTAAGGTATACCTCGGCCGTGGTCACGGGTCAACTGGAGCTGCCTTCATACTGTAATAACTGCTTGGGGTGATCTCAATGTGATACAAATCACTGAATCTGAAGACCTATTTAAGGTATACCTCGGCCGTGGTCACGGGTCAACTGGAGCTTCCTTTATACTGCAATAACTGTTTAGGGTGATCTCAATGTGATACAAATCACTGAATCTGAAGACCTATTTAAGGTATACCACGGCCGTGGTCACGGGTCAACTGGAGCTGCCTTCATACTGCAATAACTGTTTGGGGTGATCTCAATATGATACAAATAACAAGACTTATGTTAACTTATATTGTTTATTGCTAAATATCCCTTGATGGGAATATTGTACTGACTTAAGGTGTTGCGACTGTTCGCGAGGTGTGCGCGGAACCGACTGTCGTGCGCGTCGACTAATGCATTTCAGAACGTCAGTCACCACAATACATAATGGCCGGTAGAATGTACACCTACCCACTTATGAACTCAGGAAATCCCTAATGGTAAATGGCGCGCGAGGTCCATGAATGTTAGCAACTGAAATCAGACACTTATGATTGACATCAGTCTCCAACACTATGTCGGCTTGACTGGGCGTGACGGCAATGGGGTGTATCACTAACATTTTATCACGATAGATGGCGCATAATAGATGGTACCTAATATAACTGTCAGCTGCATAGAAAACTATTTTTATTTCGAAATTGATTATTTTCTGGATATTATGCAGAAGTGAGCTTTTAAGTGTAAAAATCGAGATTTCTAAGCGAAATAAAATAAATAAAAATAAAGTGATCTCAAAATTGCCGTTCTAATAATAAAACTTTTTTTCTTTTTAAAGACGGTGTTCGCTTTCTCGATTCGTCTTTTAAGGTAGGTAACGTTAATTTAAAATACATTTTTCTGTTATAAACATATAAAACTACAAAAACATTTAAAAAATGATGCGAGGTGTAAAACAAGGTACCATTGCCGCTAGCGACATCTACAAAAAGCTATGCCTGATACACCCCATTCGAGCCTGATCCTGAAACATGTGGATACACTTTACTGGATTTATCGGCACGAACGGTGGATACTTCACCGCCCCGGCAGTCTGGGCAAATCCACCTAAATTTAACTTTGACGTTTATTTAAATTTAATATCTATATTTTAGACTAAAGCGATACGAAGCAGTGACTATAACCTCCACTGCCCCCGCCATATCTCTGGGCGAGCCCACTATCCCGGCCCCGGTCGACAGTCGCCGAGCCAAGGAGAGGCTTAAAGAACAACTGTTGGATGGAGCTAAACTCACGTAAGTGATTAATCGGAATTAATTTTAAAAATATAAAGCAGTTATTAATTTGTTGGTGGTTTAACATTGCAGTGTGGGCGAGTCTCGTCGTGCGTTTGGCTTATTCCTTTCCCATGTCCTGAAGAGACTATCAGGTGGACAACATCCACAGGCGGCTCCGTTAGCAGCCGTAGTACTGAGGTTCTTGAGAAGAGCTGTCACTTCACTCAAGATGCCTTACCAGATACAGGTGAGTCTAACGAACTATGCTAGAAATTACTCTAAAGGTTAAAGTCACGTCTGGAGATGAGATGAGATGTAGATTGAAGTACCACATACTGGTAGACGCAGACTGGGACGATCCTACAGATTGATGAGGAAAGTCGCTGGTAGGAGATGGATGAGGATGGCAGAAGATCGTGTGAAGTGGCGAGCCTTGGGCGAGGCCTATATCCAGCAGTATAAACACAGGCTGATAATGATATATCACGTGGAATTTATAAGAATCAAATATTGTAATAGTATAATCTAGAATAAAAATAAAGAATGTACTTATTTTTTTTATTTAAATTTAGTAATAAAATCTAAAGTTACGGTCCAGAGAAGTTTTCCTAAAAATATCGCCACTCATACTGAGCCTCAACTCAAAGAAACAAGGTTACCGATATAGCTTTTAAAATTAGCAAGCTGAAGTGGCAAGTGTCCAACATATGTCGCAGAACCGATGAACGATGGAGTAGATGGAGTGGAGACCACGTACTGGAAGACGCAGAGTGGGACGACCCCCCGCCAGATGGACAGATGACCTGAGGAAGATCGCTGGTGGGGGATGGATGAGGTTGGCAGAAGATCGTGTGAAGTGGCGAGCCTTGGCCTACATCCAGCAGTGGAGAGACACAGGCTGATGATGATACTAAGCCTAATCAAGTAGGTAGCTAGAAGTGGACGATCGCGCGTACTTTGACTTACGTAAAAAAAGAGCCTTGAGATTCGAGCGAGGTTACCAACCCGCGTAGCCCTACCGGCGTGTGTCCTTGTCACACTCCCCAGCGTCTAGATATTTATTACGATAGATATTGTGATTTTCAGACGTTTTATTCAACATACAGTAATGTTTTGTTTTACGGGTAATTAATTTTATAATTGTAAAAAAGCAAGCTTTGCTTTTATATCATCTGAAAGACTCAACTTCTTACGTTCTGCAGATAATGTGTATAGTATTAAAAATTGTCTTTCAGGGTCCAACAGTACAGATGTGTGACAAAGATCGCTGCGCCATCGTGGCTAAGCAACTAAACGACTTCCTGTACCTCTACTACAGGGATACCGACCTCTGTACTGATGGAGAGGACGGCTGCGTCTCCAGTCTTCATGTCGCCCAATTTCTTTGTTCAGCTAGGTAAGTTGTCTTATAAAAAACTTAGTGATCTAGTGGTGAACTGCCTGCTTTATGCAGATGATGCTGTGCTTATGGCATCGTCCTAACTAGTCACAGAAATGAAAGAGGGATGTGCAGAAAAAGAACTGCGTTTGAATGCGAGAAAAACCAAGGTACTAGTGTTTGAAAGAAGAAGGATGACAACTGTGACGATAAAGATTGATGATGAAACTCTAGAACAAGTAAATGAAATTATATATCTGGGTAGTGTTTTCACTGCGAATGGGAACTATGGGATGTTGAAAGAAGAGTGAATGCGGGAAATAGTGTCAACGGCACCCTGGGGTCACTGATCGGCAGTCGAAATGTCAGTGACAAATCACCACTCGCCATAAACAATACAATGCTGGTACCAACACTTCTGTATGGAAGTGAGATGTGGATATGTCAGAATACGCATAACAGTAGAGTTAATGCAGTAAAAACAAGGTCATTGCGTCGGATATGCGGCGTAACTTTAACGGACCGCATACATAATGATGAAATACGCAAAAAGGTAGGTATGAAAGAAAGCATAGGGACAAAAATAAGGAAAGGCATGCTCCGATGGTTCGGGCATGTTGAAAGCATGAGCGAAGAGAGATTAATAATGCGAAGCCTGGCAGACCAAGACTCACCTATCACGATCAGATAAATAAAACAATAGGTGAAGGTGCATTAAAAAGTCATCGAAATAAAAGGGCATGTATGAAGAGGTTGGTGAATGTTCAAGAAGCAAAAGAATGTATGTGATCGGGCTAAGTGGCGCTCAATGGGGTGTATCAGGCAAAGCTTTTTGTAGATGTCGCTAACGGCACTGGTACCTTGTTAACAGCTATGACGGCTCATTTTTTAAACTTAACGTTACCTACCTTAAAAGACGAATTAGGAAAGCGAACACCGTCTTTAAAAAGAAAAAAGGTTTAATTAATAGAACGGCAATTTTGAGATCACCATATTTTTGATTTCGCTTGGAAATCTCGATTTGTACACTTAAAAGCTGCTCACTTCGGCAATATAATCAGAAAATAATAAATTGCGTATAAAAATACAAGTTTTATATGCAACTGACAGTTCTATTGGGTACCGTCTATCATGGCGTCATCTATCGTGATAAAAAGTTAGTGATACACCCCATTGTCTATATTACCCCATTGTCATTGCCTACACTGCAAGGGATTTATCATGAGATATGTGTGTACATATATACCACGTGTACGGACTGCTGCCCAAATGCTGGTGCTGCCTGATCACTGCTACAGATTGGATTCTGCTAATGCAAATGACCAGACAGCTTGAGTGTTGTTAAACGACTGATTTATTCTTAATAATTACCTAATACATAATATTTGCTGCGCCTGCAATCAGCGCGTTTTATGGACGTATATCGATAGATCGTACACCACGTGTTATTGTCAAAAGAGCATATATTTTTTTTAGGATTCAATTGTCATTGGTTGAACCCCTTTTTGAAATAAAAAAGATATATTTTTATTAAAAGATAAAAATCATTATCCTAAAAACAAGTCTTAATTGATCTCTCACGGCCGAGAGACAAAATAGAGGAAGAAACAATTACATAAGTTATCGTTCGCGCGATCGTCAACCTCTCGATACCTACTTGATTAGGCTCAGTATGAGTGGCGATATTTTTAGGATAACTTCTCTGCATCGTAACTTAAGAATTTATTACTGAATAATTAAATAAAAGAATACGTTGTTCTTCATTTTTATTCTAGATTATAATATAAATATATTTGCTCTTTAATAAAATACACGTAGTATATATATACATATATATATATATAAATATGTTGAGGGGAAATTCGTTGTTATAGCGAGGCTGACCTAGAAGACATGTTATTATTGGTCCTTCGTCTGGAGAAGCATATGACTCCATTCCTGGGAGACGGTCGCGCCACATACTGTGTAGACTTGCCCAGAGACAAGTTGCAGTCGCATAAACAATACACGCTACTCAGACATCTCGCACATGTTGTGCCAGTCAATATCAGAAAGTATGGGTATGTATAAAACCTTATTACAAAAAAAACAATAATTAAACCCTTTCGTTTGCACAATCTAGTATTTTTAAGTACAGTGTAAGCTCCATGTAACGTCACTCGATTTACCTACAAAATCCCTCATCATCATCATCAGCCTGTATCTCTCCACTGCTGGATGTAGGCATCCCCTAAGGCTCGCCACTTAACGCGATCTTTTCGCTACCCTCATCCAACCCCCACTTCTTCACTTCTTTAGGTCATCTGCCCATCTGGCGGGGGGTCGTCCTCTGCGTCTTCCCATACGTGGTCTCCACTCCAGAACCCGTTTGCCCCATCGTTCGTCAGTTCTGCGGCAGATGTGTCCGGCCCATTGCCACTTCAGCTTGCTAATTTTAGAAGCTATGTCAGTTTCGTTCTTTGAGGAATTCTATCCATTAGAGATATACCAAGCATAGTTCTTTCCATGGCTCGCTGAGCGACCTTGAATTTATGGACCAGACCCACTGTTAGTGTCCACGTCTCTGCTCCGTACGACATTACCGGGAGGACGCACTGGTTAGACCTTAGTCTTTATGGTAGTAGTGTATGGTAGTCATTGTGGTGTAGACAAAAATCCTAAAGCGTCCAAATCAATTGCCTTTGATTGGTTTAGCTTATCTTCCATACATGATTTTTCTTCTCTCCATTTAACGACAACTCAACGCCATACTTGTACTTACACAGTCCCTCAAGTGTCGTTATATAGAGTTTACACTGTATTCTTCAAATCTCAGGTTACTTTTTAGAAATGTACTTTAACTTACTAGGAAATAAAATTACGGACATTCATTAATTCCATTCAATTCAAAAAATCTTTATTGCGCTAACTAAATTTTACTTAGGTGGGCTTAATAACCGAGCATTCTCCAACAAATATATTTATTTATCTACTCTCATATCGTAAAATGCGAATTACAAACTTCAAAACGAATTTATATTGACATACTTTATAAACATACTGCTGAAATTTAAAAAATATAATTACATTATAACACTTTTTCTCTAACAAAATAATGTTTCATTTTAAAACACGTCATAGTGCGTGCGCCGTCATAAGCTAGGTTTTGGCGCCATTTCATTGTTTAGGACTTATGTATACTGTACCATAGTCATTAAAAAAAAAATTGCGCCTTCAATACGTTTTGTTGTATAGCATTTCGTGTGATTATTTTTATTCTTGCTTAAAATCCTTACTCTTTTAACTTTAATCTTTTATTTAGTAGGTCTAATCTCAATGTATGAGAGTATATAAATTATTGTATGAAACTGCACATAACTAGGTATTAAAACACTCGTGTGATACGTGTGGTCTAGTGGTAACAAACGTTGCCGTGAACTCGGGAGGTCGTGGGTTCGATTCCCACCGGGGGCAAGTTGTAGGTACATTGTATAATTTGTCTCGGTCTGGGTGTTTATATGTATAATATGTAGTTTATCAACCATCTAGTTTCCGTAACACAAGCCTTGTAGCTTACCACGGAAACTAGATGGCGCTGTGTGACCTGTCTAAAAATATTTATTATTATTATTAAAAACACACACTCGTGTATAATACCCCTTATTATGCAACAGTTTCATAAACTACTTTTATATTGATTTAGTAAAGAAAAATATATTATATAAATATATATATTTTTTTAGTAATATAACTCTTTTACACCAGTCGTGCAATGTTGAAAATGCTATAAAACGCTTGGTAACACTAACGTGTGGAATCGATAATAAGTCTGGCCAGTGTAGGCCGTAGTTTTCAGAAATTTCTGGTAGGCCCATCTAGTGGAGGTCTAGGACTCTTTTATTGGCTGTGATGATGATGTAGATCACCATGATTTAATCTCCAAATCATGTCCTAGAAGCTATAATGATTAATTAATCTAAACTTTTTTTAGCGTACCAGATCGTCTCGTAGAAGAGTCTTGTGACCGCGACCCATCGGCCATAGACAAGTCATAGTAACTGTTAATCGACAACTACCCACAGTTGCATCGAATTTCGTTTTTAAGAAATTTTAATAATTGACTAAACTGTCATGATTTTACCATTTTTAAAAACGATTTTAAGATCTGCGTTTATGAAATGTTATAACAGAGGAGTAGAATGGTGGATGGTAAGCGTATTAACGCGAAATGATATAAAAAAACAGAAAAATATAATAATTTAAATTCACTTGTATTCTACGCCTGAATAAAATTAAAAAATAAAAACATTTATAATTCATCCTCTTAGAGATATTGTGTTATTTAACAATAATTTATAACATTTTATAATCGCGGAATCATAATTTAATAATTTCCCTTTAAAGTCAAAAGTTTAAAGTTCAAAAAGCCTGGACATATTTAATCTCCTGTTTGCATATCTACAATAATATTGCGCAATAAAATTTTAGCTTATTCAATGCACAACTAGACATATTAAATCTTCTGTCTGTATATCCACAATAATATTGCACAATAAAATTTAAACTTAACATTCATTGCGCAACTAGACATATTAAATCTTCTGTCTGTATATCTACAGTAATATTGCACAATAAAATTTTAGCATATCATTCATTGCGCAACTAGACATATTAAATCTTCTGTCTGTATATCTACAGTAATATTGCACAATAAAATTTTAGCATATCATTCATTGCGCAACTAGACATATTAAATCTTCTGTCTGTATATCTACAGTAATATTGCACAATAAAATTTTAGCATATCATTCATTGCGCAACTAGACATATTAAATCTTCTGTCTGTATATCTACAGTAATATTGCACAATAAAATTTTAGCATATCATTCATTGCGCAACTAGACATATTAAATCTTCTGTCTGTATATCTACAGTAATATTGCACAATAAAATTTTAGCATATCATTCATTGCGCAACTAGACATATTAAATCTTCTGTCTGTATATCTACAGTAATATTGCACAATAAAATTTTAGCATATCATTCATTGCGCAACTAGACATATTAAATCTTCTGTCTGTATATCTACAGTAATATTGCACAATAAAATTTTAGCATATCATTCATTGCGCAACTAGACATATTAAATCTTCTGTCTGTATATCTACAGTAATATTGCACAATAAAATTTTAGCATATCATTCATTGCGCAACTAGACATATTAAATCTTCTGTCTGTATATCTACAGTAATATTGCACAATAAAATTTTAGCATATCATTCATTGCGCAACTAGACATATTAAATCTTATGTATGTATATCCACCTTAATATTGCGCAATAAAATTTAAGCTTATCATTCATAGCACAACTAGACATATTAAAGCTTCTTTCTGTATATCTACTATAATATTGCACAATAAAATTTAAGGTTATCAGTCATTGCGCAACTGAACATATTAAATCTTCTGTCTGTATATCTACAATAATATTGCGCAATAAAATTTAAGGTTATCAGTCATTGCGCAACTGGACATATTAAATCTTCTGTCTGTATATCTACAATAATATTGCGCAATAAAATTTAAGGTTATCAGTCATTGCGCAACTGGACATATTAAATCTTCTGTCTATATATCTACAATAATATTGCGCAATAAAATTTAAGGTTATCAGCCATTGCTCAACTAGAAATTTTAAATCTTCTGTCTGTATATCTACATTAATATTGCACAATATTTTTGTTAGCTGATCAGTAATTGCGGAATCCTTTAATACTACTTAATACGATCAATAGTATTGCGCAGTATTATTGGCCGAATTAAAATAAATAAATATATGTACCTACTAACTAGATTTGATGTTTGTGATTTTAGCTGAGCAATAAAAAAAAAACTATTAGGAGTAGATGGGTTTCAAATTCTACCATCATAAGGTGCTAAAATCGAATCGAAATATTTGCAAACAAAAAAAGGACTGAATAATATATCTATTCTAATTTGTCATAGCTTAAAAAAATTATAACCACCTTTTTCTGAAAGACTAAATGTTTTTTTGTTTGAGTTCTTTTCTCCCGATGGATAATGAATGAGGTGATAGGGAAGGCAAAGAGCCTAGCCCATACAGCCAAGTCTGACGTCATATCTTATGACTCAATTAGGCTATCATCAAATTCCAGATGTAGCAGAATTTGATGCTTTTCTTAAAGTTACTGGCGGCATTATAGCCCAAACACATCAAGTATAATATGGGAGTTCAAAGCGCGGGATAACTACAAACAATAAACTGCAACATTACGTTAAAATGTGGTTAGACATTCGCTGCATTAAGTTCGAAAATGCATGCGATATGTCAAAGTGACGTCGTCTTCTAGCTAGCTCTTACGGTGGCAGTTTGCTATACAATATTGAACCTTAGTTGGGTTGAAAATTTTATTCCTTGACCGTATAGTGATTTAAAAAAAACAAAATTAATAAAACATAAATTACTATTTAAAAAAAATACCTCATAATTTAGAAATCTAATAACTAAACAAAATAAAATAATAATGTGCTACAATGTGAATAATTATGGAAAACGATAAATTGGACTTTAAATATGGGGCTCAAGTTGCAGTGTTTGAGCTATGGTGCCGCGAGTGACTCCAAGAAAAGCATCAAATTCTGCAGCATCTGGAATTTGATGATGACCTCATTAACTCATGAATAAGAAAGATATATTACGTCAGACTTGGCTGTATGGGCTAGACCCTTTGCCTTCCCTATCATCTCATTCATCATCCATCGGGAAAAGAGAACCAAAAAAAAAAAAAAAAGGTTGTTTTAATATTTGCTACGACTTGCTAGTTCACAGACGATATATATATATATATATATAATAATAAAAAAAAATCATTTTATCACTTTTGAAACTTAAATATTTTATCTATAAATAGCTAGCTAAGAGCAGATTCAATTCAATTCATTTATTCACCACAAGATACATTAAGCACATTGGGTTTTGTCAGTTATACATAATATTGTTTATCAATCATGGCAGGATAGCAGAAGAATGTCATTAATAGCAAAGAACAGTATATCTACAATACTTACCATTTACCACTTAACACTACAGACAATCAATACCTACATAGATGCTGCTGTACAGGCGCGTTGTCACTTAAAATCTAAAAATTAATCTAATAGTAAAAAAAGTACCTACTATATATTATTATACCGCGTGAAATTGACAAAAGAGCAAATATGTTTTAGGCTCTACAGCCCTATTCAGTTAGTTAAGCGCAAACGTTATATAATGGAATCTGTTAACTATATACATATATATCACGCCATTGAAGTTGATGTTATCACGGCCACTGTCAAGATCGAGCGCTTATAGAGTTGAGGATTGTTTATTATTTATTAATTATCCGTAGGAACCTTGTTTCTGGGAACACTTGGATTTGTCAAAGTTTTCAATTTTGTATATGCAATGTAATTAATACAATGACACAGAAAAATAGCCGAATACGAGAAAGCAAGGAATAGTCTGCTACTATATAGTCATACATTGATTATATAAACTAAGGTTGGATGCAGCTGTAAAGCGGCGTTGTACTTATCAAAAACATTGTCTTCTGTCAAATAATAATAATGATGTATAATAATTATTCAAAAATTTTAATGTCAAATATATAATTATAGCAGCTGTAAATGGGCGTTGTCACTTATGAACTAAAATTAAAACTGAGCCTAATTATTATTATATGTCAATATATATATATATACCTATATATACTAAATAATATAAAATATATATCTTATTCTTATCTAAATATATAGTTATTTTTGTATAATAAAACATAGTATATTGTCTATAACATTAATATGTATAAAATTAATTAATTGAACAGGGATGTCATATTTAGCAGCTGTAAAGTGGCGTTGTCAAATTTATTGAATAATATATTGTAATTATGACGCAATCTCTGACGTAAATAATAAAGCATCTAATAACGTTTGCGTGCCAGCCTCCGTGGTCTAGCGGTTAAGTCCGTGGATTTAGACTCGGAGGTACCAGGTTCAATTCCTGGTTGGGACACAAAAATATTTAATAATGTAAATAAATACATTTAATTCATTTGTAATATTTCTCGAGTTTGGTACGCTGGAGACATCGACGAGCTTGCCACTTGTCATGTATGGGCTATAATAAAGTTGGCTTAATGTGAATCCGCTTCTTTATAAGCGTGGTTTCTGACCACCCCGGAAGGGAAACCGTCGTGATGATACTTTATATAAATGTCATAATAATAAAATAAAATAAAAATTTTAAAAAGTATATCACATAATAATGTGTTCCTCTTTTAAGGCATCTATGGTATAGTATGATTTGTCAATTAGAATTATGTCAAAGTCAAAATATCTTTATTCACGTAAATTACAGGCATTTGTGACACGTCATTATTTAAATATAGCTTAGCAAATTCCAGTGACCTGTTAATGTTTAATCTGACTGAGAAAGGAATCTGCAAGGAAAACTCAGCTATAGCAGATTTACAAATGAAACAAATACAGAATTACACAACAACAATAAATAAATATCTTTCAATTTTTTATTATTATGGGGCTACAGTTTAAAACTACACTTTTTTTTTTTTAAATTAAAGGACAATGGTAAATCCCTACTCTCCAACAAATTTTAAACTTGTCGTATAATAAATAACATATTTACACTATATGAATTATAAATTAAACAAAAGTATCATCACGACCGTTTCCCTTTCGGGGTCGTCAGAAACCACGCTTATAAGCGGATTCACATTTAGCCAACTTTACTATAGGCCAATCATGACAAGTGGCAAGCTCGTCGATGTCTCCAGCGTACCAAACTCGAGAAATATCACAAATAAATTAAATATTAATTAAATGTATTTATTTACATTAATAAATCTAAATCCATTCCATTATCTAAATTAAACAATACAATAGTAATCTAAAATATCGATAGAAAAAAACACATTTTTCTAAGAAGCCATATGTAGGAAAATGTGTTAATTTCTATCAATAGAACAACACATTAGTCTAAAGTAAGAGCATTCAAACAAAGTCACCTCGTATATCTTTATTCACGTAAACCTATTACAGGCATTTGTGACACATCATTATATATATTAACCTTAAGATAAGATATGGGTCGTTAACAACCCTCTGGGCAAATCCTTTGCCAAATCTTGTGAATTAGAATTAAATCAACTTGCTTCAAATACAAGATAAGTATAATTTTAAAAATACTCGAATTACACATGGAAAGTTGTGAAATATTTATTTATTTATTTATTATGTTTGGAAAACTTACAGCTATGTTAAACTAGTAGACTTAAGATTGGATACAATAAAGCCAATTAACAGTTTTCACTTATAGTTACACTTGAACAAAAAAAAAAAAAATAACATTAGAATTTACATACAAAAAAAAAAAAATAGTACAATTCAATACTGCCATACTACCTAAACAACATCTATTCGCCTGAAGTGCTCGTCGGTTATCGCGCGTCTTATAGCCGTAGTAGTAGAATTAAAAATATCAATATCGATATTAATATTATTGAACAACTCACCTGCCCTAATAAAGAACGCGTTACGCCTGTAATTTGTGCTGAAACGGGTAATAAGCAGTAGTGGACTTTGGCTGGTGTTTCTAGTGGGTATACGTAATAGAATTTTGCTTAGTAACTCAGGAGAGTCGACATTCCCTCGCGCAACATCAACAAGGTAAGTTGTGTCTGCAATGTTACGACGCGTCTCAAGTGGCAGCAAATAATGTCTCTTGCATCGTTGATGGCAGCTCGAATCATAGGTTTTAGTATTAAATTGTATATATCGTCACATTTCGTACAGGCCTTTATAGTTGCACACTGCACATCGACGTCTTCTTCGGCCGACAATCATATATCGTCACATTTCGTACAAGCCTTTATAGTTGCACACTGCACATCGACGTCTTCTTCGGCCGACAATCATATATCGTCACATTTCGTACAGGCCTTTATAGTTGCACACTGCACATCGACGTCTTCTTCGGCCGACAATCATATATCGTCACATTTCGTACAGGCCTTTATAGTTGCACACTGCACATCGACGTCTTCTTCGGCCGACAATCATATATCGTCACATTTCGTACAGGCCTTTATAGTTGCACACTGCACATCGACGTCTTCTTCGGCCGACAATCATATATCGTCACATTTCGTACAGGCCTTTATAGTTGCACACTGCACATCGACGTCTTCTTCGGCCGACAATCATATATCGTCACATTTCGTACAGGCCTTTATAGTTGCACACTGCACATCGACGTCTTCTTCGGCCGACAATCATATATCGTCACATTTCGTACAGGCCTTTATAGTTGCACACTGCACATCGACGTCTTCTTCGGCCGACAATCATGAGATGGTTTGCCGAGTACTCGTACCAAACTCTGTATCTTTCTAGGTATTATAAACGTTCTCTTGGATGTATTTTAGCTACTTAATTTTTATTTTTGATAAAGTAAGTTGTGTTGGGTCGTTGGCGACCCTTTAGGCATATATAGGTTAATAAAATTATTTTAATGCTGATCCTGCTACTGTAAAACTAAGCAGCAAAGTGGTCCAAAGAGTAAGCTGTTAGCAGAAGACAAGCAGGTGTTATAGATGATTAGGTTCTGGCTGTTAGCTGAGCCAATCAAAAAATGTATTTATGAATTTTTAATATATTGCCGCGAGCCTTAATGCTTATGTACTTAAGTTATTTATAAAAGATAATTACTTAAAATACCATAGAATTATGATTGGTTATGGTTGCGCTTTAACTAGATGGTGACTGTCAAGTTTCAGGTCGAATGTATTTTTGTTGAGATGTCTCTCTTTTGAAATCCACTTTTAAATATAATAAAATAAGCTAACAGAAGCAATGGTGATGAGTTGCCTGATAAAATATGGTCATTGCGATTAGATACACAATATTTATTTAAATTAACAAAAGAGATTGCCCAAAATCAGGCCCCAACTTTTTTGCAGCGTGCCTCAAATAAATACAATTCAATAATCATAATAATAAATTTTTAAATTTAATTACAACATTAGTTTTACTCCAGCATTAAAATATAATTTAATTAAATAGTCAATTGGTTAAAATTTATGTATGAAATAGTTACAAAGCACTATTTATACGATTAGGTTCTTTATTATGACCAGGTACTTTATTATAGATAAAACACTGGATTTCAAATCGGCGGGATCGAAACTATGTAATTATTAACGTAAAAAAAAGTTTTTGTCAATTGTCGTTATGCTAGGGTAAAATAAATAAAATTAATTACAGATTATGAAAACACAATATATTAACTATCAAATAAAAAAGAAATCATTATGACACGAGAACATTTTATTGGGCTGTCTTCTCTAAGACAAATGGGAATTCTCATTTCCAAGTCGAACACAGCCAAAATACCACGTCTGTCAGATTTATGAGTGACTGCGGTGACTGATGACTGTTTTTTTTTTATATCGAATAGGGTGTATCAGGCAAAGCTTTTTGTATTACACCTGACGGATCATTTATTAAATGTTTTTGTAGTTTTTTATTTTTATAACTGAAAAATGAATTTTAACTTAACGTTACCTACTTTAAATTACTAATTAGGAAAGCAAAAACAGTCTTTAAATACAAAAAAAGGTAATTTTGAGATCATATCTTTGATTTCGCTTGGAAATCTCGATTTGTACACTTAAAAGCTGCTCACTTCTGCATAATATCCAGAAAATAATAAATTTCGTAATAAAATATTAATTAAAAGTATTTTTATTTACATTAATAAATATTTTTGTGTCCCGACCAGGAATCAAACCCGGTACCTCCAAGTCTAAATCCACGGACTTAACCGCTAGACCACAGAGGCAGTTTACAAGCTAAACCAACCAAAACCAACGCCTTAAGGAGTTTGTCGAGTGACGTTACATGGAGTTTACACTGATTTGAATTTGCGTTTTCGACTAAAACCGTTCGTTTAATGGGGAGTATCACTAACTTTTTATCACGGTAGATGGCGCATGATAGATGGTACGTAATATAACTGTCAGTTGCATAGAAAATTATTTTTTTATTACGAAATTATTATTTTCTGGATATTATGCCGAAGTGAGCTGATTTTAAGTGTACAAATCGAGATATGGTGATCTCAAAATTGCCGTTCTATTAATAAAACCTTTTTTCTTTTTAAAATACATTATTCTGTTATATAAATTAAAACTACAAAAACATTAAGAAAAAATGCGATATAGGTATGCGACATCTACAAAAAGCTTTGCCAGATACACCCCATTGCTTTTAGACCCACTATCTTCATAACTAAGTGTCACATTATTTATTTAGTTATTAATTACACATAAATACAATACGTGGCTAATCAATCAATGCACACCTAATATACAAAACCATCTCATCAAATTTTTATATTTAGTGACCTGTGGCTACCCTCCATCTAGTAAAGCATCGCGATCGCGAACCAATCGAAAATCTATGCAAAATACTCAAGTAATATTTTAAGAAAATTCTAGTATAATTAATGTTAGCTTTTAAAAGTTGCTAGTCGATACGGGTCACACCTCGTGAGCCTAAAGGCGGGTGACTAAATCCTTCCTCACTTAAATTAAGAAATTTTTTCGACACTCAGAGCACAGCTTTCGTGGTGCACTTATGTAGGGGTGTTACATTGTAGCCTTCACCCGGTCAGTCCATCTCATCGGAGACCACGCATCGTTTTGCCAACGACTTTCCCCTGGACTACCAGGCGTTCGATAGATGTTTCTCCATGTGAGAATGCGTGATTTTACAGTCGAGAAAAGGCGTTGTTTGATCCAGTTCCTCCAGTATGGATTTGTTACTTCGGAACTCCGTCCATGATATGTCCAACATTCTCTGCCAAAACCACATCGGTGGAGAATTTCTTTACCACAAGAGCTCTAACCAGCCGGATTTCAGTGGCTTTGGCAACGTTTCGGTTCCTCCATATCTTCTTCAACTTCTCCATAGCTGATCTTGTCATCGAATATGCATAATTTCATCCTCGCATCGAACGTTATTTAATATTGTACCTATATAATTAATAAAAAAACAATTTTGATGAATTTGATGACAAATTTAAATAGGTAATGATGGTGGTAATTTGCCCAGTCTGCCGGGGCGGGGAAGTATTCACCCTTCGTGTCGATAAACCCAGTAAAGTGTATCCACACGTTTCGGGATCAAACTCGAATTGCCGTCATGGCCAGTCAAGCCGGCATAGTGTTAGGGACTGATGTCAGTCATGAGTGTCTGATTCCAGTTGCTAACATTTGGACCTCGAGCGCCACTTACCATAAGGTGGGAGCATGGTCACATGTTGTGCTAGTATGGTACATACATATATATAATGGACTGAAACCATATGTGGTCAATATGGACCGATTTTGTCCGATGTCCTTTGTCTAGTAACGCGGCCATTTAACTGAACGAAGGAAGGATTTAGACCGGCCGTAAGCGAAACTAATGTTACCAAAGCAAATTATTTTTTAAATACTCTGTATTAATACTACCTACAAGATCCGTAGAAGGACCTTCATCGATCGGTTATCCGAACGAAATCCACTTAAGATCGCTCTTACCTACATGTATCTTAGACGGGTGTAATAATTTTAGGTTTTAAATTATTGTAATGGATTGTAATTTTCCATACAAAATGGCAACTAAGGAATTTAAAAAAATGTGTAGCTTGTGGTCAAAATAGTAGATTGTATCTTAAGCTACTCTTATATCAAAATCTTGTTACAAATTATACAAAAAATAATTTATTCTGCTGCCCTATTGTGATACTTAAGCGTAAACGTTATATAATGGAATCCGTTAACTATATATATATCACGCTATTAAAGTTGATATTTGCACGGCCGCTGTCAAGATCGAGCGCTTATAGCGTTGAGAATTGAATAATATTTTGTAATGGGGTGTATCACTAACTTTTTATCACGATAGATGGCGCATGATAGATGGTACCTAATAGAACTGTCAGTTGCATAGAAAACTTGTATTTTTATTACGAAATTTATTATTTTCTGGATTTGATTACCGAAGTCAGCAGCTCTTAAGTGTAAAAATATAGATTTCCAAGCGAAATCAAAGATATGGTGATCTCAAAATTGTCGTTCTATTAATTCAAACTTTTTTTTCTTTTTAAAGACGGTGTTCGCTTTCTTAATTCGTCTTTTAAGGTAGGTAACGTTAAGTTAAAAATCGTATTTCTGTTATAAAAATAAAAACTACAAAAACATTTAAAAAATGATCCGACATACGTGTAAACAAGGTACCAGTGCCGCTAGCGACATCTATAAAAAAGCTTTGCCTGATACACCCCATTATGACGCAACCTCAGACATAAATAACCTTGTCGTTCCGAATCAAACTCATAGCGCTTAGAGTGAATATGGTACTAACAGTCATTCCTAATCAAATATCACGATTTGTATGCTCAGAGCGTGATATCAATTCGGAATGGTCTAAATCACATTTTCATTCATAAAATGATAGTTTTTTTTTTAAATGTATGAAAGATAAATTGCCACATCTTTGAGTATGAATACTAACAAACATACATCTCTCGGTTTATTCATCTTTATATGTGTAAACTTATTTTGGTCTTTTAAAATAACTTGCCGTGTTACAGACTACTTAAATATTAATTATTTTAGAAGTAATATACAAACAGTATAAACAAATTACAATATTAAATAATTTAAAAGAAAACCCAATATTAAATAAATTTGAAAATGGCGCGCGACATAATGACAAAAAACTGACAGCGCTCAGAGCGATCTACCTCGATATCGTGAGCAGTCTAAGCGCGAGGAATAATGTCATTTGTGACGTCATATAACTTTGGCAAAACAGTTTATGCACGTCTCGGAATGAGGGGAACGAAATCCACTAATAACGTTTGCGACTACTTACTTATGTATTCTCCCTGTGTTCGACTTGTTTTAAGCGCTTTTTTTTTTTCAATTTATTTCGCTTTGAAAGTTGTTCGACTTGGCGTTGGTTTTCATACAAAATTCTGTAAAAGTTCAACGATTTGCTTTACTTCCCAAGTACACGGCAATGAGGTGTATCACTAACTTTTTATCTCAATAGATGGTACCTAATATAACTGTCAGTTGCATAGAAAACTTATTACGAAATTTATTATTTTCTGGATATCATGCAGATTTTAAGTGTACAAATCGAGAATTTAATTCAACCTTTTTTATTTTAAAGACGGTGTTCGCTCACTCAATTCATCTTTTAAGGTAGGTTAAAACGTTAAGTTAAAATACATTTATCTGATATAAAAATAAAAAAAACTATATAAACATTTAAAAAATGATGCGACATAGGTGTAAACAAGGTACCAATGCCGCTAGCGACATCTACAAAAAGCTTTGCCTGATACACCCCATTAAACATCGATAATTTAATTGTTATTTCCGTGATTTGAAAGAAAAAGAAAGCACGATTTTTTGAAAACGCTACTTGAACTTTGAAAGCGAAATATAGTAGGCGCTTACAAACAAGTCGAATATGGAGTATACAGGTTCCAAACTTTACAGTCCACACTAGCTCCGTGTTCATGTACTTAGCAAAGCGAGCTTTTTTTTTCAAATTAAGGAAAACGCCTGTCAGAACAAAATTCAGTAAATTAAAGCACGCTTATAGTACAAAGTTAAACACGACCTAGACATAAAGATATTAATTAATAATTATTAGTTTTGTAATTTATTCCAAAGCAATATTGTTCTATGCCAAAAAAAAAAACTCAATTTCATACCATATCTCTGGCTAATATCTCGCAGTGTTACCAATAAAATGCTAAATAAATAAATAACAAATATATCTATCGTTTTATTTATTAATTAAACCTCTTTTCCACACTGCTGTGCTATTTGAAAAATGCAGTAACATTTTTTTAAAGTATCAATCAACACAACCCTTTTTTTTTTAAATCGCTTTGTTTTAAGTAAGCGATTCACATTTGGCAACTTTATATGCACATTTTAGCACAGTTAAGTGTTTAAGATCTTAATATCGAGCTTTCCCATCCCTCAGGCTTCGTATTTTTTTTTTTTTTAAGACTGACAGTGTTCGACCTGGAAGCAAATCTCGCTTATTTACAGAGTTAAATTAATCATCACGACCGTTTTCCTTTCGGGGTGGTCAGAAACTACGCCTATAAATAAGCGGATTCACATTTAGCCAACTTTACTATAGGCGAATCATGACAAGTGGCAATCTCGTCGATGTCTCCAGCGTACCAAAATCGAGAAATATCACATATAAATTAAATGTACATATTTATTTACATTAATAAATATTTTTGTGTCCCGACCAAGAATCGAACCCCGTACCTCCGAATCTAAATCCACGGACTTGACCGCTAGACCACGAAGGGATTTAAATTAAATTGTATGAAAACCATAGAGCAACGCCAAGTCTTTCGACTTTCAAAGCAAAAGTAAAAAAAAGCGACAAGTCAAATACAAAAATTAATAAAAATGCTTTATTGCACAAAAACTAAATTAACGTGCACAGGCGAGCTTTATGCCGCGAGGCATTATCCACCAGCTAACCTTTGGGAGTTAATAATCAGGAAAGTCGCATCAAAATCAAGTCTCTAAAATCATGTTAGCCTTTTTTAAGCTATTGCATAGCTTTTATCGCGGGCTTTGAGCGCGGCGACCGAATCAAGAAATTCCGTAACGAAAATAAACCTAACACCCCCGACCATTAATGCCGTCTTGAAAGCTCTTTCCATAAATGTATCTCCTGCAGACCTGCTTAGCCCAATTCTTTCAGTAAGTCTAAAATGTCCATAATATTATATTCCAAAATTATTTTATTGCTAAGCTGCTAGTGTTCTGATAACAGCTTACTCTTTGGACCACTTAGATGGAATTTAGGTGTGCATATCGATTCCAATCTTGCATGGACTACACAGCTCACAAACACTAAGCGTAAGGTTTTTGCCCCTCTTCATTCTCTAAACAAACTTAAACATTTCTTGCCAGTGAAGGCAAAAATCGCGTTTGCTCAGAGTCTACTTTTGCCAATCATTGACTACGGAGATGTGTGCTGTGTAAACATGACAGAGGATCAACTGAATAGGATGGATCGTCTCTTGAATACGTGTATTAGGTTCATTTTCTGTTTACGCAAGACCATATTTCCGAATATCGATCCAAACTTAAATGGTTGCCAATTCGCTCTCGAAGAAATATGAGATCACTGTGCCTACTATACTCTGTGCTAAAGGAACCTAATACACCTAAATATTTAAAGGATCTATTTTTCTACCTCAGCGCCTTTCACAATAAAACTCTTCGCTCCTCGCATAATTCCCTTCTATCTATCCCTTCCCATCACACAAACTTTGTTTCCAAATCTTTTGTTGTGTCATCTTTATCCCTGTGGATCAACCTTCCTGTTGAAGTCAGACAAGCACCCAGCAGACCAATATTTAAGAAAAGAGTGTACAGTCATTTTTTTACTGACTTTAATCCATTGTAGGTAGTTATTATTAACATTAAAGTATTTATGTATTATTATATAATTTTATTGTATTATATTTATGTAGTATTAGTATGTATGTGTATATATTATATATATATGTATATATATATTATAGTTGTCTAAGTATGTTAATTTTTAATATTATTTATGTTTCATTTTAATATTTTATTTCTCTATTTGCACCGTACTCATATTTAAATGTCCCAATGTCCCAAAGGTTAACGGGAAGAGAATGTCTTGCGGCATTACGTTCGCCTTTTGTATAGATTTACAATAAAGTTTTTTAAATAAAAAAAAATGGTTAGTGTTCCATGTTTAATGTAGTATAGTATATACATAATATATATGTATGTATGTAAGTACTATTATCATGTAGTATATAAATTATTAATAAATAGAGTTATTATTTAATAATGATCAGTCTTAAATACGTCTTCGCACCTACTCCTCAATCTAAATTATACTTTGTATTGTCCCTAAGGTTGGCTGTCAGATTGTCTAGCGTCATGTCTAGCATCGTTCCAGTTCGGCAGGCACGGTGTTTGTGTGCGTGCGAATAGACGTATGCGTGTAGACTAGCTGCTAACTGCTCATAACTGATTCTATATCTTTTAGACACAATGCTAGATGAGACAGCGTGCTTTTTGGCCGCGTTCACGAGTAATATAAAAAACTTTTATATTTTATTTAATATTTTATTTACGTGTAAAGGACATTATACAGAATACATCAGTCCTAAACACGTAATTTATTTGCATAATATATGTTCATAACAGAGTTCATAACCGAGTTGAGGATCATCAAATTCCAGATGCTGCAGAATTTGATGCTTTACTTGGAGTCACTCGCGGCATTATAGCCCAAACACGTCGGGTAAAATATGGGAGTCCACAGCGCGGGAAAACCGCAAAAAATAAACTGCAACTTGTGCCCCATATTTAAAGTCCAATTAATCGTTTTCCATAACTATTCACATTGTAGAACATTATTAAACAAAACAACACCACTTTTGACCAATAATATCCACAGTAAACTAATTTACAAAACAAAAACTTGCACTTGACATGTCCGCGCAAAATGGCGCGAAAGACCCCTTCTTCCCAAAAACTTTAAATAATATAAAAATCTGCATAAATAAATATAATTGCATAAGTTGATGAAAAATGCTATGCAATAGCTTTACCGCGGCAGTGCCCTAGTGCCACACGTATTTTTCTGTGAGCGCTTTTGTTTTACTTTATTTGGCTTTGAACGAGCAGCATTTTCATTCGCTTTAAGGCGATTTTTTTCAGTAAGTGTTTAGAACATCAAGTCGAACACAGGGTAAATATAACAAGTAGTCAAAAATAAAAATGGCGTCGAATGTATCAGTTTTATTTTGAAGGTCAACCGTCAGCTAATATTCCGGGAATTTAATTTTCCAACCCACTTAAGGTTCAATATCGTATAGCAAACAGTCACCATAAAAGAGCTAACTAAAACACGACGTTACTTTTGACATATAGAATTTTAGATGCATTGCGAATGTCATAACATTTCAAGGAAATGGGTAGGAAGGGAATTAAATTCCTTGACCGTACAATCGACGCCTTTTACCTTTTATCATTACATATTCAGTCTAAGGGCCGGTAACTGTAAATTAATGGGCAATTTGTATTTAAGTGAACAAATGCCACTAAGGAAGGGTTCAGTTACCGGTCCTTTTTTTTACGTACATTTGTAATAGATTTACAAGACGGCATTAACGGAATCATACAGTATTTGGTCGGGTAGGGAGAGAAGTAGAATGGTGGATGGTGAGCGTATTATCGCGCAATAGAAAAAAAAAGGAGGCCTCCTTTTCTTAAACCAGCCAATTGTCGGTCGCAAGCCCGAGACACCATTCTTCTCATCTCTCATCCACACACGATGGACCCGGCACCCGTACGGTGAATCCATGGAATGCTTAGAAATTTGTCTTCCTCTCTACCACCACTCCTGTGCCTCGGAGAGTACGTTAAGCCGTAGGTCCCGGTTCCACTAATACCAACTTGTGGAATCGTTGTCATAAAAAATACATCAGACCCTCGCCAACCCGTCTGCCCATCGTGGCAAATATAGGCAAAATACTACGGATTTTTTTGGATAGTTAATGTCCAACAGTGGATGTCTATACGCGTTCTAGAGTCTGTGATTTATTTTACTGACCCTTTTAGAAATCGGCGTTAATTCAAAGGAAGGAACAATTATTTAGATGAACATAATAAAATGCATGGCAGACTTGCTTTTAGCTTGCCATGGTTTTACACTCCCGACAAAATGGAAATAAAACAAAAAAATACTGTATTAGTCATTTATTTGAAACCCTATGATGCATAAGTTTTGGTTTGTGGCCGGATATGCTCAACTCGTCATTCATCTTCAACAAGACAACGCTTTATGCAAGTCATTCAAACGCCTTACAAAAATAAATTTTGCATTATAATTATATTTCCAGGCGAAAACTTCAGCCAGGCGCCCATTCCCTGTGAACATATATTAACATTAATTACACATTAAATATATATTTATATAATCCTATTTATGTTATGTTCGACTTGTAAGCGAAAAAAGCAAAGCTTGCTTTTTTATTGAAATTTGTATGAAACCATAGACGACAAGTTTGACTTGGATTTTGTCTATGGTTTTAATACAAAATTCGGCAAATAAAGCAAGCTTTCTTTTATTTGCTTTCAAGTCGAACATAGCAAAGATTATGGAATGCAAACAGAGTTTAAAATCAATTGGTAAAGGCAACGATTTTGTCATATTCGTTCCGCACGTTACGTATTTTTATTCGAAAGCACAATCGAGTACTTTTCAACTCGATTTATACAAGCTTCAGGGAATAATAAATCTACGCCAACGTCCTGGCAGTGGCGTTCTTAAAACGTATGACGTCGACGTTATACCGTTTTCGTTCGCTTTTTTATAGTTTACGATATTAGTTTTTTAGTACCTTCGTACTTAAATAAGGCTATGGTCAAATAGGTGCTTTTTGGAACGAGCTCTATCAGTTTATAGGACCGTGACTGCCAGGTACGTTCAGCTTTGCAAATAAAATCCCTGGTAACGCAAAAAAGTAAGGAATATCTAGTTTTTCTACCCTATTATTATTGTCGGCTAAAAAGTAAGTGACATTGACAAAAATAAGGTTATTTTAAAGGTTGTATCAAGCAGCTATTTTTGTAGATGTTGCTAGCAGCAATGTAAAATGTTAACAAAAAAAAAATTAAGTAAACGATACGCGTATTTAAAAGTAAAACAGGATGAATAAATAGGACCTTTACTTTGAGATTGCCATATCTTTTAAAAACAAAATATTTTCGTAACAAACAATAGTAGATTTCTATGCAACTGACAGTTACGATTGCGGCACGGGTGTTCGACTTGGCGTTCTAAACGCTGTTTTTATAATGAATCTTGCTTTGATAGTAGCGTCTTCATTCTAATTATAAGCAAAATACGGGGGTAAGTACCATCTATCGAGATACACCCATTTTACACAAAAAAACAATAAAAAATATGCAAAAAATACCATTGGAATTCCTAATTGAGAGTGAACTGCGATCTCTGAACGAGGCTGTGCATGTACCGGGCGTCAATATTGTGACAGATTTAAATAATTCTACTTAAATGACAGTTAATCAAGAAAATAGGAAGCTTACATGCAAAAAAAATACTTGTGTTTTGGCAAAAAAAACGGTAAACACAAATAATTATGATTGCGTCACAGGTAAAACTCATTATCTCAATAAGCCATAACTCACTATTATAAGTACAGGGCAAACGCGATCCTAATAGATTTCTTATTAGATTATACCAAGCTTTTCAGTTTAGACGCAATGTATAATAAAAAAATATTTATTTATTTCAAGACTTTAATGCACAAAGTACAAAAGGCGGACTTAATGCCCGTAGACATTCTCTGACAGCCAAACCTTTGGGACTAATTAGAACAACTGTAGGTGCAAGGAAAGTATAAGTGACACATCAATTAGATATAAATACTTATATAATAAACTTACTTATATATAATCTACTTATAAATATAAATATACTAAATACTAATATATACACTATAATAAACATACTGCACCTACCTCACAACACAAATCGTTTCATTGTCCCAAAGGTTGGTTGCTAGAGAATGCCTAGCGGCATTAAGCCCGCCTCTTGTACATAGTGCAATAAAGTTTAAAAAAAAAAATAAAAAAAAAAAAAAAAAAAAAAACATACATATAAAACTTACAAATTTTGTTAGGAGCTATTTAGAAAATGTGAGTAGACCAGCTTTTTAAATGATGATCTGGTAGATGCCTGCCTTATGGTAATAGGTAGATTGTTCCACAAATACAAAACACAGTTTCAAGAACGCGGCTCTGTAGGGACTAGGCGTTGGGAAGGGCGCATTGCCTAGACGTACTTACAATGATTGCGAGTCCTCTTCGGTCGATGTCGCCTAAAGGTGCCCACATTGCTAGATTTTTGACGATCGTATTGGATCAAATAAATCGTATATAGCTGATTATGCTACCAGAGATGAACGAGGTAAATACAGTGAGAGGTATAAAATATGCTTCAATAGTTGGTACCCTATCACTTTATGTTCATTATTTATTTATTAATTGAGAATCCAACAGCGTTTTAACTTTAATAAATTAAGTACTTACAAATTAACAATTTTAGGCCACTAACAGGATTCCACATATATTATTAAAAACTGTGACAAGTGATACAAAATAAAAGTAGTAAAATTCTCAAGTTAAAAATACATATTTAAAAATGTAATTTTTTTTGCATAAAATTTCAAAAAAACAAAAACTGAATCCTAAATTTCAGTTAAACAGATATAATAATATAATGTTATAATTACTCCTACATTACATTTAGATATATTAAAAATGACAATTTCAGAGTACTCCAATACTTAGTACATCCAAACTAAGATACTATCTTCAACAATCAAATATCCGAATGAAATTAAAAAATTCTAATAAAATAACAAAAGCAACAGTGATGGGCTGCCTAACGATATGTTTAAGGCAATAAGTGGGCGTGGCCAAATATTGATCGTCAAAAATTAAGCAAAATGTAGGCACCTTCAAATTTCTACTTCGCAGACTAACGGTGGACGTTGTTTTCACGTAGTATTTTGACGTTTTCTCGTTGTTTATGGACGTTGTTTTCACGTAGTTTTTGGACGTTGTTTTCACGTAGTTTTTGGACGTTGTTTTCACGTAGTTTTATCTGAAAGACGCAGACGGAAGCGGCGTGTGGACGCTTGACGTCGGTTAGTATACATATCGATAGAAATTCCGGTAAATACAAGATAGCGTGTTTGTCTACGTCCCGGCTTGGCTCGATTTAAAATAACTTCTTCACGTTGTGACACGAGGGTGTGATTCGACGATAACCTTGCAATGGTGCGGTGTGGGCGCAGGGAGGGGGAAGTGACGCGCGCAACATCTTTGAGATTAATGGAGATTTAGTAGCAATGGATCCGTACTCAAGAGCACATCGCGCTTTTTGTGTAATTCCATCGTTACCGCTCAGTGTATATTTTCAGCAGAATATCGAACACGCAGCGCTTTAAGCGAGAACAGCATCAGAAGATGAATAGAAATGTTCGAGAATACTGGTTCAAATCCCAAACAGAAGCCATTTGCGTTCAGTTAAAGACGAAGAAACCATTGAAGAAATGAGACAAGACTATAAGATCGAGCAGTAACAGTCAACAGCGAACGTTACTGTAAAATGCTTAGAAGTTTTTTGGTCCCACAGTTGCAACAATTTGAAGACCTGATTCTAGGAAGATGGCGCGACTGGCCATACATCTAACCAGTCAATTGCGACTGTGATAGAACTGCTCCCAAATGAGGTTATTTCTCAAAGAGGGACCATTAACTGGCCTCTGGATTATTTATTGTGGGGATGAAGACGCAGAAATGGCAGGTATTTTGGGAAGCTATGTGTCGGAGAGTTATGAACAATTTTCGCGTAAGACTGAAGTGCTTGTACCAGGAGGGAAGACATTTAGACAACATAATCTATGCAAAATAATTGTCTATACCTCCACTGCTGGAAATGGGCCTTCCAGAACTGGAGAATTTGGCCTACACTCGCCACGCTGGCCAGACGGCTTGGCGAGGATATGATGTCAATTTATTAACGATTCCACCGGGACCGACGGCTCTCTTTCTCACGGGAACGGTGGTGTTGTAAATCTATGACTACAGTACGCAAGAAAAGTGTATTTCTATTAGTGTACATGCCGGGGGGTTGGGTTAAACCTACCTTTGTAGGATTTAAGGTACGCGTTCTTACGACCGAGCCACCACCGCGTCTATTTATTAATCTTCAATAAAAATATAGTTGTTATGTAAAAGATTGTTTTTTTTTTAGTATATTTTGGTTCGTACCCCCCCCCCCCTACCTCGCCTGCAGCCCTATTCTGTTGCTTAAGCGTAAACGTTATATAATGGAATCCATTAACTATATATATATATCACGCTAATAAAGTTGATATTTGCACGGCCGCTGTCAAGGTCGCTTATATAGTTCAGAATTAAATAATATTTTGAATTATGACGCAAATAAAAAAACTATTAATAACGTTTGCGACTAAGTATCAGAAAGAGCGGCTGGACACCCTGTTCTACTGCTATTATCAATGGCGTATCTTCACAACAGGGTACATTTAATAATAATAATAAAAGCGTTTATTGCAACAAATAAATTGATGTATGAAGGAAGAAAAAAATATTAAACAAAAAAAACAGCGTTTTATGTTTTATGGGTTTTGTAGTCTCTTCTTTAATAATAGAAGCCGACTCGAGATGAAACGAACCTTATCGTGTATTGTATCAGATCAGTAGGGCAATCCTAAAATCACTTGACTTTATGTCGAATTCTACTTCGAAATATCACTAAAATACGAACGTAAAATAATTAATAATATTTCTTTGATATTATGAATCTCTATTGCATCAGAACGAGACCGCGTTCATACTAGAATCCGATTCGGAGCTGACACATATTGTTGCTTATAAACAGAGATGTTATGGTAACCGTAACCGAAACTAACGGATTTCCGAAATGAAAATATCCGAATCCGATAACTAGGGCAACATACTATCCGAGCGCGTCCCCTGCATTGGTTAATATTTGAATTGCTTAATGATAACTAGTCACGTCATTGTGGAATTAATCTGATATCCGTAACCGAAACTATCGGATAATTTGAAATTTATTCATATCCGTAATTGTATCTAAAACAGTATTTAGATCCGGATTTCATATCCATAACATCCCCACTTATAAGTGTGATTTGCTCGTAACAACTAAGTGATAGAATCCGCACTCTACTATACTACCGAAAATTCACAGCAACTGAAGAGAAGCCATTTTGCAGATGTAGAGAAATGAAAAAAAAAAAGTTGTCGTAATTTAATTTATTATTAGTGCATTTTTAATATTATAATATTAATCTTATATGCTATATTCGTGTGTCGTCACGAAGTTTGAGAACCGGGGGAAGGTCTATTTACCAGCTAACTTAATTTTTGATACATATCTTATTATAAAAACTTTAAACAGTGCTTGTTCATTAAAATTGTACAACTGACCGCCCCGGTCTATTATTTATATTAAGCCTAACCGAGTAAACACATGCCAAAATACGAAAATTATTAAAACATAATTCACGTTTTTTAAATTATAAATATCCGAAAAACGGTTTAATTTATAGATGGCATCAAAGTTAAATATACAATCTTACTCGAAAATTTACAAATTATCGGACGCGACAGAAGTCGTAACGCACGTGTCGTGTCGTACGCTTTATCCGAAATGATGCCGTACATACGACTTTCGTGTCGGCGACTGTAGTAAATAATCCGTCCGCAATTTATCGCCAATCGTTAGGGCTCTATGAAGTGTGCTTGCCTAGCGTATTACGTTAAATTGATTGAACCAGAATGAGACGCAATTTTTATAAAAATCTTCGATTTTCATGGCTTAAACTATAGCTTTAAAATTTACATCGCTTTATCAATCTAACTTAAAGTCGCGTCCGATAATTTGATTTAATACAATACGGCAACACGGTAAAAGTTCTCAAATCACACGACTGTACGCCGAATTCGACTTTGAAAGCATCCCTACTGAAAATATCAATAAAATGCGAACTAAAAAAAGATCATTCGTTTTCCGCCACTTTCTTCTTCAATAAATATCGCATTCGACATCGTCAGAATCGGGGTCCAGATCTGGCATGTGTTTACTTTATGGAGAATGCCGCCGAGCCTTTAGTACCGCCGCGCCATGCCGCCGCCCATATCTCTACCGCGCCCCATGCCGCCCGAGCTAAAAGTAAAATACCGGTTCAAACGACAAAATATATGTCACAGCCACCAAACGGTAGCAGGTTCCGTTCCCAGCCGTTCCAGGTCGAACGCAAGGTCTATTATGCGCAGTTTAACTAACAGCAATACGAATAAAAACGTCTTTTTTAAAAATTCCTATACCCGCGTCTACCTACGCCTATATTTCAATTATCCTCTCAGATTAAAAGTCCAATTCTTTCTGCCGCCTCCGAAATTGCATAACTCAACTACCTATAGAATTCCATGTGTGCCGCTGGAAAATCAGGAAGTTAAGCGAATCAACTACACGTAGCTAATATATTAACGTTTTTGCGTTATTTTTGCTCTGATTGGGTATAGGCAGACGATTTGTTATTTTGTTTGTCGTGGACATCGCTGGATAAGCTTGTAATCGCCATATCGTAAGTCTGTCGAAAGTGCGCATAATAGACCCCCAGAAGTCCTTAAACGCCAGTTGAAATCCTAGTAAGGTCGCACAGATATTCGCAACAAATGTCTACGTTTGGTGAACGGGCTAGCAAAAGACCAGCTGCAAATCGTTGCATGGTAAGTTACCAGCAGAAGACTAAGAGCGCGTTCCACCAGGTCCTTTCGACTTTTATTGTGTCGTTTAAAGCGTCTTGGTTTGTATGAAACTGTACACATTCAGCACGTTACGATTTCTAGTCCACGACTATGACGTAAACGGTTAATCAAACGAGAGCAGTTACGCTCCAGACGTCCAACGATAAAATAACGTCCGACACGGAAAATAGTAAAGTAGTGAGACGACTGCTGCGAAACAGTAATTATTGTTAAGATGCAGTGGGATGCACGACACTTCTGTCGTCGTAATGCGAACAGTATGCCATGAAGCTTAAACGACACGATAATTTGTCGTCAAGACCTGGTGGCGGGACCCGCCTTAAAAGTAAAAGAAAAGTCATTATTAAGACACTAATGTCTTGTTCGAATTGGATGTTTACATCTACATATCTTATAAACTAGAAAAGTTCCATATAAAAATAACATGTTTTAAAATCTTTTATAAATTAAATAATTGATGTGTACCTAGCTAATCATATTAACACACATATATTACAATATTATTACGGGACAGCACTAAAAACCACATTCCATACTCGCACAATCCAATATTGAAGACACACAAGAGTGTATGTTTTAAAAATGAGAGAAAACTTACTGAGAGAATCGGGCCTAAGCAGGTCTGCCATCAATACATTTGTTGAAAAAGCTTCCAAGACGGCATTAACTGAACAGTTTGGGGAGGTAGAGGAGTAGAATGGTGGACAGTGAGCATCTTGTTGTGAAATAAAATTAAAAAGAGTCAAAATCCCGAGACACCATTCTTTTTAAAATTATTATATTATAGATGTTGAATATTAGGGACACATGTTAATTTTATATGAAACATCAATGAATAAAAGTTAATGCTCACCGGCCCATAGGTGTGTACTGCTGTGCGTAGGGGTCTCGTTCATACCCGCCTGCACCACCTACTCCACGCCTGAAAAATTTAACACATTTTTCTTGTTCATACAGCGCCTAGAATACAGACTAGATCTCTACTGCCAGATATTTCTGGAGATTTCACCTACACTCAACACACTCCCCAGATGGGTTGGTGATTGTCTGATGTCAACTTCGATGATAATTTAATTAACAATTCCACAAGTTCGTATTAGTGGAACCAGGATTCACAGCTTAACATGATTTCCGAGGCACAGGAACAGTTACTTATTACAGTAGTACCTACTTGAGTTTAGTTGGTATATTTATCTAATTAAAATAAACAAAAACTTGGTATTAAAAAAAAATAGTTACATGTTATTATATATATATATATATATATATCATATAGCAGTGGTGGCTCGGTTGTAAGAATGCTTTCTTTAAAAAAATATAAAAAAGCCTAAATTGGTCGGTTCAAACCCCGGCATGTACCAATGAGAAATAGACTAAAGTACATTTTACATGGAGACAAATTTCTAAGCATTCCATGGATTCACCGTGCGGGTGCCGGGTCCATCGTGTGTGGGTAAGAGATGAGAAGAATGGTGTCTCGGGCTTGCGACCGACAATTGGCTGGTTTAAGAAAAGGAGGCCTCCTTTTTTTTCTATTTCGCGATAATACGCTCACCATCCACCATTCTACTTCTCTCCCTACCCAACCAAATACTGTATGATTCCGTTAGTGTATATACAACACCACCGTTCCCGTGCCTTGGAGAGCATGTTAAGCCGTCAGTCCCGGTTTTCTCCATTCGTAATTAAAAATTCTTCAAAATTATCTGGAAGGCCAACTCCAACAGTGGAGTCCTATGACTTTGTGATCTAGGGGCTGTCATGATGATATATTTTGACCAAACAGAGCTGCCAGATCAAGCATTCTTTCCAGGTGCCTATATATGAGGTATGAATAATCTGATTGAATCAGCACCACAGATTGACGTTTTCGCAGACGATCTTTGCAAGATAAGAGATTTTTAGTGTATAAAAGATCTGTTACCGCATATTTTGCTGGTACTACTGTAACCAAAATATAATCTAATTACTTAATTAATGTAATATGCTGGTGTTTTGTTTGTTTCTTAATATTTGTTCTGGATTTTATTGTTTATATATTTATGATTGTTATATTATTTTAATTAAGTGACATTATTATTTCTATTTTAATTTTTTATTGCTTTTTTTTTATTTTTATTATTGATTTACTACCTTATTATTTTTCTTTGACATACCAATTTTTTTTTATTATTATTTTCCTTTTGACATATTTCACTGAAATGAAATAATTTAATTGAAATGTCAATGTCACTGCTAAATCACAATAAGCTTACTGTGTACACTGCTTTTGGATTGCAATCTAGAAGTTAAGAAATTGCTGTAAAATGTGAACTGTATAGATCAGGGTTGCACAGACTTATTAATACTAGGGGCCACTCGGCCAAATCATGAACTGATAGCGGGCCGGCCGCCAGAAGTAGGTATAGGTAGTTAAAGACAATAAAGAATTGATAAAAATTTATTAAAATTAAAAAAGAAATTATTAATTTGAAGCGTGGCACTGCATAGTGCTTACAATCTTTTTTATATTTGGCTCAAATTTAGTTGTAGCAACACGTAAAACTGCTTCCAAACTTTCATTTGCAAGGCGGTTTCGATTTTTTGTTTTATTATTATTTAGTATTGAAAAAGTTTGTTCACATACGAGGGGCGTTCAAAATATTCTCGGTATTGATACGTTACAACCTCTTTTATATATATATTTGTTACTGGCCGCTAAGATTCATCCATTGACATTAAAAAAAAGTAAAATTGGAACCGAGATGTTCTTTTGTTTTTCTGCAATTGCCGAACAAACATGAACACCATGAGCGAATTAACAATTTTAACGAAATTAGAGCACCGATCCGTCATAAAATTCTTGACAAAACAGGGTAAAAATCAAAAAACCATAAAAGAGGAAATGGATTGTGTTTACCGTGAGTCTGCTCCTTCTTTATCTACTATTCAAAAATGGTCAAGCGAATTTAAGCGTGGAAGGGAGAGTATTGAAGATGACCCTAGACCTGGCCGGCCTGTAGTGGCTACCTCACAAGAAAATATTGATAAAGTGGAAAAACTTATATTGGAAGACGGCCGAGTGAAGGTAAAATCTATAGCTCAAGTAACCAATCTCTCTATTGGTACCGTACATGACATTATACATGACCATCTTAATATGTCAAAAGTAAGTGCAAGATGGGTTCCGCGAATGCTGACGCTTCTTCAAAAGGATATGCGTGTGGCTTGCTGTTCAGATTTTATCGACCTGTGTGGTGAAAATCCCGATGAGGTGCTGCAAAAAATAGTTACTGGAGATGAAACCTGGGTTCATCATTATGACCCAGAGAGCAAACAGGAGTCCATGCAGTGGCACATTAAGGGTTCAGCTCATCCCAAGAAGTTCAAGGTAATCCCGTCAGCTGGCAAGGTCATGGCCACAATATTTTGGGATTGTGAAGGAGTTTTGCTTATCGATTATAAAGAAAAAGGTGTAAATATCACAGGGCAGTACTACGCTAACGTTATACGTCAATTAAGAGATGCGATCAAAGAAAAGAGGCGAGGAAAGTTAACCAAAGGTGTTCTGCTTCTGCATGACAACGCCCCTGTCCATACTGCTCATATTGCCAAGGCAGCTATTGTTGAATGTGGGTTTGAAACTGTTACTCATCCACCCTATAGTCCGGACTTAGCCCCAAGCGACTTCTTTTTGTTTCCCAATCTTAAAAAGGATCTGCGTGGAAATAAATTTTCTGACGATGAAGCGTTGAAGACGGCCGTGGAGGAGCATTTTTACACCAAAGATAAAAAATATTTTTATGAGGGATTAAAAAAAATAATTGATCGATCTTATAAGTGTATGAACATATTATATATTGAAAAATAAAAATATCAAACTTTTCGTACTTGTTTGTTTTTATCGACATACCGAGAATATTGTGAACGCCCCTCGTATATAGGTAGAACCAAATAAGCTGGCACATTTCAGAGCGTTTATGCGCAACTCTTCGTACATATTTTTATCAATGCAGCGGTAAAAGTTCAGCAAGTCTCCTTCGTTGAATTTGTTGCGTAAATCTTGGTCATTTTGAATGTCGATAATTTCTAACTGCATTGACTCTGGCGCATTTTCAACTGAAATAGTGAAAGGATTGCTGAATATGTCCAACAGAGGTTTCACTTTTTTAAACTCCGAAAATCTGTCTTCAAAAGATTGAATCAAAATATCTAGCTTTTCTACATAACTGAAATTAATCGCAGTTTTGTTGAATTTTTCAGCCATTTTCTTATAATTCGGAAAATGATTATAATTTCCAGAATTCAATTGTAATCTGAAAAGTGTCAGCTTGCATTGAAAGGATGTTACATGAGCATAGAGCTGGGATATCAGTTGATTTTTGCCTTGAAGCCGTGTGTTCAAGACATTCAAATGATTTGTAATGTCAACTAAATAAGCTAAATCACACAACCAATCAGGATTTTTAAGTTCCGGGACATCCCTTTGCTTTTCCGCCAGAAATATTCCAATTTCTTCTATTAAATTTAGAAATCGTTCCAGTGTCAATCCACGACTTAGCCACCTTACTTCTGTATAATACAGTAAATCTCCGTATTCGCTTTCGATGTCATCAAGGAATTGTTTGAATTGTCTGTGATTGAGTCCTCGTGATTTTATGAAATTTACAGTCGAAACTACTACTTTCATTACATTTTGAAATTCATTTTTTTTAGAACAGAGGGCTTCCTGGTGTATAATGCAGTGAAACTGCATGAGATCTTCAGTGTTTATGTTTTTTTCTTGCAGGTGCTTTTTCAGCAAAGTAACTAGCCCGGAATTGATACCAATCATGGAAGGAGCACCGTCAGTCGCAACTCCCGATAACTTAGATAAGTCCAAATCAGTTTTTGAACACTCGTCCAAAAGTCCATTGAGTATATCAACTCCTTTGGTTTGACCTTTCAATGATCACATTCCTAATAACTCTTCGAAGACTTCAAAATCTTGAGTAACACCTCGTATGAATATGAGAAGTTGAGCTGTGGAACTAATATCAGTCGATTCGTCGAGTGCTAATGAAAAAAATTCCATGATCTTAGTTTTTTCAATTAATTGTTCCGCAATATTACCTGACAAGGACATAATTCGTCTTTGGATAGTCATACGATTCAGTTGAATTTTCTCAAACTTTTTTGCTGCTTCTGGACACATTTTCTTAGCGGCAATTTCCATGCATTCTTTTACAAAATCGCCATCATTGAAGGGGCGACTTCGCTTTGCTATCATTCGAGAAATTTCATAACTAACTTCTGTAGCCGTTTCTGAATCTTGAATGTGTTTTGTAAACATAGCTTGCTGACCAATAAGCTCCCGTTTTAAAGACAACATTTTTTGCTTTCTTAATTCGCCTGTAAACTTGGTAAAAGAAGGATGCTGCGTTTCAAAGTGCCTTTTTACATTATAATCCTTTGCAATCGCAACAGAATTCTTGCAAATTAAACAAACGACTTTGTTATGCGACCATACAAAAAAGTATTTCTCAGTCCAAATTTCTTGAAACTGCCGATTTTCATCTTTAACCTTACGTTTTTTACTAGGTCCTGGCTTCTCCATGTTGCGTTCTAATCCTGGCTAGGATTAACACAGCACCTAAAAACAATTACAGTACCCACTTAAATTACCTATCCTTTTTTAAATTATCAAAAATAATTGATTAAATATTATTTCTCAGAAATTTTAAGATTTTTATACAGATTTTATCTGAAATAATGACGTAATTATTACAGTTAGAGAAATTCTTATAAAAATAGTAATTTCTTTGTTTATTTTAATATTTAGCCAACATTAAAGCTAAATTTGATTAAAATTGATTAAATAGGTAGGGAAACACTTATTAATAACAGAGTTTTACTTACGTTTTCACAACACAATTATACACGGCACTTGACGGGTTAACACTGCAACAGGAAATCTACGTTGAATGTGGATCAAAATATATGACACCGGCTAGTCGAGTTAAAATCTACACTAGAACTATTGCCTCCCAAAAACACTAATAAACTGCACTTATTCTCAATCACTTATTACTTCGCTTTGTATTTTCGCGCTTATTTCTTTCTGTTGTTGACACTTCACTCAAATGAAAAGCGAACTGTTCGGCCGCTGCGGTTAACGTGATTTTTATACCGCGCAAACGACTCTGGAAGCTTCGTGTAGATACGCGAGCAATCGGGAATACGGAACTATATCTATCTCGCTTGCTCACCGCGCTAGAAAATTCTTGATTTCTATAGCGAGCGATGTTACTTGACTTAGCAATTTTGGGCGCTAGATTCAAATTGCGCGCGCGCGAGTTTCACATTACTTTTCGAACATATTTTTTTTTTGTTTTATTCTGGAATAGAATTCAATATTTTTCGAATGCACGAGAGTATTATTTTTGCTGTCGGCGGGCCACCAGTATTCGACCCACGGGCCGCATGCGGCCCGCGGGCCGCGGTCTGTGCATCCATGGTATAGATTGTGATCTGTTTGTGTACCTATAGTAAATAAATAAATAAAGATCAGCAAAGCATGTTGGTACTTCTGTGAGAATCGATAAAATAACATATATTTTTTATTAAATTCTAAATTTAACTATGTATACATTTCTTTGGCAACAAATTATAAATTATACATTAAATTAAGGATGACAATAGATTTAATTAGGGATGACAACATTGAAATGTATTTAATTGATTCCTAATTTGGTTTGTGGGTTTTTCTTTTATTTTTATCCTTGTTTGTAAATAATATTAAGTGTTTGACTCCTCCTTGCATGGTGTATTAGAGTATATACTGTAACACCATGTAAAGTGTATAAAATAAATAAATAAATGTTCAAAAAGAATTTCGAATTTTGTATTTTCACGTGTATTTGATTTTTTGATGTATTATGTTGGTACTCATATCCCTTATACTGATATATACATTATTATATTATTGCATTAATTTTGAATGTTTAGTTAATTTATGACAGCTGTTTTGATTGGACTTGTTTTGGTTTCTATTCGATTTTAGCCTATTCCAAAAAATGTGTTGAAGAATATTTTTTTTGTGAAGAACAAAATTAAGTGCGCCATTCCAAATATTGACTGTGGCATATGGTGAAGCTACCTTGGACAAAAGCAATGTTTATCGATGATACAAAATGTTCTCAAGAGGGCCAAAAAGATGTGAACAATGAAGACCATGTGGACTACCGAGCTCAGTTTTCTTTGAATGCAGGGGCGTCGAATCGTGCATCATAAGTTCTTGCCACACGGCAGTACAGTCAATAAAGAACCTAAACCTAAATTTGCGCAAAGCAATCCGTCAGAAATGCATGGATTTGTGGAAGAACAAAAATTGGCTTTTGCACCATGATAACGCCCCCGCTCACACATCTAAAGGTAATTACTTTGAAGGGGACAAAATAGATAATTATAAATAATAACACTTTTTTAAGAACTATCAAATTCTTGATACTTTTTGAACATATCTCATATTTCAGATGGGTAGAATGGAGGGTAGGGACCTCAGGTTTCTAAAGAGTGTTTAGCCCTTTAACCTGGCCTATCGCATGTCACTAAATAAAAATAATACAAGTAAAATATACTTACATGTGTCCTGACATGGTTGGTGATCTTCGACTGAACATGTCTCCGTTCCCCTGCGCCCGGGGAGTTTGTCGATCATACCCACCAGTGCCCATGCCCACACGTCTCCGGTCCATCATGTCCCGCTCATCATACATCCCCCTCCGATCATCTCCATACATATCATCATACCCACCATGCCGATCCTCATAACCATAGTTATCCCTCCGCCCATCGACTAAAGCAAAACCTCTACGATCTTCCCCATATCCACCGTATCCCCGTTCTTCTCCATATCCACCTCCCATTCCTCTATCCATCCCACGATCAAACCCACCTCCACCCATACCACCGTTCCTCATCCCCATTCCTTGTGACATGGGAGGCCCGCGCATATCCCCACCTCTCATACCACCCATAGGCCTGGAATCACGCATGTAAGGGGCATCCCGAGAACCCATATGACCCCTCATAGGCCCACCACGCCTTTCCATCCCTCCATTCCTCATTCCACCCCGCATTCCCCCACGAGGACCCCCATTCCCACGTTGCCCACGCTCCTTGATCCTTCCCCGTTCAACAGTTATGACACCCCCGTTAAAATTAGAGTTGTGCAACGCCCGAATAGCAGCCCCGGCCTGTTCTTCTGTCTGCATATGCACAAAACCGCAACGGTTCATAATATCGCACTCCGTCACTGTTCCGAACCTCTCGAACAGCTTTCTGAGCTCCTCCGGCTTCGAACCCTGAGGTAAGCTCCCGACGAAAACTTTCGTTTGCTGCAACGAAAACCACAATTACAAATACAATTACACTCTAAAACAATTAGACTAAACGAAATTACACTCACTGGAACCATTATCACTATAAAAAAAAAGTTTTGCTACTAAAATGCTTCTCAGATATTACAGGCACAGCGCGAAATCAATGGCGGCGCGTGGTAAAAAGGAAAATGACGGAATGACGCCGCGGAAGCCGCCGCTTTACGGGCGTTAACGGAACTAGTGAGTGTTGCCTATTAATAAATAAATGACAAATGTTGACTGCGTTCCAATATAAGAAAATATTTATATTGTTGTTGCGCGGTGGTGATTCGGTTGTAGAACGCGTTCCTTAAATCCTACAAAGACCGGTTCAAACTCCCCCCGGCATGTACCAATGAGAAATATACTTTTCTTACGTACATTTCTCATAGATTTACAAAACCAACAATCCCGTACCTTGGAGAGCACATTAAGCCGTCGGGCCCGGTTCCACTAATACCAACTTTCCACAAGTTCGTTCGTAAATTGTGATAAAAAAGTGACATCATATCCTCGCCAACCCGTCTGGAGAGCATGACGAATGTAAGCCGAATTCTCCAGATCTAGAGAAGTTCTAGAAGGCCTATTTCCAGCAGTGGAGGTCTAGGACGCTGTGTTCTAGGGGCTGAAATGATAAATAAAAAAAAATTAACATGCAATTACTTACGTCCTGTTTTAAAGGCGCTTTCAACTGCTAACATCCCCTAAATCATTAAGTTTTGAACTTATCAGTAAGGTTTGATGGTAGGCGTCCGGATGTGATGTCATTGATTCCATACAAACAAGGCCGTGCACTGGTTTAGACATCTGTTTGTCACATGTGACTTCATGATCCAGCTGTAAACTCAGCCGCAAGCCTTAAACGCAACAAGTACGTGAAGACCATCATTATTCTTCACTTCATCCCATTTGCAGTCGAAACGATGGGTCCATGGTCCGACAAGTCTCTGGCGTTGAAGGAAGAGAAAAGTGAGAAAGAAGAAAGAGAAAGTGAGGGGAAAAACTCCGTTTCGCGATGGGTAACCTTTTCTGTAGGGAATATTTGCTCAAATGGTAAGCCTCGTCGTTTAACGGGGAAGCGCAGAAAGTGTCCTTGTCCTCGGCACACTGCGCCCATCGGACGATCGTTTAGTTTGATTTAAAATTTTATTTATAATTAAGTAAGTATTTTATCAAATAAATTAATATTAAATTTATTTTCTAATAGATTTTAGTACTCCCTCTATTGCTTAAGTCTGTCTCTTTCTTACGATGAAATATTACGTACGAAGTATGTTTTAAATTTTAGAACACTTTCTCAATTTCCCGCGAATTCTAAAATCAGCATCCGTGATCCAGCGGTGAACGTGAAGAGGAGTGGTGCCAAGGAGCATAATATAAGGTGGAGCGCTGGTAGCTCGGTAGTACGCTTTCCTTAAAAACCTACAAAGGTCACTTCAAACCCCAGCGGCATGTACCAAAGAGAAATAGTCTTACGTACATTTGTCATAGATTTACAGTGGTGAAAGTTGGTGCGACAGGAGTTCCAGCAAAATCTTTGCACCACTTACTGAAAGAATTGGGCCGTCAATACATTTATTTAAATCTATTCAAAAATTTATTAATTACATACTTTCTCAAAAAACAAAATGACATCTAATTTCCACATCTTGACATATTTATTTATTTATTTATTTAAGGAGTAGAAAACAATATTAGGCCTAAAAACATATTTTTACAGTGATCAATATTTATAAAATACAACCTAATACCTTAAGGATCACCCACTTAGATTTAGTTAAAACTTTAACAAATAAATATCTTAAATTACTATCTTAAACTAAAAATAACATTAATTAATTGTACATATCTTACAGCAATATAGAAACCCTAGCATGTAATATAGGATATTCATAATATATATACTTACATACATATATACACATAAACCTACATGTAGATAATTATTATATTAGTATTTATTTAATTTAAGTATTTATTATATCGTATGACATATTTATATATTGGTATGTTATTTATACTTACTATGGTATATTTATGATTGATTTTAACTATTATTATTATTCTTATTTCGTACTCTGCACCCATTATAATAATTTCTCACTCTCCCAAAGGTTAGCTGGTAGAGAATACTATGTACATTATTTTATATATTATATTTTGTGTGCAATAAAGAATTATATTATTATTATTATTTATAGAAAGAGCTACCAAGACTGCATTAACGGAATCAAACAGTATTTGGTTGGGTAGGGAGAGGAGTAGAATTGTTGATAGTGAACGTATTATCGGCACTGGCGGACTAAGACTTTTTGAGGCCCGGGGCGATCTTTAATTTTAGGCCCCCCTGGCGCCCTCTAGATTTACTGAATTAAACAAATGCAGATAGAAACTAAAATTTTAATCAATATTTTTTAACATCACAGCCTTCAAATAAAAAACAAGCAACCACACTACAATTAGAATTTATTACAAACATTTAAAATTTTGTTTTCTATCTTTTAATGCACTAAATTTATTAATAACGTCATCAAAATTCAAAACCGATGCTGCTTTTCTTTCAATCGACAAAATAGCCAAGCTAGCAAGTCGTTCTTCAGTCATGGTCGATCGTAGATAAAAAGTTATTCGGTAAAGTCCCATCTAATAATAAATTCAAACATTTTTTTAGCACTCCATGAAGCAGCTTCCTCCGTTGCAGTATTAGTTGCGCTTGTCTTCGCAATCTGTAAACTTCTTTGCATAATTTTTCCTTGTCAAAATCACCATAGACTAGGTTGAGCTTTTCTACTGCTTGCTCAAGTTCATTTTCTACAGAGCCTTTTATCAGGAATTTTGGTTATACAATATGGAAGGTGCTAGAAATGTTTTCCATAGCAGTGAATCTTGTAGCCAATTCATGACTAAATCTATTCAAGCACTCGAACATAAATCTGCGAACTTCTTCTTGCAAAGTCAATCTGGCATCTGAAGATGTTTCTCCAGGTTGATTCTTTTTTACTTTTCATCGGCCTCGTCTCTCAATATCTATGCCCATTTCTCTACATTTGTGCGTGCCAAATTGTATAGCCTTAGTGACGAAATTAGGTACCTACACCGTTTATTTATTATGGTAAATGATCGGAAGAATGGTTTAAAATAACATAATCTGAGTAGACAAGGAAAATTTTTTTTTTAAATGCCAAACTGAGGCCCCTCTTAGTTGTGGGGCCCGGGGCGGACCGCCCCCGCCGCCCCCCTGTTAGTCCGCTAGTGATTATCGGGCAATAAAATAAAAAAGGAGACCTTATTAAAGCAGCATATTTTCTTGGTCACAAGACCGAGACACCATTCTTCTCATGTCTTACCAACACACGATGAAGCCGGCACGGCATGGTAAATCAATTGAATGATAGTCTTCTACCGCCATTTCCGTGCCTCGCTCCCAAGAGGAACCAATTTATGAAATCGTTAATAAATTGTCATAAATTGACATTAGATCCTCGCCAACCCGTCTGGCCAGCAGCGTGGCGAGTGTAGACCAAATTCTCCAGATATGTTTTACAGTGGAGGTCTAGGACCTAGTTTGGTATGCTAGATATATCGACGAGCTTATCATGATGAGCCTATCTATAATCACAAATGTGAATCTGGTTCTTAAAAAAATTATAATTTATTAAGGATTCCATCCACAAGTTGGTATTAGTGGAACCGGGACCGACGGCTTAACGTGCTCTCCTCCTCACGGGAACGGTGGTGTTGCAAATCTATGACTGCAGTACGTAAGAAAAGTGTATTTCTCATTGGTACATGCCGGGGGGGTTTGAACCGACCTTTGTAGGATTTAAGGAATGCGTTCTTACAACCGAACCAAATGGATAGTCCATCAGTAAAAATTAAACGAGTATAGTAAATAATAAAATCTTTATTATAGGTAATTAAAAATTTTTCATATTTATTTACAATATTATTAGACATAATTATAACTATAATTATTAGATTAATTGATGGATAAAATATCTAGCAGACTTATTTTCTGAAACATTTAGAAACTTAACTGGGTAATAAATTTATCACTTTTATATCTAAGCGTGGTACAAAAAATCCGAGCCACTTCGATTCCATCTTCCATCCGATTTATGTTGGTTTTTACGCCCGAGTCAAAGGACTCGAAGTAGGAATGTCCGATCCAATATAAGTATCCAATATAAGTGTAAGTACGTGTACTGCTGCACGACAACAGCTGACACCTGATTCCTTTTGTCACATATTGTTCGAAATTGTTAAACTATGTGATACTGTTATGTGACAATAAATTGACACGGCCCCTTTACAGCCACGAATATGTGTTAAGTTGACATACCATTTTTTTTTTTTTAATTGTCTTTAAAGGACATTGTACAGAATACATCAGTCCTAAAAACGTAATTTATTTGCATAGTATATGTTCATAACCGAGTTGGGGATCATCAAATTCCAGATGCTGCAGAATTTGATGCTTTACTTGGAGTCACTCGCGACACCATAGCTCAAACACGTCGGGTAAAATATGGGAGTTGAAAGCGCGGGAAAACCGCAAAAAAAAAAAACTGCAAATTGTGCCCCATATTTAAAGTCCAATTTTTCGTTGTCCATAATTATTCACATTGCAGCACATTATTAAACAAAACAACATCACTTTTGACTAACAATATCCACAGTAAATTAATTAACAAAACAAAAACTTGCACTTGACATTTTCGCGCAAAATGGCGCGAAGGATTATGAACTTCCATATTTTACGATGTAGATAAATAGAACATTTATTGTAGATTATGAAGTTTTTTGTTATGCTGTTTTACTTTTGGGTACACTTAAAACAAATGTAACGATTCTTTGCCTATTTTTTTTGGTTCAAAGAAAAAAACTGTCTGTATGGGCTCGGTCTTTTGCCTCCCAATAACGGAAAAAAAAATCAAGAGTTCTTCGCGCCATTTTGCGTGGACATGTCAAGTGCAAGTTTTTGTTTTGTAAATTAATTTGCTGTGGATATTATTGGTCAAAAGTGGTGTTGTTTTGTTTAATAATGTGCTACAATGTGAATAATTATGGAAAACGATAAATTGAACTTTAAATATGGGGCACAAGTTGCAGTTTATTTTTTGCGGTATTCCCGCGCTGTCAACTCCCATATTTTACCCGATGTGTTTGAGCAGTGGATGGTTCCGCGAGTGACTCCAAGAAAAGCATCAAATTCTGCAGCATCTGGAATTTGATGATGACCTCATTAACTCATGAAAAAGAAAGATATATTACGTCAGACTTGGCTGTATGGGCTAGACCCTTTGCCGTCCCTATCATCTCATTCATCATCCATCGGGAGAAGAGAACCAAAAAAAAATGGGCTCCGTCTTTTGCCTCCTATTACGGAAAAAAAATATTTATTTAACCCTTCTTTAACACTGGCAAATAAATTGTTATTAATGCCATATATATCTATATCTTTATAATGTGCGATTGACAGATGTAAGGAATAATTGAGTGCAATAGTCGAGAGAGAGAGAATTATGGACAAGTAGGTACGATATAAAATACAGGGTGTCTCAAAAGAAATTTTATATTTATTTAGGTTACTGCGTGAACGCTAAGTATCCGAGGGGCGCGGGGGTTATGTCAATCGGTAGCCTGGCTCTTGGGAATTCAGTCGCTATGGAGCGTTTCTCGGGAGCAGACCGCGAGTTGTGTGTGCGAGAGTTTTACAAAAACGGTGATTCGGCGACTGTAGCGCGTAGAAAATTCTGCAGTATTCGAGGTTTTCGCCACTTAAATGATGCGCCAAGCATTCCTCTCATTCGACATTGGGTTAAAAAGTTTGAAGACTGGTACAACGCTGGACAAATCAAAATCCGGGCGATCTAGGTCATCAAGAACGGTAGAAAACGTGGAGAGTGTTAATCAGTCTGTTCGTGACGACCCGAACCTTTTAATTCGGAAGCGCGCAAGTGCTTTAAATGTGCATAGATTATCATTACATCGCATTATGCACAAAGACCTAAAGCTGCACTCCTACAAAATTCAATTGGTGCAAGAATTAAAGCCCCAAGATGCCAGTCAGAGGCTTAATTTTGTAAATCAGGTGATTCAGCGATTTTCAACATTTACCAACATTTTGTTTTCGGATGAAGCTCATTTTCATCTTAATGGCCACGTAAATAAGCAGAACTGCCGCTACTGGAGTGCAACGAATCCGAAACGCAAACATCAGAAACCCCTACATTCGGCTAAAGTGACCGTATGGGCTGCGATGTCGGCGCGAGGAATTATCGGCCCTTATTTTTTTGAAGACGAAAGGGGGCGTGCAGTTACAGTGAATTCAGAGCGTTATGTGGAGATGATAGACAACTTCTTGGTACCTGAACTGCAAAGAACATGGTTCCAACAGGACGGAGCAACTTCACACACGTCCAATATGTCTCTGCCACGTGTTCGTGAAATTTTCTCAGGCAAATTGATCTCCCGGAGAGGTGACATAAATTGGCCTCCACGCAGTCCAGATTTAACCCCTATGGACTTTTTCCTATGGGGTTATCTTAAATCTAAAGTTTACGCCAATAAACCGACTTCACTGGCGCATTTGAAAGACAATATCCGTCACGAAATGGCAGCCATCCCTGAGTCCACCCGTCATAAGTAATTTTACTGTTCGATTAAATGAGTGCCGAGAACGCGAAGGTCTACATTTAGACGATATTATTTTTAAGAAATAAATCCCCAAAAAGTGTATTTTAATAATTAATAAACATTTTTTTTATATGCGGCTTACTTTTTTTTTAAACGATCCACTAAATATAAAATTTCTTTTGAGACACCTTGTATATTTAATTTATTGTTATATTATCACATGTTAAACATAATTTTAAGGTCTTCGATGGACGGTTTCGATGCGTTGTTAGGTCTTGCGCCAGTCAGTACGTTTTCTGCTAATTCTAACTTCTGTTCCTGTAACTTTCTGATACTCTGTTCTACAGTGTCAAGGGCTACGAATCTGAAATTAAATATATATATATGTATATGGTATAAAAGTCATTGTGCGTTCTGATGTGGCACAACGAACGCCTATGAATGGATTTCATTGACCTTCGTTAGCGAGCTTAGCAAAGTTCAACGATCGTTCGTTGGTCCTGTCTCAACGACTTAGCAAACGCTAAGGATCGTTCATTGGTCCTGTCTGGATGGCTTACCTAACGCCAAAGATCGTTTGTTGGTCCTATCTACACGGCTTATCTAACTTCAACAATCGTTCGTTAGTCCTCTCAACGACTTAGCGAACGCCAAGGATCGTTCATTGGTCCTGTCTGGATGGCTTAACTAACGCCAAAGATCGTTTGTTGGTCCTATCTACACGGCTTATCTAACTTCAACAATCGTTCGTTGGTCCTCTCAACGACTTAGCAAACGCCAAGGATCGTTCATTGGTCCTGTCTGGATAGCTTAGCTAACGTCAAAGATCGTTTGTTGATCCTATCTAGACGGCTTATCTAACTTCAACAATCGTTCGTTGGTCCTCTCAACGACTTAGCAAACGCCAAGGATCGTTCATTGGTCCTGTCTGGATAGCTTAGCTAACGCCAAAGATCGTTTGTTGATCCTATCTAGACGGCTTATCTAACTTCAACAATCGTTCGTTGGTCCTCTCAACGACTTAGCAAACGCCAAGGATCGTTCATTGGTTCTGTATGGATAGCTTAGCAAAAGCTAACAATCATTGCCAAGAAAAAAACCAGTGCGATGCGATCGTATTGCTATGTAGTGTGTTTGCATCGAGTGTGTTGGGGTGAGTGCGTGCGAGTGTATTGACGTTATATATGAGTGGGTTATTGCTACATATAGATAGGAACTTTGGTTTGGCTAGATGTGTTTAGTTATAAATGAATTTGGATGTGCTAAATAGCTCAACATCTAAAAATTGTTGTGTTGTTTGCGTAGTTGTTGTCTAAATAAGTTCATGGCGTAGTTGTAGTGGTCTAAATGAGTTCATGGCGTAATTGTAGTAGTCTAAATGAGTTCATGGCGTAATTGTAGTAGTCTAAATAAGTTCATGGCGTAATTGTAGTAGTCTAAATGAGTTCATGGCGTAATTGTAGTACGCCATGAACTCATTTAGACGAGTTCATGGCGTAATTCTAGTAGTCTAAATGAGTTCATGGCGTAATGTAGTAGTCTAAATGAGTTCATGGCGTAATTGTAGTAGTCTAAATGAGTTCATGGCGTAATTGTAGTAGTCTAAATGAGTTCATGGCGTAATTCTAGTAGTCTAAATGAGTTCATGGCGTAATGTAGTAGTCTAAATGAGTTCATGGCGTAGTTGGAGTGGACGTCTTCATAGTTATTACCTGTAAATATGCACAGGTCTGGTCTGTCCGACTCTGTAGATTCTGTCCTGGGCCTGTTGCTCCAGCTGCGGGTTCCAGTGCGGGTCGAGGAGCAAAAGATGGTTGCCTCCGCACAGGTTAAGGCCAACACCTCCAGCACATAGAGATAGCAACATTACCTGTGTAGACAAAAATATTTTCACGATTATCTTATTAGTCTTATTAGTTACTTAGTTACGATTATAAAAACAGAGCCTAGCCGACAGTTTTATTTTGATGGTCAGCCGTGAGCTGGTTGATTATGTAATGAAACACGGAGTTAGATCAAGACTGATTTATTTCTTATATATAGATAGGCATGCAAACCTTTATACAACAGATTAAACACCTTTTTTAATTTTAGGCCGCGTTCGTAACGTCGAAAAACGAAAAATGGTAAAAGAAAGCATAGGCACAAAAATAAGGAAAAGCATGCTACGATGGTTCGGGCATGTTGAAAAGATGAGCGAAGAAAGATTGACGAACCAGATATATAATGCGAAAGTTGTGGGTAAAAGAGGCCCTGGCAGACCAAGACACACGTATCACGATCAAATAAATAAAACACTAGCTGAAGGAGAATTAAAAAAGCCTTCGTAACAAAAGGGCATGTATGAAGAAGTTGATGAATGTCGATGAAGCGAAAGAGGTATGTCGTGATCGTGTCAAGTGGCGCTCAATTGTCTCTGCCTACCCCGTAAGGGATCTGGCGTGAAGATATGTATGTATGTATGTTAATAATCTGACCTGGACAGTAGAATTGGGACTGTTGAAGGAGTCCACAATGGCAGCTCGTTTGGGCACGGCTACACTTCCGCTCAGAGTGACACAGTCGACTCGAGCCGCTTTTAATTCTTGTTCCACCAATCTCAGTACAGACGTCCATTGGGATACCACCACTGCTTTTTCTCCTAATCACACAAAACTCAAGTAATTACTAAGAAAATAAACAATCAATTTTGCATAAACAAATTTTGACCGCCTCCGTGGTCTAGTGGTAACAAACGTTGCCGTGAACTCGGGAGGTCGTGGGTTCGATTCCCACCGGGGGCAAGTTGTACATTGTATAATTTGTCTCGGTCTGGGTGTTTATATGTATAATATGTATATATATACAAAAAAAAAGTATAATATGTAGTTTATCAACCATCTAGTTTCCGTAACACAAGCCTCGTAGCTTACCACGGAAACTAGATGGCGCTGTGTGACCTGTCTGGAAATATTTATTATTATTATAAACCGAAACCGTTGCATATGGTGGCGGTTCTTGCATGATGTGGGCTGGAATTTCCTTAGAAGAAAAAACGGATCTTGTTTTCATTCCTGGAGGAGGCCGGGGAGGAGGTCTGACCAGTGAGCGTTACATTGAAGATGTTCTACTGGATCAAGTTGTCCCTTATCAAGGCTTTATTGGGGATAATTTCATGTTGATACATGACAATGCCCGATGTCACACTGCTCGAATACCACAATCATCAATAAAAAAGTTGATTAGATCTATGAAGAATCGCATGAGAGCAGTGATTAGGGCTAGAGGGGGGGGGGAATAACAAACATTGACACGAATTTTTTTTTTTCTAACACACATTTTGTATCATTTATACACAATAACCTCATACTGTGAAATAAATTGAGTATGAATTTTCAATGTTTTTAACAATGTCATTGACATACACCTCTTTTACTAAACTACTGAATCGATTTTAATGCAACTTACGCCATTTTAAAGCCTAATTACTAGGCTTTAAATATGTAAAACATTATATAGAGGTAAAATAAGTCGTTGTTAAGTTATATCACTTTTTATGCGCACTTGAGGCTTGAGTCGATTTACTTGCACGCGAGTGTAGATTTACAACACCACCGTTCCCGTGAGGAGGAGAGCACGTTAAGCCGTCAGTCCCGGTTCCACTAATAAATTGTCATTAAAAATTGACCTCATATCCTCGCCAAGTCTTCTGGCCAGCGTGGCTAGTGTAGGCCAAATTCTCCAGATATATGTTCTGGAAGGCCCATCTCCAGCAGTGGAGGTCTAGGATGCTGTGTTCTAGGGGCTGTAATGATAATGACTTTACTCAGATTTATTGGGAAATGATTTTATACCTTTATGAATGAAGACATTTTTCTTCAAGCAATCCAGCACAGCTATGATTTTGGAGCTCTTTTTCTTGAGGTCAAACACTGGGTTGTTATGTGAGAAGACTGAACGAATGGCTTCAGTTACTGAGGTGCTCTCGACTGGACCCTCTTCTTCATCATCCAGGTCTATCTTGTTATTCTAAAAATGATTTTAGACTTTACAATATCATAATAATAAAACAGCTACAATCCTTAATACTTGTTAGTCAAAGAAAAATAAAATTTAGAGGTAATAATAATTATAAAAATAATAATAATTTATTATTATTATTATTATGTAATGTGTATTCTTAAAGAATCTTGGTATTTAACCGGTTAACCAAATGATGTTAACATGTTCAAGTGAGCATCATGCTTCTTTAACTCCAAACTTTCTGACTATACGGCAAGTATTAAGGATTGTAGCTTTTTGCAATTGTCTGTATGTGTGCTGGGCTACGTTGATATTTTTGAGGCTGTCATGTAATGTTTTGGGTATTACTCCGGTTGTAGATACTATTATGGGTACAGTTGTTGCTTTTTTATTTTGAGTTGGGATTTAAGCTCTATTGCATCTATTGTATTTAGGCCGCGTTCGTGTTATAGCATTTCCAACATTTCGTAGCAACTTCATAAACCAGCGCGAAATGTCGTTTTTGTTAAGAAATACCACTCTTTTAACAATGCTAACATTTCTTAAATAAAACGAACGGTGATGCTACTTTTTGACAAGTGTTTTCGTTCATGTTTTATCATACCATGGCATCCAATACACGTGATATTATTATGGTCTTTGAATTTATTACATAAAATCGTTTAATATACCTTTTTAACAAATATAATAGAAAACTATAAAGTATATAAAAATGGTAAACGATCCATTTGACATCTGTCAAAAAGTAACATCAATAACCCTCCTTTCAACACGGTACTGACATACGAAATTAGCATCAAATGTTAGAATGTTTATTAAACGAACGACTTGTGCTAAAAAAAGTGGTATTTTCATGCTAACATTTCTTAAAACGAACGCGGCCCTAGTATTTTTTTCTGTATGTGTAGTTATTAGGTTATGAGTGTTAGGTACGGCTATGTCTATTAAATATGCTGTTTTATTTTCTTTGTTTATCAAAGTAATGTCAGGTCGATTGTAGTGTAGTGTAGTGTAGTTTTGTTATTATTATTATATAGTCAGAAAGTTTAGAGTTAAAGAAGCATGATGCTTAAATCTGAAATTCTTTAAGAATTCACATTACATAATAATAATAATAATACGTACATAATTTATTTAATGTTTAATGTTATACGAGTACATGATGACTAACCTTTTCGTCCAGTGTCATCTTGTGTAGTTCAGAAAGCAGGTCCACCCCGCTCTCGTCCTCGTGGTCGGCCACAGTTCCATCCAACATGGCGGCGATCAGACCACAATGGCCGCAGAGTTGACGTAAACGGAGTAAAAGGACTAGAATCTCGTGAGATTTTACTGGGTTTGCTCCTGGAGGAGAAATAAAGATATGTGGAAAAAGAGTTTGCCCAAAACCAGGCCCCAACTTTTTTGTCGTGTGCCTCAACTAAATCATCATCATTAGCCTGTATCTCTCCACTGCTGGATATAGGCCTCGCCACTTCACACGATCTCCTGCCACTCTCATCCAACCCCCACCAGCGACCTTCCTTAGGTCATCCGTCCATTTAGCGGGGGGGTCGACCCACTCTGCGTCTTCCCGTACGTGGCCTCCACTCTAGAACTCGTCTACTCCATCGTTCATCGGTTCTACGACAGACATGTCCAGCCCATTGCCACTTCAGCTTACTAATTTTGAAGGCTATATCGGTAACTTTGGTTCTCTGACGGATTTCCTCGTTTCTGACTTTATCCATCAGAGAAATACCAAGCATAGCTCTCTCCATAGCCCGCTGAGCGACCTTAAATTTGTGGACGAGACCCATTGTTAGTGTCCACGTTTCTGCTCCGTACGACAGCACTGGAAGAACGCACTGGTTGAAAACCCTCGTCTTCAAACACTGGGGTATGTTTGATAGGAAGATGTGGCGCAGCTGCCCGAATGCCGCCCATCCTAGCTGAAGCCTCAACTAAATACAATTCAATAATCATAACAATTAATTCTGTTTTTTTTTTTTTAAATTTAATTACAACATCTGTAAAATCGCAAAAAATAAACTGCAACTTGTGCCCCATATTTAAAGTCCAATTTATCGTTTTCTATAATCAACACCACTTTTGACCAACAATATCCACAGTAAATTAATTTACAAAACAAATACTTTCACTTGACATCTCCGCGAAAAATGGCGCGAAAGACTCCAGTCAATTAATAGTTTTGACAGATACCACACGTTTTATAGTTTATTTATTTTCTTACGTATAATGACTTTATATCATTACTAGCTGACCCGGCGAACTTCGTACCGTCTGACAGTCAATGAATGTCATTATTAATAATAACAATACTCACACAAAACAATTTTCAAAAAAATCGCAGACAATTTCGCGACGTAAAAGTGAGACTAATCGATTTGACATTTCTTGTTTTTTTTTTTAAATTAATGCATTTGGTTATTTGAGATTTATTCTTTATTATATAGATAAGCTAAATATACATTTCTGAACGCACTAACTGTAGTAAAAATAGAACCGAACCGACAGTTTTATTTTAAAGGTCAGCCGTAAGCTGATACATTAGATGCTCTTTTAAATTTGAATCGTCTTAATTACAAAGACTTAATTTTGGTTTGACGTATGTGTTGCTGTTGTTCTCATTATTATTTTTAAATATTAATAATTTAATTTCTAAACCTTATAATGTATCATAATTAAATGTAGTTTGACATGTTGTGGTCACCTATTACTGGGGTACTATTCGCTTATGATTTTTTTACTGTTTGCTAAACTATATACAAATAAATATTGTAAATAAATATCTATTGACATAAGCATATTGTATGCCCACAATATGGGCAGATTGCATCATCATGACATGTACATACAACTATAATTAGAAGCAATTTATAAAATAAATAATTTTGAATTTGAAAATTTGAATATTAAAATAGTTGGATTCAATGTGTACAACACTGGTTGTGAGGACAGCACTAGTCATTGGGGACTGTCATGCTGAAGTATTATTTCAATTAATTGTGAATATATAATAAAATATTTCTAAACCAATAAAGACCTAAATTACAACATAGAATAAATAGTTTAATACTAACCTTGTAATTGCACCATTTTCTTGTGCATCTTAGCGTAAGGGTCGTCCTTTCCATTGGCTTTTGGTAGGAACCCCGAGTCTGCTTGTTTCTCGGCTCTTTGGTGAAGGAATTGAGCAAACAGGGTCTTGGAAAATACTAGGATCTGAAATAAGTATTTATTTTAAGGAGAGCAGATATCCTAGCCAACCCGTCTGGCCGAATAATAAGTAAAGTATCCATTTCTGGGATTGTCAAAAACACACTAAGCCAAGCTCGTACTAAACGATACCTCCGTGTCTAAATCCACGTACTTAATCAATAGACAATGGAGGCAGTTAAATACAGCTTGGCGAATGTAGGACAAATCCTCCAGAAATTTCTGAAAGACACAATCTATGAGTAGGTCTAGGACTCTGGTATTCTGGAGTTGGATGATGAGATATGTCGTTTCTTCCTTGAATTGTCGATTCTATCACAGCCACGGATAAGCTTAAGGATCGTTATGAGTCAAGTGCAAAAGATCCTCAGAAAAATCAATCCGCAAAACGAATAATGGAATCCGTTAACTATATATCACGCTATTAAAGTTGATATTTGCACGTCGGGTTCGAGCGCTTATAGAGTTGAGAATTGAACAATATTTTGTAATTATGACGCAATCTCCGATGTAAATAACTAAATCCACTAATAACGTTTGCGACTAAGTAACAGAATGGGGGTACAGGAAGCTTTGTGCCCGATGGATACCTCATAATTTTACCGAGGCCGAAAAACCCTCCGTCGTGTTGATTGGTGCAGTGAAATGGTTCAAAGAAGAGTTAAGGAGGTGACTCAAATGCTGTGTTCGACATATTTACGGGTGACAAAAGCTGGATTTACTGTTATCATCAGAAAACTTAAAGACGGTTTGCTTAAAGTTGTTTCCTTCCGAGGAGTTGCCAACTAAAGTGAAGAGAGATCGAAGTGTAGGAAAAAAGATGGCGGCTACGTTCTTCGGAAGGACAGGTCATTACGCGATAATTGTTTTAGAGGATCAAAAAACAGTTACTGCAGAGTGGTCCACTTAACAATTGTTTGCCACTTGTCTTTAAAAAAGTTTGGGAGAAACGACCTCGCAGTAGTGGATCCTCCTTTATGCCCAAAACAAGACCAAGACTTAGCTAGTCAGAATAGGTGGTCTTGCACTCCTAATCTTGATCTTGGTCTTGCGCAAGAGTCTCGCAAGACTTCTGCAAGACTCTTACTCTAACTCAATATATATTTTATTGTACTAAGGAAATCTCTTTCCGCGATGTCTTTAGGGTACCAAACTTGAGATATATAACAAATAAATTAAATAATTTATTGTGTCCCGACTCCCGACCAGGAATAAAACCCTGTACCTCCAAGTTTAAATCCACGGAATTAACCGCTAGACCTCGGAGGCATTAGGTATAGGTAAGACTTAGGTATACTAAAATAAAATTATTTGCAAACGAGCTTTCTCAAGTGCCAAATACCTAAACGTTATTTTTTTTCCTTAGGAAAAAAAAGTTTCCAAAATTACGGACACGACGCAAATAAAATATATTGAAAACCTAACCCCAAAAAAAGTAGACACTTTAGCAAAATTTGGAAAAAAATCTGTGCAAGAGTCTTGCGAGACTTATCGACGCAGAGGAAGCAATGAATGCGTTTCAAAAGGCCTCTAAGGACAAAGTGCTATTCTTAGTTTTCTCAATCAATATAGACTGTGTTGTTGCAACGCCATGGGTGACATCTTAAATAGTGGAAACTTAATTGTGTTCGGCAAAAAAACTGTCTAAATTGGCAGTAAATAATAGAATCCAATATTTTGACATTCTTACGTTTGCGCTGTAATGGAATACAGCTACTACACAATTTCGAGAGTGGCATTTTCCACACAGATTGTCCATGACGTGGTCATTGGAAACCTTATAGAGTCAGATTAAAGGAATATGGAAGATCGTACGGGACCAAAGCATTTTCCATATGCTGCTGAAACCTGGATCCTCAAAGCATCTGATCACTACCAGGTTCTTCTATCTGCCTGCACGAGTCCTTGAGCATTTTAGTCATATAGCACGAAGAAGTTCGGTTAATCTGAAAAGGCTGGTGATCACGGGCAAAACCAGATCCGCACCATACTTAACACCCCAGTCCACAATGCCGCATGGCGCAGCATCCTCCGAGACAAAGTGATCCATTGAACATGACCTTAGTCTTGTGTGTGTGTGTCCGAGAGCAACCTGCTGGAAAGCCACGTTTAACGTTCTGCTAGGACCCTTGAGGACGATGTCATGCGCGAATCCAAAGTGTGAGATGTATTCTCCATTGACATTAAACTAAGTCAACATACCTTCTGATAGACGTTCATTTCCTCCCTGGAGAGTGTGAAGTCCACCTTGTGCAGGGTGCGGTCAGGCAGACAGGTCAGGGTGCCTTGCTCTTGTAGTTGTTGCTTAGTTCTCCTCAGTAGAAGACATCCCATCACAGTACTCAGTCGTTCCTGACCACCAAGACTCTTGTTGTCAATCCATTTCTTCCACATCTGTGACAAAAACAATCATCATTTATTTATTAGGGTCGCCAACAGTGACAGCAACAAAACATACATGGATATTTACTTACAACTGAGACAGAAAACAGATGCTGCACCAATTAAAGGCAACCACCACATGCTATTACAGTATCCATTAATCGGGCCAAAATAAAAACACAATACAATTACAATAGCAATAATAACTGAGTGAATCTAAGCAAAAATTACAATACAATACAATATGATGCAACCACAATCAAGCAACACAATTCCAAGGATCAAATTTGGTTAAACAGCAGTTCAGTTTACAGCCCCAGCCAGGATCCGCTGCAGTGAAGAAGAGAAGAGAAATTTCTAAGCATTCCATGGTATCACCGTGCGGGTGCCGGGTTCATCGTGTGTGGGTAAGAGATGAGAAGAATGGTGTCTCGGGCTTGCGACCGACAATAGGCTGGTTTAAGAAAAGGGGGCCACCTTTTTTTTTATTGCGCGATAATACGCTCACCATCCACCGTTCTACTCCTCTCCCTACCCAACCAAATACTGTATGATTCCGTTAATGCCGTCTTGGAAGCATAAATTGCGCTTAAAAACATGTAAAGAATTAGCAAATATGTCTAGACTGTCATTGTTCGATATTTCGTTAATTGAGTCGTTTGATTTGAATATTCGCAGTAACGCCTTTGTGCGCCGGCGCACTTCACGTCGATGACGTTCCATTGTCTCGAAATTTAGATTGTCGTAGAATGAATAGATCATATTTGCCAACCCTTGGCAGCCTGGTCGGCACAGAGACACGAACACAGGACAGTAGGTGGTGTGCAACGATTTTACCGTTGATTAATTTATATAGAAACATACTATCCAGCAATTGCCTTTATTTAATTATTTATTAATTGACAAATTGAAATTGAACCCTCGCCAACCTGTCTGTCTGGCTTGTGGCTAATGTAGGCAAAAATATATCCAGAAATGGAAGGCACATCTCCAATAGTGGAAGTCTATGACTCTGTGTTTTAAGGACTATGATCTTAAATATAAGACAAGGATCAAATCGAGCTCAAGTTTAAAAGATGGTCTATTTGCCTTTCTTAAATGGCTTCTAACAAGATACCTACTTAGTGTAAGTATATGGCCGCGTTCGTTTTATAGCATTTCCAACATCTCGTAGCAACTTCATAAGCCGGCGCGAATGTCGCTTTTGTTAAGAAATATCACTCATTTTAACATTGGGAGCTGGGAGAATTGGTTGTTTCTAAATGAATTAAGTGATGAATCGAGTGAATGCTCCTTGTTGGCAATTGAGTTGTTGTTTCATTACATTCTGTCTTTAAATAATAATTTAATATTCAACCTAATAGTATACCTAATTATCTCATCGATCGAAAGCTAATGCATATCTTTCCTTTGTTTCCTATTATTTCTATATAATATAATGATTAACTGATTTTCACTAACTAATATCATAATAATCCTATGCTACTTCATCATCAGTCTGTGTCTCTCCACTGCTGGATATAGGCCTCCCCCAAGGCTCGCCACTTCACACGATCTCCTGCCACCCTCATCCAACCCCCACCAGCGACCTTCCTCAGGTCATCCGTCCATCTAGCAGGGGGTCGACCCACTCTGCGTCCTCCCGTACGTGGTCTCCACTCTAGAACTCGTCTACTCCATCGTTCATCGGTTCTACGACAGACATGTCCAGCCCATTGCCACTTCAGCTTACTAATTTTGAAGGCTATATCAGTAACTTTGGTTCTCCGACGGATTTCCTCGTTACGGACTTTATCCATCAGAGAAATACCGAGCATAGCTCTCTCCATAGCCCGCTGAGCGACCTTAAATTTGTGGACCAGACCCACTGTTAGTGTCCACGTTTCTGCTCCGTACGACAGCACTGGAAGAACGCACTGGTTGAAAACTCTCGTCTTCAAAGACTGGGGTATGTTTGATAGGAAGATGTGGCGCAGCTTCCCGAATGCCGCCCATCCTAGCTGAATGCGTCTGTCGGCTTCTTTGCTGAAGTTGGCTATGCCTAATTGTATAGTCTGTCCAAGGTAGATGTATTTTTGCACAACTTCTAGAGTGGCATTATCAACGCAGATTGATCTCGGTACGACATGGTCGTTATACATGACTTTTGTCTTGTCCAAGTTCATACCGAGGCCAACCTGCTGGGACGCTACGTTTAAGCCGTTTAGCATTCCGCTAAGATCCTTCAGCGAGCTAGCTATTATGACTATGTCATCCGCAAAACGGAGGTGTGAGATGTATTCTCCGTTGACATTTATGCCGCAGTTTTTCCAGTCCAGCATTTTAAAGACGTCCTCCAACGCGTTGGAATACAGTTTCGGCGAAATGACATCACCCTGTCTTACACCTCTGCGCAGTTGGATTGGTTTCGTATACTGGCCTTGTACTTGTACGGTCATAGTTGCAGCACTATATAGACATCTCAACACCTCAACGTATCGCCAGTCAATTAGGCATCGCTGCATGGAGTCCAGAACAGCCCAGGTCTCGATAGAGTCGAAGGCTTTCTCGTAGTCCACAAACGCAAGACACAGTGGCAGATTATATTCTTCCGTCTTTTGTATAATCTGTCGCGAAGTGTGGATATATGCTACTTGTATATAGCTATTTGTAAATATTTTAAATTTATTATAATTTTTATTTTACTATTTTTTAATATTTTTAATTTTAATATGGTTTTTTTTTTTAGTATTTAACCCACTGTTTTTGAGGAATGAAATGTACAAATAATATAAAGTCTTTCTGGCTTAAGATCTTTATAATATTGTAATTTTTATGTCCTAGTTATAAGCTGTGATTTTTCAGAAAATAAATAAATAAAATAAATAAATGATATTATTATGGTCTTTGAACTTATTACATAAAATCGTTTAAAATAGCTTTTTAGCAAATATAATAGTAAACTATAAAGTATATAAAAATGGTAAACAAACCATTTTATATGTTAATGACATCTGTCAAAAAGTAACATCAATCCTCCTTTCAACACGGTACTGACATACGAAATTAGCATCAAATGTTAGAATTTTCATTAAACGAACGACTTGTGCTAAAAAAGTGGTATTTTCATGCTAACATTTTCTAAAACGAACGCGTCCTATATATTGTATTGTATGTATTATTGTGTGTATATAATTTATATATTGTTTATTGATTACACTGTGATCGTTAAGTTATAATATATTATTTTATTACTTGCAATGATGTCAAGTGCAGATTTTTACTTTCAATAAGAACTAATATTGTAAGCTTGCTTGATATTTATTATTATTATTATTAAAATACTTAATTCACTTTAACTTAAAAGTATGTACAAAGGCGAACTTAAAGTTATTTCGGCTTTTTCTACCAGCTAACTTTTGGGAGAGTGAGACAGTATAATATGTGTGTGTGACTTGACAAATGACTTGCAAACAAACTTACTGTTAAGTCATCAAACGGCGTACACTGTAGAAACTTGAGTAGGGCGAAAATATCTAGATCTTTATTCTGAACTGGCGTGCCAGTGAGACACCAGCGACAGTCGGCCAGTAGAGTAGAGACTGCCGTGCTAGTAGCTGACTTGTGATTCCTAACTATATGTGCTTCGTCCAAGATTATGCGAGACCAACGAATTCTAGCTAGAACACCGTTCTGAAAAAAACAAAAATCAGCGGAGTGCACAATCGTCCGAGAACGTATCGTCTAACATCGATTACGTCTGTCAGAAATGTCAAAAACTAGGCGGGAATGTAACATCAATCTAACAGACGTAATGGATCTTAGTCCATGCTAATATTATAGAAATTAAAGTAAAGTATCATCACGACCGTATGCCTTGCGAGATGAGGTTGAGCTAGCTTATCCTAAATTATTTAAGACTGCCTTTATGAGCAAGTTTTACCCCTGTATTGCAGTTTACCTCTATACCAAAATTAATAAAGCTATTAATGTAAATTCTCTGAACTATAATAAATGTAAAATTATTTTAAGTTCTTGGTTAAATAAATTAAACTACGAAGCAACAGAAGAATTGTTACAAATATTAAAATAGTGGGTACATAATTCAATTTGTAATTGCTAATAGTAAAAAGTAAGAAAAACTATAAACTAAGTGGAAAAGGAAGTATGATAGGGATGTTGAAAGAAGAGTGAACGCGGGAAATAGTGTTAACGGTGCCCTGGGGTCACTAATGGCCAGTCGAAATGTCAGTGACAAAGCTCGACTCGCCATACACAATGCCATGCTAATTCCAAAACTTATGTATGGAAGCGAAACGTGGATATGTCAGAATACGCATGAGAGTAGAGTTAATGCAGTAGAAATGAGGTCTTTGCGCCGGATATGCGGCGTCACTTTGACGGACCGCATACGTAATGACGAAATACGCAAAAGGGTAGGTATTAAAGAAAGCATAGGGACAAAAATAAGGAAAGGTATGCTCCGATGATGGTTCGGACATGTTAAAAGAATGAGTGAAGAGAGATTGACGAACCAGATATATAATGCGAAAGTTGTGGGTAAAAGAGGCCCTGGCAGACCAAGACTTACCTATCACGATCAAATAAATAAAACAATAGCTGAAGGTGCATTAAAAAGCCATCAAAATAAAAGGGCATGTATGAAGAGGTTGATGAATGTCGAAGAAGCGAAAGAGGTATGTCATGATCGTGACAAGTGGCGCTCAATTGTCTCTGCCTACCCCGCAAGGGATTTGGCGTGAAGATATGTATGTATGTATGTAAGTGGAAAAAAAGCTAAAATTGTATAAGTATGTGTTGTGTTGTATTGTATATTATACTTATTTGTGTAATGGAACTGGTGCCTGAGATTCAGATTAACTTTGTTTGGGCACCAGTGGCCAATTCCTAAAAAATGTACTAGTTTTTTAAGTAAATAAACGATTTTTATTATTATAGTTTACAGACGCTCACTGTTAGACAGCCATCCAACAGGATCCTACACCAATTTACCCCATCCACATTCATTCCAAAACTCCTACCACCAAGCCTGGTAGAATCGTCTATGGATCGCGAGTAGTTTCATGATCTACCACTAGAGGCGCCCAAGTTGGCTCCAGTACAAAATCTACGCTTGGCCCGTGCGGATCGAAAATCACCGCGATTTTAGTGTGAAAGCTCCCAAGCCGGGTTGGACTCTATAAAACAGTTCTGAGAAAGTGAAGTGTGAGAAGGAAGCGTGCCCGCAGTGAAAACCTTGCTTTTTTTCCGTCGTATGCCCTTTTTTCTTGTCCACTTGTTGAAATGAAATATCGTTTATTTGCAATAAATACAGTACAGTGGTCACAAAACTTTAGTCAGGTCTACTTACATATATTGTACCTGCAAGCAGGCGTGCAAATCTTTACTTACATACTAATATCATAATCACACAGAAACAAAAAACTAATTAGCCTGTAAACTTAATTAACCTGTTTTGCACTCAAGATACTCTTTTACACTATAAAATCTATGGGTCAGTAGCCATTTCGTTAGTTGTAATTTTAGTTTAGGGCCCTGCAATAATTTTATTTCGTCAGGAAGCTTATTATCCCTTTCAGCACGACAAAAAATATTATTGATATTGAAAGGTTTATTAATAACTTTGAGGTCTTGTGGTCTAAAATATCTCGAAAAAAATAGTGGAAAAATTCCTCTCCTAGTAAAATAATGGAAATTAAATTCACTTATGCATGTGTTTTTCTTTACTGGTCATAAAATATAATTACTATGTAGCTAGATGAGTGCACAATCTTTTTTTTTTATTTTATACTAGCACATGTGACCTTTGCGCCCTTCTGATGGTAAATGGCGCGCAAAATCTATGTATGTTATAGAATCAGACACTCATGACTGACATCAGTCCCTAACACTATGCCGGCTTGACTGAATTTGGCGACCGCTAGTATTTTTTGTAATAACGCACGCTTGGTTGTGTCCGTGCTGAAAGGGTTATATATTATTATACACATATTAAATACATTTTTCATACTTATGTCTTTATAGCAGGGGGGCTGGTATATTAGATTTAAAAACTTGGCTCTTTTTTGTCTCGGTATGACTTCACTACGCTTCCTAAAATGTTTTGAGTGAGAATGAGATCCTTGCCATTTGCTTTAGTGACTCATTTTCTAGACAAAGTAGCAGAGTAGACCGCCTGACCGATGGCTGGACCCGTGTTATCTAGTACGGACCACTCACCATCCACCATTCTACTCCTCTCCCTACCCAACCAAATACTGTATGATTTTGTTAATGCCGTCTTGGAAGCTCATTCCATAAATCTCCTACAGACTTGCTTAGGCCCAATTGTTTCAGTAAGTGATGCAAATATTTTCCTGGAACTTCTGTCGCACCAACTCCAACAGAACATTTGTTTAATGTACTGAAATAGTTTCAAAGGGTTGCATAGTCAGGTCTATGTAATCATACCTCTATGGAACTTGTTTGTTGATTGCGGGTATGTTGTGATTTGATGAACGCGAAGTAATGCTTTAAATCCTGGTGGTAGGATTGTGACAAGAGTATGTTGTTGTGTTTATTCTTGTGTAAATTGTTTTAATTACTTGTGAATTTATGTAATCGTATGGTTTAATTTTAATTTTATAGTTTTTGTGGCAGTGTCAGTGTCGTTTTGTGGCAAATCTGAGTGAGTATTTATGTTATTTGGTTAGGTTGTATTGTAGAAGTAACTGACGCCTAAGTTAGGTACCTATACCTCACTCTGTGGAGGCAGGGGGTGTAAATGTTGTTTTTTTATTTCTTGTTTCCTCCACCGAGTGTGATGTAGGATATATTTTGCACTGCTAATAGCGCTGAATGTTTTAGTACGAGTATCAACTAAAATTGTAACAGAGTCTGCTCCCCAAGATACAACATAATGGTTTGGGGAGCAGAGTTCTGTATCTCTTTCTTGCTTACTTGTTTAGATTATTTTTTTCCTGTACCAAATTTTGTAACTCAATTTACTTTTGCTTCAATAAACGATTATTACTTATTTTTTTTTTCTTTTACCAACTTCCACTGCGTAAAGCTGAGTCTTGAACCCGTTCCTTATGTTTTCTATGAGTCTATGCCTAGTTTTTGAACGATATATTTACACGTAAATAAGGGTTATTTTAAGTGTTTTATATAGTTCTTTGTTATACCTTTTCTGAGTCCCTCTGCATGATGTTGTAGGTGGTTAGAACTATATCCGAGGTGGAAAGGGCCAGTGGTCTGGTAGCTCGACTCGCGCCGTGGTGAGTCTTGACCGAGAGTGTATAAGCTTTACAGTGCTTCACCACTTCAGCGGCCCACTGCTGAAGAACTGACGCCGGGCATACAACCAGTGTACCTCCGCGTGTAACTAAAAATAAAGGTACATTTAAGCCTTTAGTGAAGTTTGCGTAGAAAACTTTTTAAAGATGCGTTAACACGTAAGTCTTTGTTTCAAGGGGTGTTATTTTATATAAATATTACCATGGACAGAATAGTCGGAAAAACATATCATAGTTAAGAAATGTTAGCATGAAAATACCAATTTTTTTAGCACAAGTCGTTCGTTTAATGAAAATTCTAACATTTGATGCTAATTTCGTATGTCAGTACCGTGTTGAAAGGAGGGTTATTGATGTTACTTTTTGACAGATGTCATTAACATAAGAAATGGATTGTTTACATTGTTGTATACTTTATAGTTTGTATTATATTTGTTAAAATGTATTTTAAACGATTTTATGTTATAAATTCAAAGACCATTATACATTGTCAATTGATTTATTCTTTGTTACTTGTAATACTTGTCAAAAAGTAGCCTCACCGCTCGTTTTTTTTAAAGAAATGTTAGCATTGTTAAAAAAAGTGGAATTTCTTAGCAAAAACGACATTTCACACTGGTTTATGAAGTTGCTACGAAATGTTGGAAATGCTATAAAACGAACGCGGCCTTATTCTGTGGCAGTTTACAATATTTACTATTAAGTGACGTCACTCACGCTGACTAACGTTTTGAGGTAACGTTTACATTTAGATTTACATTACAATTCATATCGGTTTATCGGTATATGCTGATATTGTGGAAAATAAAATGAAACGATTGGATACATGGACAAAAACAAAAGAACAGCAGCAATAAAAAAATATTAATTAAATGTTTGCCTAATTAAAGATTTTGCCAAAACATTACGGATGAAGAAGTAAAAAGAGAGTCAAAATCAAGTCAAGATATCAAAATTTGTTTGATGGTTGGTTTGATTGTTTACGCCATTGTTTGATGTAAACGTGAGTCAAACATGCTTGATCGTTTACAGCGGGGCGAGGCGGAGTGCACAATCGTATTAAAACGTATCGTCTAACATCGATTACGTCTGTCAGAAATGTCAAAAGCTAGGCAGAATGCTCAAGTTTTTATATTTTCCTAAAATATAAATTATTTCGTTAAAAAAAAAGAAATGTACTCTGATAGCCAAACGAACATATTTATTTACATCTCAACCACCCTATTATAGGCATACGATATATAATATTGAAAAAAAAAAAAAATGTAAATTAGTACTCTGATAACAAAACGAACATATTTATTTACATCTCAACCACCCTATTATAAGAATATGATATATAATATTAAAAAAAAAAAAAAAAAATTTAGTACTCTGATAACAAAACGAACATATTTATTTATGTACATCTCAACTATCCTATTATAGGAATACGATATATGTAAAATATTGAAAAAAAAAAAAAAAGAAGCAAGTTACTTAAATCTACACAAAAAATAAATTAAAGAAAAACACATACTTGACTGTTTTCCTTTCCATTGGTCTTCATCATCATCTTCAGCTAGTTTGTCCTTACTGCTGGCCACCAGGGCTATCATAGTAATGGTTTTACCCAAACCCATGTCATCAGCTAGAATAAACAAAAAAACCTTACTGTCACACTATCAACTGATTGTATATATACGAGTATAACGTACATTTGTCATAGATTTATAGTTATAAATTAAAATTTTATAGTTATATGTATGTATGTATTTATTTATTCTTATATGTATTATTAATATGTAGTTTATCATAATAAATTTGCACCTATACATAGTTTTTCCACACTCCCAAAGGTTGGTTGTTAGAAAATGCCTGTCCATTAATCCCACCTATGTACAATTTTAGTGCATTAAAGAATAAAAAAATAAATTAAAATAATAAATTAACAACACCACCGTTCCTGTGCCTCGGAGAGCACGTTAAGCCGTCGGTCCCGGTTCCACTAATACTAACTTGTGGAATCGTTAATAAATTATCATTAAAAATTGACATCAGATCCTCGCCAAGCCGTCTGGCCAGCGTGGCGAGTGTAGGCTAAATTCTCCAGATATATGTTCTGGAAGGCCCATCTCCAGCAGTGGAGGTCTAGGACGCTGTGTTCTAGGGGCTGTAATGAAAAAAAAATGAAATTACTAACCTGTAAAACTATAGTAATGTATCTTAACGACTGTTTCCCTTTCGGGGTGGTCAGAAACCACGCTTATAAAGAAGCGGATTCACATTTAGCCAACTTTACTATAGGCCAATCATGACAAGTGGCAAGCTCGTCGATGTCTTCAGTGTACCAATTTATTTACATTAATAAATATTTGTGTGTTCCGACCAGGATACGAACCCGTTACCTCCGAGTCTAAATCCACAGACTTAACCGAGGACTTCAGAGGCAGTTAAATTACTAACGATGCGTTATGAATATTCATAATATGAAAGGGACGTAACAAGTACTAGAGCGTGTAATATTTGTGACAAAATATGTTAACAGAATCTTCAATGTTGCCAGAAAAAAAACTTATTTTCTCAGATATATTATAATGGTAACATTTTTGCGAATTCACACTACTAACAAACTGCCTCCGTGGTCTAGCGGTTAATTCCGTGAATTTAGACTCGGGAGGTACTGGGTTCGATTCCTGGTCGGGACACAAAAATATTTATTAATGCAAATAAATACACTTAATTATTATTTAATTTATTTGTGATATTTCTCGAGTTTGGTACGCTGGAGACATCGACGAGCTTGCCACTTGTCATGATTGACCTACAGTAAAGTTGGCTAAATGTGAATCCGCTTCTTTATAAGCGTGGTTTCTGACCACCCCAAAAGGGAAACGGTCGTGATGATACTTTACTTTTATGCCTTTCGAAGTTTGTAGAACTTACAACTAAAAATACTTGAAGGAACCAGTTTGACAGGTGTCAGTGTTCTAGGCTGTAATTAAACAAAATGACATCATAGCTTACCTAGTATACCTCCCCTGGGTCTCTGGGTCTCCCTCCACTTTAGCCATGCCAAGGCATGTAGTTGGTGCGGCATGAGTTTGGAGATGAGCATGGCGGGCTGCGGTGCTAAAGAGGACTCAGGGGGACGGGATGCTAAAGAAGCATGCAGATCACCCAGGCGAGAAAGAATAACTGATCTCTCAGCCATATGTGTCGCCATAGCTAGGATAAACAAACGACATTTATTTATTTATAAACAAACAGTGTAAAATAATTACAATATAAATTAAAACTAACTACTTAAAAGTAAAAATTACAAATAAATATAAACTAAACCTAATAAAAAATAAACTATAAGTAAAAAATGTCATCCAGAGACGACCCTTCAGTGATAGTCCAAGAAGACTGGCAACATTTCCCCTCTGTATAGCTAAGCTAATACGTTGGTAGAAATAATTGCCAGCCTTCCTGTCTCCAGACTTTTCCGTTAGCCGTTTGGACAACTCCTTGGCCAGACGCTTGGCTGAGTGTCCCCATGGGCCCATCGTCTCGACCCCAAACGGCGCACATTCGTAACCTGTAAACCGCCGCACTTCCCGCGCTTGACGAAGTCGCCTGGATGTGTGATGGGGCTAATGTGTCTACACATGTGATATTTCTAGAGTTTGTTACGCTGGAGACATCGACGAGCTTGCCACTTGCCTTGATTGGCCTATAGTAAAGTTGGCTAAATGTGAATCCGCTTCTTTATAAGCGTGGTTACTGACCACGCCTAAAGGGAAACGGTCGTGATGATACTTTGCTCTTTATTAAATAAAGATCAATTGCAAGTCCTTTGATGGCCTTATTTATTTATTTATTTAAAACTTTATTGCACGTTATACAAGGGGCGGACTTAATCTATCTAGCTAGACATTATCTGACAGCCAACCTTAGGGACAATGGGGACCATTTCAAATGTAAGGTACGTGCACATATTTATATATAATAATAATAAATAAATCTATATACATATAAATACAATTATATTACTAAACACATACTAATAACTATTATATATTAAATACTAATAATACATATACTACATATGATACCATTAAATAACTTATGAACCATTGCCTTACCTTGTTTGCCAAACATTCTAGGTTGCACTTGGTTGCTGGCTGCCTGAATATCGTCCCATGTAAGACCTTTCTTGGTGAATCCATCAGCTGCAATTTCTTCTGACGATGGGTTATCTAAAATAGGATCAAATATATTAAAACAAGGCGCGGTGCTGGCACGGTTGTAATAACGCGTACCTTAAATCTTACAAAGGTCGGTTCAAACCCCCCCGGCATGTACCAATGATAAATACACTTTTCTTACGTACTGCAGTCATAGATATGTCTAAAAATTATTATAATTAATAAATTGTCACAAAAAAATTACATCATATCCTCGCCAAGCCGTCTGGCCAGAGTGGTGAGTGTAGGCCAAATTCTCCAGTTCTGGAAGGCCCATCTCCAGCAGTGGAGTTCTAGGACGCTGTGTTCTAGGGGCTGTAATGAATGAATGAATATTAAAACAATAAGTTACCAAAATCTATTAAAGAACAAGTTAATCATAATACTTTTGTAAATAATCTAAAGGATATACTGTGTGGAATTTGTTAAATAGCAAATATTTTATATTATAATCTACAATAGAATTCAAGAATACGTTTTTTCATCATCATCAGCCTGTGTCTCTCCACTGCTGGATGTAGACCTCCCCCAAGGCTCGCCACTTCACACGATATTCTGCCACCCTCATCCATCCCCCACCAGCGACCTTCCTCAGGTCATCTGTCCATCTAGCGGGGGGTCGTCCCACTCTGCGTCTTCCAGTACGTGGTCTCCACTCCAGAACCCGTCTACTCCATCGTTCATCGGTTCTGCGGCATATGTGTCCAGCCCATTGCCACTTCAGCTTGCTAATTTTAAAAGCTATATCGGTAACTTTGGTTCTTTGACGGATGTCAACGTTTCTGACTTTATCTTTTAGTGAAATCCCGAGCATAGCTCTCTCCATAGCTCACTGAGCGACCTTGAACTTGTGGACCAGACCTACCGTCAGTGTCCACGTTTCTGCACCATACGACATTACTGGAAGAACGCACTGGTTGAAAACTTTTGTCTTCAAACACTGTGGTATGTTCGATAGGAAGATGTGACGTAGCTTCCCGACGCTAGCTTTATTTTTATTATTCAATAATAAAATCTAAAGTTACGGCGAAGAGAAGTTTTCCTAAAAATATGGTCACTCATACTGAGCCTAATCAAGTAGGTAGCGAGAGTTCGACGACCGTGCGAACGACGACTTACGTATTTGTTTCTCTCTCTATTTGTTTTTCGGATAATAATTTTAACTTTTTAAAACAGTCACCTTTTTTATTTCAAAAAGGGGTTCTACCAATGACACCTGAAGGCAATAAACCATATTTGCTCTTTTGATAATTACACGAGTTATATCAAGAAAAAAATAAAAATGGTTTATTGATCCAATTAACTTAAATCTATTACATTTTTATATGCTCTGGTAGCAACCGTGCCGCAGGTCGTAGCATACCATTTTGTTTTGTCCGGTCAACAGCAAATATAATTTATTTTATTATTAAACAACACAGCACAAACAAATACCCACCAAAATTGTTCCTTGTGGGTATGTAGGTATGAGTGTATATGGAGTTGTGTGTGTATGTGTGTCTATAGCAGCGTGGATCGGTGAAGAGGCCAGTCTACCTAACGACAGCTAGAAGGTTTTCAGTTTCTGTGTAATCCCTCTGACTGAGCCATTTTTTGAACCAGTATATATAAGTAAAAATATATATAAGTAATAGTTATTATGTTCGATCCTTCTCCGAAGTTCTATTGTTTGGTTTTCTTATTTTACTTAAAATAACATTTATTTATTTTATTACTAGCACGACATGTGATCTTGCGCCCACCTAATGGTAAGTAGCGCGCGAGTTTCATGAATGTTAGCAACTGGAATCAGACACTTGTGCCTGACATCAGTCCCTAACATTGTGCCGGCTTGACTGCACTTTTCTGGGTTTATTAGCACGATCGGAACTTCCCCGCTCCGGCAGACTGGGCAAATTACCAGCATCAGTCCGCCTACCACCTATTTAGAATAGAAAAGAAAGTTAAAATTGCCAACATTTATGTTAGTTTTAATGTGTTATTTTAGCTTATGAGTTTTAAAATTATTATATGGATGAGTTATTATGGGTTCATTATTTGCTTCACCACTACAGGCTGTCATATATGTTATTGTACTACATATATTGTAAAATTCTATGTGACATGAAATAAAATAATTTAATTTGAAAAAAAATAACGCAAAACACTTCTGAAACAACACGGGTTCTGTAACAATACATCATTGCAATCATCAGCTAATGAGTTTCGGTAATGTAGGGAAACTTAACGTATGAGTTTTGGTAAAGTTGGGAAACTTAGCTTATGCGTTTTGGTAAAGTTGGGAAACTTAGCTTATGAGTTTTGGTAAAGTTGGTAAATTTAGCTTATGAGTTTTGGTAAAGTTGGGAAACACAGCGAACGATTTTTTTGTTGCCAACTCCAACTTGTTTCGTAGTGAAAATTCAGCTATTTTTTTATTCGGTTAGGTCAATTTCAAAATTGATTTTCCACATCCACTAGAACCAGCGGGGTGAGGCGGAGTGGATAGTCGTAGGAAAACGAATCGTCTAAGTTCGATTACGTCTGTCAGAAATGTCAAAATCTAGGCAGAATGTTCATTATTTTGACATTTCTGACGGACGTAATCGATCTTAGACGATACGTTTTCGAACGATTGTGCACTCTGCCTCACCACACTACGTACTTACGTTACGAGTACTATAGCTATAAATGCAATAATGAAATAAGACATTTTCATTCTCACGTTTACTCTTAGAATCAACATAAATAAAACTAACTTAAATTATTTTAACATTTATAATATTCATAATTATTTAATAAGAAAAAAGAAGGACAGATATACAAAATAATTAAGTAATAATAATAATTCTTAATTTACATATATATTTTTTACAATACAACGACAATAGAATCAGCAACCTATATTTCTACACTGCTGGATGTAGCCCTTCCCCAAGGCTCGCCTCTTAATGCGATCTTTTGCCACCCTCATCCTACCCCCACCTTTTTAGGTCATTGGTCCATCTGGTGGACGGTTGTTTTCGTTCGTAGGTTCTGCGGCAGATGTGTCCTGCCCACTGCCACTTCAGCTTGCTAATTTTGAAAGCTATGTGAGTAACTTTGGTTCTCTGATGAATATCAACGTTTCGAATTCCATCCATCAGAGAAATCACAAGCATAGCTTTCTCTAACTTGCCTTGGATTTAAGAACCAGACACACTGTCAGCGTCGACGTCTCTGCTCCGTACGACTTTACCGGTAGAACGTACTGGTCTGTCCGAGGTAGACGTATTTTTGCACAACTTCAAAAGCACGCAGGTTGGTCTCGGCTTGACATGACTTTCGTCTTGTCCAAGTTCATTCTGACACCAATGCGCTAGAAAGCTTTATTTAAGCCGTTTAACATTCTTTGAGCTGGCCATAATGACCATGTCATCGAAAGTGTATCTCACACTTTCCTTTCCCAATTGACATACACATATTAAATTTACCACTAAGACTAGGTAATAATAGATAAAATAGATAAAAAAATAATAAATAAAATAAAATTGTAATAGTAACCTCTGAAACACTAAAAACATAAATTGTTACTAACGAGCGACCTTTCCCGCCAACAAACCTTAATGGTTTGGTGAGATTTAATGATTTAAAAATATTACAAAAAAAAAAAAGGTCGTACCAAAATGGAATATCTATATGACGTATTATTAAAAAAATATAAAATATATTGTCAAAAATATTGCATATAATCATATCAGCAGACTTACCTACAATGCTATGAACAATATTTTTATTTAAATTGGATGGTTGTTGGGATGACACAATATTCTTTATCTTTTTTATTTTTAATTCATCCGATATGGCTGGACGTTTTATGCCTTTGCCACTTTGTAGAAGATAATCATCGTCATCACTATCGCCCCCAATGAATGAATCTTGAAATCTGTAATTGATGTTAATTGTTATTCTGTTATTCGGGACGGAGACAAATCCAACAAATTAAAAACCATGATAATCGGTCCAGCCATTCCCGAGCTATAAGTGTTCTAACAAACCCGATTTTTTTATATATATTAAGATATATTTATAATATATAGATAATATGTAACATTTTCGTTGTCAATTTTTTATTATACAATACTTAATAAAGTCAAAACACATGCAAATGTCAATAAAAACAAAAGTATCATCACGACCGTATCCCTTCCGGTTAAGTTAGATTAATAATAATAATTATTATTAATTTGAGTAAAAAATTGTTACAATATCCCCAAGGGGAACCACAGCAGGCGGTCTTTTGCAACTATTATTTAACCCCCAACAGCTTTAGCCATGTGGTCTCCACTATAAAACCTGTTTGCCCAATCGGTCATTGGCCAATAGCCACATGAGCTTGCTATTTTTTTTTAAATTCATCAGAATAATACCAAGCATTGCTCTCTCCATAGCTCGCAGAGCGACCTTTTTTTTTGCTAATGTCCATTAGCAACTAAAGTCAGACACTCATGACTGCCATCAGTCCCTAACACTATGCCGGCTTGACTAGATGATTTTTCACACTTCGCTTGAAGGACTCCAAGTTATAGGAAAGTGGAAACACAGAGCATTCCACATCTTTATCGTGCGACATATGTATGGGTCCCCAAATTATACGTACGCGAAGGGATGGTGGCTACGGTATGTGGGTGCATATTCTGACCTGTGCGTGTGGTTCGGTTGCGGAATGGTAAGGGAGGAATTAGGTAAAAGAACACGCTCGGAGAAGCCACATCTCGGCGAAGCTGCAGGGATTCGAGAGTTCCAGATATAGTGGCATCGTCCACAATTCGAACAGCTTGCCTCTGTAGGACATTGAGAGCATCTGTGAGGTACTTGGCGGAATCATGCCAACCTTGAGTTTGTGAACCAGACCCACTGTCAGTGTCCACATCTCTGCATGAGAGGATGTGCCGAAGTTTTCCGAATGCTGCTCATCCTAACTGAATGTGTCTGTCAGCATTTTTGCTGAAGTTTGCCTAGCTGAATAGTCTATCGAAGGAGTGTCAACTTCGGGAGTGACATTTTCCACACAGATTGGACTCGGCTTTACATTAAAAACAATAAATAAATACTAATTGAGATGCGTACAGAATTGACACTACATATTTCCAATTGTAGTGTATAAGAGATCTGTTACGGCATATTTTGCTAGCCAAAATATAATCTACCTTCTTAATTAATGTAATATGCTGATGTTTTGTTTGTTTCGTAATATTTGTTTTGTCTGTTCTGGATTTTAAATTTTTATATATTTATGATTGTTATATTATTTTATTATTATTATTTAAATTAAGTGACATAATTTTTTCCTATTTTAAATTTTTATTGCTTTTTTTATTATTATTATTGATTTACTACCTTATTATTTTCCTTTTGACATATTTCACTGAAATGAAATAATTTAATTGAAATGACAATGTCATGGCTAAATCACAATAAGCATGCTGTGTACACTGCTTTTGGATTGCAATCTAGAACTTAAGAAATTGCTGTAAAATGTGAACTGTATAGATTGTGATCTGTTTGTGTACCTATAGTAAATAAATAAATTGGATTGCACGTTAATTTTATTTTTGCAATTAGAGACACTACTAGAGACATCGACGAGCTTGTGTTGGCTAAATATCAACTCGCTTTTTACTCGGTTTCTAACCACCGTGCAAAGGATACGGTCGTGATGATACGTATACTATATTAATAATATTAAGATAAAAAAGCATTACTTGTTCTAAAGTGAAAAAAAAACTGTTATTAATTTAGAATACATACTCTGATAAAATATCATATTTTTGATTATCCAATAACTCGGTTACCTCGTGTATTTCTTCTCCCCGTGTATTATTGTCTTCATTTATGTTTTGCGACCTAAAATAAAAATATAAAAACAAAATGGAAATACTAATTTTATAATAATTATTAACTACTTAGTCAAGAAAAATAATAATAGTAATAACATACCGGAATAGATTTTCAATTTCCATTAATTCAGCAATTTCAATCATTGCATCTTCCCATTCACTGTCTTCAAAAATCACATTATGCACTTGTTCCGACATAGTTGTAAACACTCACGAGCTTGAACAGTATGATTGAAAACACGATTGCATTAACAATTAACAATTTTAGTTAATTTGAGCGAAACCGTTCTTATAAATCCAATTGTCGATTAAAACATCAAACAGTTAAAAACTCATTAGCTAAGTTTCCTAAAACTCATTAGCTAAGTTTTCCAAAACTCATTAGCTAAGTTTCTCAAAACTTGTTAGCTGATGATCGCGATGATGTCGTGTCACAGAACCGGAGAAATATATGATAAAACTTGACTAAATTCTCTGACCTACATACATACATACATATCTTCACGCCAAATTCCTTGCGGGGTAGGCAGAGACAATTGAGCGCCACTTGTCACGGTCACGACATACCTCTTTCGCTTCTTCAACATTCATCAACCTCTTCATACATGCCCTTTTGTTTCGATGGCTTTTCAACGCACCTTCAGCTATTGTTTTATTAATTTGGTCGTAATATGTGAGTCTAGGTCTGCCAGGGCCTCTTTTACCCACAACTTTCGCATTATATATCTGGTTCGTCAATCTCTCTTCATTCATCCTTTCAACATGCCCGAACCATCGTAGCATGCATACAAGATTTAAATTTAAAATATTTGGATTGAATTATTATTGTTATTTGTTGTATTAATTTTATCATGATGTCGAATTGATTTATTTATTTATATACTTACTCACTTTTTATTCTATTTTTTATTGTTTTGTATTAACTTCATTATTTATATAATAAATTACTCGATGTGAACAAAATTGAGACTACATATTTCCAATTGTATTGCAAGTTGGAGCCCAAACCAGGAATTTTCGTCTTGTGTCTTGGGCTCCAGCTGCACCCTATTATTTTACAGTTATTTATTTCACAATTAACATATTATATCATTCGTGAAGAAGTTTTATATTTGTATGTAGAAGGAGTGGATTTCCATGGATTCACCGTGCGGGTGCCGGGTCCATCGTGTGTGGGTAAGAGATGAGAAGAATGGTGTCTCGGGCTTGCGACCGACAATAGGCTGGTCTAAGAAAAGGAGGCCTTCCTTTTTTTTATTGCGTGATAATACGCTCACCATCCACCATTTTTTTTTCAGTAAGTGATGCAAAGATTTTGCTGGAACTCCTCTCGCACCAACCTCCAGCTGAGTCTTGAACCCGTTCCTGATCATATCTTCTGTGAGATCATAATATTTATTAGACTTCATGTTGTGGTACATACATACATATCTTCACGCCAGATCCCTTACGGGGTAGGCAGAGACAATTGAGCGCCACTTGACACGATCACGACATACCTCTTTCGCTTCATCGACATTCATCAACCTCTTCATACATGCCCTTTTGTTACGAAGGCTTTTTAATTCTCCTTCAGCTAGTGTTTTATTTATTTGATCGTGATACGTGTGTCTTGGTCTGCCAGGGCCTCTTTTACCCACAACTTTCGCATTATATACCTGGTTCGTCAATCTTTCTTCGCTCATCCTTTCAACATGCCCGAACCATCGTAGCATGCTTTTTCTTATTTTTGTGCCTATGCTTTCTTTTATACCTACCATTTTTCGTATTTCGACGTTACGTATGTGGGCCGCCAAAGTGACGCCGCATAACCGACGCAGCGACCTCATTTCTACTGCATTAACCATACACTCTCATGCATATTCTGACATATCCACGTCTCGCTTCCATACATAAGTGTTGGTACCAACATGGCATTGTGTATGGCGAGCCGAGCTTTGTCACTTACATTTCGACTGGCGATCAGTGACCCCCCAGGGCACCGTTAACACTATTTCCCGCTTTCACTCTTCTTTCAATATCCCTATCATACTTCCCATCCGCAGTGAAAACACTGCCCAGATATATAATTTCATTTACTTGTTCTAGAGTTTCATCATCAATCTTTATCGTCACGGTTGTCATCCTTCTTCTTTCAACTTTCGTACTAGACCTTGGTTTTTCTCGCATTCAAACGGAGTCCTTTTTGTTGTGGTCTTTTGGTATATTTGATTCCCACGTAACGGTAAGTTCAATAAGGATAACTTTTTTCAAGTTCCGAGAAAACACTAAGATGTCTGACCTATAGCTACAGCTAGTTTATTTGGGATCCTATAATGGTGTTCAAATGTATCCATGAGAATTTTCCAGTCTGATGCGGCGCGTGTATTTTAATGATTTTACCGTAACTTACCAGGTTCTATAAGCATGGCTGCAACTTTTTCTTCTTGCGTCTTGACATCAACTTTCAATTTATTAAGCCTATGCTTTAACTTGCTTCCTTTGTCAGGTAACGTGCTCAGGTCCATGGTTTCCATTAAATGCTGAAACACATAAACAAAACTTCTGTTATTTATTGACTTGTAAAATGACAATGTTATAATGTCAGAAAAAAATAAGTTTTTTTTTTATCTAAAGCTTCAGAAATCTGCGTTCGTTTTATAGCATAGTAATATAGCGTTTTTAGTTTAGTTTTTATTACTTTTGGTTTTTATTTTTTTTGCTTGTATTTTTAATTAGCTTGTAGTCATTAATATAGTCTTTAAGCTATTGTATTAGCTGTAAGTTACCCAAATAAAATAAAAATTAACGTGCTCTCCTCCTCACGGGAACGGTGGTGTTGTAAATCTATGACTGCAGTACGTAAGAAAAGTGTATTTCTCATTGGTACATGCCGGGTGGGTTTGAACCGACCTTTGTAGAATTTAAGGAACGCGTTCTTACAACCGAGCCACCACCGCGCCAATTATTAAAAGGTATTTAATTAGGGGGATTTATTGGGATTTGTTACAAATAAAAGATTGTTTGTGCAAAGATTACTTTAATTATAGCAGATTAATATATTAATATACAAAACAGTCAACTTGCTAACCAACGTGAGGAGAGGGAGAGCAATAGCTATGCTCTCCGTCTAGTGTCAATCTAAGACCAAGATAGCCTATTGGCTTATTCTCAAAGACATAGGATCGTCGCGTCGTCGCTTAAAGACGAACGAAGCGTGCGAGTGAGACCTCGAGGATAATCACAATAGCGTGTGCTAGAAAGAGAGAGCATGAAAACAACCGATACGCCAATATTTTTTTTGACATCATCGCATATCAGCCCGCTCACCCGAGCGTTCCGCATATTTTTCGCGATTATTAAGTATTTTCTAGTAATAAAGTAAAAATATATTGTGAAATACGAGTATGGTGTCGTGTTCCTTTACTGACTGTGAAGTGACGACGCGGAATAACGCAAAGAAGTGTACTTTTCACAGGTAATTCTTCAATACTATACCAATGTTTTTTTAGCATATTTTTGGATGTTTAACGCTCTATGTGACAAAAAAAATCAGTTGAGATTGTGAAATACATGTGGTATTATCTTTTTAAATGCCAACAACTAAATTTTCAACAGTAAATTAAGATATTTTGTGTACGTGAAAAAATGATACTAGTGCTTGACTATAACTGACATTTTTTATCGATAGTTATCGACATTTTGTAGTCGCGTGATGAAATATTAATTAATAACAACATGAGAATGGTTGGAAAAGGAAGGAAATATGTCGAAACTCACTGAAATAATATATTAAAGTCGATCTGAGTCACGAGGGTGAAATGGGGTTAACATTTAAGGGTAAATGGTTATTTACAAATTTAAATTAAACCAGCCCTTTTCACTTTTAACGGTGGTGGCGCGAAATTAAAATATTTTTAGTTAAAGCTGGCAATAAAGCTGAATTCGCTTTCTATCCGGTTTCTATAGAAACCGAGTACTAAATGGAAACGAAAAACTAAATAAAACATGAATATTTACTATTTAATTCTTTAACAACTTCCCTTAAAGTTAAAAGGCGCTTTGTAGTCCTTTTGAACTTAGCTCTTAAATTTCTTATGAGCTTATTTTTTTCCAAAATCTTTCTTTTAAGATGTGCAGAAGTTTATGTTTTCTTGGAGTCAATACTTCAGTTGAAGGACATTGGGTCTTCTGATGTTGGTGGAGTACGTTCTCTAGATGGGAACGTAATGTACTTATCCACATAGGAAGACCCCTTTTCTTAGCGTAATGCTAGTATGTCTTATGGATATTATTAGTCAAAAGTGGTGTTGTTTTGTTTAATAATGTGCTACAATCATCGATGTCTATAGATAGGCCTATCCAATACAAAACACAGTCCAAAAACGTGCCGCTTACGACGTGTACCTACCAACTTTGGGGATAAATTCTCAAGCTATGATAATGTCACATGCAATATTTATCGGAAATTCTTTCGCAATGCATACAAAAAGACTAGTTTCCCTCAATATTATTGTTAGGTAAGCGCGCTCTACGCTTGCTAGCTCGCGACTGTTGGTGCAGCTCTATGACTTAGATTGGTTTTGCAGGAACGTTTTTATATTAGTGATGGCCTATCTATATACATCGATGGCTACAATGTGAATTATTATGGAAAACGATAAATTTGACACGGTATATGGGACTAAAATGACAGTTATTTTTTGCGGTTTTCCCGCGCTGTCAACTCTCATATATCCGACGTATTTGCGCGATAAAGTGCGTGGAATTTGATGACGACCTCATTAACTCATAAAGTTATTATTATTGAAATATGTTTTGTTTAAGCCTAATATATGAAAGTAAATGACGAGGAGTGATTATTTAAATATATTGCTGCAAAATGTATCGATATTACTTTGGAACATCTCTAAATTTTACTCACACTAAAATAATTACGCACACTAAAATAATTAACTTTTTGGCGTGTTTTGCAATTTGCTTTGTTGATCTTGTTAGTATTCTATATCTATGCTTATTCTCCTGCTGTCCCTCTCACATAATGATAACATGTTTATTGTATTTTAACAGGATTTAATTAAATGCATGAACACAAACCTTTTGAAAGTGGCTTGTAAACGTAAACACAATCAACAATAGGCTCACTTATTAATAGATAATAAATCTAAGCATTATTTTTCAGTAATTAAAATAATTTTAGAACTTTTGTAATGTGCAGTCTTTTTTGTAATTTCATCCACATTATGAAAAACTCACACAGTGTCTAGGGAACTATACAAGGAATTATGACATTATTATTTTTATTATATATGTATTTTTTTTTAATTTTTTGGGACTTAGGTTAGTTGAAATGTTTTTGACATTTGTTTATTTTTTATCATTACTACTGTAAGGTATTTGGTATTATTAAAATATAATTTAATATTCGCATATTATTGTGTATATAAGTATATATTTCCCGTTTACGTAGTGTATGTATATAATTAGTTATCTAGTCTATGTAAGAATATATATATTTTTTTTTATGTAGTTTAAGTATTATTATTTTTATGATGTTTATCGTATATTTAATTACTAAATAGTGTTTTTTTTTTTTTTTTGTGTTTTTTTATTTTCCATGCCTAAACCTCGATTCCTTGTCCCGAAGGTTGATGGTAAGAGAATGCCAAGCGGCATTACATACGCCTTTTGTATTAAACAATAAAGTTTTTAATAAATAAAAAAATAAAAAAAAGTATGACAATGCCAATTTACAGCTGCTATTTATTATAATTTCAATAAATAGAATACTTATAATTTGACGAGGCGGTATCTACTGTTCCTGACCAGTAGGTAATTTAAAAAATCCATTACCTATTATTGGGTTGTTCAGCTGATATTATGTTTCTGTTTTCATCACTAGTAAATATTTTAATGTATATATTATGTAAATTATATAAAATTATAAATAACTGTTATGAATGTTATGTGCTAAAAATGTTGCCTATTTACTGAATAAATTATTTGAATTGATTTGATTTGAACTACAACATCATCTTCGACCGCCTCCGTGGTCTAGTGGTAACAAACGTTGCCGTGAATTTGGGAGGTCGTGGGTTCGATTCCCACCGGGGGCAAGTTGTACATTGTATAATTTGTCTCGGTCTGGGTGTTTATATGTATAAAATGTATATATTTAAAAAATATATATATATATGTAGTTTATCAACCATCTAGTTCCCGTAACACAAGCCTCGTAGCTTACCACGGAAACTAGATGGCGCTGTGTGACCTGTCTGGAAATAAAAAAATAAATAAAAAATCTACAGAGGGTTAAAATAACCTTATACCAGGGCTCGATGAATGCCTTAAAGGGTCTGTAATGTAAAACTCACCTCTACACTATCCACTTCCAACCTCAGTTCTGTTAACTTCTTCATCTCATTGTCTCTCGTATGCTTTTTAACATATACAACTCTCTGGTACGGGTTGACTCCGGTTAAATATGACTTTAAAGTATTGACCCGTTGTGGAGGAACATTCTCTTTCTTGGGTGACACGGGCATCTTGGTCGACACCGATTTGGGCGACCTTTTAATTGGTTTTTTATCGGTTGGTAACTAAAATAACAATATGTTATTATAATAAAATATAATAAATAATATACTTAAGTGCAATCGAAACGCATTTTTATATATTTTACTTTATTGCACAAAAATACAAAGGGCTATCATGATGTCGATAGTAACAGTAGTAGGTGCACAAAATATAAATAATTAAAAAATAATATAGACCTACATATTTAATATAATAATAATAATATATATAATAATAATAATATTTTTTATTGCATAAGTACAACAGTTTCATAATGATACACTTTGTTAATACAGTACTTAAGGCTATTTGATAGTTGTACAAAGGGTGTATTAAAGTAGACTTTCTAACTCCACACCAAGCTACTTGTGTTATGGGAGTTAGCCTATTATTCTAGGTTATAAATTACAATTAAATAAATAAAAATATATATTATATGTATAAATATTTTATGTACTTCTAGACTAAGTTATGATACCAACATAAAAAGTAGGTAAAGGTATGTATAGTTAGACGACCAGATCAAGATACTATAATACTATTCCATAACAAACAGAAGCATCTCAGTCTGGTCGTAGCTAAGATTTTGTAACCAGCTTGATATTTTTTTTTTAACCTCGTATTTATTTAAATATACCTATATGACTTTATTACATCTTCAGGAACCTAAGATATGCCGCTGGACATTCTTTAATGATACAAACTTATAAAGCCTTGTGCCAAAGTATTATTGGGTACTGCATTTGTGCCTGGGGGGGCGCATTCAAAACACATCTACTGGAATTAAAGCGGGCACAAAGAGCAGTTCTTAAAGTATCTATGTTCCTACCCTACCGATACCCAACAACATTTCTTTATCAACTAGCAGACGTATTTACAGTCAGAAAGCTTTATATCTTTCAATGTGTCAAGAGATACCATAAAACAGCACATGTTACAACACTAACAAAAAGTAAAAGAATACAGGAATTTCAGGTTCCTTTCACCCGTAGCACATTTGCGCAAAAGCAGTACCAGTACCTGTCGCCCAAACTGTACAACCGAATCAACACAAAATCAAAAATTACCCATCTAAATCAAAAAGAACTAAAAATTTTACTTAAGAACTACTTATCTGACCTTGACTATGACAGTACAGAAGAGATGATGACATGACATTTGTAAATTCACTTATAAATAAAAAGATACATTATTTTCAACTCACTAGGAAAATTATAAATCACAAACACACAAGCTTACCCTCCCTCTCCCTTTCCCCCTTCCCCACTCCCTTCCTTATACATACACACACACAGTCACACACACACATACATATACAGACATTGCACCCACACTCACATACTAAATTTGTAACTTTTTTTAATTCTATTTTCTTCTAAATTGTATGTTCATTATTGGAAGACACTGGCTCCTGTTATACAGCTCAGCTCATGCAGGAGACAGGGTTCACCATAACGAATCAATATTCGTATTGTGCTAATAAACGATTTGTATTATTTGTATTTGACTATAATAAACATACATATACCTACATGCAAATACCATATAATAAATTCATTTAATGAAAAACTACATAATGTAATAAATGTGATACAATAAATAAAAACAACTCTAATTTTTTTTTTAAATTTAACATAAAACATGTTTAATGAGTGGAGGTCCATAAAATACTTCTAAACTTGTCGCTTAAAGGTTAGTAAGGCATAGGTTAGAAATATCACACACTTCCTGGCTTCGATCGTTGTTGTGTAATTCTGTATATGTATTATTTTGTATATCTGATATAATAATAATAATGATAAAATCTTTATTGCACACAAAATATACTCGATTCCTGTTCGGGACACAAAAATATTTATTAATGTAAATAAAAATACATTTAATTAATATTCAATTTATTTGTGATATTTCTCGAGTTTGGTACGCTGGAGACATCGACGAGCTTGCCACTTGTCATGATTGGCCTATAGTAAAGTTGGCTAAATGTGATACCGCTTATTCATAAGCGTGGTTTCTGACCACCCCGAAAGGGAAACGGTCGTGATGATACTTTACTGTATTTCCACTAACATAGTTCTAAGTTAAATTGTTACTAACATATATGGATCGAATCCGAAATAAATTTATTATTATTATATGATATTAAATATGGTGTTCATAATTATTTTATTGGAAAATTGTGTATTGGATCCTTTTTGCTTAACTACGCTTAATTTTATTTAATTATTTTTGGTCTCTTTTCTTTGTTATTTTTTGAAATAGTTTAATTCTCTTTCTTTTATTTGTAACACCTATTTACTAGTAACTAAAAAAAAAAAAAAAAAAATGCTTTGAGTTTTGGCAATGTCTATACACTATATCCATTATTTTTAGAAACTGTAATGCTAAAATTTGTTTTGTGTGCCTACTTAATAAATAAATTATTCTACTAGGATAATGATATAAAATTTATTTATTAATTAAGGTACACTAACAGGTTAGAATTAATACATATCAAGCACTTAGTTAAAATAATTTATAAGGTCGGAATTGCAATCCAAGGTCAGTGTACACGGCATGCTACACATAGCTACTTGGATGATTAGAGTCAACTGTGTTTTTCAGTTTTAAAATTTTAGGTTTCATCCATTTTCATCATTATCAATATATTAATACTATACGAGTATATACGAGAATAAATATATTATTATTAATGTCAATTTATGTTGAAAGTTATATCATATGTTATATATTAGTATAAGTCAAAAATAATTTAATAATAATAATAATAGTATTAATTTTTAAATCATTGTTATATTACCTGTATCTATGTTGTGCATGTATATTTTGTTAAAAATTGTATTTGTATAAAAAAAATGTTATTATTGAATTTTGATTATGTTTGAATTTAATTTGTGTAATTTGTCTTCTAATTTGTATATATAATTATTATAATTTGCATGTTGTGTGTGCTGCTTGGATTCCAGTCTAGTCCATGTATAAATTAAACGAACTCAAATTTGCAACTGTAAATATAAGAATAGTATAAAGTCACGGAGAATACATCTCGCACCTCCGATTCGCAGATGACATAGTCATAATGGCTAGCTCGCTGGAGGATCTTAGCAGAATGCTGAACGGTTTAAATGTGGCATCCCAGCAGGTTGGTCTCGGTATGAACTTGGACAAGACGAAAATCATGTCAACGAGCATGTTATAGCGAGACCAATCTGCGTGGGAAACGCTACTCTCGAGGTTGTGCAAAAATACGTCTACCTTGGACAGATCATCCAATTAGGAGTAGCCAACTTCAGCAAAGAAGCCGATAGACGAATTCAGCTAGGATGGGCAGCATTCGGGAAGCTACGTCACATCTTCCTATCGAACATACCACAGTGTTTGAAGACAAAAGTTTTCAAACAGTGCGTTCTTCCAGTAATGTCGTATGGTGCAGAAACGTGGACACTGACGGTAGATCTGGTCCACAAGTTCAAGGTCGCTCAGTGAGCTATGGAGAGAGCTATGCTCGGGATTTCACTAAAAGATAAAGTCAGAAACGTTGACATCCGTCAAAGAACCAAAGTTACCGATATAGCTTTTAAAATTAGCAAGCTGAAGTGGCAATGGGCTGGACACATATGCCGCAGAACCGATGAACGATGGAGTAGACGGGTTCTCGAGTGGAGACCACGTACTAGAAGACGCAGTGGGACGACCCCCCGCCAGATGGATAGATGACCTGAGGAAGTTCGCTGGTGGGGGATGGATGAGGGTGGCAGAAGATCGTGTGAAGTGGCGAGCCTTGGGGGAGGCCTACATCCAGCAGTGGAGAGACACAGGCTGATGATGATGATAAAGTCACTTTACGTTAGTTTACAACCAATAACACAAAATTGCAATCATTGCAAAAAACATTATTTATTTATTTAAAAAAATTGCCTAATCAAATAGCAAGAGTGTTATGTGTATTAATTATTTATTTTAAGGACAAGTTTTTATTTGTTATTGCTTTTTTAAAATTTTCATATAATTAGTTTTATATTATTTATATTTAGGTATATCATTGTGAGGCATCAGCTGAAAATCAGCGCTGTGACCGAGTGTTGCAGCTTATTGCTGAGCTGATTCCCTATTTGTTACCACACTATCTTTTTTGTTGTATTATTATTATTTTACTGCTTGTGTTTTTTTGTGACAAATGAACTTTTTTCTTTCTTTCAAACATCCCCAAAAGTTTTTTAAAGTGCCGGGTGGCTTTTTACAAATAAAAAGCATTGAAGTATGTAGATAGAAGTTAGTAATTTTAGTTTTATAAATAAATCTAAAACAATAGCTGGAAGAAAATACTAAACTATGAAATAAAATATATAACACTAAAAACTAATTTAAAAATATTTCGAACAAAATATGTACTATAATGATGTGTATGTGAGATATAATATACGTATAATTTTACTTACAACTTTAAGCATGATGAATATACATAAATAAATAAATACAATTTAAAAACTAACAACGCACAAATCACATCACAAACTTACTTCTAACTGGTAATAGAACTAAATTCCCCAACTACCCTCAAATACTATTAAAAAATAATATTCGTTTCGACTAAATTCCCCAACTACCCTCAAATACTATTAAAAAATAATATTCGTTTCGTTATTTCAAATAATTATCTTGTCAGAAATATAACTCGCTTGGGCACTTTTGACAGATATAAGTCTGTCTCTTTCTTTGAGCGAATATTTAGTTATCAGGACTGCGTTCATTTTTGTGATACCGCGTAAAGTTCTGACGTCACGTTTACGAACGATTTCCTCATTCCAAATCAAGCTCAGAGCATGAATATGATACTAACAGTCGTTCCGAATCAAATATCACGATTTGGATGCTCAGAGCGTGATGTCTTTTCGGAACGGTCGAAATCACATTTTCATTCGTAACATGATAGTTTTTTGTTAAATGTATGGAAGATAAATTTCGGATTCCACATCTTCGAGTATGAATACTAACAAACATAACATCTCTCGGTTTATTCATCTTTATATGTGTAAAGTTTAATATTATTAACTTATTTTGGTCTTTTCAAATAACTTGCCGTGTTACAGACACTTTACTACTTAAATATTAATTTTAGAAGTAATATACAAACAGTATAAACGAATTACAATATTAAATAATTTAAAAGAAAACCTAATATTAAATAAACTTGAAAATGGCGCGCGACATAATGACAAAAAACTCACAGCGCTCAGAGCGATCTACCTCGATATCGTGAGCAGTCTAAGCGCGAGGAATAATGTCATTTGTGACGTCACATAGCTTAGATCGCTCTGAGCGCTGTCAGTTTTTTGTCATTATGTCGCGCGCCATTTATAGAAGGTGCTTAAATATTACTATAATATAAATACAAAGCCTATCATATAGAAGCAAAGTAAAATATCATCACGACCATATCTTTTTCGGGGTGGTCATAAACCACGCTTATATAGAAGCGTATTCACATTTAGCCAACTTTACTATAGTCAAGAGTACCAAACTCACAAATAAATTAAATTTTATTAATTTAATAAATATTATTGTGTAGTGACCAGGAGTCGAATCCGGTACCTCCAAGTCTAAATCCATAGACTTAACCGCTAGACCACGGAGGCAAAATATAATCAAGTTGATATTAAAATACTTAATCATACTTACATAAGTCTCTTCATCGCTACTGATATCTACAATATCTGTTTTAGTTTCAACAAATTTTACCTCCTCGTCTTCAAAATGGTTCGTCAAGTCAACCAACACTCCTGCACTATTTCGACCCTTATTGTTTTCAGATTTAGGGCTATTTTCCTTAGTCAAATCCAGAACAGAATTGTTAAGGACCATTGTTTCATCCTGTAAATGTAATGAAATTTTTAAGCTATTGCATAGCTTTTACCGCGGCGACCGAATCAAGAAATTCCGTAACGAAAATAAACCTAACACCCCCCACTCCGACCGGCAGTGTCGTTCCAGTTCGGCAGACTTCGGCACGGTGTTTGTGTGCGTGCGACTAGACGTATGCGTGTAGACTAGCTGCTAACTGCTCATAAGCTTCTCTGAGCGTCTTCTACCGGCTATACTATGGTGAGTGCTCTGAAGAGCTCTATAACCTAATTCCTTCCTCCCCATTCCGCAACCGAACCACACGCACAGGTCAGAATATGCACCCACATACCGTAGTCACTATCCCTTCGCGTACCTATAAATTTGGTGACTCATACATCTGTCGCACAATAAAGATGTGGAATGCTCTTCCAGCCTCTGTGTTTCCACTTTCCTATAACCTGGAGTCCTTCAAGCGAAGTGTGAAAAGGCATCTAGTCAAGCCGGCATAGTGTTAGGGACTGATGTCGGATATAAGGGTCTGATTCCAGTTGCTAACATTCATGGACCCTGCGCGCCACTTACCATCAGGTGGGCGCAGGGTCACATGTCGTGCTAGTATTAAAAAAAAAAAAAAAAAAAAAAAAAAAAAAAACTGATTCTATCTCTTTTAGACACAATGCTTGGTGAGACAGCGTGCTTTTTGGCTGCGTAGAAAAAATACTGCATAAATAAATAATTATAATTGCATAAGTTGATAAAAAATGCTATGCAATAGCTTTACCGCGGCAGTTCCAAAAGTGATTATTTCGTACATTGAGTTCACCTTTTAGCATACCAATATGATGGTGTAAAGTCACATTAAATATAAACAATTACTCACCTCCTGTATGTTTCCTGGACTTTTGATCGGAGAACAAGATAGTCTGGAATCATTGCTGTGGTCATATTCAACAGTTATGTCATGGTCATTACTGTCAGTATTGACAGGCTTGTCAGGGGGCTTTTGAGGTGTCATACTGACATCAGGTACATGGGTTAGGGAGCATTTTGTACTCCCTTTAGATGATCTGGTGTGACTCTGTGAATAAATACAGTCACGATGCTGTGGATTCACATGTACTTAAAGGAGTTTAACTTTTGAATCCCTCTCGCTTGCAGAATTAATATTACTATTGAGAAATGAAGTCTATGATCTTACTAGGAAATAAAATTACGGAGCCCAAGACACCATTCTTTCCATATATCTTTCCCACTCACAATGGACCCAGCACCTGCATGGTAAATCCATGGAATGCTTAGAAATTTGTCTTCTTCTCTTCATATACCAAATTTTGTAATAGCAAAAATATTTATAATGACTGCCTCTATTTAACTAAAACAAATATGGAGACAAATTTCTAAGCATTCCATGGATTCACCGTGCGGGTGCCGGGTCCATTGTGTGTGGGTAAGAGATGAGAAGAATGGTGTCTCAGGCTTGCGAACGACAATAGGCTGGTTTAAAAAAAGGAGGCCTCCCTTTTTTATTTTATTGCGCGATAATACGCTCACTATCCACCATTCTACTCCTCTCCCTACCAAACCAAATACTGTATGATTCCGTTAATGCCGTCTTATATAAATGTATTGACGGCAGACTTAATTAGGCCCAATTCTTTCAGTAAATGATGCAGTTTTGCTGGAACTCCTCTCGCACCAACTTCCACTGCGTAAAGCTGAGCCTCGAACCCGTTCCTGATCATTTCTTCTGTGAGATCATAATATTTATTTGACTTCATGTTGTGGTCTTTTGGAATATTTGATTCCCTCGATTAACTCCTCAAAATGTCCGTATTTTTATTCCCTAGTAAAATGAATGAAAATGGATTGTGTGAGCGAGACAAATGAAAAAGCGATAAACCATTTGAAAACATTTTAAAATTAATCATTTTAAGTTTTCCTTTTAAATAAATATTTGAATTTCTACTCGCTCTAAAACTCGCTTGTACACAACACGTGGGAGCGGTGATCTCTATGTAATTTAGTAAGCACTTTTTATGTTAATGTGACGTTTTATCAGTAGTTGTAAACATTTATTATGCGTGGCTAAAAAAATTTATTCACATGTCACAGTGAGAAATATTCTCGCAGCGGTTATAATTAGAATTGCTTCTGCTACGTTGCTTTTTTCTAGGTTCTAATGTTGCCTGTAAGGACAGAGGTCCTTACCCTTTAAATAAAAAATAAAAAAATGCGGGGGTGACGTGTTATGACCGCCGTTATTGACCGCCTCCGTGGTCTAGTGGTAACAAACGTTGCCGTGAACTCGGGAGGTCGTGGGTTCGATTCCCACCGGGGGCAAGTTGTACATTGTATAATTTGTCTCGGTCTGGGTGTTTATATGTATATATTTACAAAAAAAAAGTATAATATGTAGTTTATCAACCATCTAGTTTCCGTAACACAAGCCTCGTAGCTTACCACGGAAATTAGATGGCGCTGTGTGACCTGTCTGGAAATATTTATTATTTATTTATTTATTTATGAGTCGCCCTTAGTGTACTTTTTGCTGACTGCTATATTACATTAGCCTGGTCAAACAGCAAGTGCCAAATAAAATAATATATTTCATTTATTACCTCATCAGATTGTATGCAATCTGATTCATCGCTGTCCATATCTTTTGGCCGCACCCCATATATGCTCATCCGGGTAGCTGCCGACATCACCAAGTCATCATCTTCTTCATCACTTTCTGAAGCTAACATCACAATCTTCTTCCTTCGAACCCCGACAAATGAATCATCGGAATTTGACACGTCAGATTTACGATTTACGGAATTATTTGCACTTTTATTAAAAGAACTGTTACTATTCTTGTCAATAGAACTGTTCGTGTCGTAAGATTTGTCACTTTCAATAGATTTCTGACGTTGTTTGTTATTTGAGGTAGTTAGGTTTGTGCTGTTATTGTTAGTATTGTTAACTTGTGGTATTTTTGGTGTAACTGAGTTGTTAGGCGGTCGTCTTCTTGGAACTAGTTCTGGCGATCCTTCTGTGAATTAAAAGTGAATTGTAGTTTTGAGATAATATAGGTGCATAAATAGAAAGCGAAGTTCTTAGCATTGTGTGGATTCACCATGCAGGTGCCAGGTCCAGGTATGTGGAAAATAGAGAGTAGATGAATTGTGTCTTGGGCTAGTGATCGACTTAGGCTGATTTAAAAAGCAGGTCTCTTTCCTTTAACATTAATTCACATAAATATATTTGCACTCTCGCCAACCTATCTGGCTAGCGTGGCGAGTGTAGGCCAAATTCTCCACATATACGTTCTGGAAGGCCCATCTCCTACAGTGGAGGTCTAGGATGGTGTGTTCTAAGGACTGTAATGAATAAATAATTTTTTGCACTTAAAAAATGCTAAAATATTTGACAATAGTAATAATTAAATTTAAAAAATTAAATATATTTTATTTCAGGCATCTAAAAAACCTATAATTAATTTGTAACAATAATTCTAATTTTAATCTAAACTATAATCTAAATAAATTTATAATTAACAAGGTCAAACAACCTTATGTCAAAAATAGCCTGAATTATGTCGTTATCCGATTGTCTCAGTCGGGGTCCACAAAAGGGGCGTGCCACTTGCGGAGCATGGCAAAAAAGTCGTAGACTCTGACAGACACACACCTCCAGGGCAACTTTAGAATACATCTAAATGCATTATTATATTGTACACGAAGCGTGTTAAAGGCACAGGTTTACCACAATGATATTTCCCCGTCGTTACCACGGAATAAAGCTAATGAGAAAATCCAGCAATACAAATATAGGATATCACTTCATGAATAACAGAGTTGTAAATATGTGGAACAAAATACCAGAAGACATATTAAAGTCCTCAACTGTAAACACTTTTAAAAACAAACTGGACAAGTGGCTAGTGACAATCGAAATAGTCTATGGTGATAACTGACAATTTAATAAACTTTACACCAGTGCTTGATATAGTCAACAATGCGCTGCTCGCCTATTAATCAATAATAATATATAAAATTACTTTTTTTTTTACAGCTTGACGGAAAATTTTAAATACATGTTTTTGCCATAGGAAAAACAATATGATACAAGTAGGGTAAATTGTTGAAGAATATTCTGGAAGGCTCATGTTTAACAGTGGAGGTCTAGTAGACTGACAGTGGATAAAGAAATTATGGATGATAAAGTAATAATGGCACTTCTTCCTTAAAATTAACATACTTTTGTGTGCCTAAAATTTTCATCAGAATTAGATGTATCATTTATCAGAATACCCAAAAGGCTAAACCTATGATTAGAAATCTTACCATCTTCAGAGCTAGATATCGTAGTGACTTGATTGAAGGACATCATTTTCGACTGGGTACATTCTTCTTCCTCACTCATATCTAAAATAAAGTTACTTTTTTATTAAACCATTTCTAAAAATATTTATATTATCTAATTTTTTCCAAGACTTAGCAAAGAAGCAAGTTGAAGTATAAGTGGATTTAAAAATTATATAATTATTTAGAAATTAAGTATATCGTTGCTGAGCCTGCCAAATTTCATATGTGCATATTTTTAGTTTTTATTTTGCAATGAACATAATCTCCGTTATATTGAGTGTTGATAAAGTCCTTTTTTGACATTTAAACTAGAAACAAACCTTTATATGTAATATATAAATAATTATAATTATTATTTAATAACATATTTTTTGTTGTTCCTAAAATCTTACACAAATTACACATAGAACTTGTCAAGCGCAGCAATGATATATTATTTTTAACAATAACTAATAAATGCTAAGAAGTGCTATGTGGGTGTAGCAAATGTTAGCATTTTCCACAAAGGTAATCTTTAAGGAGATAGTTTTGTTCACTTCTGATCTATAAGCGTATTAATAATGTACGTTATTAAATTGCTTGATAAAATAAATTGCATAAAACTTCATAAATAATCTATACTATATTGTGAAATATAAATGTCTCACACTTTACCTTCATCAGAAGTATACATTTCTGTAACATCATCAGGCTTTGTAACATTAACAGCTTGGTCATCATCATCATCGGCTGAACTCTCTGAAAATGTTCAAACATTGCATTTATCAATTATTGCACACAAAATATAAAATAATGTACATAGCGAGCATAATACTGTATGGTATTAAGACTACCTGTTATATTCAAATTCTACAGTCTAGAATATTAAATACTCTGCCTCCATAGTCTAGTAGTTAAGTCTGTAGATTTAGACAGGAAGACACAAAAATTTATTTATGATATTTGTTGAGTTTGGTATGCTAGACATCAATGAGCTTGTCATGATTCTTTAAAAGCATGGTTTCTGACCACCCCTTAAAGGGATATGGTTGTGATGATACTTTAGATTTATAAATAGAACAAATTGATAGAAGAATAAATCTTAGCATTCCATGAATTCACCGTGTCGAGAAGAATGGAGAAAACTCATTTTTCAGCATTCCATGGATTCAGATGGTGCTGGTCAATTGTGTGTGAGGCACAGAAAACTTTGCTGACTTAGTACTGGTATTTGTGGTTGGTATTCAAGCTCCCATTGCAGCTCCTACATTTTGCTATAGAATAAACAAAAAAATAACAGTGTGTGAAGAAGAATAGAGATGTAGAAGACATATTTCTCAGCATTCCTAGAATTCACCGTACGAGTGCCAGGACAATCATATGTAGAGAAGGGAATAAACGTATCTCAAGCTTGAGCTGGTTTAAAAAGAAGACACCTCTTTTTATTGCAGAATAAAAAACAGCTTATAGAATACAGAGTCCTACACCTGCACTACTGGAGGTGAGTCTCCCAGAAGATGTTTCTGGTGAATTTGGCCTTCTCTCACCAAGCTGGCCAGACGGTTTGACGAGTTAACATGCTCACCACCCACTATTTAGGTTCTCTCCCTACCCAACCAAATACTGTACGATTTTATATTATCTTGGAAGCTTGTTTCATAAATATTCCATAATGTCCGCTTTATAACGTAAAAGCACTACTTCTGTATGAGGGCTTAAGATGAGTTTACGTTAACGTAGCACAACATTAACAAATGTTACTCCCTTATTTTGTTAAGCTTTTTTCTCGTATAATAATGACAAATAGACAATAGTTAACCTTCGGTTGACTCTTCAGACTCGGCCACAACTGCTGTAGTCTGATTAGAAACTCCAGGTTTACGATAAACTGTAAATGACTCTTCCATCATGCTATTATCGATAACATCGTCCACATCTTGCGCTGATGCCATAGAAACATCCATTGTTTCATTACGAAACTCGAAAAATGAATTATCCATTGTATTATATACAAAATAATAATATAAACAAGTAATTATTACATAAAAACAACCACGAGTTTTTCAAAAAAAATTTCAGTTGGGAAATGTCAAAAACGTTTTATTTTTGCTATTGTTAAAATTGCCATAACCAATTATAAAATGGCGTTCGTAAAAAAAAAGATTATTATTAAATATAACAAAAACAAATAATTGACCTCTGCTTATTTAGCAAGAAATTTGATGCGTAAGAACGAGTTAATAAGTTACTAGTTTTCATAAGTAAAAAGTACGAAAAGCAAAAACAAAACTTTATGTTACGTTCAAAAATTTTAATGACAGAATATTAAAAATTTGAAGTTTGTGAATTTTAGAACAATTATTTAACTGTCAAAAAGGGTGTTGATCAGCGAAAAGTTTTTGTTTTTAGTAATTTCGCTTTTCTTACATAAACGTTATCTATAAAGTGCATATCCATAAACCAAAATGACGGAATCCCAGGTGCAGGAATTCAAGCTTGATCCTGATTCGGAACTACGTTTCGAAGTTGAATCAAAGAACGAAAAAGTTATTTTGGAGGTAACTCGCTTACTTCTTTCATTTCCTTAATGTTACTGTTCCACCAGCGTCCTTATGCGTGAATTAATAGATTAAGTAAGAGATTACGTAGATGTGGCCAAGGTTTAAACCCGTTAATTAAGAAGCGTTACTATTAATGCATTGGATGTTAGCATATAACTCAGGGGACGGTTTTTTCGACTCATCAAAGGGTTTTGCGCATCATGGCACTTTCTACAAAGTTTTTGGCCTTAATTGAATCAACAGGCATTTTTAGTATAAGTTTACTAAGTGTTTACTATACAATATTCTCTTACAAGTTCTATATTAAAAGCACATTTAGTTATTTAACCTTTATAATTAGTAAGCTGCCTCTATGGTCTAGCGGTTAAGTCCAAGGATTTGGACACAATAAGAAAATATTTGTGATATTTCTTGAGTTTGGTACGCTAGAGACATTAACAAGCTTGCCACGTGTCATGTTGGACATATAGTAAAGTTTGCTAAAAGTAAAATTTATTATGCTCTATTAAAAAATAAAACATGGTTTCTGACTACCACAGAAGGGATATTGTTGTGACGAATAGAGATGTGTAGAGTAGTGTAGAGGGTGTGAAGGCGAGACAAAAATACTTTCACAATCAAAGACTACCTTTCACATTAAAATAAATCTATAGTTTTTTTTTATAGGTCAAGACTGGTTATGCAGAATTATTTGGAACTGAGCTTGTTAAAGGCAAGCCCTATGAGTTCCATACAGGAGCCAAGGTTGCTGTGTTCACTTGGCATGGCTGCGTAGTGGTGCTCCGAGGCCGAACTGAAGTCAGCTATGTTGCTAAAGAAACTCCTATGGTTTGTAGTTAATATCTATTGTACTAAAGCAAATAATAATAATTGACAAAAGTGACGGTGTGTCTATACTGGATGATACCAATGCCAGTAATCATAACATTTCACTGCGTGATTGTGTAACAGACCAAAAACTGTCTGGTGATCACACTCAAAAACCAGAATACTTGGCAATTATACAACAAATAAGCTTGGAATTTCAGGTGTTTCATTCAGAATCTATTAAACAACTACAACATTTTAAAGAATATATGTATATAAAGCATTGTAAATAAATTCAAGACATATGATGAGAAAATAAATACTTTGACACATTGCTGGAAAAATGTTGAATTTGCAACAATATATAAACATCGATCTGAAATAAATGAATCCTGTACACATATATCTGCCCAATATGAAGAGTTAAAGAAGAGAGTGGGTGTTGCTCAAACTGATGTAAAATCCGTAAAACCTGAAATAAAGGACTTAAAGACTAGTGAAAATACTATTAAAATAATTTACTAGTAGTTTGTTAGTAACATTAATCATCACACACCCATAAAACTATATTAGTGTTGTTAGTACCTAGTTACATACATATCTTCACACCAAATTCTTTGCGGGGCAGGCAGAGACAATTGAGTGCCACCTGTCACGGTCACGTCATACATACATAGTACCTAGTTCTATTATTATTTTATTAATTTATTCCAATGACTGTCTCCACCCAATGTTTTTGGATCGGACAGACAAACCTTGCAGAAATAGTTTTCAGAATGCTGCTGTTACTACTTCTCAGGCACTGCAGCAGTTAGGCTTCTTTTTGCGACGGATCGCATAGAAATCATCTGACCGCGCTTCCGTGAACATACTGGACACACTTCAGCACCTCGGCAGTCCCAGCAGCATTGTTGTACAGAACATTGTAGGCTCGGCGCGTACACAACACCCAGAGTCCGCTCAAGTAGAATGATTGGTAGAAGGTTTTAAAAAGTGTTTCCTTGACGGGTTCTGCGAGTGAGCATATTGCTCCTAACCGCCAACGCCCTGCGCTTCCTCTCAATCATTTTATCACATAGGTCACTCATCATGACATGCCAATACCTAAACCTGTCAACCAGCTGTAGTGGAACGCCACCAAGGAATACTGAAGGCACATGGTGAGGCGGTAGTCTACTTGCATTAAACCTAAAGCCATCAAAACCTAGCTGCCAGGTCTGAGGCTAGCATGTTTGGGTGTTATGAGAGTCTCAGTTGATACCCATGGCTGTATGAGGTTATTTCCTCTCTTATAGTTTTCATCTGGAGGTCCTCATGAATATATTTGTTATGTAGATGGAAATATTAAGCATACGCCTGAGGGCTTTGCTCTGATGGCAATTGCTAGCTGTTCCCCACAGCTGAATACCAAATTCTTTTGAAAATGAATCTCTATAAATAACTTGAAAAATAATAAAAAACCATTTAAGTCATATTTTATTGATACAACTGTTTTTGCCTATGACATTTCTTTGCCGGAAAGCAATTTTCAGACAATGTGTTTTCGCCTACATTATTATTGTAATCTACAAATCAGAACAGAAGTACCTAAAAGTTGTTAATGTGTAAGAATTAGTTTTATTATTATTCTAATTTGTTACAACTTCTAGACTGCCTTAAGTCCAGCGGTTAAGTAGATTTATTCCGCGTGTGTTGGGTTCGATTCCCGTTTGGTACGCGACGCGACAATCTTACAAAAGTGTGGTTTCTGACCACTACTCAAGGGATACTGTCGTAATGATACTTTACTGTTTAACTTCTAGCTAATCTACTTAAACGTGCATGCAGCATTAGAACAGCAGAGAATATCGGCTGAGAGTGAGGGGTCTCGAGGACCAGTGAGCATGGTGGTAGGGCCAACAGATGTTGGCAAGTCAACTCTGGTGAAGCTCTTGCTAAACTACGCAGTCAGGATGGCCCGGAGACCTATATACGTTGATCTAGATGTTGGACAAGGCCAGATCAGCGTTCCAGGTACTATTGGTGAGTAGAAGAAACCCAATTTCATCTATCCAGTAGTTTCGGCTTATGAGGGTTGTTACTAGGGTTCAGAACTGGGAAATCCTGATCTCAAAAGTAGTTCTCAGTTCAGTAAAATGGAACCGGGAAATACCGGCATCTTTAAGAAAAAGTACCAAAATTCCCGTTTCTCAAAAACAGAAACGATTTTGGAAGCCCTAGTTGTTACGTTTTGCACTCTTATTGCTTACACTCTTATGTTTTTTTTCTTTAGAACTGATATTTATAAGTAGCCTATTATTGCACAGCCCGGAAGATGTTTATTGACCTGATGGGTTTAGGGAAATGACTAGCCTGGTAGTCTTCGGCTTCTCCAGCCTCGCCTTACAGCCCTCTACAGAAGCTCATTGGCATGAAGTGGGTGGCTGCAAACGGTCTCTGGAGCGTTACTTTCTCAACAGATCAAACAATTTGTAGGGTAGAAGTAAGAAGAAGAAGATTTGAACAAGAAAGGTTGCCAAATAATAAATGTATTTTACTTCTTTCCAGGAGCTCTTCTAGTAGAACGTCCAGCGTCGATAGAAGAAGGATTTAGCCAGCAAGCTCCCTTAGTATACCATTTTGGTCACAAGTCTCCCGGAGACAATCTAGAACTTTACAACACCATTGTCTCACGGTTAGCTGAAGTCATCGCTGAGAGATGCGAAAAAAATAAGAAAGGTATGGTATATACTTCAAAACCTAGTAACCTCAAAACCAGTCGCCAGCAACAAGTTCAAGTTGATCGGGTGTCATCGGAGTGGTGTGATCTGGTTACGGGCGTCCCGCAAGGATCCTTTCACCGCTGCTGTTCTCGTTATTTATAAATGGCATAACACATTCACTTCATTGCAACTCTATGTGCAGACATATATCACCACTATAAAGCAATAGCTTGGCTTAATTCTGATTTAACTAATATACACTCATGGTGGACACGCTTCGGGGTCGCTGTCATACAGGCCAAGTGTCAGGTAATCATAGTAGGCAGTTCCAGACTTTTAAGTAAATAAACATAGTATAGTATAGACCCTGTTCGGTTTGACAGCGTTCCGATTGTGTATAGTAGTGAGGTAAAGAATCTAGGTGTACACCTGGATTCTAATCTTACTTAACTGGGCCATCCAAGTTAACAATACTAATCGAAAAATATTTGCTCTGCACTCTCAACATTAAAACAACTGCCATTAAAAGCTAAAATAACCCTCCTCGACTATGGTGACGTGTGTATCGACGCTACACGCTATCGGAGATGTTGCTCAACAAGATGGACCGGTTAACTTAACGCATGTATCCGGTTCATCTTTTGTCTACGCAAATTTGATCACATCTCAGAGTATTGCGCCAAGTTGTGGTGGCTACCTATTTGTTGTCACAGGAATCTAAGAATTCTTCTTCTTCTTTTTTTAAAACTAGAAAACTAGTACTGGCAATCGCCACTAAGGCATTTGTGCCAACATCACGTTTGTATGATTTTATAAAAAAAAAAAAAAAAAAATGTTTATGTTTAATTATTATATTAATTAACTGGACACGGTGAATCACCAACACTAAAACAGAAAAGAGGGGGGGGTTTAGTTAGTGGGAATAGCACGTCACAACACAACAGTTTATTAATACTGGGGACTATACACAAAATATAATTACATTGTAACATAGTGAGTTACACACGAAATCACGCTTGACCATACGGAGACACCGCGCTGCAAACAGGGACGAAGCGACGGTTTCGCTGAGCCACGCCCCCCCCCCCCCCCCCAGCCCTCATGCATAATGAGAAAACTACTTTCTCGGTCTGCATGGAGACGAGAAAGGGGACATGAACCTGCGAACCGGAATGAGGTCTGTCTCCTCCCCGTCAACAGAGATATGCCCGAGTTGTAAATTTAAAGGTTGATATCATTTAAGTTAAGGAATTTGGTAAGAATAGCAAAGATAATGGGATTAAGAGAGTGGAGAAGTGAGGTGATAGAGGTAGGAAAGGGTACAATTTTGTAGAGGGAGGATAATAGGATAGTTCTGTCATAGAGTGGGCAGGAGAAGAAAATGTGGTTTACATTTCCCTCATCCAACCCACACTCACATATTGATGAGTCCCTGATCCTGAGTTTGGCAAGAAATGCAGTGGAACAATGACCTAATCTTAGGCGGCAGATAGTACTAAAAATCTAAGAATTCTCTGTTTACTCTTTTCTATTCTCAATGAGCCTGCGACACCGAAATACCTCAAGGACAAATTTAGCTATACTACTATATATAATATATGTATAATCTTTCCTCATTTCATAATAGATCTCTGCGTTCGTCCCATAATTCTGTTCTATCTATCCCTTCTCATCACTCTGGCTTTCAGTCTAACCCTTTTGTGGAACAATTTACATATCCTGCTTGAAAATAGCGCGCGATTTAATGACATTAATGACAAACAACTGACAGCGCTTAAAGTGATCTATCTCGATCGTTCCGAGACACGATAATAGTAACCTAAGCACGCTTAAAGCAGTTCCGAGACACGATAATAGTAACATAAGCACGCTTAAAGCAGTTCCGAGACACGATAATAGTAACCTAAGCACGCTTAAAGCAGTTCCGAGACACGATAATAGTAACATAAGCACGCTTAAAGCAGTTCCGAGACACGATAATAGTAACATAAGTGCGCTTAAAGCAGTTCCGAGACACGATAATAGTAACTTAAGAACGCTTAAAGCAGTTCCGAGACACGATAATAGTAACCTAAGCACGCTTAAAGGAGTTCCGAGACGTGTAGAAACTGTTTTGCCAAAGCTATGTGACGTCACAAATGACATTACTCCTCACGCTTAGACTGCTCACGATATCGAGGTAGATCGCTCTGAGCGCTGTCAGTTGTCATATCTTCAGGCAAAATCCCTTGCGGGGAAGGCAGAGACAATTGAGCGCCACTTGTCACGATCACGACATACCTTTTTCGCTTCTTCGACATTCATCAACCTCTTCATACAGGCCCTTTTGTTTCGATGGCTTTTTGAGAGTTGATATTGTATTTATTTTTATTTGTAGCTGCCTCATCCGGTGTGATCATTAACACTTGTGGCTGGACGAAGGGTGCGGGGTACAAGGTGCTGACACACGCCGCTCAAGCCTTCGAGGTAAGTTTTTTTTATGTACATAGTCTGGCCATAAATACTGTTACATTACAATAAACAATAAAGAATCCTTCGCGCCATTTTTGCGCGGACATGTCAAGTGCAAGTTTTTGTTTTGTAAATTAATTTACTGTGGATATTGTTATTCAAAAGTGTTGATTTGTTTAATAATGTGCTACAATGTGAATAGTTATGGAAAACGATCAATTGTACGTTAAATATGGGGCACAAGTTGCGGTTTATTTTTAGCGGTTTTCCCGCGCTGTGAACTCCCATGGTATACCCGACGTGTTTGTGCTATAATGCCGCGAGTGACTCCAATTCCAAGAAAAGCATCAAATTTGCAACATCTGGAATTTGATGATAACCTCATTAACTCATAAAAAAAAAGATATATTACGTCAGACTTGGCTGTATGGGCTAGACCCTTTGCCTTCCCTATCACCTCATTCATCATTCATCGGGAGAAGAAAACGCAAACAAAAAACAATAATAATAATCAATCATTTACTTTACAAATTTGCCTTACATCAAAGTATCTTAAGAGTTGACAGGATATGATCTACAATATATTATTGGCAATTAACAAGTTGTTGGAAGCCAAATCCCTGTACAGAAAGTACTTCTGAACATATTTTATTTAATTTTAAAAATATAATACAAATATTATACATGCAATATTGTTGGTAATAAAAAATATATAAAATAATAATAATAGATTTTCGACACAATATGTAGGTATATAGGTTATAGTATGTATAAGTAGGTGACAGAGGTGTGTGTTCATTCATTACAGCCCCTAGAACACAGCGTCCTAGACCTCCACTGCTGGAGATGGGCCTTCCAGAACTGGAGAATTTGGCCTACACTCGCCACGCTGCTGGCCAGACGACTTGGCGAGGATATGATGTCAATTTTTAATGACAATTTATTAACGATTCCACAAGTTGGTATTAGTGGAACCGGGATCGACGGCTTAACATGCTCTCCTCCTCACGGGAACGGTGGTGTTGTAAATCTATGACTGCAGTACGTAATAAAAGTGTATTTCTCATTGGTACATGCCGGGGGGGTTTGAACCGACCTTTGTAGGATTTAAGGAACGCGTTCTTACAACCGACCTTTGTAGGATTTAAGGAACGCGTTCTTACAACCGAGCCACGTATAATGTTACATTTAAAAAAACCAGATTATTATTTTTTTTATTTAAAAAAAATTTCATCACCATCACCATCATCACAGCCCCTAGGACACAAGAGTCTTAAACCTCCACTGTGTTCTGGGTAAACAAATTTATCAAGAGTGTGTCGACCCCAAATGCCATAACTACCTAAAAATATGTCAATTATTCCACAAGCTGCTTGCTGCGAGCGTTTTAGGTACCCTCCCAGGTGTGCTTAGTTTATCTCCTAGAAGTTTTAATTTCATAGGTATTTTATGTTTGAGCGAGAGAGTTGCAAAAGCTGTAAAACCTCTTAGAAAATTGCTTGTGAGAGGTTATATTTAAAAAAATATGAAAGTACCCTCATAATATTTGTTTTTTCAGGTTGATGTAATCTTGGTCCTAGACAATGAAAGGTTGTACAATGAGTTAAAGAGAGATATGCCCAAGTTTGTCAAAGTCGTATATCTTCCTAAAAGTGGTGGGGTAAGTACTTGGGTGGTTTTTAACGTTTTAGGTCCCGCGGCCAACGAGTGCCTTCACTCCGTAGCCACGACTCAAACTTAGCTGTTAGTACACGCAGGGCCAACAGTGAGAGAGAGACGGTTTATAGGGTTTTATTTATTTATTTATTAAAAACTTTATTGCACAAAGTACAAAGGCTGACTTAATGCCCGTAGACATTTTCTGACAGCCGAACCTTAGGGACAAATTAGAACATTTATAGGTGCAATGAAATAAATATTAATAGTAGGATAAATTCAACATAATTATATATACTTACATAATATACTTTAACATATACTGTAATATCAATATACTAAATACTAATACATACACAAAAATATACATATATACACTTATTAACATTGTTGGGAGCTATTTAGAAAGTTTAGATAGACGAGATTTTTGAACGAAGATCTGGTAGACGCTTGCCTTATGGTTAAAGGGAGATTGTTCCATAAATTTGTGGCAACAACTGTAAAAGAATTTGAAACAAATCCAGAATGATGCAAGGGAACAGAAAGAAGTGAGTTGTGAGAAGAACGAAGGGATTTGTCGTGAAACGAAGAAAGATAGGCAAATTTATCCTTGAGGTATATCGGTGTCGCAGGCTCATTTAGAACAGAAAAAAGGAGACAGAGAACTCTTAGATTTCTGCGACAACGAATTGGCAGCCACTTCAATTTAGCACGATATTCAGAAATGTGATCGTATTTACGTAAACAGTCCGTAGGCGCCCTGGGGACTCCTTAGGAGGCCTCACGGTGAGTCGGGCATGCGACCTCCCGCGGTGGCCCTTCAGGCAGGGGGTGTATCATTGATGATTTATCGATTCACCGTCTCTAAAAAAAAAAGAGTCCTAGACCTCCACTGCTGGAGATGGGCCTTCCAGAACATATATCTGGAGAATTAGGCCTACACTCGCCACGCTGGCCAGGCGGGTTGGCGAGGAACATGTATGATTTAATTTTTTTTTTACTATTAGGTGGCAGAGCGGTCCACCTCCCAAAGAGTAGAAGGTCGAGATGGCAGAATCCGAGAGTATTTCTATGGCAAGAGAACGCCATATTACCCACACTCATTCGATGTTAAGTTTCAAGACTTGAAGATATACAAGGTAAGGACTGGATAGATTTGATTACTTAAATTGCATTCAATAGGCTTCGGGTTGAACATGTACTCTATCTTAATTCTGACTTGCCTGGTGGGTAACTGCTGTACCAGGTATTGTAATCTCATAGGTACTCATAACTTAATGTAGTTCTAAAAAAGTATCATCACGACCGTTTCCGATTCGGGGTGGTCAGAAACCACGCTTACGGATTCACATTTAGCCAACTTTACTATAGGTCAATCATGACAAGTGGTAAGCTCGTCGATGTGTCCAGCGTACTTAACTCGAGAAATATCACAAATAAATTTAATGTATTTATTTACATTAATAAATATTTTCGTGTCCCGACCAGGAATCGAACCTGGTACCTCCGAGTCCAAAACCACGGACTTAACCGCTAGACCACGGAGGCAGTCTCAGTAGTGCAGTTCTGTATATGTTTTATTTTGTAAATCTGATATAGCTGAGTTTTCCTTGCAGATTCCTTTCTCAGTCAGATTAAACATTAACATGTCACTGGAATCTGCTAAGCTGCTGGTCTTCTGCTAACAGCTTACTTATAGGACCACTTTGCTGCTTAGTCTTCCACTAGCCGGAGTAGAATCATTCAAAATAATTAAATTAATGACGTTTTATAAATGCCTGTAATAAGTTTTTTGCTTGAATTGCCGTCATGTCCAGTCAAGCCGGCATAGTGTTAGGGGCAGTTGCTAACTTTCATGGATCTCGCTCCTCACTTACCATTAGGTCAAATGGTCATATGTCGTGCTAGTATCTTAAATAAATTTAAAAAAGTGTTAATATGGAGCTGCCTGAGTTTTTAATGACATTTTTTTTTTTTATAAATATTTCCAGACAGGTCACACAGCGCCATCTAGTTTCCGTGGTAAGCTACGAGGCTTGTGTTACGGAAACTAGATGGTTGATAAACTACATATTATACTTTTTTTTTGTAAATATATACATATAAACACCCAGACCAAGACAAATTATACAATGTACAACTTGCCCCCGGTGGGAATCGAACCCACGACCTCCCGAGTTCACGGCAACGTTTGTTACCACTAGACCACGGAGGCGGTCAATGTCAACATTAGTTATCATATTATAATATTACTGTCCTTCAGTACTAATGATATTGAATACATCAGATTTTAGAATTTTCTAAGTTGCAAATTTTTTTATTACTTACCGACTGAATTATCAAATGTCAAGACTGCCGGCCCTGGTGACGTCATGATATCCTATATCCGCATAGGATCAGTATCTCAGACTCCATCTCCCTCTCTCCCACACAAACTGTCTCTCTCTATTTTCTTTCTCCAATAGGTAGGAGCAGTGTCTCTGCCAGACTCGTGTTTGCCTCTCGGCATGAGATCTGAAGACGCCCTGACGAAGCTGGTGTCAGTAATGCCATCTCCCTCTCTGGCACACAGACTGCTAGCTGTCTCTTTCGCACAGGGACCAGATGTGGATGTATTGCACTCGAATGTTGCCGGATTTTTGTGTGTGTAAGTATCTTATCATACATTTATAACCTCTAGATATATAACAGCTAGGATGGGCGGCATTCGGAAAACTCTGGCACATCCTCTTTATCATCATCATTATCAGTCTTTAACCAGTGCGTCCTCCCGGTAATGTCGTAAGGAGGACGTGGACACTAACAGTGGGTTTGGTCCATAAATTCAAGGTCGCTCAGCGAGCCATGGAAAGAACTATGCTTGGTATAACTCTAATGGATAGAATTCGTCAGACAACGAAAGTTACTGACATAGCTTTTAAAATTAGCAAGCTGAAGTGGCAATGGGCCGGACACATCTGCCGCAGAACCGACGAACGATGAGGCAAACGGGTCGGGGGGTGTTGATGACGAGCCAGCTCCATGAAGTCCAAAGAAAGGGGCAGACGCACTTTACCTCTTTCAGCAGCAGATGACTACATCCAAGTGGCTACTCAGCAGACACTGCTGCAGCACCGAAAATTGAGCACACACGGTGTGACGTCACCGAAACACAAATTGTTGACGTCTGCCGCCGACCGAGGCTGAGGTGCGACTCACCCCACCGATGGGTCATAGAACTGGCTTTAACAACTAATATCTACATTATTATATTAATTTATAAGTTTAGTTCTATGACAATGCCCATCTAGATTCTGTCGCGAGGTGTCTGAGACACTTGTCCATCTCCTTTGCGACTGTTATGCCCTGCATCACAAGCGTAGCACCATCTTGGGTGCTCACAGTTTAAGCCCCGAGGAGGTGCGACGCCTCGCTCCTAAGCCCATACTAAGGTTCCTTGAAGCCGTAGGGCTAGTGAACGAACTATAATCTAGGGAGGTCACAATAGATCACTACTGGTCGCAGTGACTTGGAGACAAATAGTCCCACCCTATTTCACAAATAATAATAATAATGCCCATCTACAGCTGCATAAATATATATATGGTGAAAATAAAGGAGACGTACTGCGGGTTCTTCGATAGCTCCAAGGTCACTGGTTGTAAGGCACGACACACCACCATAGCATCAAGAGTTGGAGCAGAGTTTATGAGCACACATAATTCAGTTTAAAGTCTTATATTTTAATAAAAACTTTGACTAAAATAAAACTTTTATAGGCAGCACACTTCACCCTGTATATCTACAGGATTTATGCCCATTTTGCACAGCCTAAAAGTTTTTTTTTTACCTAGAGATTTTAAGAAAAAAAAAAAATTTTTGTGATATTTCTCGAGTTTGGTACGCTGGAGACATCGACGAGCTTGCCACTTGTCATGATTGGCCTATAGTAAAGTTGGCTAAATGTGAATCCGCTTATTTATGAGCGTGGTTTCTGACCACCCCGAAAGGGAAACGGTCGTGATGATGCTTTACTTTAGATATTTTTTTATACCAAAATATCTAAATGATAAAAATTAATATACCGCCTCCGTGGTCTAGTGGTAACAAACGTTGCCGTGAACTCGGGAGGTCGATGGTTCGATTCCCACCGGGGGCAAGTTATACATTGTATAATTTGTCTCGGTCTGGGTGTTTATATGTACCTATATAGTAAAAGTATAATATGTAGTTTATCAACCATCTAGTTTCCGTAACACAAGCCTCGTATCTTACCACGGAAACTAGATGGCGCTGTGTGACCTGTCTGAAAATATTTATTTATTATTATTATTATAATGCTAAGTCTTGTGATTGTTTCCAGTACCGCAGTGGACATGGATCGTCAGACTCTGACCGTGCTATCTCCCCAACCTCGGCCGTTACCTAACACCATCCTCTTACTCTCAGAACTACAGTACATGGATAACCATTAATTTTCTTTAAAAGGCATTTTAAAAGATTATTTCTTATTTAACACCTAATTATTTATAAAATGTAAACTTGAACTCTTTGACATCGAATAAAGTTTTTTTTTTTTTACCTCGTTCCGAATCATGATTTGGATGGTGAGAGCGTGATATCAATTCGGAACGGTCTAAATTTATAACAGAATAATAATAATAATAACTGGACAATTGGGTGTATCAGGCAAAGCTTTTTGTAGATGTCGCTAGCGGCAATGGTACCTTGTTTTACACCTATGTCGCATCATTGTTAAAATGTTTTTGTAGATGTCGCTAGCGGCAATGGTACCTTGTGTTACACCTATGTCTCATCATTTTTTAAATGTTTTTGTAGATGTCGCTAGCGGCAATGGTACCTTGTGTTACACCTATGTCGCATCATTTTTTAAATGTTTTTGTAGATGTCGCTAGCGGCAATGGTACCTTGTGTTACACCTATGTCGCATCATTTTGTATTTTTTATTTTTATAACAGAAACAATAATTTTTAATTAACGTTACCTACCTTAAAGACGAATTGAGAAAGCGAACACCGTCTTTAAAAAGAAAGAAGGTTGAATTAATAGAACGGAAATTTTGAGATCGCCATATCTTTGATTTCGCTTGGAAATCTCGATTTGTACACTTAAAAGCTGCTCACTTCTGCATAATATCCAGAAAATAATAAATTTCGTAATAAAAATACAAGTTTTCTATGCAACTGATAGTTATATTAGGTACCATCTATCATGCGCCATCTATCGTGATAAAAAGTTAGTGATACACTCCATTTAATTCATTATATTTTTGCAAGAAGAATTACGACAAAAATAGATGTATTCTGCGCTTTTAAACGACATTCTTTTATAATAATTTTTCGAGTTTTTTATCTCCATCCAACTCCCAGCTGCCTCCGTGGCTTAGCGGTTAATTTCATGGTTTTAGACCTGAAGGTACGTACCAAACTCGAAAAATATCACAAATAAATTCAATGTTTTAAATTAATAATATTACTATTGACTTAAATTAATTGACATAATAATAAAATAAATTTTAAATATAATAATAATACATAATAATTATGAATATAATAGTAATTTTATATAGTTGTTATTAATGAATATATGTGTATGTGTGTGTATGTATATGTGTATATACATGTATATGTAATATTAGATTTATAACATACATGTTTAATATTTTCATGCCGCTAGCGGTAGAATGCTTCGGAAATTATGCATAAGACCACATTATTATTTTGTACAGTATTCTGGAAAATAAAGATATTTTGATTTTGATTAATTTTGATTTTGTATTTATTTACTTTAATAAATATTTTTGTGTCCCGACCAGGAATCGAACCTGGTACCTTCGAGTCTAAATTCACGTACTTAACCGCTAGACCACGGAGTCAATTTGAGAAGAGGAACAATAAAATAACGAAAATATTTAAATATTACAAAAAAAAATAACTATTAAAATTATAGCTGGTGTAAATGCCAATGGAACTTGACCAAACGTCCCGTAAAAAAATATTTAAAATCATAGTTTGTAAATTAGGACTTTTTTATTTTACCATTAAATTAAGGTTTATAAAATCTGTGATTTTGTAATTAGAATAATAATAAAATGTATAATTTTTAAAAAATATTGTTTTTTTTTACTACCTACCTATCATACACGTATATATCATACATACTTATATCATACATGCTACGATATGTGGATGCATATTTTGGCCTGTGCGAGTGGTTCGGTTGCGGAATAGAGAAGAAGGAATAAGGTTGTGGAGCTCTTCAGAACATTCACCGTAGTAAAGCTTGTAGAACACGCTCATGGAGGCCACATCTCGGCGAAGCTGCAGCGATTCGAGAGTTTTAGACACTAGTATCGTCCACTATTCGAATAGCCCGCCTCTTTAGGACATTGAGAGCATCTGTAAGGTACTTAGCGGAACCTAATAAAGGCTCATTATCTTACGTTTTAGCTGAAATCATTTGCCTCTCTTTTCCATTAAAAAAAGCGAGATCAATAAATAAATCAATGTCATTATTTTTGGCCATTATTAATGTCTACTTAAATATAGGTCTTAGATTCGCTTCGCGCCATTTTACGTGAACATGTTAAGTGCAAAGTTTTTGTTTTGTAAATTAATTTACTGTGGATATTATTGGTCAAAAGTGGTGTTGTTTTGTTTAATAATGTGCTACAATACGAATAATTATGGAAAACAATAAATTGGACTTTAAATATGGGGCACAAGTTGCAGTTAATTTTTTGCGGTTTTCCCGCGCTTTCAACTCCCATATTTTACCAGACGTGTTTGGGCTGTAATGCCACGAGTGACTCCAAGAAAAGCATCAAATTCTGCAGCATCTGGAATTTGATGATGACCTCATTAACTCATTAAAAAAGAAATATATATTACGTCAGACTTGGCTGTATGGGCTAGACCCTTTGCCTTCCCTATCACCTCATTCATTATCCATCGAGGAAGAGAACAAACAAAAAACAATTAAATATAGGTCAGCGGTAGATAGATGTTTTACTTAAAGCGCCATACATACCTATTATAGGTATACCTTATATATAGGAATATATATTCGATTTGTGAGCCCGCAAGCAATGGGGTGTATCAGGCAAAGCTTTTTGTAGATGTCGCTAGCGGCAATGGTACCTTATTTTGCACCTATATCGCATCATCTTTTAAATGTTTTTGTAGTTTTAATAATACAGAATAATGTATTTTAAATTAACGTTACCTACCTTAAAAACTAATTAAGACACCGTTTTTTAAAAGAAAAAAGGTTTTATTAATAGAACAGCAATTTTGAGATCACCATATCTTTGATTTCGCTTAGAAATCTCGATTTGTACACTTAAAAGCTGCTCACTAACTTTTTATCACGATAGATGGCGCATGATAGATGGTACCTAATAGAACTGTCAGTTGCAGAAGACAAGAAGACAAATTTCTAAGCATTCCATGGATTCACCGTGCGGGTGCCGGGTCCATCGTGTGTGGGTAAGAGATGAGAAGAATGGTGTCTCGGGCTTGCGACCGACAATTGGCTGGTTTAAGAAAAGGAGGCCTCCTTTTTTTTCTATTGCGCGATAATACGCTCACCATCCACCATTCTACTTCTCTCCCTACCCAACCAAATACTGTATGATTCCGTTAATGCCGTCTTGGAAGCTCGTTCCATAAATGTATTGACGGCAGACCTGCTTAGGCCCAATTCTTTCAGTAAGTGATGCAAAGATTTTGCTGGAACTCCTCTTGCACCAACTTCCACTGCGTAAAGCTGAGTCTTGAACCCGTTCCTGATCATTTCTTCTGTGAGATCATAATATTTATTCGACTTCATGTTGTGGTCTTTTGGAATATTTGATTCCCACGGAACGGTAAGTTCAATAAGGATAACTTTTTTCAAGTTCCGAGAAAACACTAAGATGTCTGGCCTATAGGCTGATACAGCTAGTTCATCTGGGATCCTATAATGGTGTTCAAATGTATCCATGAGAATTTTCCAGTCTGATGCGGCGCCAAGGATCGAGGTGGGCTTGCATTTAGTTTTCGTGCTTTGCCCTTCCTTTACAAATGTGGTCAAAGTTTTATTTGTAGTCAGTTCCTTTCTGGCTCTTGCAATAGAAAGACTTACTGCTTCACGGATAACATCTAGGACTTTGTCATGTCGGCGTGAGTAATAGCCCTTTTCTAGGAGAGTAACGCACCCTACAAGTGTGTGTCTAGCAGTTCCTATGGCAGCACCACACAATGTACAGTTCTTTTCCGTAGCTTTTCCCCACCTTACCAGATTACTCTGGTCCGGGAGGTACATTTGAAAAGCGTTTAGGTAGAACTTTAGCAACGCCGGAGACCAATCGTACATTAGTGTGCGCCACTTTAGGGCTGGAGGGATGCAAAAATCGCCCAAAGTTAGCCAGTCATTTTGAACTTCTAGAGTCATCGCGTGCACTCTGTATTCATGCTCTTCATCTTTCCTGAGGAAGGATTTTATAACCTCTTTGTCACTTTCTTTTTTCTTCCAGCCAATGCCTCTTTTGTCAGTCTGGGCACCTGTCATGAATTTCTTGAAGAATAGTAGTCTCGGTTCCATATCTGAGACTTCTACTTTTCTTACGTAATGTATCACCTGTAGCTTTTAATATAATTATCAATATCCTAATCGACAAACTTAAATCTCGTGAGAAGAAGTGGGGATATAGATTCAAACAAAACAACATCTATACGGAATCCGTCTTAGCTTTTGCAGACGACTTGGCGGTGATAACAAGAAATCCCAAGCAATGCCAGGGCTTGCTGAAAATAGTGGATGATTTCTGCTCATGGACAAAGGGAATGAGAACGAAACCATCAAAATGCTTCAGCCTATGTCTGGCTAGGCGCAACACTACATTTACGTCTTATGATCCTGGACTGAGTATAGCAGGGCAGAGAATAGCTCCGGTAAATGAAACCATGCCCTTTAAATTTCTTGGCAGAAGGATCAATTTTCAGGGAAAAACACCATCCCTAGAAGTAGTTGTAAAACAATTCACTGACGACATGAATAGGGTTACTCAACAGCCTATAAGCAATGTCAAAAAAGCTTGGATATATGACAACTACTTAGCATCTCGCCTCACTTGGCCTTTCCTAGTATATGATTTCAACAAAAGTCTACTATCAAGTCTGGACGCGGACGTCATAAGAACATTGAAGTCTTGGCTTGGATTAGCCCAGGGTGCTGACTCCTCAACATTCTTTAGAGGACGGAGAAACTTCGGAATGGATCTGAAAAGACCATCTGAATTATACAAACATCTACGTATAAGCAAATATCAAATTCTAACCAGCTCCCAGGATAATACAATTTCATCCCTTCCAAGAGACCCTCTGGTCTCAGATATGGAACCGAGAATACTATTCTTCAAGAAATTCATGACAGGTGCCCAGACTGACAAAAGAGGCATTGGCTGGAAGAAAAAAGAAAGTGACAAAGAGGTTATAAAATCCTTCCTCAGGAAAGATGAAGAGCATGGATACAGAGTGCACGCGATGACTCTAGAAGTTCAAAAAGACTGGCTAACTTTGGGCGATTTTTGCATCCCTCCAGCCCTAAAGTGGCGCACACTAATGTACGATTGGTCTCCGGCGTTGCTAAAGTTCTACCTAAACGCTTTTCAAATGTCCCTCCCGGACCAGAGCAATCTGGTAAGGTGGGGAAAAGCTACGGAAAAGAACTGTACATTGTGTAGTGCTGCCATAGGAACTGCTAGACACACACTTGTAGGGTGCGTTACTCTCCTAGAAAAGGGCTATTACTCACGCCGACATGACAAAGTCCTAGGTGTTATCCGTGAAGCAGTAAGTCTTTCTATTGCAAGAGCCAGAAAGGGACTGACTACAAATAAAACTTTGACCACATTTGTAAAGGAAGGGCAAAGCACGAAAACTAAATGCAAGCCCACCTCGATCCTTGGCGCCGCATCAGACTGGAAAATTCTCATGGATACATTTGAACACCATTATAGGATCCCAGATGAACTAGCTATATCAGCCTATAGGCCAGACATCTTAGTGTTTTCTCGGAACTTGAAAAAAGTTATCCTTATTGAACTTACCGTTCCGTGGGAATCAAATATTCCAAAAGACCACAACATGAAGTCGAATAAATATTATGATCTCACAGAAGAAATGATCAGGAACGGGTTCAAGACTCAGCTTTACGCAGTGGAAGTTGGTGCAAGAGGAGTTCCAGCAAAATCTTTGCATCACTTACTGAAAGAATTGGGCCTAAGCAGGTCTGCCGTCAATACATTTATGGAACGAGCTTCCAAGACGGCATTAACGGAATCATACAGTATTTGGTTGGGTAGGGAGAGAAGTAGAATGGTGGATGGTGAGCGTATTATCGCGCAATAGAAAAAAAAAAGGAGGCCTCCTTTTCTTAAACCAGCCAATTGTCGGTCGCAAGCCCGAGACACCATTCTTCTCATCTCTTACCCACACACGATGGACCCGGCACCCGCACGGTGAATCCATGGAATGCTTAGAAATTTGTCTTCTTCTTTTCTTGATATTATGCCGAAGTGAGCAGCTTTGAAGTGTACAAATCAAGATTTCCAAGCGAAAACAAAGATATGATGATCTCAAAAATACCGTTCTATTAATGAATCCTTTTTTCTTTTTAAAGACGGTGTTCGCTTTACTAATTCGTTTTTTAAGGTTAAGTTAAAACACATTTTTCTGTTGTAAAAAAAAAACTACAAAAACATTTAAAAAATGATGCGTTATTGGTATAAACAAGGTACCAGTGCCGCTAGCGACATCTACAAAAAGCTTTGCCTGATATACTCCATTGATTGAATTAATGAGTTAAACATTAAATTTAGTACCACCTACCGTCCACTAGGCGGCGCCACTTTTGTGTTTGTTTTAAGTTTTCATCCCCTGGTCAATATCTCGGAGTCGCCAGTAATTGGTCAGGTAAATAAAACACTCTATGTTTTTATATAAATTTATTACATTTAGGAAGACTAAAATCCTAATGTTAGTACAAAAAATGACATACAAGGAACTAGAAATGAGATTGGCCATTTTTCTTGGAGAAATGGACCCAATAAAATGTTTTCGTGCCATAATGTTTTCCTTTTTATTTGATAGTTAATATATTGTGTTTACATAGTCTGTAATTAACTACGAGTATATGCATTTTACCCTAGCATAACGACAATTGACAAAAACTTTTTTTGCGTTAATAATTACATAGTTTCATTGATGTATATAGATGGGCCTATTCAATACAAAACTCACTCTAAAAACGTGCCGCTTGCTACGTGTTAACTTTGGGGGTAGAGATTGCAACCCGGTATGTTTTTCAACCCGGCCGGGTCCGGTCACATTCGCCGCCAACCCGGCCGGGTTGATGTGTTAGGATGAAACCTTTGAAGTATTTTATGAAAATTTGCTTCAAGTAAATGGAGGAAAAATACAATGATTCAAGGTTACGGAATAATATTTATTTCAAACCAGCAAAACAACAATAATCAGTCTTAATCAGTCCCAAAATCACGAGTTTTTAATGCAGAATTAGTTAGTTTCACTTATGAACGGAATAGTAACATTAGTGTTACTAATTAAGTTTAAGCAAGCATTAGTATTCAGTAATTAAGTTTAGGATAGAAATGATCTTCCACGCGCTGATGAAATGCCTGGATTTAGAGGATTTCGAGAAAAAGTTTGGAAAGTAGTCAAATTATTTAAGAAGTCGCCCGTAATTTAATTACTAATACTATACATATACTCTACCTCGATATCGTGAGCAGTCTAAGCGCGAGAAATGATGTCATTTGTGACGTAACACAGCTTTGGCAAAACAATTTAAGCGCGTCTCGGAACACCTTTAAGCGTGCTTAGATTACCATTATCGCGTATCGGAAATAAGGGATTGTCAATTGATTTGTTACTTGTCAAAAAGTAGCCTCACCGCTCGTTTTTTTAAAGAAATGTTAGCATTGTTAAAACAAGTGGTATTTCTTAACAAAAACGTCATTTCACACTGGTTTATGAAGTTGCTACGAAATGTTGGAAATGCTATAAAACGAACGCGGGATTGAAGAAACTTCATTTTTGTTTGACAGCTGGAAGGAAATGTTGAACGTAGAATACGAGTGTTGTGTTAATTTAGTTTTGTTGTCTATCCTGTTGCGTTAGTGCGTGTTGCGTATGTTTGTGTGCGTGTGCGTCTGCGTACTTGATTGCAGCTCTCATGGCGTCTTGGACTAATTGCTCGCACGTTATCAAACTCACCTGTTGATAAATTTTACTGTTGATACTAGGGTTTAGAACCGGGAAATCCCGATCTCGAAAGTAGCGGGAATTCCCGGTTCTCAATTCAGTAAAATGGAACCGATTTATACTACTGCCTAATACAATACAGTACACTACACCCAATAAGTTAATTGATTAATATGAAAGTCGGTTAATTATAGTACATTAAATATAAATTAAAAGCTACCTAAATAATAAAATTAAAAATAAACTAAACTATAAATAAAAAATGTCCTCTAGAGACGTCCCATCCGAGCTAATCCCATCCGAGATAGTCCCAAGGAGACTGGCAACATTTCCCCTCTGTATAGTGAGGCTAATACGTTGGCAGAAATAATTGCCAGCCTTCCTGTCTCCAGACCTTTCTGTTAGCTGCTTTGACAACTCCTTGGCCAAGCGCCTTGCTGACGGTCCCCATGGGCCCATCGTCTCGACCCCAAACGGCGCAAATTCGTAACCGGTACCAAGGTTAGCGTATTTGCGCAATTTGAGGTTCTCCGCAGAAAAAGCCGCTCTTCCCGCGCCTGACGAGGTCGCCTGGATGTGAGATGGAGCTAATGTGTCTACACACGTCGCATCCCACACCAGAGACCTGCCAAGTTTTCCCTGCCCAACAGTCATTCCGTCGGGTCTCTTGCCATCGCTCCGCACAATCCCAGATGGTTCTAATATTGATTAATATTAAGTTTGAGTCTGAGGAACCTGGAGTGCTTTAACACAGACTAAGCTTTCGCTTAGTTTAGTTTTGCCTCCAGTCTCCTACACAAATGTTTCTAAAATATTGTTACTAATATTAAGCTTTATGGGAGAAAATATATACCTTTTTTATTTTTTTTATTTTTTTATTTTGACTTATTTTTTTAGTAAAAAAAAAAAAAAAAGTAAAGTACATCACGACCGTTTCCGATTCGGGGTGGTCAGAAACCACGCTTATAAATAAGCGGATTCACATTTAGCCAACTTTACTACAGGCCAATCATGACAAGTGGCGCTCGTCGATGTCTCCAGCGTACCAATCCAAAATATCACAAATAATTAAATGTATTTATTTACATTAATAAATATTTTTGTGTCCCGACCTGGAATCGGACACAGTACCTCCGAGTACATTACAGTTAGTAAAATTTCTTGAATATTTATATCCCTTTCAGCACGGATGATACCAAGCGTGCGTTATTACAAAAAATAATCTAGACTTCTCACCAAATCCTGTTTTACTGCTCTCATCTGGCTACTTCGTAATTATCTCTATTAAATTGTAAGGACTAGTTAATAAATAAACATACAAAAGTATTTTTTATTTCCATTGGATTACCGAACGCACGATAGTGCGCTAGCACATTAGAAAAGGACAACGCTAGGGGAGGATTTTTTTTTACTATTTATATGAGATATTTTAGACATCAAGGATCTCAAAGTTATCAATAAAACTCTCATTATTTAAAATCTATTTTATCGTGCTGAAAGGGATAGATAAGGAGTAATTAATAATTTTTTCATTATTGTTGTTCTCATAACTGAGTCACCACCGCGCCTACTAATGTCCTAATTGTACAAAGGTCGGTTCAAACCCACCCGGCATGTACCAATGAGAAATACACTTTTCTTACATACTGCAGTCATAGATTTACAACACCACTGTTCCTGTGCCTCGGAGAGCTCGTTAAGCCGTTCCACTAAATACCAACTTGTGGAATCAATATATATATATATTTTTTTCATGGTATATAATATACATTTATTCGAAAAAATATTTACAACATATAAAATAAAATTAATATTAAGGATAGGGATATAAGTCCCGTCCGCGTGGAATGGTGGCAAGAACGCTGGCTGCTTAATTTTTTTTTTTTTTTTTTTTTAGCAGTGGAGGTCTAGGGGCTGTAATGAAAAATAATGAAAATGATGATACTTTACCTTGGTGCCAGACATGACAGCATAACAGTCTCCGTTATACCCTTCGGGTAGTGTGACCAGGGTGGCATCAAACACTGGCAAGATACACGATAACCATTTCTCTGCTGTAAACTCCTTGGTCACGTGTTTCTGAAAAACGTAATCAAATGATGCCTATTCTTGGTCCTTATATTTCTCACGTATTTGTATAGTTTTAATGACTCCTTCCTTATACTCGTAGTAAATAGAAGCTTATTTAATATCTTGCATAGCAAATCAATTTCGACTACATTGGGTACTTTTGTGCTCTGGAATAATTGTTCTATTTATTTAAGGAGTAGAAAACAATATTAGGCCTAAAACATAGTATTACAGTGATCAATATTTATAAAATACAACCTAATACCTTAAGAATCACCCACTTACATTTAGTAAGTAAAACTTAAACAAATATCTTAAATTACTATCTTAACTTAAAAATAATATTAATGAATTGTACATAAATATTTCCATTGAGATAAGTTTTTTTTTCTAGCAACATTTAAGATTTCGTTCTTGTATTGTAAGTATTAATTATGTCAAAATTTCTACACGCTCTAGCACTTTTAACATACATAGTCTCTTTCATATTAAAACTATTTATAATTTTGTACAATTATTTTTAAAATTAGTTTGAAAAATTATAAATTAAGTTTAAGTCAAGTCAAGTCAAACATCTTTATTCACGTAATCCTATTAGTAGGCATTTATGAAACGTCATTAATTTAATTGTTATGAATGATTCTACTCCTGCTAGTGGAAGACTAAGCAGCAAAGTGGTCCAATGAGCAAAGTAATATAAATATCAGCGCATAATAATATGTAGACCCTTTGCCTTCCCTATCATCTCATTCATCATTCATCGGGAGAAGAGAACCAAAAAAAAAAAAAAAGAAGTAGTGACGGTTTGAGGTGTCCCTGCGTTTGACAGCTGAAAGGAATTGAGTGGAGGAGCTGTTGAGGAAACATCTAAGAATATGGGTGTTATTACCTGAGTAAGATGTGCTCCGGCATAGATAGTCCCATTAGCGCAGCCCAGCACGAGCGCGGGAGTGTCCCCGCACGCTCGGAGCGCGGCGGTCACTGCCACTGACTCCATCATGTAGGAACAGCGGAGGAAATGTACGAGGAAGTGTCTTCCTTGATCTACTGCTTCTTGGGACAGTTCACGCATCTCCGTTTCTGCTACAGCCCTATACGAGTGGAGAAAAACGTATTTAGGGTCTTCCTATTGCGACCTCTGTAAAAGATACTAGCGCCACAAGACACCAGTGATACAAGATACCAGCGCCACAAAACACCAGGGCTACAAGATACCAGCGCCACAAGACACCAGGGTTACAAGATACCAGCGCCACAAGACACCAGGGCTACAAGATACTAGCGTCACCAGACAACAGTGGTACTAGACACCAGCGTCACTAGACAACAGTGCTACAAGATACCAGCGTCACCAGACAACAGTGCTACAAGACACCAGCGTCACCAGACAACAGTGCTACAAGACACCAGCGTCACCAGACAACAGTGCTACAAGATACCAGCGTCACCAGACAACAGTGCTACAAGATACCAGCGTCACCAGACAACAGTGCTACAAGACACCAGCGTCACCAGACAACAGTACTAAAATCCTTTTAGTTACTTACTCTAAAGCAATTTCATTTTTATCTGTAGATTTCTTGACGAGTTGGTCTAGTAGTGTGATAGCGGCTCCGTACTGTCCGTGAGGAGCGCCCCCTGTTCCGCACACCTCCAACAGTCTGCCCTTCACTTCCGATACCTCTCTCTTCACTTCTAAAGGGTCCATAATACGATATACGTCTGATAGCTTTTGGGCTCGATTTGAGAGGTCTCTGACCTAAAAAATATTGCGAAACTTGCGTCAATGTGTTTAAATTAGAACTAAGATGTTGGCCTAGTAGTATAGCGCAGTTTTGGTTAGAAGGCGCTGCGGAACACAAATAAAAAGGAGTTCACACATTGGGGCGGGTAGTTAAGGACCGGCTGGTGGATCGTAATTAGTATCGTAACAGAAAGTTATTTAAAAATACTTAATAAATTAATTTAGTATATCGGGCATCAATGATAGAAACCTTGCCTATTAGTTCTGTAAGAAAAACTATTTCTATGACAATCTATAAAAAAAATCTAAAATTAGTCTTACACTCGCCACGATTATTAACGATTCCACAAGTTGGTACCGGTAAGTGGAACCAGGAGTGCTTTCCGAGGCACTGACTAGGCAAATTACATCCTATTGTAGTGCATGACAGAGTAGATGTGGATCGCATCGTAAAATATATCAAAATTGCAGGCCTTTAATTTTTTTTTACCTCTTTAGCTCGATCCCCAGTGAGTGCCAATACGCGTGGTGCCTGACTACCAATTCCTTTAACCAGAGTTACGCTGAGATCTGATATAAAACCCGATTTAGGCACGTGGGTACCGCAGCATAATTCACTGGAATAACACATTAAATTTAAAATGTACATATACAAATAACCATTATAACTGTCTAAGAGCATGCCATAGAACAACTAACCAGTTTAAGCAAACCCTTATACCATAATGTATGAAAAACCATGTCGCTTTGGTAAATAAATAGAATACATGTTTTTGAAGTAACAAAAAAGACACTTAAAGTGGAATTCCTCTAGTTGTATGTTCGAACTCACAAGCGCTAGAGTTATCTCCTCACGCAGTGTCCTAAATGCTACTGTGACGTCATCAATTTCGTAATACAAACGAAGGTTCAAAATTTCCAACATTTCTAATTTATATCTTATTTTCTACATCATATTTTTTGAGTTTGTTACGCTAGAGACATCGACGAGCTTGCAACTTATCAATGTGACTTCGCTTCTTTAAAAAGCGTGGTTTCTGACCAACCCGAAAGGGATACGGTCGTGATGATACTTTTTTAAATTGTAAAACAGTGTAGTTCTTTTTATTGTTATTGTGTCCAACTATTTAATTTGACGTAATCATAATTAGGAAGCCCAATGGGTCCATTATTCTTCCCTGAGGAACTCCTAGTATAACAGTTTGATGTTTTTGCCTTTGGTTCATTCATATCTATTAGGTATTCATTTTATATTTTCCGTGAAAGTTAAATTTAAATAGTAGTCATCGTGCCATTCCATAATATTTAGGCTTAGCTAGAGAAATATATGCAGGCAATCAAAAGCTTCAGATACATCACAGAAAAAGGCTTGGAAACTTAAGCTCACCTGTGTGAAAGTGGGAAACGAAGTTCAAGAATAATAGCAATTGAGATTTACCCTAACACTATCAATAGGCAATTCTAGTTTAATCCCAGCGAAAAATCCTAGAAAGCGACATTGTGTCTCCATGAACTGTGAAACTGTCATTAATCTGTCCAATGCCCCCTTTCTATCAACTAGTTGTAAGACATTAACTCCCTAACAATCAATATATACTCACCGAGACAATAAGTCTTTACTTCTCAGCTCCACCAGTCGAAGTCCAGTGTCGGGGTATATTTCTCCAGGAACTGTGACCACGTCATTAATCTCAGAGAGCTGTACGTTGTCCAATACTCGAGTTTCTATCGGCACATTGTCAGCTATTACCTTTCTGGCAAGCAATGGATAGTAAATTATACTGGTTTATATTTATTTTAGAAACAAGAGTAAGTTGTGTAAGACATGCTCCTCTTGCAAGTTGGGTGAACTAGGGTAAAGCAAATGACAAGGGTTCTTACTTTTTCACTAATCAGTTCATTCATCATTGGGTTTTAAGTAATTTACAATTGTCGAATATAATACCGTAAGACATTCCCTGAATGTAGGCAATTAATTTTCGAGTATAGATATTTTTTCTCTAAACACAATGTAGCTTGTCTGAAGAGGTTCTGTAAAATAAATCTCAGTCGCAAGGTACTAGAAAAGTCGTTTTTGTAATCGAAAACTTACCTAACTAATTCCTGTGCATCCAAAATAACCTTCTGTGTTAATTTATCTCCATAAACCGACAGATTTAAAGCAAATCCTTTATCCGTTACATTTGATCCCACTTGGCATACAACACTATTTGGCAGCACTTTCCTTATCGCAGCATTTAACAAGTGTATTGCAGTATGATTTCTCATTAAGTTTAGTCTTTTAATACTATTAATTTCAATAACTACTTTATCACCAGTTTTAAATGTTTTATCACTTATTTTATCTAACACTTCGTTGTCAAAATGTCCTTTATGAAATACGTAGTCTTTAATTTTAAAAACACTGTCCACTACAAAGTTTAATTTATTGTTAATTTTTATAACTCCTTCATCGGCTATTTGACCTCCTTGTTCGCAATAAAAATTAGTCTTTTCTGTTAATAAATAGTATACATTATCATCTGCTTCTATTTTGTCTATAGCGTCTCCATCCTTGTTTATCAAAGCAACAATCTTGGTTTTCAACCCTTCGAAAATTATTTCATTCTTTTTGACATTAAATTTATATTTATAATCATCGATGGTATTAACCATGCCCTTTTTATGTAAGTCGTCTAAGGTGACATTAAATTTTGTAGCTAAATTGTTACTATTTTGTTCTGTAAAAGCGGTTTTATGTCTGTTTTTGTGATTGTTTAGAAGGTGATTAAATCCTTCGAAGTCGATGTCTAGATTGTTTAAATGTGCTATTCTTTCTATTATATCTTTTTGGAAGCCGTGAGTGTCGTAAAGTTTAAACACAACATCCCCCGGCACTGTTTTTGAATCCAAATTAGATATTGCCTACAAAAGCAAAATTTTATTAGGTAATATTAATTTATTATATCTGTAAATAGAAAAAAAACTGAAACAAATATTATTATAGAGCCGCCACAATTATTTCAAACGCATGTTTCAATGAATTAACTTTTTATTATAGCTATTTTTGAAATACAACTCAATAATAATGAATTTTCTAAGAAATACAATAAAATTCCACACATAATTGCTGGCACATATTCGAGTAGTGCAGAATGATCGACTTTGTTCAAATAATGACCAAACTACAAGCATGTTTATGTAAATATCGTTTACCTTCTTAAATTCTCTATAACCTCGTGGAAAGCTAGACAATTCCATATCACCTAGCGTCTCTACTTCTGGAAATTCCGTCACCAATTCCTTCCATTTCTTACTTAAATCTCCTCTCAACTTGCCATAAGCTATTTCTTCATGTTCAATAATCTTTTTAGCATCACGACCCTTCGCTACCAATTCGGGGTAGACAGGGCCGAGAGACTCAGCCACGTGGTCATACAGCTCAGCTAAAAGACCAGATTTACATTGAAATATGTCTTCGGATATTTTGAATGCTCTTCTCATTATATGTTTTAGATTTAGGCTGCAATAGGAATACAAATTAATATACTTGGTAAATCTGTATTTTTGAGCTCTGAGACAGAACGTAAACAAACCACCAAAAAGGTTTTTTAAAGGGCAAAATTATGGAAATTGCAATATAGCCATCACCAAAAATGCAATTAGGTAAATCAGGTATTTGGTAAAAAAACACAAATTATAATTATAATCCCACTATCCAACCCGGGTCACGATGGAAGATAGCACTGTGAGTTCCCAATATCCAACCTGCAGCCCTTTTCTGTTACTTAGTCGCAAACGATATTAGTGGATTTCGTTATTTACGTCAGAGATTGCGTCATAATTACAAAATATTATTCAATTCTCAACTCTATAAGCGCTCGACTTTGACAGTGGCCGTGCAAATATCAACTTTAATAGCGTGATATATTTGTAGTTAATTAATTCCATTGTATAACGTTTGCGCTGAAGTACACACAGAATAGGGCTGCTGGGTTGGATAGCTAGGTTGGATGAAGGGAATTACTCGTTTTATCAAAATTGAAATGTCAAGTGTCTAAATTGGGTTTGGCGACCCAATAAAATCTAAATGAATCACGTGGATCTATATCCATTTCATCGCCATCTCTGTGTTTTGTATCTACTATATTCTCAGTTACTTTTTTTATTTACTTCTAGTTAACTAAAAAACAAAAACTAATTGTCTATAGCCGAAAATCTTATGTCACCGCGAGATAATGATCGTATCGGGTTAGCCGGGACTCGCAATTTTGACAGGTCTTTGCGTTAAAAACTAGATTTGAGAGCTCGTTACGGCAAGATTCAAAAAAGCAATAAATTAATGTTTTATTATTATACCTGGCAGCAGGAAAGGCGCCGTCAGCAAGACAAATGCTAATCATCCTGGCGTGATCTGCTAATCTCCGGTAAGCTATATCTTTTTCACAGGATCCACCAAACTTGCCACCATATCCATCTATTGTAGTCTTCTAATGTTTATAATAAAAAAGTGAAATTATTGCACATTTTGCCGGTTTAAAAGGTAAAAATAATGGAAATACCATTTTAATTATATAATTGTACATACGAGGGGCGTTCAAAATATTCTCGGTATTGATACGTTACAACCTCTTTTATATATATATTTGTTACTGGCCGCTAAGATTCATCCATTGACATTAAAAAAAAGTAAAATTGGAACCGAGATGTTCTTTTGTTTTTCTGCAATTGCCGAACAAACATGAACACCATGAGCGAATTAACAATTTTAACGAAATTAGAGCACCGATCCGTCATAAAATTCTTGACAAAACAGGGTAAAAATCAAAAAACCATAAAAGAGGAAATGGATTGTGTTTACCGTGAGTCTGCTCCTTCTTTATCTACTATTCAAAAATGGTCAAGCGAATTTAAGCGTGGAAGGGAGAGTATTGAAGATGACCCTAGACCTGGCCGGCCTGTAGTGGCTACCTCACAAGAAAATATTGATAAAGTGAAAAAACTTATATTGGAAGACGGCCGAGTGAAGGTAAAATCTATAGCTCAAGTAACCAATCTCTCTATTGGTACCGTACATGACATTATACATGACCATCTTAATATGTCAAAAGTAAGTGCAAGATGGGTTCCGCGAATGCTGACGCTTCTTCAAAAGGATATGCGTGTGGCTTGCTGTTCAGATTTTATCGACCTGTGTGGTGAAAATCCCGATGAGGTGCTGCAAAAAATAGTTACTGGAGATGAAACCTGGGTTCATCATTATGACCCAGAGAGCAAACAGGAGTCCATGCAGTGGCACATTAAGGGTTCAGCTCATCCCAAGAAGTTCAAGGTAATCCCGTCAGCTGGCAAGGTCATGGCCACAATATTTTGGGATTGTGAAGGAGTTTTGCTTATCGATTATAAAGAAAAAGGTGTAAATATCACAGGGCAGTACTACGCTAACGTTATACGTCAATTAAGAGATGCGATCAAAGAAAAGAGGCGAGGAAAGTTAACCAAAGGTGTTCTGCTTCTGCATGACAACGCCCCTGTCCATACTGCTCATATTGCCAAGGCAGCTATTGTTGAATGTGGGTTTGAAACTGTTACTCATCCACCCTATAGTCCGGACTTAGCCCCAAGCGACTTCTTTGTGTTTCCCAATCTTAAAAAGGATCTGCGTGGAAATAAATTTTCTGACGATGAAGCGTTGAAGACGGCCGTGGAGGAGCATTTTTACACCAAAGATAAAAAATATTTTTATGAGGGATTAAAAAAAATAATTGATCGATCTTATAAGTGTATGAACATAGGGGGGGAGTATATTGAAAAATAAAAATATCAAACTTTTCGTACTTGTTTGTTTTTATCCACATACCGAGAATATTTTGAACGCCCCTCGTAGCTACAGTAAAGCCCAATTTGTAGTCGATCTTACACCTGTAAAAAAGATTGCCCAAAACCAGGCCCCAACTTTTTTGCAGCGTGCCTCAACAATTAATTGTGTTTTTTTTTAAATTTAATTATCTCTTTTTTTTTTTTTGGTTCTCTTCTCCCGATGGATGATGAATTAGATGATAGGGAAGGCAAAGGGTCTAGCCCATACAGCCAAGTCTGACGTAATATATCTTTCTTTTTCATGAGTTAATGAGGTCATCATCAAATTCCAGATGCTGCAGAATTTGATGCTTTTCTTGGAGTCACTCGCGGCACCATAGCTCAAACACGTCGGGTAAAATATAGGAGTTGACATCGCGGGAAAACCGCAAAAAATAAACAGCAACTTGTGCCCCATATTTAAAGTCCATTTTATCGTTTTCCATAATTATTCACATTGTAGAACATTATTAAACAAAACAACACTTTTGACCAATAAAATCCACAGTAAATTTACAAAACAAAAACTTGCACTTGACATGTCCACGCAAAATGGCGCGAAGGACTCCCCCCAGCATTAAAATATTATTTAATTAAATAGTCTATTGGTTGAACAATATACAATTAGGTTCTTTATTATGACCAGGTACTTTATTATAGATAAAACACTGGATTTCAAATCGGCGGGATCGAAACTAAACGAAATTATTAAGGTATAAAAAAAAGTTTTTGTCAATTGTCGTTATGCTAGGGTAAAATAAATAAAATTAATTACAGATTATGAAAACACAATATACGAGTATATAAAAAAGAAATCATTATGTCACGAGAACATTTTATTGGGCCCATTTGTCTAAGAAAAATTGGCATTCTCATTTATATGTTTTCGCAACACCTCCTTTACACAATTATTCCTTCCAGCAGCCGTACTCCATTACTTAAGCGCAAATGTTAGATTGTCAAAATAGTGAATTCTGTTATTTACTACCACTTTTAGCCCGAGTTTTACCGATCATAGCCGACCTTACGTCAAAATAGCTTTTTCCACTATTTCAAAGGTCACCCATGGGGTTGCAACTTCAAAAAAGAAAAAGAACTTCAAAATCATTGGGAAAACTTAAATTGTCCGCCGCGAATTTATAATGAAGTTAACAACATTTATATTAGTTAAACTACGAGTAACATTATATATTTACATTAAACATCAAAGTCAAAGTCAAAATATCTTTATTCACGTAAACCTATTACAGGCATTTATGAAACGTCATTAATTTAATTGTTTTGAATGATTCTACTCCTGCTAGTAGAAGACTAAGCAGCAAAGTGGTCCAATGATAATAAAATAATAAATAATATACGTTTTTGACAAACGTGAACAAATTTTGAAAAGTGACTACTCAGTAATTATGGATGATGGTGGTAATTTGCCCAGTAAAGTGTATCCACACGTTTCGGGATCAGGCTCCAATGGGGTGTATCACTAACTTTTTATCACACTAGATGGCAGATGATAGACGATACCTAATATAACTGTCATTTGCATAGAAACCTTGCATTTTTATTACGATTTTTATTATTTTCTGGATATTATGCCGAAGTGAGCAGCTTTTAGGTGTACAAATCGAGATTTCTAAGCGAAATCAAAGATATGGTGATCTTCTTAAATTGCCGTTAATATTAATAAATAATGTACCATTACCGCTAGCGACATCTACAAAAAGCTTTGCCTGATCATGCCCAGTCAAGCCGGCATAGTGTTAGGTTAGGGACTGATGTCAGTCATGAGTGCCTGTCCATTTGCTAACATTCATCGACCTCGCGCGCCACTTACCATTAGCTGGGCGCAAGGTCATAGTATTTAAAAATAAGTAGCCTATTGTTTAAAATTAAGATATTGATTAAGTTAAGATTGATTTTAAAGTGAAATGTCCCGTGAGAGCATCAGCAGTCCCTGAGTCTCCGTGGTCTAGCAGTTAAGACTAGTCGGGACACAATAATTTATTTGTGATATTCCTCTCCTCTGGTACGTTGAAGACATCAAAGAGCTTGCCACTTACATCCTCCTATAGTAAAGTTGGCTAAATATGAATATGCTTGATAAAAGCCCCCGGAAGGGATATGTTTGTAATTTACTTTTTTAAATTTAACTGCCTCCGTGGTCTAGCGGTTAAGTCCGTGGATTTAGACTCAGAGGTCGATTCCTGGTCGGGACACAAAAATATTTTTTAAAGTATATAAATACATTTAATTAATATTTAACTAATTTCTGATATTTCTCGAGTTGGGTACGCTGGAGACATCGACGAGCTTGCCACTTGTCATGATTGGCCTATAGTAAAGTTGGCTAAATGTGAATCCGCTTATTTATAAGCGTGGTTTCTGACCACCCCGAAAGGAAAACGGTTGTGATGATACTTTACTTTTTATTGGTAATACTAACATTTTCAATAGCCCTTATGATTGGTGTAAAGAGATCTGTGTCATAATTGGTGGGAACCGATTGCAAGATGGTGGCCATTCTTTCGAGTCCCATTCCTGTGTCCACATGGAATTTACTTAACGGTGTTACACTGCCGTCTAATTCTCTGGAAAATAAACAAAAAACCAAAGCTTTATTTATTTATGTATTTAATTAATACTTATTTCTCCTATTTTATTTTTCGAAATCTTTTTATTTAAAATCTTTATAATTTACCTGGCAAATTATTACTATTACTATTAATTTTAAAAAAAGTTCTTCGCGCCATTTGGAACGAACATGTCAAGTACAAGTATTTGTTTTGTAAATTACTTTACTATAAAAGAATTACAATATTATTAATTAACCTAGAAAAATAAACTAAATCTAAATAACAAATTAAATATAATAAACATTTAAGCATCCTAATGTCTCAAACCTTACAATATAAAAATTTCCTCCAGGCCATTGTTCAGTGGCATGGTGCCCAAAACACTGGCAGCATTTCCTCGTTGAATTTCGATACTAATCTTTTCAGCAATGAAGCTGCCAGCCCGTGGGTCACCAGAGACGTCGACTAGTTTTTTGAAATTTCTTTAAATAAAGTTTTTGCCTCGAGGCCCCATGGTCCCATGGTTTCAACGGCAAAGGCCACAAATATATAATCATTGCAAATGTTTATATATTTGCGGCGCTTGACGTTTTGAGCTTGTTCTGCCGCCGCACCAGCTCTTTACTATGGATATTGTTAGTCAAAAGTGGTGTTGATTTGTTTAATAATCTGCTACAATGTGAATAATTATAGATAAGATAAATTGGACTTTATATATGGGGTACAAGTTGCAGTTTATTTTTTTTGCGGTTTCCCCGCGTTGTAAACTCCTATATTATTACCCGACGTGTTTGGACTATAATGCCGCGAGTGACTCGAAGAAAAACATTAAATTTTGCAACATCTGGAATTTGATAAAAACCTCATTAACTCCTAAGAAAACTTGTACTTATTAATTACAGAATGACTACCGTTTACCTGTTGTATTGAATAGTAACAATATTCCATATCTCTGTGAGGGTGCCATCTTGGTTAACATAGTGTATTTCAGTGCAGGGGCCGCAGGGGCCTGTCAGACCCATCTCCCAAAAGTTGTCAGCTGCTGGCATTCCTTTAATCCTATCAGATTGTACACTGAAACAAAAACAATATGGTTGATGTGGATATAATATGGCGCAGCCAACAGACTTATTCAGCTAGAATGGGTGGTATAAGAGAAACTCCGGCATATCCTCTCATCGCCAATACCACAATGTTTAAAGATTTTAACCAGTGCGTCCTCTCGGTAATGTCGTACGAAAGAGAGACATGTACACTGACAGAGGATATGGTCCATAAATTCAAGGTCGCTCAGCGAGCTATGGAGAAAGCTATGCTTGGTATTTTTCTGATGGATAAGATTCCAAACGTTGATATTCGCCAGAGACCAAAAGTAACTGACATAACTTTTAAAATTTGTAAGCTGAAGTGGCAGTGGGCTGGACACATCTGCCACAGAGCCCAATGCAAACAGGTTCTTGAGTGGAGACTACGTACAGGACATATAGTGGGACGACTCCCTGCCAGATGGACAGATGACCTAAAGAAGGTCGCTGGTGGAGGTTGGATGAGAGTTGCAAAAGACAAAGACCGCATGCAGTGAGAGGCGACTGTCAACAATGCCGAACTGGTGCTGGTAGGGTGCCAGATGGCTCTAATGAGCTATGTAAAGGTATTGTATACAAACCTTAACTTTTTAAATTTGTGATAATAGCTGAAAAGGTGGATGTTTTATACTTGTGGATGTTTTATACTTGTGGACAAAGGGTATGAGAACAAAATCATCAAAATTCTTCAGCCTATGTCTGGCCAGGCGAAACACTGCGTTCACATCATATGATCCTGGACTTAGTATAGTGGGAGAAAAAATAGCCCCAGTAAATAAAGCCATGCCCTTTAGAAGGATTAATTTTCAAGGAAAAACACCATCCCTACATGAAGTTTGTGTTAACTTCAGTACATACCCAATAGATCTCCAGATATCTCTGCATTCTGTATCCTCGCCCAGCTTAAGAGCAGAATCTCCATTAAAGTATGTCATGACTAGCTGTTCTGGCTTCAGCTGATACGGACCAGTGAGGAGGTCCCAAGCCATTTGGCAGGCTTCAGTCTACAATAAGGTTAAGGTATTAAAACCAGCGGAATCTGAAACTGCTTCAGCTCAATCAATATTCAATAAATATCATTTAGACATAGCTTCTTGGATCTTAAAGTTGAAATTGGATTGTCTGGTGTGCTACTAGCTACACGTCCACACCAACTGTGCTCATGTCACTCCTTATCAAAGCATACTGAATCATCCGGTGTATAGTAATGATTAACTTTTTTATGTATTAAACATATTATAATTTAGTTTAGTATACTTATAACTTATATTTAATATTATTATAATTTATAGCGAGCCTATATTTGCCAATAATTTATTGTGTTAGTGACCACGGCTTGTCTTAGCTTATAGTGTGACCATGCCTATCTACAGCAGCTATAATGTTAAGCGTTATTCTGTATTTATAATTTTGTTATTTTATTGTTTCTCTTTCCAAATGATGGTTATCATGTACTGCTCCAGATTCACCAATATGTACTATAAAATGATATTGTTTTATATCAATATTGTAAAAATTGACGTGTAAAAGTGCAGAATACATCTCTTTTTGTTCTATGCCTACTTGCAAAATAACTGAATTGAATTGGCCAATGCAACTTGGCTGAAACGTCGGGAGAAATATGTCTCTAAGGTAAATCACGTAAAGACCTGTTAAAATTATAAAAACTATTATGAATGTATGCGTAAGTTTAAAAAGATTAATTGATTGCGAACCGCATTGCAGATATGCCTATATTGATATACTGGTGTAAAGTTTATAAAATGGACAGTTATCACTATGTATATTGTCACCAGCCACTTGTCCAGTTTGTTTTTAAAAGAGATTACCAATGCTTCATTCTTTTTTTTATACTAAACATGACATGTAACATTGCGCCTACCTGATGATAAGCCGTGCATGAGGCCAGAGGTGATAACTGTAAATTTTATGAACTTAACACCAGTGCTTGATATAGGAATATCAGCAATGCGTTGCTCCCTCTATTAAGTAAAGTATCATCACGACCGTTTCCCTTTCGGGGTGGTCAGAAACCACGTTTATAAATAAGCAGATTCACATTTAGCCAACTATACTATAGACCAATCATGACAAGTGGCAAGCTCCCTCTATTAATCAATAATAATGATAATAATCTATGACAAATGTATCTAAGAAAACTTGTCTCCTTTGTAAACCAGCCTATAGTTGATGGCAAGCCCGAGAGACCATCCTTCTCATCTCTCTTTCCAACACACAATGAACCCGGCAACCACACAATGAATCCATGGAATGCTTAGAAATTTGTTTACCTCTCTTTCATACCAGAGTTTAAACCGCAAGCCTTTTTGGATTGCAACGCATTCTTACAACCGAGCCACAACCACTCTTATATTATACCTTATAGTAATCTCCAAAAGACCAGTTTCCAAGCATCTCAAAGAAGGTGTGATGATGTCCATCTAGCCCCACTGCATCCAGGTCATTGTGTTTACCTCCAACTCTGATACATTTCTGAGAATTCACAGCTCTAAGACATGGAGGTGACACTCTATCCAGAAAGACACCTTTAAACTGAAAAATAAATAAAAGTCCACAACATAAAGTCAAACAAATATTATAAATTCATAGAAGAAATGAGATCAAATCCAAGAGTTAGCTTTATGCAGTGGGAGTTGGTGCTAGAGGAATTACAGCAAAATCTTTGTGCCACTTACTGAAAGAGTTGATGGACAAACAGTGGGGTCGTCCAAGCCAGATGGCTAATGGCAGGTTGGGGATGGGGACAGTAATAGTAAGCACCCACTAGTAATTCATGCACTTTTGGTGCAGGGTGCCGTTACTGGTATAACAGCACCCTTGTGGCTCACAAACTCAGGGTGACTAGGATCAACAAATTCAGACCTTTCAGACCAACAGATTCAGCCTCCAGGAGTGCCCCTTGAGAAAGTAGTCTCCCGTTGGGAAAGAAATGAGTAAGTTCACCATTTTGATGGTTTAAAACGGAAACCTTCTCTTTAAAAAAAAACTATTTTGCTTAAAAAGACGTTTACCATACACCATTCTGCTCCTCTCCCTACTCAACCAAAAACTGTATGATGTTCCCTATAGACCGCTCACCTCTTTTAATAAAATTTTCAGGCAGTATGCAGATAAGTCCAGTAGGTTATCCGATGAAATTTGTTAATGATCAGAATAACAGTGTTTAGTTTTTCTTGGGTACTTTGATATAAACATTTAATTCTTGAAGTCAATAACCTTTGGTAGATGTATTTATAGACATGTATAAAAATGGTATTGATGTAAAGGTCAATCTACAGCAGATATGGATTAATTATATACTTGCGAAAAAAAACTTGAATTACCTGATTCATGCCAGCATTAACAAAGGGCACAGTCGGATCACATAACGGCACTACGCTACTAGATTTCACATGCTTATGGCCTTGTATTTCCGTAAAATATTCTATAAATGTACTTCTTATATTACTACTAGAACTTTGAAAACGTTTTAAAGTAATATTTTGATAGTAAAACCTTTTCGCTACCGGTAAACGTAACATTGTGCCTTAGGTTATAATTATATTTTACTTTTAACAGATATATAACGATAAGCTTTTAACAATATATTAATTAATTAATTGTATAACAGTTTATTACTTATTTTAAAAGTAATTTAGCGAATAATAATTGTAAAAAAACAATCACGAAAATATTTCTTGTTTACTATCGTTGACACTTGTGAAAATGTTTAAAAAGCAAAAGTGTACTCGTGTAAAAATATCAATGCCGATAAAGGAAGCATACTCTTTAAACACTCAGCTACTGTCACACAGAGTACATTCAGAATTTTTAAAAATTATATTTGTTATTTATTTAACTACCAAAATCTATATTCCATTGACAATATAATTAGGTTATCAATCATAATTTAAATACTCATAGAAGTATAATTGCTTTGATTATATTTTCATGCTTCTAAATAGTTAAAAATAGTATTTTTATATTTACACAATTCCTGTCCAGACTTTTAATGTCAATGTTTTGAATGATCATATGTTGCAAGTAATATTTTGCTCAATATATTTTAGTTTTTAATTAATTTTAGCTGTATTTACGGGTATTGTTATAAAAAATACTAGCCTATTAATTCCTGCTAAGTTTTACTTCGTTACACGTGTCGTTAAATCAATGGTTGTAAGTTAAAATACGTTTAAATTTATATAAAGTCTATCATGCGAAATCTGTCACCGATTCGCTGTTGGGACACGTAAGTGCATTAAAATAATATTATTCCTGTTGCTTTATGTATATCAACAATTTTTACGGGGAAAATGAAGCGCGTACAGATTCTGGTGCTGTTATTGTGCGCTACGATTAGTTTTTGTGAGTTACTGGGGCCGGACAGCAAAGCTAGAGATAAGAAACAGACTGAAGATGAACCGGCCAAAACCTTGGATCCCGATAACCAAGCAGACCCAGAGTACCTTAAGGATATCGACCTTGTTGTGAACCAGCAAATATTAGAGCTGAAAAATTTTATGGCATTATCTGCTGAGAAGAACAAGGAAAGACTGGATAAGGTTTACAATATGTACCATAAGCTTGCTGGTATCCAAGGTATGTATAGTTTAATAATAAATAAGTTAAATGTAACCAGTACTAAGTGGTTCGGGAGTGGGGTTACCATCCAACTGCATAACTCTGGTCTTGACCAGATTTTAATAGCTTAGACTGGACTCCACCTGGATTTAACTCGAGACCCAATTATTAGACGCAATGACTGCTGTCAGCTTAATTTTCAGAACTATTAAAGATATGCTAGAATATTTTGTATAATTTACACCAATATAGAACATTTTTTTTTCTCTGATGGTAAGTTACTGGACAAAGGAAAGAAACAGATTGTCAATTGACTCTGTAAGAGCATTATTACTTACTGACACAACACAACTATCAAAATATAAGTTGTGAAGAATTTCACCAATAAATTTGTGGAAAGCCATGTGCAATTTGGAGTTTTCCACACTTTTTGTAAGCTGTTGTCAGTCAGCAAAAATACAAGTTTAAATAATTGGATATTACAGATTTTTTTCTTTAAGCCATTTTGTAAAAAGATATTTTATAATAAAGAGTATAATCAACCAAGTTTTATTTTCCCTAAAGCCTGACTTATAGATATATAATGCGAAAGTTGTGTGTAAAAGAGGCCCTGGCAGACTAAGACACACCTATCACGATCAAATAAATAAAACAATAGCTGAAGGTGCATAAAAAATTAAAACAAAAGGGCATGTATGAAGAGGTTGATGAATGTCGAAGTAGCGAAAGAGGTATGTCATGATCATGACAAGTGGCGCTTAATTGTCTCTGCCTACCCCGCAAAACTTTTAGTGCTGAAAAAAAAACTTATCTTCTAAATTTTCTTATATTAAGAAAAATATTACGAGAATAGGACTTTACTTTAGGTACCAAATCTGAGGGGGTTAAGGATGAAGGAGGGGGACAGATACTTCATGTAGCAAGTAATGTAGAAAATGTATTGTTTTTGAAATGAGTAATTGGCTAGGTAGGGAGAGTAGTAGAATGGTGAGCGTAAGAGGAATTCCAGCAAAATCTATGCACTGCTTACTGAAAGAATTAGACCTAATTTGCTGTCAATACATTTATGGAACGAGCTTCCATTATTATTAACGGAATCATACAGTATTTGGTTGAGTAGGGAGAGGAGCAGAATGGTGGATTGTCTTGTTGCGCAATAAAAAAAAAAGACCTTTGTAAACCAGCCTATTGTAGGTTGCAATCCAGATACAACATTCTTCTTATATCTTCCCTAGAGAAGAAGAAGACAAATTTCTAAGCATTCCATGGATTCCGTGCGGGTGCCGGGTCCATCGTGTGTGGGTAGGAGATAAGAAGAATGGGCTTGCGACCGACGACAATAGGCTGGTTTAAGAAAAGGAAGCCTCCTTTTTTTTTATTGCGCGATAATACGCTCACCATCCACCATTCTACTTCTCTCCCTACCCAACCAAATACTGTATGATTCCGTTAATGCCGTCTTGGAAGCTCGTTTCATAAATGTATTGACGGCAGACCTGCTTAGGCCCAATTCTTTCAGTAAGTGATTTTCTGACTTTCAGTGAGTGACAATTGACCCGTGGCTCCCGTAAATCCATGCAATGCTTAAAAATCTGTCCTCTCTCTCATCCGTTAAAAATATTAACTTTATTTTTATATTCAAACCTGAAACAGTTGACTTGGTCGAGTAATATGTAATGAGTTTTAATATATTTGTAGAAAACTCAAACCAGGTGGTGGAACTCAAGAACCTGCTGAAGGAGTATGATGGAATCAAACACAAGTTTATTCATGAAATCGACTCGGAATTTTTACCTACTGTAAGTAATTAATATTTTTTTACTACTGTAGTAACCGGCAGATTAAAAAGATGGCGCCTCATTAAAAAAGTACAGTCTCGGACTATTTTTTTGGGCTTAGTAAAAACTTTTATTAACCTCTTGGTCATTGATTTAGTTGGCACCTATTCCCTTTTTTCATAACATGGTTTTAGATAAGAATAAAATATTTATTCTACTATCATTAGTAGATATACTAACATTTTATTTAATGAAAAAAGGAGCTGAAATGAAATAATCTCTTAAGTTAACGCACAAATCAAACCAACGGTGGTGTATTTATTTAAACTTTAAAATTAGTTACATAATAACCATATCTTTTGAGGGGTGGTCAAAAACCAATCTTTTATTTAAAGAAACGCATTCACATTTAGAAAATTTTACCATAGGTCCATTATCATAAGTGGCAAGCTTGTCGATTTTTTAGCATACCAAACTCGAGAAGTATCACAAATAAATTGTTGTGTCCCAACCAGGAATCAAACCCAGAACCTTCCCATAACTGCTAAACTACGGACGTATAATATAATTCACATAATTTGAGTATGCATCAGTAAATATTTAATAACCTTTTAAAATACATTATTTCCTTATTCCAGTGGAATCCCGAGGAGATACCAGGAGTTGAGGATATGTCAGCGGATGAAATTAAAATTAGTGGTATGTTACAAATTTATAATGTGTATTATTTATTAAACAAAGTTAAAGTGGCTACCAATACACTGTCATAGGAATCTATGAATTCTCTGCTTACTATTTCCTATACTCAATGTGCCTGCCTATCGCTCTTCATTTAAACCTTCTCTTTTTATATAATTTGTAATATTAAGTAGGTATTCAAATCTGCAAATCTGCAAGCGCCTAATGTTTTGCAATATTGTTTGCGACCGGAGGTGCAGGGTGTCCAGAGATCCAGGCGTCCCAGAGACCCTTGTTCAGGCCCCTGATTGAAACTCATGTATAACTGATTGAAAATAAAGATTATTTGATTTTTATTTGATGATAAGTCTTTCCACTCTTCTCACAACTCTGCTCTCACCATATTGGATTTATGGCTGACTCGTTGCTGTTGTCGCCGCAAACCTGTGGAATTGTTGGTGACAAGCATCCAACCGAAAAATATTTACAAATGATCCGCGTATTATTATGAAGTGATATCCAACATTTGTTTTGCTGGATTATTTAAAAATATTTAAACAAAACAAATTGTCAAACTCATTTTAATCATATTTCGTTTCTAAATTATGAATATTGTTTGTGACGCATAAATATTTATAATATGAAACATTATTTAAATTATTTGTATATGAGCACTTAATCAAAGTATAAATAAAGTGTAAATATTTTAAATGGTAACATTTATGCCTTTCGAGATTTGGAGAGTTTACAACTAAAAATATTGTTTCCGAGGATCCCTTGACCCTTGTCAGCTGGAAAGAATTGTTGAGTGGAGGAGCCATTGAGAAATCGTCTTACAATACTGGTGTTAGCTCTTTACTGCTGGATATTAGCCGTCCAGAACATATTTCGCCTACTGTCGCCAAAATGACTGAAATTTTATATTTATTATTATTATTATTATTGATTAATAGGCGAGCAGCGCATTGCTGATATGCCTATATCAAGCACTGGTGTAAAGTTTATTAAATTGTTAGTAATCACCATAATCTATTTCTATTGTCACTTTTTATATATTTACATAATAACTAACACAATAAAATCAATTTCCAGCCAAAGAAATATTTGAAGATACAACATTAAAACTGAGACGTCGTACAATCAGTGTAAGCTCCGCCATTTTGAAAGTCATGGAGTCAGCCGACATGGGGTATATTCCCGCCAAAATCAAGATGGCGTGGTTCCATCTATTTGGAGAAGATTTGGAAATTAATGTGGAAAAAGCTACAAAAATATTCACAGATTTGGCCGAAGTTGGCATCGCTGATGGACATGCTGTAAGTTTATATTTTATGTATCTATCATCATCAACACCGCTTTCCTTCCGGGGTGGTCAGAACGCATTACTTAATAAGTATTATTGTGACCCAACCAGATAACCCATTACCTCCGAGTCGAAATCCACAGTCTTAACCCCTAGACCATGTATTATGTTTAAAACACGAGATTAGGTAATCATAACTTTATTGAGCTGTGTAGCATGTTTCTGAACCAATATACATTCTGTATTAAACTACCTACTTGTATTTACATTTTATAAAATAAAAACCAATCAAGTACCCACATCTACATATATGACACCATGCAAGAAGTTGACTATTTTAACTATTTATATATGATTATAACTAAATTAAAAACAAAAAGGTACTTTGTAGGATAGGAAAATAGTCTATGATCAACATTTTGATAAAAGCCATTTGATGAAATAAAATAATATTTATTTGTTCTATCTCCCGATGGAAGATGAATGAGATGATAGGGAAGGCAAAGGGTCTAGCCCATACAGCCAAGTCTGACGTAATATATTGTTTCTTTTTCATGAGTTAATGAGGTCATCATCAAATTCCAGATGCTGCAGAATTTGATGCTTTTCTTGGAGTCACTCGCGGAACTATCCACTGCTCAAACACGTCGGGTAAAATATGGGAGTTGACAGCGCGGGAAAACCGCAAAAAATAAACTGCAACTTGTGCCCCATATTTAAAGTCCAATTTATTGTTTTCCATAATTATTCACATTGTAGCACATTATTAAACAAAACAACACCACTTTTGACCAATAATATCCACAGTTAATTAATTTACAAAACAAAAACTTGCACTTGACATGTCCACGCAAAATGGCGCGAAAAACTCCATATTTTTTTTTTATTTCACAGGGTTTAGGCTTTATTTACGCGACAGGCATAGGGGTACCCGTCTCTCAAGCCAAGGCCTTAGTCCACTTCACTATTGGGGCGATAGGGGGCAGCACTTATGCTCAAATGGCTATGGCCTACAGATATTGGTCTGGAGCGACCATTCCTAATTCCTGTGGCTTAGCGCTAGAGTTATACATGAAAGTTGCTTCTAAAGGTATGTTATGTTTGGTTAAATTAATTATATTTTTTATTACTCACATAGTATATTTTATATACAGATAATGTGTTTCCATCGGGAAAACTCCGGTCTCAATAGGAATACATATTGACATATTTCTTAAACCAGCCTATTGTCGGTTGCAAGCCCGAGACACCATTCTTCTCATCTCTTACCCACACACGATGGACCCGGCACCCGCACGGTGAATCCATGGAATGCTTAGAAATTTGTCTTCTCTCTTACAACATCGTGAGGAGGTGAGCACGTAAAGCCGTCGGTCCCGGTTCCACTAATTCCAACTTGTGGCATCGTTATTAAATTGTCATTAAAAATTTACATCATATCCTCGCCAAGACTGGCCAGCGCGGCGAGTTAGGCCAAATTCTCCAGATATATGTTCTGGAAGGCCCATCTCCAGCAGTCTAGGACGCTGTGTTCTAGGGGCTGTAAATGAATATAAAAAAGTTAGGCCTCTGTGATGTTCATGTATTTGATTGTCCTAACGTCTCGATATGATTATATTAGTAATCTGTGGTTGCTTACGTACGATGCACCGGCTAGTTAGTCTGTGGTAAGAGCGGTCTAGGAACACGGCTCGGCGCTAATAATTAAAAGATTTATTATTATAACGCTTGTCGAATGGTGGGTGATATTACCTATATATTCTTGGGTGATCGGAGACTCCACAGCCTCCTTTTTTAAACCAGCCTATTGTCGGTAGCATGCCCGAGACACCATTCTTTTCATCTCTTACCCACACACAATAGATCCGGCACCATCCATGAATCCATGGAATGCTTGAAATTTGTCTTCTTCTACTCGCATCAGACCCTCGCCAAATGGCCTTGTCAGCGTGGCGAGTGTAGGCTATATTTTCCAGATATATGTTCTGAAAGGCCCACAGTGTGCCAATCTCCAACAGTGTTGTCTGTGATGATGATGATTACTCACAGCTAACAACTAAAACTAATAGTATTAGTTCTAAACTTCCTATTAAAGATAAGCTGTCCATATTTTAATTGACTTAATAGACAAATTTTCCACTAGTTGCTGAAAGTGTAACACTGAATGGTGGTCCCGCTGTCCAACGAAGCAGATTGCTGGACGAGATGGAAGGTTCTGGAGCCACTCCACAAGGAGATAGAGACCTTATAGAGTATTACCAACTTCTAGCAGAAAAGGGAGACGTAGATGCACAGGTAAATAGAATATGAGGCAGGTAAGCTGATTCCGACAACAATTTCCAGACAGACAATAAAATGATAGACTAACAATAATATGCTAGTTAGTCAACAAAACTGTAGGGCAGACATATAAAAAGACAATAAATTAATGGCAAACGAACACAAGCCGACATAGGCATACTACAATTTGCTAGACAGTCAAAAAAACTATAGACAGACATGCAAGCAGACAATAAATTTATGAATAGAAGGTTTAGACCTTCACTAGTCCCTAACACTATGCCGGTTTGACTGGGCAATACGAGTCTGATCCCGAAACGTGTGGATACACTTTACTGGGTTTTGGATACTTCCCCGCCCCGGCAGACTGGGCAAATTACCACCATCAATCCGCCTACCACCTATTTACATATATTTTTATTAAATAATTGTAAAAAAATGACATTGAATTAAAAAAAACACAAAATAATAATAATCCCTTCAACTTTGTCAAACTTTGTTAGCAAACAACAAAATGATTAAATAAAAAAAAAGTAAAGTATCATCACAACTATTTGACTTCCGGGGTGGTCAGAAACCACATTTATAAGGAAGCGGATTCACGTTTAGCCAACTTTACTGTAGGCCAACAATATGTCAAATAGACAAGCCAACAGACAACAATAGGATAGACAGACTAGACCTGCAAACAGATAACGATATGCTAGACAGACAAACAATAAATTGACTAAGAGAAAGTCAAACATACAACAATATAATAGACACATTTGACCTGCAAACAGATAACAATATGCTAGACAGACAAACAATAAATTGACTGAGAGAATGATAAACGGACAACAATATAATAGACAAACTAGACCTGCAAACAGATAAATATGCTAGACAGACAAACAATAAATTGACTGAGAGAAAGATAAACGGACAACAATATAATAGACAGACTAGACCTGCAAACAGATAACAATATGCTAGACAGACGAACAATAAATTGACTGAGAGAAAGATAAACGGACAACAATATAATAGACAGACTAGACCTGCAAACAGATAACAATATGCTAGACAGACGAACAATAAATTGACTGAGAGAAAGTCAAACATACAACAATATAATAGACAGAGTAGACCTGCAAACAGACAACAATATGCTAGACAGACAAACAATAAATTGACTGAGAGAAAGTTAAACAGACAACAATATAATAGACAGACTTGACTTGCAACCAGACAACAATATGCTAGACAGACAAACAATAAATTGTCTGAGAGAAAGTTAAACAGACAACAATATAATAGACAGACTTGACCTGCAAACAGATAACAATATGCTAGACAGACAAACAATAAATTGACTGAGAGAAAGATAAACGGACAACAATATAATAGACAGACTAGACCTGCAAACAGATAACAATATGCTAGACAGACGAACAATAAATTGACTGAGAGAAAGTCAAACATACAACAATATAATAGACAGAGTAGACCTGCAAACAGACAACAATATGCTAGACAGACAAACAATAAATTGACTGAGAGAAAGTTAAACAGACAACAATATAATAGACAGACTTGACTTGCAACCAGACAACAATATGCTAGACAGACAAACAATAAATTGTCTGAGAGAAAGTTAAACAGACAACAATATAATAGACAGACTTGACCTGCAAACAGATAACAATATGCTAGACAGACAAACAATAAATTGACTGAGAGAAAGATAAACGGACAACAATATAATAGACAGACTAGACCTGCAAACAGATAACAATATACTAGACAGACAAACAATAAATTGACTGAGAGAAAGTCAAACAGACAACAATATAATAGACAGACTAGACCTGCAAACAGACAACAACATAATTATATAAATCTACTGAGAGAAAGGTATGACAAACAGACAAGCCAACAGACTATAAAATGCTAGACAGACTTGAAAACTACAGTCTATAAATTGACTGAGAGAAAAGCAAACAGACTCAATCTATTGAAATTATTGATCCCAAACTATTCATTCATTGCAGGTTGGATTAGGTCAGCTCCATTTCCAAGGAGGTCGCGGAGTTACGATGGATATCTTGAAGGCGCACCATTACTTCAGTCAGGCCGCCAAAACTGGAAACGCAGTTGCCAATGCTCTTTTAGGGAAGGTATGTACTTGTATGTCATATTAAAATCAGCATAATGTGCTATTAGTATTCATACTATCTAAACTGGAAACCCATTTGCCAATGATAAATAGACTTAAGGTCACATGTCATATTTAGATAATGACTTTGAATATAATATTTCCGTCCCTGGTTTCCTAAGAAACGATAATAAGGGTCGCGCTTGATGGCCGAACGTAAACTCTTTTTGATGCTTGATGGCCAAACGTGAACTCATTTTAATGCTCGATGACAGAACGTGAACTAATTTTAATGATTTAAGTTATAATGTATAAGATGTACTTGTATGTATAATTGTATGTATGATAATGTGTAGTATATTAGAATTAGTTAAGTAACTTATTTACTGTATCATTAATTTTTTTTTTTTTTTTCATACTGCCTATCACCTTACTCGATCCCCAAGGTTAGCTGGTAAAGAATGCCTACTGGCATTATAGCTCGCCTCTGTACTATTTTTAAGTGCATTAAAGAATTTAAATAAATAATAATGATTGATGGCCAAACGTGAACTAAATTTAATGCTTGATGGCGGAACAAGAACTCATTTTGATGCTTGATGGCGGAACGTGAACTCATTTTCATGCTTGATGGCGGAACGTGAACTGATTTTGATGCTTGATGATCGTGAGAACACGCAGCGCGCTTCGTGGTCTTTACTTTTTGAACCCACCCTCTTTCTTCGATTTTGTCCATTTTGGGCTTATGAGATAGACGTGTATACAAATAAGTTTCCAAATTGCCTCAGAAACTCAAATACCAAGAGTCATCCGGTTGTTTTTTTTTTTCAGACTAAAATTACGCACACACTAAAATTGCATTAACGGAATTATACAGTATTTGGTTGGGTAGGGAGAGGAGTAGAATGGTGGATGGTGAGCGTATTATCGCGCAATAAAATAAAAAAGGGAGGCCTCCTTTTCTTAAACCAGCCTATTGTCGGTCGCAAGCCCGAGACACCATTATTCTCCTCTCTTACCCACACACGATGGACCCGGCACCCGCACGGTGAATCCATGGAATGCTTAGAAATGTGTCTTCTTTGTGATTAGTTAGATGATGGATAATGGTTGTGGAAGGAATCGAAAGGAGAGGATGGTTTTTATTTATTTTTTATTTATTGGTTTTACAAAATCACAGCATTAAATTAATACATATTTGACGATAGGAATTTTGTGATACATTAGCCAGAATGATTTTTATTTTATAGACAGCACTTAAGTTAAAATTGAGCCGAACCTAACATCAAATTAAATTAAATCGAATAATATTAAGTTAAATCATAAATTAAATTAAAACTAAACTAATATTAAATTAAATCAAAATTATTATCAAAATTAAAACAAATTGTCAGTAGCGAGTGCAACTAAATCTATACCGTAAGTAACCAGGTAAAAAAAAAATTACAATTATCATCTAACTAATAACTTTATAGACAGCAAGGGAGTTTGTGGATACAAATAGGCATGCAAGTACAAATCGAGTATTTTTTAGTAGTAATATTTGACCAATGGACAATAAAGGTTTAGGAGAGGATGGTCTACGGAATATCGTCGTTACTGACTAGGTCTTGCTTCCAGATATATTTGGAAGGTGGTGATGGCATCAAGGTGGATGATGCGACCGCTCTGTTGTACTTTAGACGAGCTGCAGAATTGAACAACCCTGTAGGACAAAGTGGACTGGGACTCATGTATTTACAGGTAATATAATATAATAGTTATGTAGCTATTCTCCTATATATATATATATAAATATAAAATAAATATTTCCAGACAGGTCACACAGCGCCATCTAGTTTCCGTGGTAAGCTACGAGGCTTGTGTTACGGAAACTAGATGGTTGATAAACTACATATTATATATATTTTTTTAAATATATTCATATTATACATATAAACACCCAGACCGAGACAAATTATACAATGTACAACTTGCCCCCGGTGGGAATCGAACCCACGACCTCCCGAGTTTGTTACCACTAGACCACGGAGGCGGTCAATATTCTCACATGTGTCTCACAGCGGATGTCCTTGAATTCACTTACCCATAACATAATTATTTAATTCAGTAGTTTGCAATTATTATTTATTTCAATTTAATTTTATTCTGATTTTAATATTTTGCAAGTTTTTCATTTCCTTATTTTGAGTGTAGTAGTAGTTGTTGGAAAGCACGTCAGGCCGTCGGTCCTGGTTCCCTTAATACCAACTTGTGAAATCGTTATTACATTGAAACCAGAAGTTTGATAAGTTTGTCTGTTACTAACCCATTTAATCTGGTTATTCTAAATAATAATAATAATTATTATTATTATTGTTATAATTTCTTAAAGAATATCGGCATTAACCTAACCTAACCTAATGATGCTCACATGCATGGGCCAAGTGAGCATCATGCCTCTTTAACTCCAAACTTTTTGACTATATCGACAAGTATTAATTGAGGATTATTTCAATTTTCTGTATGTGTATTGTGTGCTGGTCTATGTTAATAGTTCTGAGACTGTCATGTAATGTTTTGGGTATTACTCCGGTCGTAGATACGAATATTGGTACATTCACTTTTTCTTATTTGGTATTTTTTTATGTATATGTAGTTGTTAAAGCCAGTTCCGTGACCCATCGGAGGGTCCCAGTCGCGCCTCAGCTTTGGTCGGTGGCGGCTACTTTTTGACAAGTATGACAAGTAACAAATAATAACAAATGAATTGACAAACTATAAATATACTAAACTAAAAATAAACTATAAAGTATACAACAATGTAAAACAAATCATTTCTTATGTTAAATGACATCTGTCAAAAAGTAACATCAATAACATTCAACATGGTACTGACATACGAAATTAGCATCAAATGTTAGAATTTTCATTAAACTAACGACTTGTGCTAAAAAAGTGGTATTTTCATGCTAATTTTCATTTTGTATTAAAATGTTTCATTATTATTATTATTATTATTAGGGTCGCGGAGTACCACAAGATACGGGCGTGGCTTTCAAATACTTTACAATGGCGGCCAACCAGGGCTGGGTGGAGGGACAACTGCATCTAGGTTTTATGTATTTTGGTAAGTTGGATTGGGGAACTATAGATTAGAACTAGATTTCAACGACTATGGGACGAGCTGCTCCGCAAACTGATACTGGAAGATATTTTATCTTCCAGTAACACGAGAGAGCGGGCTCGCCTCATACCCGTTTCCACTAGGGAGTCGGGTCTTTGGTTGCAGGCTTTTCCCTTCAGCATCGGTTGGTGCACTCCTAGAACGAAATAATAATAATAATAATATTTCCAGACAGATCACACAGCGCCATCTAGTTTCCGTGGTAAGCTACAAGGCTTGTGTTACGGAAACTAGATGGTTGATAAACTACATATTATACTTTTTTTTTTTTTTTTGTAAATATATACATATAAACACCCAGACCGTGACAAATTATACAATGTACAACTTGCCCCCGGTGGGAATCGAACCCACGACCTCCCGAGTTCACGGCAACGTTTGTTACTACTAGACCACGGAGGCGGTCTGATATACTATTTCAGTGTATTATAAACTACCTCCGTGGTCTAGCGGTTAAGTCCGTGGATTTAGACTCGGAGGTACCGGGTTCGATTCCTGGTCGGGACACAAAAATATTTAATAATGTATATGTATGTACATTTAATTAATATTTAACTTATTTGTGATATTTCTCGAGTTTGGTACGCTGGAGAAATCGACGAACTTGCCACTTGTCATGATTGGCCTATAGTAAAGTTGGCTAAATGTGAATCCGCTTAAATGAATGTGGTTTCTGACCACCCGAAAGAGAAAAGGGTCATGATGATACTATATATATATATATATAAATACACTGACCATGGCGGTGTGCCTTTGTCTCGGAGCCCGGACTGTCCACCCACACCAGTGTCGGTGTGGAAAGCCCGTGAAACATCTTGGACACCATGGGCTTTCTTGCTCTAGAAGTCCTGGCCGCATTCCTCGTCACGCTGCTTTGAACGACATCATTCGAAAGGCTTTTGTCACTGCTGGAGTACCCGCGATCCTAGACCCCTCTGGGATTGTGCGGAGCGGAGCAGATGGAAAAAGACCCGACGACATGACCGTTGGACTGTGAAAACTTGGCAGGTCCCTGGTGTGGGATACGACATGTGTAGACACATTAGTAGACAGGAAAGCTGGCAATTATTTTTGCCAACGTATTAGCTTAGCTATACAGAGGGGGAAATGTTGCCAGTCTTCTTGGGACTATCACTGAAGGATCGTGTCTAGAGGACATTTTTTTCATTCATTCATTACAGCCCCTAGAGCACAGCGTCCTAGACCTCCACTGCTGGAGATGGGCCTTCCAGAACTGGAAAATTTAACGATTCCACAAGTTGGCATTAGTGGAACCGGGACCGACGGCTTAACGTGCTGTCCTCCTCACGGGAACGGTGGTGTTGTAAATCTATGACTGCAGTACGTAAGAAAAGTGTATTTTTCATTAGTACATGCCGGGGGGGTTTGAACCGACCTTTGTAAGTAAGTTCTATTCCTGGTCCTCCTCCTTGCGTCGTGTTTCCTCACTGATGAGTGAATTGGTGTGCGTCTTAATGATAGCACGCCACCCGTTCCTGTTGAGCGGCATGCACAGCATCATGGACGCTAATGTTGGTCGTCGGTTGTCGGTCTCTTTCCTTCCACCTTGCCAGTAACAAAAAGTTCCTCCAGGTTATCCCCTCCTTTTCTGGCAATGTGTCCGAAGAACTGGAGTATCCGACGAAGGCATATGGTGGATAGCCTAGTCGATATGTCTAGTTGGTTCAGTCCACGAGGTCCTCAGCATTTTTCTCCAACACCACATCTCAAAAGCATCGATACGCTTTCGGTCAGCGCACTTTATAGTCCATGTCTCAGCGCCATATATGGAGAAAACCAGATTCCTGGTCAAAACATAATAATTTATTTGTGATATTTCCTAGTTTGGTAGTCTTGGCCTAAATGTAAATTATTTTCTTGGTGGTCACCTCGGAAGGGATACGGTCGTGATGATACTTTACTTTTTTTTTCAGGTGGTATAGGTATGCGTCGTGATTTCAAGCAAGCCATGAAGTACTTTTCTCTGGCCTCCCAATCTGGCCACGTGCTTGCCTTTTACTATCTGGCCCACATGCATGCACAAGGAGCTGGTGTCTCTCAGTCATGCTCTACTGCTGTCGAGGTAAGGAAGAATAACACACCAATAATATAATTGTGGGCGCGGTGGTGACTCGGTTGTAAGAACGCGTACCATAAATCTTTATTTTTTTTGGTTCTCTTCACCCGATGATGAATGAGATGATAGGGAAGGCAAAGGGTCTAGCCCATACAGCCAAGTCTGACGTAATATATCTTTCTTTTTTATGAGTTAATAAGGTCGTCATCAAATTCCAGATGTTGCAGAATTTGATGCTTTACTTGGAGTCACTCGCGACACCATAGCTCAAACACGTCGGGTTAAATACGGGAGTTAACATCGCGGGGAAACCGCAAAAAATAAACTGCAACTTGTGCCCCATATTTAAAGTCCAATTTATCGTTTTCTATAATTATTCACATTGTAGCACATTATTAAACAAAACAACAGAACTTTTTTCTCATTTTTTTTTTTTTAATTTCAGTTAGCCAAAAACGTTTGCGAACGTGGTCACTGGAGTGACGGGTTGATGCGGTCACACACGGCTTGGCGGGACAAGAACCCGCACTCCTCGTACTTACAATACCTGAGTCTGGCCGAAATGGGTTACGAGGTTGCACAAAGCAATGCTGCTTATCTACTGGATAGTGGTAAGTTAATAGTCTATTTTATTCGGATATTTGACCGGTGAAGGCCAGTCCTTATTTTTATGTATAGAAGTAAAGTATCATCACGACCGTTTCCCTTTCGGGGTGGTCAGAAACCACGCTTATAAATAAGCGGATTCACATTTAGCCAACTTTACTATAGGCCAATCATGACAAGTGGCAATCTCGAGAAATATCACAAATAAATTAAATTTATTTGTTTACATTAATAAATATTTTTGTGTCCCGACCAGGAATCGAACCTGGCACCTCCGAGTCTAAATCCACGGACTTAACTGCTAGATCACGGAGGCATTTTCATGTATATAATTTATAATATAAATAAATAAATAATAAATATTTCCAGACAGGTCACACAGCGCCATCTAGTTTCCGTGATAAGCTACGAGGCTTGTGTTACGGAAACTAGATGGTTGATAAACTACATAATATACTTTTTTTTGTAAATATATACATATTATACATATAAACACCCAGACCGAGACAAATTATACAATGTACAACTTGCCCCCGGTGGGAATCGAACCCACGAGTTCACGGCAACTTTTGTTACCACTAGACCACGGAGGCGTTATATGTTTATATATTAATGTTATGTATATTTTCATCACCGCCCCTAACCCTTCAGTGCTGGAGATGGATCTCTGGCCGGACGGGTTGGCGAGGATATGATGTCAATTTTTAATGACAATTTATTAACGATTCCACAAGTTGGTATTAGTGGAACCGGGACCTACGGCTTAACGTGCTCTCCGAGGCACATCTATGATAATAGTGTATTTCTCATTGGTACATGTCGGGGGGGCTTGAACCAACCTTTGTAGGATTCAAGGAACAACCGAACCACCATCACGCCATGTTATGTATGTTTGTTGTTTGTTGTCAAGCCGGCATAGTGTTGGGGACTGATGGCAGTTATGAGTGTCTGACTTCAGTTGCTAACATTCATGGATCTTGTGCGCCACTTACCAACAGGTGGGCCCAAGGTCACATGTCGTGCTAGTATATATAAATGTTTATAGTATTTAAGTATATGTGTGTTTATATAGATATTACTTACTTTTATGGTATTTATTGGAATAAAAATAATTTCTTAATATCATTTCACCCAATCTCATTTGTCCCAACGGTCAACGGTCTGAGAATTATAAAGTTTTAAAATAAATCAACTGCCTCCATGGTCTAGCGGTTAAGTCCGTGGATTTAGACTCGGAAGTACCGGGTTCGATTCCTGTTCGGGACACAAAAATATTTATTAATGTAAACAAATACATTTAATTTATTTGTTATATTTCTCGAGATTGCCACTTGTCATGATTGGCCTATAGTGAAGTTGGCTAAATGTGAATTCGCTTATTTATAACCATGGTTACTGACCCAAAAGGGAAAAGGTCGTGATGATACTTTACTTTTTTTAAAATAAATAAATAGAGGTCGCTTGGAGTACAGATCTTGTACTATAATACAATACTTAAGTCTTTAAACATTGCTGATAACATTGACACTGACAGTAGACCGTCACTGTTGGACACTTTACAGTACATATTTCTAGAGAATTTGGCCTACACTCGCCACGGGTTGGCAAGGATCTAATGATAATCTATTAACGATTCCACATCGAACATAATAATCGAACCGGGACTGACGGCTTAACGTGCTCGGAGACGATGGTGTTGTAAATCCATGACAAATGTGTGTAAAAAAAGTGTATTTCTCATTGCATGTCGGAGACCTTTGTAGGATTTGAACTCCTATAATTAAGTAAAATGGGGAGGGGGGGGGGCTGAACCGACCTTTGTAGGATTAATTAATGGGCGAGTTTCTTGTAAGCAAATAATAAAGAAATGGCGGTAGTTTTAAAAATAAACGCCTGAAATTTTTAAATAGCAAATTAACAATAAATGATATTGTATTATTTACTTTTTTTTTAGTGATTAAACAAGTTTTAATTAAATACATTGTTAATAAATATAAAATAATGAAAAATAATAAAAAAATTGCTCCAAAGTGACAATTTTTTTTTTGTAGGTGAAGTTAAGTTATATAACGATACGGAGCGATACATTCGAGCTTTGCAGTTGTGGGGTCGAGCAGCTGCTCAGGGATACTCAGCCGCACGGGTTAAGTTAGGGGATTACCACTACTACGGTCTCGGAACTAAGGTGGATTATGAAGCCGCAGCTCATCATTATAGGTGAGATTTTTACTTTAGTAAACTATTTATTTAACAACCAACTTTCAATCCCTCCTCACTCCTCCAGCAGATATTCAGATTCTCTCACCGTGTCTGCAGCTCGTCAATGGAACAGGCTGCCATTAACTATCCGACAGGCACAATCTCTAAATATATTCAAAAAAACTTCTATTTTCTCACCTTCTTGAAAACCAAAATTTAACTTAATCTCCTCACCTTGACATATATTATTTTATTAGAAGAAGACAAATTTCTTAGCATTCCATGGATTCACCGTGCGGGTGCCGGGTCCATCGTGTGTGGGTAAGAGATGAGAAAAATGGTGTCTCGGGCTTGCGACCGACAATTGGCTGGTTTAAGAAAAGGAGGCCTCCTTAATACGTAGTACTATAATATGTATTTTATTGTATTTATTACATAAGTTCATTATGATCCTATTTATCCCATAATTTATTAATTATTTTTCTCTTATTTTTATTTTATATATATATCATTTTATTTTTCTGACTCTGCACCCATAATATTCATTCTATCACTCTCCCAAAGGTTAGCTGGTAGAGAATACCTTTATGGTATTAAGCTCGCCTATGTACATCTTGTTATATTTTATATTTTGTGTGCAATAAAGGATTTTATTATTATTATTATTATTATTTATTTATTACAAAAACCACAGCTCATTACAGAATTAAATACATAGGTATACCTTATAAGTAACACATTGGCCATACATGGCTTTTTCTATAATAATAAATATTTCCAGACAGGTCTCACAGCGCCATCTAGTTTCCGTGGTAAGCTACGAGGCTTGTGTTACGGAAACTAGATGGTTGATAAACTACATATTATACTTTTTTTTTGTAAATATATACATATTATACATATAAACACCCAGTCCGAGACAAATTATACAATGTACAACTTGCCCCCGGTGGGAATCGAACTCACGACCTCCCGAGTTCACAGCAACGTTTGTTACCACTAGACCACGGAGGCGGTCCTCATAAAAATCATAACTAAACATAACTAAAATCATACCTCTGTGTCTGGATTACTATTATAAAAATTCAAATACAGTCCACTGACGGTGTTGTGGTATACCTTATAAGTAATACATTGGCCATACATGGCTTTTTCTATAATAATAAATATTTCCAGACAGGTCACACAGCGCCATCTAGTTTCCGTGGTAAGCTACGAGGCTTGTGTTACGGAAACTATATGGTTGATAAACTACATATTATACTTTTTTTTTTGTAAATATATACATATTATACATATAAACACCCAGTCCGAGACAAATTATACAATGTACAACTTGCCCCCGGTGGGAATCGAACCCACGACCTCCCGAGTTCACGGCAACGTTTGTTACCACTAGACCACGGAGACGGTATATATATATATACTACTATACTATATAAATAGTACTTCTTTGTGGAAATAAAACTAAACTAAAACTAGAAGGCTAACTAAACTAAGCAAGTCGCAAAGAATACGAACAGAAATTTAAGCCAATATGCATGTGATATGTTCTATTCGTTTGTATGTATGTGTGTATATGTATATATTTATGTGTATATATATATATGATATATATTATGTAATGCTACGTTATTGTGTCATTCATAAATATGCATTTATTATGATTGTTTATTATTTATTTGTGTAATATATATAATAAATTATATATTATTTACTATTGTAGTTCTGTACTAGAGCCTCGACACATTTATGCTTGTATATTAAGGGATTAGCTGAAAATCAGCGCTGTGACTCTCAAAGCGTCGCAGCTCAATGCTGAGCTGATTCCCTATTTGTCACCACACACTTTTAATTTTAAGTTAACTTTTTTTTTTTCGTTTGTTAATGTGACAAATAAAATATTTTTCTTTCTTCTTTCTTTCTTTCTTATAATAATAATAATAATATGCGTGTACACAACAATAAAGTCACTCGTAAGAGGACAAAATATAGTAAATAATTATGGATGCGCGAGTGCATGTGTGTTATGTTAGTGTACCTATGGGTTGTGTTAGTGTGTACGTGTTTGTGTGTGTATGGCGATGTCTCCAACTTCTTCGTGCGTCTCTGCCACAAATTTATGGAATGACCTTTCAGTAAACATAAGGCAGGCAACTCATCATCATCATCAGCCTGTGTCTCTCCACTGCTGGATATAGGCCTCCCCCAAGGCTCGCCACTTCACACGATCTCCTGCCACTCTCATCCAACCCCCACCAGCGACCTTCCTCAGGTCATCTGTCCACTCCATCGTTCATCGGTTCTACGACAGACATGTCCAGCCTATTGCCAATTCAGCTTACTAATTTTGAAGGCTATATCGGTAACTTTGGTTCTCCGACGGATTTCCTCGTTTCGGACTTTATCCACCAGAGAAATACCAAGCATAGCTCTCTTTGTAACCCGCTGAGCGACCTTAAAATTGTGGACTAGACCCACTGTTAGTGTCCACGTTTCTGCTCCGTACGACAGCACTGGAAGAACGCACTGGTTGAAAACTCTCGTCTTCAAACACTGGGGTATGTTTGATAGGAAGATTTGGCGCAGCTTCCCGAAAGCCGCCCATCCTAGCTGAATGCGTCTGTCGGCTTCTTTGAACTATCAGATTTTAATTTTAAACACAGTCTATTTCATACTGTGTATGTTTACGTTAGATAAATAAAGAAATATTTCTGTTTCAGGATAGCATCCGAGCAACAACATAACGCCCAAGCAACATTTAACCTTGGGTACATGCATTCCCTCGGACTCGGTCTGGCCCGAGACCCGCACCTCGCTAAGAGATGCTATGACCTCGCCGCCGACACCGCACCCGAGGCTCGCCTGCCTTCCGCACTCGCCCTCGCCGCACTACACGCCACTAGTCTCACCCAAGTACTACTCACCCAGGTAAATATAAACCTAAAAAAACTACACAAAACAAAAATTCAATCAGGTACAAACTCACCCAAGACTATTTCACCTAGTTAAGATTTCACCCATGTAATAACACAAATTCACCTAGTTCGAATTTAACCTAATTAATGACTTAAACTCATCCTGGACAATCTCACCCAGTTAAAATAAACAAAGGTACAATCTCACCCAGGACTATTTCACCTAGTCACGATTTCATCCATGTAACAACACAAACTCACCCGTAACTATCTCACCTAGTTACAATTTTACCTAATTAATGACTTAAACTCATCCAGGACTATCTCACCCAGGACTATATCATTTAACTAAAATAAACACCAAGGTACAATCTCACCCAGGACTATATCATCTAACTAAAATAAACATCAAGGTACAATCTCACCCAGGACTATTTCACCTAGTCACGATTTCACCCATGTAACAACACAAACTCACCCGGAACAATCTCACCTAGTTACAATTTTACTTAATTAACTTGATCTCATCCAGGACTATCTTACCTAGTCAAAATAAACACCAAGGTACAATCTCAACCAAATCTCTCTCACCTAGTTACAAATTCACCAAAGCACAACTTAATAACCCAAGATAATCTCACAATACCATGTAATATAGTGTTTAGTATATGTATTATTGTGTACATATTTGTATGTATGTATGTATGTGTATTTATTTCAATATCTATGATATGTAAGATTAAATGAATTTATTTAGCAACGTTTCTTACAATCGTTTGCACCTAGCCTCATGATTGTGTAATATTTATATACATAGTGCAATAAAGTTTTAAATAAATAAATAAAAATAATCTTCCTACTCACCTAAGTTCTAATTCACCCAGGTAAAAAATCACCCAAGTGCCAACTCATGAGTTTTTTTTTCTATTTCAGACTCCAATAGCAATATTATTTCTAACTGGAGATTCCCCGCTTCTACAGAACTGGGACGTCTACCTTATCGCAGTACTAGTAAGCTCTCTGGGAATAGTGTTGTACTTCAGAAGACCGCGTCCATAGGGACGACTTCACAGGACAACACAAGTATAGTGATGTGAAAGTGGATCGTGTTCATTCAAATAGAGTAGTTGATTATTGAGAAAAAAACAGTGATTAACAAAATTGTGCATTTTATGGTGTTATAGAGAGTTGTCGTTAAATGGAGAGAAGAAAAATCAGAATTGGAAGACAAGCTAAACCAACCAAAATCAAATGATTTCGACGCTTTAGGGAGATTGTCGTTAAATCGAGTGACGTTACATGGAGTCTACACTGTATTTAAATAAATGATTTTAGAGATATTGAATGTTGCCTCAAAACATTACTCAGCATGAGTGACGTCACTTAATAGTAAATATTGTAAACTGAGACAATATAAATTTTCTTTTTTTTTTTGAGTAATTAGCATCAAATAGAAGAAAGATTGGAACCTACTCTTTTTTTCTTTACACATGTGACCCTGCAATGTTAGGAACTGGAATCAGACACTTAATTATGATTGACTATTATGTGATGTGTTATATGACTTTTTCTAAGGAACTAACAAAATTAATTGGCTTTTCTATACAAACTGTTTTATGTAAAAAAGCCAATATGTATGGAAAAGCCAATATGTATGGATAAGCGAATATGTATGGATAAGCCAATATGTATGGAAAAGCCAATATGTATGGATAAGCCAATATGTATGGATAAGCCAATATGTACGGATAAGCCAATATGTATGGAAAAGCCAATATGTATGGAAAAGCCAATATGTATGGAAAAGCCAATATGTATGGATAAGACAATATGTATGGATAAGCCAATATGTACGCCAAAAAAAATGGTTTCAGTCAGAGTAACATCATACAAAGTCACCACCCCGCCCCGTATGTCTGAAATGTTCGTAATTTTATATCCTAGTAAGTTCATAAATGTACACTATTATGTAAAAAAAAAATATATCCTAAGCTTACCATGATGTGTGTAAAGTCAATAATTGTGTTTGAGTAAAAAAATAATAACATACCTTTCTCTCCAAACAAGTTCATCTACAACATTGCCGCGACAACAAAGAGAGTGTGTTCTGGAATATTCTTGGAACGATTCTTCTCAAATATTCCATTATGGCCGCGTTCGTTTTATAGCATTTCCAACATTTCGAAGCAACTTCATAAACCAGCACGACATGTCGTTTTTGTTAAGAAATACCACTTTTTTTAACAATGCTAACATTTCTTTAAAAAAACGAGCGGTGAGGCTACTTTTTGACAAGTATGACAAGTAACAAATAATAACAAATCAATTGACAATGTATGATGGTCTTTAAATTTATTAGATAAAATCATAAAGTATATGAAAATGGTAAACAAACCATTTTATATGTTAATGACATCTGTCAAAAAGTAACATCAATAACCCTCCTTTCAACACGGTACTGACATACGAAATTAGCATCAAATGTTAGAATTTTCATTAAACGAACGATTTGTGCTAAAAAAGTGGTATTTTCATTCTAACATTGCTGTTTGTGGAAGGCTGGTCGCTATGGCCGATGTGGACTTTACGAGTGAAGTGGCTACAACGCGATCCTAATAACATTTTGATTGGATTATACAGAAATATGTATAGGCCACATATTACCGGCCCTTAATCCATCTATACCTTATTCAAGATAGCAAGAAATATTATGTAAACAAGATAATAAGTTCTCAAATTGTTTTTGTTATATATTTCATATAACGCCTAATTAAGAAAACTAGGACTATTTTATTTTTAAACTACCTTGTAAACATTATTTATTTATTTTAAAAATTAGCCAAATTATATAGCCATAATTTTATTTATATTATTTATTTAAAGGACAAGTTTTTTTTATTTAATTTTTTATTTATATATTGCTTATTCTAATTACAGTTGTATGTACATGTCATGATGATGCAATCTGCCCATATTGTGGGCATACAATATGCTTATGTCAATAGATATTTATTTACAATATTTATTTGTATATAGTTTATATTTAATATTGTTCTGTCAATTTCTTGGAACACAATGTTAATGTCAAAATTATGAGGGATCAGCTGAAAATCAGCGCTGTGACCGAGTGTTGCAGCTTATTGCTGAGCTGATTTCCTATTTGTCACCACACTATCTTGTTTGTTGTATTATCATTATTATTTTTTACTGCTTGTGTTTTTTTTTTTGTGACATGAACTTTTTTCTTTCTAAAATTCCTCGCCAAGCCGTCTGGCAGCGTGGCGAGTGTAGGCCAAATTCTCCAGATATATGTTCTAGAAGGCCCATCTCCAACAGTGGAAGTCTAGGACGCTGTGTTCTAGGGGCTGTAATAATAATAATAAAGTAAAATTACTATTAAAGTGGGAACTTTATTGCGAGCGCCTGGTTGGGGACCTATTTACGACCGCCTCCGTGGTCTAGTGGTAACAAACGTTGCCGTGAACTCGGGAGGTCGTGGGTTCGATTCCCACCGGGGGCAAGTTGTACATTGTATAATTTGTCTTGGTCTGGGTGTTTATATGTATAATATGTATATATTTACAAAAAAAAAAGTATAATATGTAGTTTATCAACCATCTAGTTTCCGTAACACAAATCTCGTAGCTTACCACGGAAATTAGATGGCGCTGTGTGACCTGTCTGGAAATATTTATTTATTTATTATTATTATTTCGTTGAACGTACGTCAGAACAGCATTTAACGGGAAACAGCGCGGCGGGGAAGGGAACAGGGGCGGATAGGCGCGCGCGCATAGCAGCTGCCTCTCTCGCTTCTGCAACTATGCGTGCGCACGTAGCCACGCGCATTCATTTGATCTCCATATTCCTAACCAACTACGAAATCAATAAACTGCAAGTTTAGTTCTCATTTTTGCGGTACGCACCCGTTTTTTTTAAATTTCCCATAATACATATATAAGATAAGGTCTGAACTGTAATTTTTTTTTAAACTATAGTATATGATCAAGCACGGTGATGACTCGATTGTAAGAACGCGTTCCTTAAATTTTTAGAAAGGTGGGTATGAACCCCTAGCTTACAGAAGAAGAAGAGAGAAAGAAGACAAATTTTTAAGCATTCCATGGATTCACCGTGCGGGTGCCGGGTCCATCGTGTGTGGGTAAGAGATGAGAAGAATGGTGTCTCGGGCTTGCGACCGACAATAGGCTGGTTTAAGAAAAGGATCATCATCCACCATTCTACTCCTCTCCCTACCCAACCAAATACTGTATGATTCCGTTAATGCCGTCTTGGCCTGCTTAGGCCCAATTCTTTCAGTAAGTGATGCAAAGATTGAAGAAGTGCCTCGAAAAGCACGTAATTCGTCCCGGTTCCTCTCATACCAACACGTGGAATCTTGTGGTCGGTAAATCGTAAAAAATGTTGCCACTTAAAAAATCCTAAAGCTGATTTGGTCAATATTATTAGTTCCAAAGGAAAATATTTATATATGTAAATTTCGATTAATTAATAAATACACAGGAAAGTTTGCAATATTTTTGACTCATTTTGTATTTTCATCATAAATCCTATTTTATTTTTGACAGCTGTTTGTTTACATATTTTGTTTGCTATCATGAATATATAATAATTTAAGTTAGACTTATAAAATAATTTATCATTTTTTTGTTGATTACCGTCAAAGTTGTGAATATAATATTAATATATTAGAGCGAAGCTCAAAATAACTCAAAGAAGTTAAAAAGTATTTATTGAATCAAGAAGTTCCGACCGATAGGTACACGCGCGTGGCTACGCAGCAGACATTGCCGCAGCACCGGAAAATAAACACACGCGTTGTGACGTCACCGAAACACAATATCTGTAGCTGAGGTGCGACCAGGGGTAGAAACTTAGCACAAGCATTGACAAATTTCGGTTCACATAGATAGTGGCGCCGCCTAGTAGACGGTAGGTATACGGTTTCAGATATAATACTAATCCTATATAGTAGCTATACCTATATTAGGTATGTATGGCGCTATAAGTATCCTACCATCCACCTGGCGACGCTAGTGTTCGGGTGAACAAGTTTTTTGTGTTATTTTGAGCTTTTCTCAATAAAGTAGTTACTGTATATAAGACATAAGTTGAAAGAGTTATTGTAAATATTTCTGAATAAACTAGATTTTCTAAACGTTACTCTGATGTTTTATTTCATAAATTCAGGGCTTCGAACGGGCTGTCCATTAGTTAATACAATTTTGTTAAAAATGCTATAAAAATACGTGTGGCACTCGGGGACTGCCGCGGTAAAGCTATTGCATAGCATTTTTTATCAACTTATGCAATTATTTAATTTTTTTTACGCAGTCAAAAAGCACGCTGCCTCACCTAGCATTGTGTCTAAAAGAGATAGAATCAGTTATGAGCAGTTAGCAGCTAGTCTACACGCATACGTCTAGTCGCACGCACACAAACACCGTGCCGAAGTCTGCCGAACTGGAACGACACTGCCGGTCGGAGTGGGGGGTGTTAGGTTTATTTTTGTTACGGAATTTTTTCAAAGCCCACGATAAAAGCTATGCTTATAGCTTAATAAATCTCAAGTAATTAATAGACGGCCTCCTACTGCAACTGGCCGGTAGTCCCTTAGGATATTTCGTCATGATCGTAGAACAGTGACGGATCTGCTATATTTAAAATTTTCATGGCGGCCATTCAACTGTTTTTTTGTCACTTTTTAAGTCTCATAATAAGTGCAAACCTTCTAGATTTCATTTTGGAACCCTTTCTAATATTTGCACTATAAATTACAGACCACAAACAATATAAAACTATATATAAATATATATGCAAAATTATGGGTATTTTTTTTAATCCGACACTGTTCTACGATCATGACGATTTATCTGTTAGGAATATTAAAAATTTTGGAACGCAATTGAATTATGAAATATAAAATAAAACACAATAATAAAATATAGTAAGTATTTATTTATTTCATAAACAAACAAAACGTGTGTATAATTAACAACAATTCCATCACCCTGTACTAATTCATAAACTACAACCACAAAACAAAAAATAATATTTAAAAAAAATAACAACCATGCTTAAAGCTACTAAAATATATCTAAAAATATTTTTTTTTATATAAAATTTTCTTATAAGAACATCAGGCTCAATTTGGTACATAATAATTGCCAGTTAATTATAAAACTTATAATGCAGAAATGCTAGAAAAAATTTTTTTTTAAATAAATGAGTACAAATTATCGCGACCGTATTCCTTCTGGCGTGGTCAGAAACCACACTTATAAATAAGCAGAATCACAAGTGGCAAGCTCGTCGATGTCTCTAGCGTACCAAACTCGAGAAATATCACAAATAAATTATTGCGTTTCGACCAGGAATGGAACTGGGTACCTCTGCGTCTAAATCAACGGACAGACCACGGAGGCAGTCAGTAAAGTATTTGTCACCAAGTATTGTAACGATAATAAAACGTAAAAAGTAAAGTATTATCACGACCGTTTCCCTTTCGGGGTGGTCAGAAACCACACTTATAAATAAGCGGATTCACATTTAGCCAACTTTATAGGCCAATCATGACAAGTGGCAAGCTCGTCGATGTCTCTAGCGTACCAAACTCGAGAAATATCACAAATAAAATGTTCCATATCTTAATCCAAATAGTCCTTATTTATTTTTTTAATATCTCATTTGCCCGATGTCCATTTATTTATTATACTTTTAAATCTTATTCTCACTATTGCTAGCCCAAGCGCATTCTTTATTTTCTTTCCACACAGCCACATCATTTTCATACTTTTCCTTCTTCCAAATCGGTACAGTAGCTTTAAGTTGGTCTATGCAGTATGATACTGCATCGATGGGTTCACGCCTGTGCGTACCACTTATCGCTATAATAACGCTGGCTTCACTGGCTGGTACTGTGCCTAATCTGAAAAAAAAAAAAAAAAATTACTAAGACATTAAATATAACAAGACAGGGCATGAAACCAAACACAGACACAATAATTTACAACCACCTTTTTATACCATATACCTGTGATAAATGGCAATGTGTTGAACTTGTGACCATTTCTCCCTGATGTTAGTGCAGATGCTTTTCAAGGCCTTAATGGCCATTGTTTCGTACGCCTCATATTCTAGGCTCACCACCTGTCAAAATACATTGTTGTTAATACTTAATGACACTGAGTAAAATATTAATGAATATATAATACGTCGGAGCGCTTGGCCACCACGGCCTCTCCTGCAGCAATCTCAAGTCACACCAGCCTCAATGACGTTATTCATCGGGCTGTTGTGTCTGTGGGTTCGTCACCCATCTTAGAACCCAGTGGCAGGGGCTATCCACTTCCATACATTGCACTTGGGAAATATCTAGGGTTGTCATTAATTCTTTTTTGAAGGTTATGAATAATATTTCTGCATATTTAATCAATTTTATTGTTTATATTATTATTTCATCAACATTATTTAATATTTAGTATCTCGATTTAAATTATTAAGATTGTTATGTAGTTGTATAATAATTTATTATAAGTTTTTTTTTAATATACTGGTAACCCTAAATCCAAACCAAGTCGAAACAAAATGTAGTCTTGACTGTTGCGAAGCCAATTTGACATTTTTTTTTGTTACCAACTGTTAATTTACTTAAATTTATTGACATCAGACTATGCCAGCCCCTTCTGCTTAGCATTGCAAAAGTTCCCCAAAAATATGTTCTGAAACTTCAACGGTCCACAAGTCTAAGTTCTAGGGACGGTGATAATGTTGAATACCTTTTTATCATGAAAGAAGTTTCTAGTAGTTCCCATGAACACTGACACAGCTCCACACTCTTCATTCCGCACCAGATCACTGATCTCTTCTACGGAGAGACGGTCTACCGTCAACTTTAGAAAATCCATTGTTAATAACTTTACAAGTTGTGTAGAGCCAGAAAAAACAACACTGTCCTATTTAGCTATGAGAATGCATGTGTGAAGAGAAGTTATTATTAATATATTATTATTTAATATATTATGTTTGTTCTATTTATAATTATTTTGTATAATGTATTGTTACTATTATTTTATAGACAGTTAACAATTTGTCAATAAATGGTAATAATAAAAGCTAAAAATCAATAAATCTTTGCTTAACTATTTTGGTAATATATATTTATTTATTCACTAATATAACAAAATTAGTTTTTTACTGTTTTATATAGTGTATATATTTTTTTAGTGGATTTTTTTAGGCTAGTAACATTTATGTAATCACAAATCACAAGTTATTATTTATTAGTCTAAATAATGGTTACTTTTCCTATCAATCTGGTTAACTTAACCACCACTCAGTGGAGGTATAACAGCTATACTATCTCTTTCACATATATCTATATCTATATTCTCATCGCACACTTCTTCATTTTTAGCTAAAAGAATATTATTCTTAATATCGGCTAAATTAAACTTAATTATGATATGGTTCAAAAGTTGATGGTAAGTGATTTTCCGAGGCAATGTGATCTGCGTTTCTCGAATTCCCGCCAAATCTTTGGATTGTGCAAAGAATAACAACTTTACTGTTACTCCATTATCTATGTCCATATTTCATGCTGAAAAAAAAAACATACAATACATTTTTCATCATGATGGTTTCTTATATAATTTTTCAAGTTTACGCAATTTGAGTAGCATTCTAAAATTAAAAATATTGTTCCTGACAGATAAATATTTATCCTAAGTAAAAGCGAGGGTGCTTACAAGCATCTTTTGCCTCGACCAAATTTGTCTCCCTCATAAAGTTTTTGGTGTGTATAAAATTGCAATGCAAATTTTTACCTCATTAACTGTTTTTAAAAAAACAACTCAAGTGTGCTATTCACCATCTATCATGCTGTACATCATGCAAAAGTCATATACAGTGCACAAAGCACAACAACTGAACAATTGCATGATCCAATTTTCATCCAGCTAGAGCCCCTTGCCACGTCTGACACAGCGACCTGGACCTGACAGGCTGTACAGCCAGATGAATGGACAATAAATGCATTTAAATTACTGGGGGCTCTTAGGGACAGATAAAATTACACTTCAAATTTCAGATTCAAAGTTCAAATTCATTTATTTCAGTGTGCTTAGTTTTTTATTTTACATTGTGTGTGTATTGCAAGTTTGGCTATAATAATAGGCAATGAACATCGAAAATTCAGTAAAAAAACTCTACTACTATAGTTGCGTTTACGAAACTTCATTGTCACACTAGGCATACAGGTCTTTTCTACAATAGGTCTCATAATAAAATGTAGTTACACAAAAAGAAAAACCGGCCCTTATAGTAAATAATAAATAACATAATAATTAGATATAAAAAACTCAAGCAATGCATGAAAACAATTTAAAAGAGAAAAGTTTAAAAACATAATAATAAAACTTAAAGATTCTTCTAACGTAAACTCTAAATAGTCTAACTTATTTCTAACTAAAATACCTACATAATATATATTTAATATATAATAATATATAAATGTCCAACCAAATTTTTATATAATTGCCTTGTCATTTAGGAATTCTTCGACCGTGTAGTAGCATTTATCTAATAATATCTATTTTAAACCTATGTAATTGCAAATCCTTAAGTGTATCTGGCAATTTATTATATATTTTTGGAGCCAAACCAAAACCACTTTTCTTCATGTTTTTATCTAAGGCAGCCTTCCCATAAGTATAGTAGATTTTATAAACATGTTAATATGTTTTAAATAATTAATTAATTAATAACATGAGAATTAATATCCCTGTATTGTATATACTGTATGCTATCCATGTAAATAGATAATTGATATTTTAAAAACTGTCTAAAGTAAAATAAACAGATTGCAACATTTGTTTATTTAATTTCTATATATTGCCCAAAACACCTTCGCGTGCTACTTCACCTACGTACAATCTTGTGAGGCTGATCAATGGATACACATTGATACCTAGAATCCCTGCTTGATCTCAGTTAGAATAGACAAAGTGACCTTGCCACCTACCTCCTTTAGGCACAGTATTGTGACCCTGCGCGCCTGGATCACTGCCTTAGTGTTGATGTTTTAATATGACTGGTTGGATATGATATACTCTCTTTATAAAGATTTGATTAAAATTCAGTGTAAACTCTATATAACGACACTGAAGGGACTGTGCATTTTGCAGAGAGTTGTCGTTAAATTGAGAGAAGAAAAATCATAATTGAAAGACAAGCTAAACCAACCAAAGCCAATTGATTTCGACGCTTAAGGGAGTTGTTAAATCTGGTGACGTTACTTGGAGTTTACACTGTATAATGATTGATGTTTTTGATAGAATTATTGTTTATATTATAATGTTGTTTATATAATAACAAAATGTTGGGATTAAGAAAGAGTTATTTCTGGTGATATTCTGCTCCTATCTTTATACAACCATTATAATTTATATAATTGCTCAGAGATTGTACTTTACTGTACCCTCTGTATTTAGCGTCCACGTTTAGACAACAGCGAGAAGTAATAATGAATACTTTTAAATATTAAACACAAAATTCTACACTAATTTTAGTCAGGGTCTGTGGTATGCACAGTATACGACTACAGTAAAGGCAAATCTACTATAATTATATATCGCGGACTTGTCGATCCGTGAAACCAATTAAAACCTACACAATAATAACTAATGTTGCAAAACAAGGAATATAATACCAAATTGAAAAATATACTACCTATATAATTTGCTAGCAAGTGTCAACAAATCAAATATATAGACTTACCATTGATTTTTCTTAATTATTAATTTGTTATCTAATAATTAGTAAAAACTAAAAGAAAATACCTTGAACTTCTATAACCTCCCAAACTTGCTATCACAGACCATATTTGATTGTATTGCGTAAACATATAAAGTCATAATATTATATTGTCAAAACTATGGGGTGTATCACTAACTTTTTATCACGATAGATGGCGCATGATAGATGGTACCTAATATAACTGTCAGTTGCATAGAAAACTTGTATTTTTATTACGAAATTTATTATTTTCTGGATATTATGCCAAAGTAAACAGCTTTTAAGTGTACAAATCGAGATTTCCAATCGAAATCAAAGATGTGGTGATCTCAAAATTGCCGTAACCTTTTTTCTTTATAAAGACGGTGTGCGCTTTCTTAATTCGTCTTTTAAGGTAGGTTACTGTTTAGTTTTAAGCGATATAGGTGTAAAATAAGGTGCCGCTAGCGACATCTACAAAAAGCTTTGCCTGATACACCCCATTGTCGTTATATATGTGTCATAACTTTTTATAGCTACCATTGGAAATCTCGATTTGTACACTTAAAAGCTGTTTACTTTAGCATAATATCCAGAAAATAATAAATTTCGTAATAAAAATACAAGTTTTCTATTACGAAAATTTTCTGTTAGGTACCATCTATCGTGATAAAAAGTTAGTGATACACCCCATTGCCGTTCTATTAATAAAACCTTTTTTTTTCTTTTTAAAGACGGCGTGCGCTTTCTTAATTATTCGTTTAAAGTAGGTAACGTTAATTTTAAATACATTTTTCTGTTATAAATATAAAGGTCTACAAATTTTTTTAAAAATGATGCTTCATAAGTTTAAAACAAGGTACCATTGCCGCTAGCGACATCTACAAAAAGCTTTGCCTAATACAGCTCATAGCGACCACTATTTTTTACCTTTTATAGGAGTTCTTCGCGCCATTTTGCGTGGACATGTCAAGTGCAAGTTTTTGTTTTGTAAATTAATTTACTGTGGATATTATTGGTCAAAAGTGGTGTTGTTTTGTTTAATAATGTGCTACAATGTGAATAATTATGGAAAACGATAAATTGGACTTTAAATATGGGGCAGAAGTTGCAGTTTATTTTTTGCGGTTTTCCCGCGCTGTCAACTCCCATATTTTACCCGACGTGTTTGGGCTATAGTGCCGCGAGTGACTCCAAGAAAAGCATCAAATTCTGCAGCATCTGGAATTTGATGATGACCTCATTAACTCATTAAAAAGAAAGATATATTACGTCAGACTTGGCTGTATGGGCTAGACCCTTTGCCTTCCCTATCATCTCATTCATCATCCATCGGGAAAAGAGAACCAAAAAAAAAAAAAAAATTTTACCTTTTATAAAACCAGTCCACGTCGTTATTAACTGTAAGGAAAATATCACTTAATTTAGTTTTATTTAGAGATTTATTTACGCAGTTATATTAAACAAATATATGCTTACCTACACCTAAACTGCAGTGTATATATAAATTTACCGATTTAGCAGCATATTAAAATAAAATATAAACTTATTATTTTTTGTTTTAATGTGTTTATCTCGTAGCAGTATTAATAAATGCATATTTATTTAGATTGATTATACTACTCACTTGACACACGTGACAGCCATAAGTCTGTCTCTTTTAATTATTGTTCATACACATCTCAAAATTTTGTGGGAAATAAAGGTGGCACTGCAATCGTTATTTTACTCCATATTACTCTTTTTGTTAATAGTTTTAGGTTTTATAGGAATTTTAGTACTTTTAAAATAAAATTTTGCTAAACATTACGACATAATGGCAAATTGAAACGAGTGGCTAATTAATACAACAAGTTATAGCATGTTTCATCTTTTAGTTCCTTTTTTATCCGATTTATGTTCTAAAAAAAGTGGTTAATATTTCTGGTCGTGTATGGACTTAACTGACAGTATTGACAGTTAAAAATTTAAAACTATCTTCAAACGGTTTGCGAACGATTGAAGAGAAAAGTAGTTTGTTTTGTGTTCATTCGGCGCGCTTGATTCATGTTTTTTTGGCAGGATTCCCTGTTCGTGCCCGTTATGTAAAATGAGCGGCGTAGCGTGTGGAACACAAAAAGGATAAAAATAGATTTACTGAGTGAGTTGCGTCTTATGCAGACATTTTTGTTTTCGAATGACACTGCGACACACATTCCGCGGCGCCAGCGACTCGACGATGCGCATTAGAAAACCGAGTGAAACCGTTTAACTGTAAATATTGAGCTGTTTTTTTGTTTGTGCTATGAATTAGTTTGATTGACAACTTAAGTGATACACAAAGTGCCGTGGATTTAGTTTTAACTACCCTTAAGTTATAAAGTGTTTTAATTTAGTCGAAATGATTTCTCCGGAGGCTCTGGAAGACTCGCGGAGCTCTGTGGAATGTCAGGGCAGAACTTTGACAAGTGAGGGTCTGAATGTGACAGTAACGGTTGGCAGTGAATGTGATGAGAACATTTCCTTCCCAAGTTCGTCGTCTTCATCGTCGACTACACCGATCCCGACCACCCCTACGAGGGAAATCCCCAAGCAGACGGGCTCACCCATTATGAGAGGGCTGCAGAACGTCCTTAACATGTTCCGATCATCGCAGGGACCTGAACCAACTAGAGATGAGGTTAGTACTTCAGAATTAGCCACCCCAACAGTCAGCAATGCTATGGAGAGTCCATCCTTAATTGCCTCCACACCTGTAACTTATCATAAGGAGGATAACAGAAGAAGCAGCCCTTTAAAAGACAGTATAGTGTTCAATGAGGAGCTGAGTAATGAATTGCAGTGGAACAATGACTCCACTGTAATATTCAGCAAAGAAAAGATTCCAATACACAAGTTATTTCCACAGCAAGCTCCATACTCCAGTGCTAGTACTACTTTCCCTAGCGACAGCGGAAGTCAAGCTAAATATAATGACAACCTTAATATATCCATAGAGCCAATGGATATATCACTAAATGAATCAATAGCTCAAGATAAAACTAAAACACACACTAATTTGTCACAAAGTATTAATGATATTAATAAAACATACAATCCTGTTAATCATACACAAAATATTAATGTTTCATTTGAACCAATGGACATATCTTATAATGAAATGATTGTGAATAAAACTGAAACTGTTGATAACAGAGATATATTAAGTGACACGCAACTGTTAAATGAATCTAACAATAACAGTGTGTTTCTTGATTGTGAAGCCAACCTGCCTGATATTTGCAATGAAACTGAGTTGTTACGATCATATGTAGATGCTGTTGATGAATCAACTCATGATGATACACTGAATGGTAATTATGCATGTAAGAAAGAAATGTTAAAAGATTTTACACTAAATGATCAAGTCAATAATGCCACAGCTTTAGAAGCAACTAAAATTAGCGAAAAGAACTGCAGTATAAATAAAACTATTGATGATAATATTTTGGAACAAAGCAATAATTCTACTCTGACCCTTACTATGTCTCCAAATAATAATAATCTGACAGTGGATACAACTGTCACATTAAATCCAGATGCTACAGTCACAAATATAAATACTTTAAATGGAAATGTTGTAGAAGATAGTAACTTAAACAAAACTCATGTATTGCAAGACATAAGTAACAATAAAATAGAAAATATAAATGTTAAACCAATTAATCCTGACAACGAAAACAAATTTATTGATATTACATTAAATAATTATCAATTGAATGCAGAATGTAATAATTCTATTGAAGTCAAATCTGAAACATGTGATATAGTTAAAGAAAAAGAAAATAGAATATATACACCTATTAAAAACAATAATATTCTAGAAAGTAGTGCTCTAATCAAGCCAGTAATAGCAACTTTGAACCTAGACTCTAATGTTAAAATTTACAATAAATTAAATGAAGAAATAGAAGCAACCCTTCGTGAGGAAATTAAGACCATCGTGGACGAAGCATGTACCTTTGTTTGTCATCTTCAGAATCAGTCTATTGATATCAACGATTCTCCAAAAACTATAGACTACATAATAGCTAATGATAACTTAGACTACATAAATGATTCACTTTATTCATCAGTTAAGATTAATGAGATCACAATAACAAATGTTGAAGATATTATTATAGACAACAAAATAGAATTAGATAATATACATCCAAACACAGACACTACATTTAATAATTCTGATAGATATATATCATTCGAAAATAATTTAAATAAAACAGCGATATTGGAAAAAACCTCTACTTGCAATAATATGGCAAATAGTACGATATTTGATGAAGTTGTAAGTAAAGATGACAATAATGTGAAAATTAATCAACTAGATGTTCATAGTAAATGTGCGAAGTTACAAGAAACTTGTGATTATAGAATGCTAGATATTGCAGATTGTATTCAGGACATTGATGTTTTCGAACAAAGCCAAGCAACAACACCTGGAAAATCTATTGATTTAGAAACACAAGATATTCACAATAACTCTGTAGAATTAAATGGTATGCAAATTACAGAAGAGGTAAATTGTAACGAAAGTTTACAAATTAAATTTGATAATACAACAATGGATAATACAATTGGAAGCCAGAAAGAAAATGTTAATATACCAATAGCTAATTTAGAAATTGCCTCTGTAGGTGACTTAGAATTATCACAAGAATATAAGATACAAGAAACTATAGATGTTGCAGTACTGGATTCTATGTCCCACTCCATTAATGACATTGAGATTATTGAATTAAAACTGGATACAACACATTTAGATGACACAGTAGAAATAGACATAGAAGCTTTTGAAAATAGCATTGCTGAGTCAAATGCCGTTGCAGTCAATAAAAGCACGCAGAATATATCTATCACTACTAATACGAATTTAACAGAAATTGCTGCAACAACTGACAACACTGCTATAGAAATCAAGAATTGTAGAATAACAAAAGAAAATGAAGAATCTTTTAGTATTAATAAACAAACATGCATAGAAGCGGCCTCAAGTGTTTCAGATGATGATCACTATATTCAATCGAATATAACAAAAGCAGTCAAAGGAGGTATTAACGTTTTGACTAAGCAAGTTCATAATACTTTAAATGACATAACAAAAATTACGAATGCAGAGACGCCTATTGCTAAAATAAAACCCAATGATTTATTTACTGATAGTATGGACTTTGAAAATATGAAGAACCCGTTTGCTACAAAAACTAAAATTCAAATCTCACCACCAAATACACCAAAAATGAAAATAAAGAACAAATTAAACTTTGATGAAATTGAGATCCCATCGGCGACAACTAATAACATTGGACTATCTCCACCACTACAAAAAAAATATCATGAACTTTCCAAAACAATTGATACAGAGGTTGTAGAAATGAATACAAAAAAAAGCGAAGTATCATCTGTTAATGAGCACAAAATAATAGAAGCGACCTCAAGTATTTTAAATGATAATCACGATATTCAATCGGATATTACAAAAGCAGCCAACGAAGTTATTAATGTTCTGTCTAACCAAGTCAATAATACTTTAAATGACATAAAGCAAATTACCAATGCAGCAACGCCTATTGCTAAAATAAAACCTAATGATCTATTTACTGATAGTATGGACTTTGAAAATATGAAAAATCCGTTTGCTACAAAAATTCAAATCTCACCACCAAATACACCAACAATGAAAATAAAGAACAAATTAAACTTGGATGAAATTGAAAACCCGACAACTAATGCACCACAAAAGCTTGATACATCTGTTAAAAATGATCATGAACTTTCAGTTATAATAGATTCGGAAGTTGTTAAAATCAATAATTGTACAATTACAAAAGAAAATGAAGGTAATGGACACACAATAATAGAAGCGGCTTTAAGTGCTCCAGTTAACGATGATGGTGATGTTCAATCAGAAATCACAAAAGCAGCCAACGAAGTTATTAACGTTCTTACTAATCAAGTACATAATACTATAAATGACATACAGCAAATTACAAATGAAGAAAATCTTATTGCTAAAGTAAAGCCTAATTTATGTACTGATAATTTGGATTTGGTAAATATGAAGAATACGTTTGCTACAAAAACTAAAATTCAAATCTCACCACCAAATACGCCTACGGTAAAATCTCAAAATAAACTAAACTATGATAAAATTCAAAATCCATTTTTAACAAATGGTAACATTAGATCATCACTACAACAGGGTAATATGTCCTTTAAAAATAGTAATGAAGAGATAAATAATGAAGTTTCTGAAATAATCAATACTGAAGTTGTAGAAAGCAACAAGGTGCAGAAATCCCGAAATGTAGCTATAGCTCACCTTGATCAAAAAGTAAATGATCAGTCAGTTAGTATGGGACTGGAACCAGCTATTAATATTACAATAGATGAACCAACCATAGGCTTTGAGGTTGTTCAGCAAGAAGTAACAAAACTAGCTAATGATTTACAAATAATGAACGAACAAGCTAAACCTGGTGCTCAAGATAATATTACAATAGATACAAAGCTTTTCGAATTCAATTTATTAGCTGAAGATTGTGACTTTGAAAATATTGATATTCCTTTCGAAACTAAAAATATACTTACTGGCAACGACACAAAAGATATTTTTGATAATTTTACAACACTGGACAATGTAGCTCCAATTGATGACATGGCTATGGAAATAGATGACGACTTTGGTGTCGACCAAAATGTTTATGAGGCATCAACATCTCAGCAATCTATTTACATGCCACCTGGATCAATCACAGTTGCTGCTGATGCTATAGATACCACAGTGAATCCAATCCTTGATAAACTCTCTTCTTTCCCTACTTTTGAGATTACTTCTGAAGCCAGTACTGATATTGCAAGAAACAATATTGGTATGCCATACAGCAATAATGATCCCCTTGAACCTGAAGAGATGTTCATTGATGCTGCAAGTTACGACTTTTTAATGAATTTAAACAGTAATGGTATCTGCGACAATGGCAAAGAAAGTTTGTTTTTGAAATTTGATCCTTTATGCTGTGGTAGACCGTCAGGAGGAATCGCCACTGGACTAAAACTAACGAGAAGATCTCCTAATAAGGTTGTAGATACAGAGAATACAGAAAATTCTAGTATGAATGAAACACAAGATGTAGTTTCTGAAGAGAGTTTTGAAGACTTAAATGTGACTGTAGCACATAAACCCACCATGGCTGTAATGCCAGCAGTCAATAATGGTGCTGCAGTTCAGCCACAAACATCGACACCTAATCGACAAAGACAATCTATGACTCATAGTTCGCCAGCTATAGCACTCATTGATCGGCTTCTAACAATTAGCGCGAACAATACACCAGTACGTCATGATATGACTGTAACGCACGATGTAACAGTCCACATGGGGGTGCAAGATGACGCCGAGGAAGCGTTGCAACAACTGACAATGCTTTTGGCCGAGAAAGAAGAGACCAATATGCAATTACGATCTGAAAGCAGAGAACTAAGTTCTAGATTACACAATATTGAGACACAAGTTAAAACTTTAGAGAGGGAAAATGAAACTAAACTTAAAAATATAAATGAGTTGAGTTTGTCATTAGCAGCCAAAACTAAGATGAACAATAACATGGTGGCAGTTGTTAAGGAGTTTGAAAGTACTATAGCTGGGTTGCTGTCTGAGATAGAGCAGGAGAAGAAGAACAATGCTGAGGAACATTTGAGGTTAGTGAGCGAGAGAGATGAGCAGAACTCTCACCTTGCTAGCATGGAGGTGTCATTCAAAGACTTACATAGTAAGTTTGAAAAGTGCAGACAAGTTATTCTGACATATAAGGCGAACGAAGATGCATACAAAAAGAAGGTAGCGGAGTATGAGGAGAGTTTGAGTAAATTGCAAAAGAATTATGAGCTTCTGAAGCAACATGCGACTGCAAAGCTAAATAATGCAAACCAGGAGTTGGAGATGATGAACAGATCTCATGAGATGGAAGTGATCAAAATGAATGCTATTATAAAGAGGAAGGAGATGCATATCTCATCTATTGAAGAGTCTATAACTCAAAAGACGAAGGCAAATGATGAGTTGACGAAGATTTGCGACGAGATTTTAAATAGAGTTTGTTGATATAGGTCATGAATCTGTGCCAATGTCTCAATTAATTCCTCGCTGTTCTGTAGAGTTGCCAGTATGCATAAAGTCAATGCATCTCGGTTATTTAACCCTGATTTTGAAAACACAATAATTTATTTAAATGAGGGACGTGGGTTAATTACGTGCGATGTGCAGAGCGGATGGGAGAAGGGGGTCGAAAAACCTCACTTCGAATAATTGCCTCGCGTAATTAAAAATGTTCTAATATATTTTGTCTTCTAGTTGTTTGTATAACCTTTCTATTTACTAAATATGTATTTATTTTTAAGCCCTTGTTCTCTTAGGGCCGGTAACTACATCCTACCTTAGTGACATTTCTTCAATTAATAAAAAAATGCATGAGGATGTGGCTTTGAGTGAACAAATACCACTAAGGAAGTATTTAGTTACCAGCCCTTAGAAGTTTTGTTTTTAAGGAGGTTTAAATTTAGATATAGTGAAGTCTCGAATGACACTTATAAATTGTAAAAATTGTTTAGTTTTAATGTGATTATGTTTTTTGGCACAAGTCAATATTACCAATGTGCTGAGGCGGTTATACACCTTCCTGCATATTTTTTTAATGTTTGTTACTTGCTATTTACTTGCAGCTTGTAGTTCTTGTTAATTAAACCAAGTATGCAGAAAGGTGTCTGATGCATGACAGTCTTAATCGAATTATTTCAGTAAGGGTCGCAAATAAAATATTAATATTCATTTTGCACCAACTTATGCTGAGTCGAAGCTGATTCATATCCATACATGATCAACTTTCAACTCAAATAATTTCGAAAAAATAAATTATTTAGTGTATTATATAAGTCAATGTTAAACCCAGAATGGGTGATAGACTTTGTAGTGACAGTTAACAGAAATATAAAATATAATAAACTTCTATATTATCTACATCAAAGTCTCTATGAGATGGGCCTTTCAGAATTTGGCCTACACTTGTCTGGCCAGACGGGTTGTAGAGGGTCTGATGTTAGTATTAGTTGAGCTGGGACCAACGGGTTGGGAAGGAGGCACTGTCTGCAGTCGGTGGCCTATGTTCACATCTGCTCGTGCAGTCTTGTTCTTTGGCATTGCCTCGTATGAAGTGGAATGGTAGATTATTGGTTTCCGGCAGGAAGAAAATTGTAATTCTCATTGGTACAGGCCTGGGTTTGAACCAACCTTTTTAGGGCTTTAAGGCTTCTTACAACCGAGCTACCACTGCCCTAGTCATGTAGGTACCATTAAAATTATAGGTAAATAATCTAAAATACATGACTGCCTCCGTGGTCTAGTGGTTAAGTCTGTGGATTTAGACTCAGAGGTACCGGGTTGGATTCCTGGTCGGGACACAAAAATATTTATTAATGTAAATAAATACATTTAAATAATATTTCATTTATTTGTGATATTTCTCGAGTTTGGTACGCTGGAGACATCAAATGAGCTTGCCACTTGTCATGATTGGTCTATAGTAAATTTAAATGTGAATCCGCTTAATAAGCGTGGTTTCTGACCACAAAGGGAAACGGTCGTGATGATACTTTACATGACTAAGATTAATTATTTTATTTTTGTTATAACTGTCACTATAAGTTTAAAAATGTACATTTGTTTTAAAATTAAGTCTTTTTTTTATTATTCTGGTCAATAAGCCATTTTAGATATGTACATAATTAAACAATGGTATTTTTTTTTTTTAATTTTACTTTTGGCTGGTAACTGAAAACTTCCTTAGTGGCATTTCTTCACTTTAATACCAGTTACTTGCCCTTAGTCCTGGTTATATTTTTTGATAAATTTTGATTTAACTATTTTTAACTCAGTTTAAAGACCAGTAATTCAAAACATCTTTAAGTAAATATGTATAGAAAGTTAGGTTCAAGTGATCTATAATGTAGCTTGGACTTCGCTTACCCCCAGTTTCTCAGAGCTTAAGATATCAAACATTTATCTTTTTTTATTATAGAGCACGTGATTGACTCAACTACAAAGTGGCAAATCTATAACAAAAAGATAAAAATTGTATATATGGCGTTATTGGTAATTCGACGTATATCCATCAGAAGCTGATGGGGGGGGGCCAAAATGCAACAAAATAAACCTCCCTATATGTGAAATTTTATAGTTTTCGAGATGCTTATGTGAATTTTAAAGGTTTTTCGATATTTATTTAATTATTCAACTAACATCCATAGCATCACAATCGGTGTAGGGTACACCTTAAATAGGGCCAATTTTGAATTTAATATGATAACCAATTGTTTACATTAAGTGGCTAAATATGTTAATTAAATTAAGCTAAAATAAAAACTAATAAGGTCAAAATTAAACATTAACTAAACTATAACAAAAAGCAATTAAATAAAAACTGAACACATTTTAAAATGTGTTAATTGTGTATTTTTAACTTTATTTTTGACCTTGAATTTAATTTTATGTGAGGGGTGAGAAATACACTTTTCTTACGTACATTGGTCATAGATTTACAACACCGTCGTTTCCGTGCTTCGGAGAGCACGTTAAGCTGTCGGACCCGGTTCCACTAATACCTACTTCGAATCGTAAATAAATTTATATCAGGCTCTCGCTAACCCATCTGGCCAGAGCGTGGTGAGTTTAGGTCAAATTCTTCAGAAATATCTGGAAGGGCCAACTGCAACAGTGAAGGTCTAGCACTCTTATCAGCCAGTTTCTCGAACGTATTTTTGTTGCCTAATTATTATTTAAGTTAAAAATGTTCAGAAAATAATTATAAAGGGAACTGTCATTTACCCAAATGTATGGGAATTTATCAATTTTGCGTTTCACAAAGCAATAACAGATAATGAATTAAATTTGTTCGTGAAACCCGATTTGACTTAAATATATTTTAAGATAATAATTTCTTAGCTAGGAAATACTTCAAGAAACCAGCAGCTCTATTCTGTTACTTAGTCGCAAATGTTATTATAATGGAATCCGTTAACTATATGTATATAGTGTTGAGAAT